>CM012453.1:6364663-6967163 GCA_003999625.1 Oryzias javanicus
ACTTTAATGCTGATGCATTGTCGGCTCTAGCCAGCCAGCGGTCTGGGATGCAAACATAATGTCAGGAGGGGGGGCAAGTTTGGGTATACTGAGAGACTGGGGTGGAAAATCCTCCCAAGACCCTAAAATTTCCTCCTCCTCCCATGAAAATCCTCTTTTTACACTTTGTAACATGTCTCTATGTCATTTTTATTCTAAACAGAACAAACAATAAGAAATCCTTTTGCTTTTTATTTCTCCTTTTAAATCTCTCTCAACCAAACAGTCTTGGACACACTCTGTTTTTCATCACTCATCTCCTTTCTGCTGCACATGCACTAAACCCTCATCTGGTCCGGCTAGCGTGTCTAGTTCAGCTTCAGGAGAAGAAAAGATGCTACCTTCACATTGACGCAGTCACATCAGCCGCCGTTCACATTTCTGTGCTCCAGTCAGCCGTCACTGGATTTTTGCTTTGACTTTGTGGTGGAAAAATAGTTGGATCCGATGGAATAAAGAAATGTTGTCAAACGGTTTTAAGAATGTTTATTAAAACAGAGCAGAGAAAAGTACACGTCTTGCAAGCATGGAGGAGAGGTCTGCAGAGCCCTGCCTGTGATGAAAGACATTCGTATTTTATAGAGCCATACAAACAACTTTAATCAGAAACTTAGGAAAGGAACGTAAGCGCCATATCTAATATGGACAAGATGTTCTAATGAAGTCAAAATGTTTATACACTGTGATCAAGGCGTCCTGACAATAAGAAAGCAAAGTCTGTGGCCTCACGGCTGTGCACAAAGGTTAGACACATTTAATTGTAAAGATGAAATGTATACCTAAACGTATAATTTCCGTCACAACTTTCATCCAGTACTTACGCTAGCAGTCCTGTGAACGCTGGAAAATCTCCAACAGACTCCACGGAGCTTCTTGGTGTGACCACGGAAATGTGAACGGCGGCTCGTTTGACCAAACTTGGAAAGGCTGTAAAACAATCAAAGAGCATTTGGATGTTAGCTTACATTATTTTGCTCTGAGAAACCAATGGATTGAATGGATTGATCACAGCAACGTCAAGAAACATCAAAGAGTCTTTTGGTGAACTGGATGGAGAAAGAATCAGGATTTTGGAGGAAGTTCTGTCCATGAAGATCGTCACTTCCTCGTCACAGCTGACATCAGGATCAAAATTCTGTGTGCTTATGTTTTTTAGACATCTTATTTATTCATTATGACTTACTTTGAGTCATTTTATTTAATTGCTTTAAAGTTTTATATTTGGTTTAGCTTTTTCTTTTATATATATTTTTTGCTTTTTATTTACTTCTTTTAATGTTCTGTTTGTGTAGCCTCTGCGTTGTGTGCTTGTTTTTTTCTGCAATGCCAGAAATAAAGACAAAGGAACATTAGCTGATCCGTCACGAGCGTAGTAGTTTTTACTGGAGAAAGAAGTTAATGGTTAAACCGCTGCAACGGCCAATCTAAAGATCAGCAAGTAGCGATTAAATGCCACTAAAATGGCCAAAATACTTAAGATTAAAAAATAATTCCCGTTTCTCCAGCAGCCGAACCAACATTACAATTAGTAATAATATTTTAATAAATCATGCTATTTCTGCTCATGACGTAGAATTTATGCTGACGTTACCTCGCTGGGGAATCTCGCGTCTCCGCTTTCATCTAAAGATTTCCCACAATCCTTTGTTTTTATACTGCTGAGCAGGTACATGGTTCCACCACAAGATGGTGCCAAATACACATTTTACAGAATTTAAAATAATATTTACACATGTTACATTAAGGTATTTATTCTTTTGAGTTTTTTGTTCTTTTAATTATTTATTATGTGTATCTTTTGACACTTTTATGTATTTCGTTATGTGAGTTCAGTTTGTAAATTCCAAACTTTTTAAAATATTAAAACAGCCAACACGCTTTCTTAGTAATTTAAATGATCATTTAAATTTGATCATTTAAAAAATGTCTTTTTGTAGTCTTAAATATACCAAACTAGCATGCTGTTGTGCTCAAACTCTTGATTCCTGTTTAAAGATTGTGAAAAGTCCATGGATGAAGAAAGCTTTAGTGATTACAGAATTGATTTGAATCAAAAGGAAATGGGTTCAATTCCAGTACCTGAAATCTTTGTGTGTAGTTTTGGTATTTAGTTGAATGTTTTCTTTTTCTTTTTGCTAAAGTTTGATTTGAATTGTATTTATTTCTCCGGGAGAGCGTAAATGAATTTGCACCAGCGGCTATTCTTTTTTCTACTGTCCACAGATGAGGGCCTGTAAAGTGAGAAGACAGAAGGAGTGGTTGTTGACGTTTAAAAAAATTTGAATGACATAGCAAACAGTCACCAAGCTGCGCGTGTGTGATTGAATGTGCTTGTAATAATAATTTCAGGTGCTTGTAATAATACTTTGCCGTGTTCAATACCTGCATTGAAGTGTTTTGGGATGAAATAAATGAAATGTGAATTTTGCCCCGGTTGGAATTGAACCTCTGACCTTCTGACTGGGAGGTCACTACTTATGCCAGTGCACCACCGAGGGATGGATTCTGGAACAGCACAATTAGTGCTATTTAATGCTGATGCATTGTCGGATCTAGCCAGCCCCGGTCTGGGATGCAAACATAATGTCAGGAGGGGGAGCAAGTTTGGGTATACTGACAGACTGGGGTGGAAAATCCTCCCAAGACCCTAAAATTTCCTCCTCCTCCCATGAAAATCCTCTTTTTACACTTTGTAACATGTCTCTATGTCATTTTTATTCTAAAACAGAACAAATACAATAAGAAATCCTTTGCTTTTTATTTCTCCTTTTAAATCTCTCTCAACCAAACAGTCTTGGACACACTCTGTTTTTCATCACTCATCCCCTTTCTGCTGCACATGCACTAAACCCTCATCTGGTCCGGCTAGTTCAGCTTCTGGAGAAGAAAAGATGCTACCTTCACATTGACTGCAGTCACATCAGCCGCCGTTCACATTTCTGTGCTCCAGTCAGCCGTCACTGGATTTTTTGCTTTGACTTTGTGGTGGAAAAATAGTTGGATCCGATGGAATAAAGAAATGTCGTCAAACGGTTTTAAGAATGTTTATTAAAACAGAGCAGAGAAAAGTACACGTCTTGCAAGCATGGAGGAGAGGTCTGCAGAGCCCTGCCTGTGATGAAGGACATTCGTATTTTATAGAGCCATACAAACAACTTTAATCAGAAACTTAGGAAAGGAACGTAAGCGCCATATCTAATATGGACAAGATGTTCTAATGAAGTCAAAATGTTTATACACTGTGATCAAGGCGTCCTGACAATAAGAAAGCAAAGTCTGTGGCCTCACGGCTGTGCACAAAGGTTAGACACATTTAATTGTAAAGATGAAATGTATACCTAAACGTATAATTTCCATCACAACTTTCATCCAGTACTTACGCTAGCAGTCCTGAGAACGCTGGAAAATCTCCAACAGACTCCACGGAGCTTCTTGATGTGACCACGGAAATGTGAACGGCGGCTCGTTTGACCAAACTTGGAAAGGCTTGTAAATCAATCAAAGAGCATTTGGATGTTAGCTTACATTATTTTCTGCTCTGAGAAACCAATGGATTGAATGGATTGATCACAGCAACGTCAAGAAACATCAAAGAGTCTTTGGTGAACTGGAAGGAGAAAGAATCAGGATTTTGGAGGAAGTTGGCTCCATGAAGATCGTCACTTCCTCGTCACAGCTGACATCAGGATCAAAATTCTGTGTGCTTATGTTTTTTAGACATCTTATTTATTCATTATGACTTACTTTGAGTCATTTTATTTAATTGCTTTAAAGTTTATATTTGGTTTAGCTTTTTCTTTTATATATATTTTTTTGCTTTTTATTTACTTCTTTTAATGTTCTGTTTGTGTAGCCTCTGCGTTGTATGCTTGTTTTTTTCTGCAATGCCAGAAATAAAGACAAAGGAACATTAGCTGATCCGTCACGAGCGTAGTAGTTTTTACTGGAGAAAGAAGTTAATGGTTAAACCGCTGCAACGGCCAATCTAAAGATCAGCAAGTAGCGATTAAATGCCACTAAAATGGCCAAAATACTTAAGATTAAAAATAATTCCCGTTTCTCCAGCAGCCGAACCAACATTACAATTAGTAATAATATTTTAATAAATCATGCTATTTCTGCTCATGACGTAGAATTTATGCTGACGTTACCTCGCTGGGAATCTCCGCTTTCATCTAAAGATTTCCCACAATCCTTTGTTTTTATACTGCTGAGCAGGTACATGGTTCCACCACAAGATGGTGCCAAATACACATTTTACAGAATATAACAATAATATTTACACATGTTACATTAAGGTATTTATTCTTTTGAGTTTTTTGTTCTTTTAATTATTTATTATGTGTATCTTTTGACACTTTTATGTATTTCGTTATGTGAGTTCAGTTTGTAAATTCCAAACTTTTTAAAATATTAAAACAGCCAGCACGCTTTCTTAGTAATTCAAATGATTATTTAAATTTGATCATTTAAAAAATGTCTTTTTGTAGTCTTAAATATACCAAACTAGCATGCTGTTGTGCTCAAACTCTTGATTCCTGTTTAAAGATTGTGAAAAGTCCATGGATGAAGAAAGCTTTAGTGATTACAGAATTGATTTGAATCAAAAGGAAATGGGTTCAATTCCAGTACCTGAAATCTTTGTGTGTAGTTTTGGTATTTAGTTGAATGTTTTCTTTTTCTTTTTGCTAAAGTTTGATTTGAATTGTATTTATTTCTCCGGGAGAGCGTAAATGAATTTGCACCAGCGGCTATTCTTTTTTCTACTGTCCACAGATGAGGGCCTGTAAAGTGAGAAGACAGAAGGAGTGGTTGTTGACGTTTAAAAAAATTTGAATGACATAGCAAACAGTCACCAAGCTGCGCGTGTGTGATTGAATGTGCTTGTAATAATAATTTCAGGTGCTTGTAATAATACTTTGCCGTGTTCAATACCTGCATTGAAGTGTTTTGGGATGAAATAAATGAAATGTGAATTTTGCCCCGGTTGGAATTGAACCTCTGACCTTCTGACTGGGAGGTCACTACTTATGCCAGTGCGCCACCAAGGGATGGATTCCGGAACAGCACAATTAGTGCTATTTAATGCTGATGCATTGTCGGATCTAGCCAGCCCCAGTCTGGGATGTAAACATAATGTCAGGAGGGGGGGCAAGTTTGGGTATACTGACAGACTGGGGTGGAAAATCCTCCCAAGACCCTAAAATTTCCTCCTCCTCCCATGAAAATCCTCTTTTTACACTTTGTAACATGTCTCTATGTCATTTATTTAAAAACAGAACAAATACAATAAGAAATCTTTTGCTTTTTATTTCTCCTTTTAAATCTCTCTCAACCAAACAGTCTTGGACACACTCTGTTTTTCATCACTCATCTCCTTTCTGCTGCACATGCACTAAACCCTCATCTGGTCCGGCTAGTTCAGCTTCTGGAGAAGAAAAGACGCTACCTTCACATTGACTGCAGTCACATCAGCCGCCGTTCACATTTCTGTGCTCCAGTCAGCCGTCACTGGATTTTTGCTTTGACTTTGTGGTGGAAAAATAGTTGGATCCGATGGAATAAAGAAATGTTGTCAAACGGTTTTAAGAATGTTTATTAAAACAGAGCAGAGAAAAGTACACGTCTTGCAAGCATGGAGGAGAGGTCTGCAGAGCCCTGCCTGTGATGAAAGACATTCGTATTTTATAGAGCCATACAAACAACTTTAATCAGAAACTTAGGAAAGGAACGTAAGCGCCATATCTAATATGGACAAGATGTTCTAATGAAGTCAAAATGTTTATACACTGTGATCAAGGCGTCCTGACAATAAGAAAGTAAAGTCTGTGGCCTCACGGCTGTGCACAAAGGTTAGACACATTTAATTGTAAAGATGAAATGTATACCTAAACGTATAATTTCCGTCACAACTTTCATCCAGTACTTACGCTAGCAGTCCTGTGAACGCTGGAAAATCTCCAACAGACTCCACGGAGCTTCTTGGTGTGACCACGGAAATGTGAACGGCGGCTCGTTTGACCAAACTTGGAAAGGCTTGTAAAACAATCAAAGAGCATTTGGATGTTAGCTTACATTATTTTCTGCTCTGAGAAACCAATGGATTGAATGGATTGATCACAGCAACGTCAAGAAACATCAAAGAGTCTTTGGTGAACTGGATGGAGAAAGAATCAGGATTTTGGAGGAAGTTCTGTCCATGAAGATCGTCACTTCCTCGTCACAGCTGACATCAGGATCAAAATTCTGTGTGCTTATGTTTTTTAGACATCTTATTTATTCATTATGACTTACTTTGAGTCATTTTATTTAATTGCTTTAAAGTTTATATTTGGTTTAGCTTTTTCTTTTATATATATTTTTGCTTTTTATTTACTTCTTTTAATGTTCTGTTTGTGTAGCCTCTGCGTTGTGTGCTTGTTTTTTTCTGCAATGCCAGAAATAAAGACAAAGGAACATTAGCTGATCCGTCACCAGCGTAGTAGTTTTTACTGGAGAAAGAAGTTAATGGTTAAACCGCTGCAACGGCCAATCTAAAGATCAGCAAGTAGCGATTAAATGCCACTAAAATGGCCAAAATACTTAAGATTAAAAATAATTCCCGTTTCTCCAGCAGCCGAACCAACATTACAATTAGTAATAATATTTTAATAAATCATGCTATTTCTGCTCATGACGTAGAATTTATGCTGACGTTACCCTACTAATCTCGCTGGGAATCTCCGCTTTCATCTAAAGATTTCCCAAATCCTTTGTTTTTATACTGCTGAGCAGGTACATGGTTCCACCACAAGATGGTGCCAAATACACATTTTACAGAATATAACAATAATATTTACACATGTTACATTAAGGTATTTATTCTTTTGAGTTTTTTGTTCTTTTAATTATTTATTATGTGTATCTTTTGACACTTTTATGTATTTCGTTATGTGAGTTCAGTTTGTAAATTCCAAACTTTTTAAAATATTAAAACAGCCAGCACGCTTTCTTAGTAATTCAAATGATTATTTAAATTTGATCATTTAAAAAATGTCTTTTTGTAGTCTTAAATATACCAAACTAGCATGCTGTTGTGCTCAAACTCTTGATTCCTGTTTAAAGATTGTGAAAAGTCCATAGATGAAGAAAGCTTTAGTGATTACAGAATTGATTTGAATCAAAAGGAAATGGGTTCAATTCCAGTACCTGAAATCTTTGTGTGTAGTTTTGGTATTTAGTTGAATGTTTTCTTTTTCTTTTTGCTAAAGTTTGATTTGAATTGTATTTATTTCTCCGGGAGAGCGTAAATGAATTTGCACCAGCGGCTATTCTTTTTTCTACTGTCCACAGATGAGGGCCTGTAAAGTGAGAAGACAGAAGGAGTGGTTGTTGACGTTTAAAAAAATTTGAATGACATAGCAAACAGTCACCAAGCTGCGCGTGTGTGATTGAATGTGCTTGTAATAATAATTTCAGGTGCTTGTAATAATACTTTGCCGTGTTCAATACCTGCATTGAAGTGTTTTGGGATGAAATAAATGAAATGTGAATTTTGCCCCGGTTGGAATTGAACCTTTGACCTTCTGACTGGGAGGTCACTACTTATGCCACTGCGCCACCGAGGGATGGATTCTGGAACAGCACAATTAGTGCTATTTAATGCTGATGCATTGTCGGATCTAGCCAGCCCCGGTCTGGGATGCAAACATAATGTCAGGAGGGGGGGCAAGTTTGGGTATACTGAGAGACTGGGGTGGAAAATCCTCCCAAGACCCTAAAATTTCCTCCTCCTCCCATGAAAATCCTCTTTTTACACTTTGTAACATGTCTCTATGTCATTTTTATTCTAAAACAGAACAAATACAATAAGAAATCCTTTGCTTTTTATTTCTCCTTTTAAATCTCTCTCAACCAAACAGTCTTGGACACACTCTGTTTTTCATCACTCATCTCCTTTCTGCTGCACATGCACTAAACCCTCATCTGGTCCGGCTAGCGTGTCTAGTTCAGCTTCAGGAGAAGAAAAGATGCTACCTTCACATTGACTGCAGTCACATCAGCCGCCGTTCACATTTCTGTGCTCCAGTCAGCCGTCACTGGATTTTTGCTTTGACTTTGTGGTGGAAAAATAGTTGGATCCGATGGAATAAAGAAATGTTGTTAAACGGTTTTAAGAATGTTTATTAAAACAGAGCAGAGAAAAGTACACGTCTTGCAAGCATGGAGGAGAGGTCTGCAGAGCCCTGCCTGTGATGAAGGACATTCGTATTTTATAGAGCCATACAAACAACTTTAATCAGAAACTTAGGAAAGGAACGTAAGCGCCATATCTAATATGGACAAGATGTTACCTCGCTGGGAATCTCCGCTTTCATCTAAAGATTTCCCACAATCCTTTGTTTTTATCTGCTGAGCAGGTACATGGTTCAACCACAAGATGGTGCCAAATACACATTTTACAGAATTTAACAATAATATTTACACATGTTACATTAAGGTATTTATTCTTTTGAGTTTTTTGTTCTTTTAATTATTTATTATGTGTATCTTTTGACACTTTTATGTATTTCGTTATGTGAGTTCAGTTTATAAATTCCAAACTTTTTAAAATATTAAAACAGCCAACACGCTTTCTTAGTAATTTAAATGATCATTTAAATTTGATCATTTAAAAAATGTCTTTTTGTAGTCTTAAATATCCAAACTAGCATGCTGTTGTGCTCAAACTCTTGATTCCTGTTTAAAGATTGTGAAAAGTCCATAGATGAAGAAAGCTTTAGTGATTACAGAATTGATTTGAATCAAAGGAAATGGGTTCAATTCCAGTACCTGAAATCTTTGTGTGTAGTTTTTGGTATTTAGTTGAATGTTTTCTTTTTCTTTTGCTAAAGTTTGATTTGAATTGTATTTATTTCTCCGGGAGAGCGTAAATGAATTTGCACCAGCGGCTATTCTTTTTCTACTGTCCACAGATGAGGGCCTGTAAAGTGAGAAGACAGAAGGAGTGGTTGTTGACGTTTAAAAAAATTTGAATGACATAGCAAACAGTCACCAAGCTGCGCGTGTGTGATTGAATGTGCTTGTAATAATAATTTCAGGTGCTTGTAATAATACTTTGCCGTGTTCAATACCTGCATTGAAGTGTTTTGGGATGAAATAAATGAAATGTGAATTTTGCCCCGGTTGGAATTGAACCTTTGACCTTCTGACTGGGAGGTCACTACTTATGCCACTGCGCCACCGAGGGATGGATTCCGGAACAGCACAATTAGTGCTATTTAATGCTGATGCATTGTCGGATCTAGCCAGCCCCGGTCTGGGATGCAAACATAATGTCAGGAGGGGGGGCAAGTTTGGGTATACTGAGAGACTGGGGTGGAAAATCCTCCCAAGACCCTAAAATTTCCTCCTCCTCCCATGAAAATCCTCTTTTTACACTTTGTAACATGTCTCTATGTCATTTTTATTCTAAAACAGAACAAATACAATAAGAACTCCTTTGCTTTTTATTTCTCCTTTTAAATCTCTCTCAACCAAACAGTCTTGGACACACTCTGTTTTTCATCACTCATCTCCTTTCTGCTGCACATGCACTAAACCCTCATCTGGTCCGGCTAGCGTGTCTAGTTCAGCTTCAGGAGAAGAAAAGATGCTACCTTCACATTGACTGCAGTCACATCAGCCGCCGTTCACATTTCTGTGCTCCAGTCAGCCGTTACTGGATTTTTGCTTTGACTTTGTGGTGGAAAAATAGTTGGATCCGATGGAATAAAGAAATGTTGTTAAACGGTTTTAAGAATGTTTATTAAAACAGAGCAGAGAAAAGTACACGTCTTGCAAGCATGGAGGAGAGGTCTGCAGAGCCCTGCCTGTGATGAAGGACATTCGTATTTTATAGAGCCATACAAACAACTTTAATCAGAAACTTAGGAAAGGAACGTAAGCGCCATATCTAATATGGACAAGATGTTACCTCGCTGGGAATCTCCGCTTTCATCTAAAGATTTCCCACAATCCTTTGTTTTTATACTGCTGAGCAGGTACATGGTTCCACCACAAGATGGTGCCAAATACACATTTTACAGAATTTAACAATAATATTTACACATGTTACATTAAGGATTTATCTTTTGAGTTTTTTGTTCTTTTAATTATTTATTATGTGTATCTTTTGACACTTTTATGTATTTCGTTATGTGAGTTCAGTTTGTAAATTCCAAACTTTTTAAAATATTAAAACAGCCAACACGCTTTCTTAGTAATTTAAATGATCATTTAAATTTGATCATTTAAAAAATGTCTTTTTGTAGTCTTAAATATACCAAACTAGCATGCTGTTGTGCTCAAACTCTTGATTCCTGTTTAAAGATTGTGAAAAGTCCATGGATGAAGAAAGCTTTAGTGATTAAGAATTGATTTGAATCAAAAGGAAATGGGTTCAATTCAGTACCTGAAATCTTTGTGTGTAGTTTTGGTATTTAGTTGATTTTCTTTTTCTTTTTGCTAAAGTGATTTGAATTGTATTTATTTCTCCGGGAGAGCGTAAATGAATTTGCACCAGCGGCTATTCTTTTTTCTACTGTCCACAGATGAGGGCCTGTAAAGTGAGAGACAGAAGGAGTGGTTGTTGACGTTAAAAAAATTTGATGACATAGCAAACAGTCACCAAGCTGCGCGTGTGTGATTGAATGTGCTTGTAATAATAATTTCAGGTGCTTGTAATAATACTTTGCCGTGTTCAATACCTGCATTGAAGTGTTTTGGGATGAAATAAATGAAATGTGAATTTTGCCCCGGTTGGAATTGAACCTTTGACCTTCTGACTGGGAGGTCACTACTTATGCCAGTGCACCACCGAGGGATGGATTCCGGAACAGCACAATTAGTGCTATTTAATGCTGATGCATTGTCGGATCTAGCCAGCCCCGGTCTGGGATGCAAACATAATGTCAGGAGGGGGGGCAAGTTTGGGTATACTGAGAGACTGGGGTGGAAAATCCTCCCAAGACCCTAAAATTTCCTCCTCCTCCCATGAAAATCCTCTTTTTACACTTTGTAACATGTCTCTATGTCATTTTTATTCTAAAACAGAACAAATACAATAAGAAATCCTTTGCTTTTTATTTCTCCTTTTAAATCTCTCTCAACCAAACAGTCTTGGACACACTCTGTTTTTTCATCACTCATCTCCTTTCTGCTGCACATGCACTAAACCCTCATCTGGTCCGGCTAGCGTGTCTAGTTTCAGCTTCAGGAGAGAAAAGAGATGCTACCTTCACATTGACTGCAGTCACATCAGCCGCCGTTCACATTTCTGTGCTCCAGTCAGCCGTCACTGGATTTTTGCTTTGACTTTGTGGTGGAAAAATAGTTGGATCCGATGGAATAAAGAAATGTTGTTAAACGGTTTTAGAATGTTTATTAAAAACAGAGCAGAGAAAAGTACACGTCTTGCAAGCATGGAGGAGAGGTCTGCAGAGCCCTGCCTGTGATGAAGGACATTCGTATTTTATAGAGCCATACAAACAACTTTAATCAGAAACTTAGGAAAGGAACGTAAGCGCCATATCTAATATGGACAAGATGTTACCTCGCTGGGAATCTCCGCTTTCATCTAAAGATTTCCCACAATCCTTTGTTTTTATACTGCTGAGCAGGTACATGGTTCCACCACAAGATGGTGCCAAATACACATTTTACAGAATTTAACAATAATATTTACACATGTTACATTAAGGTATTTATTCTTTTGAGTTTTTTGTTCTTTTAATTATTTATTATGTGTATCTTTTGACACTTTTATGTATTTCGTTATGTGAGTTCAGTTTGTAAATTCCAAACTTTTTAAAATATTAAAACAGCCAACACGCTTTCTTAGTAATTTAAATGATCATTTAAATTTGATCATTTAAAAAATGTCTTTTTGTAGTCTTAAATATACCAAACTAGCATGCTGTTGTGCTCAAACTCTTGATTCCTGTTTAAAGATTGTGAAAAGTCCATGGATGAAGAAAGCTTTAGTGATTACAGAATTGATTTGAATCAAAAGGAAATGGGTTCAATTCCAGTACCTGAAATCTTTGTGTGTAGTTTTGGTATTTAGTTGAATGTTTTCTTTTTTTTTTGCTAAAGTTTGATTTGAATTGTATTTATTTCTCCGGGAGAGCGTAAATGAATTTGCACCAGCGGCTATTCTTTTTTCTACTGTCCACAGATGAGGGCCTGTAAAGTGAGAAGACAGAAGGAGTGGTTGTTGACGTTTAAAAAAATTTGAATGACATAGCAAACAGTCACCAAGCTGCGCGTGTGTGATTGAATGTGCTTGTAATAATAATTTCAGGTGCTTGTAATAATACTTTGCCGTGTTCAATACCTGCATTGAAGTGTTTTGGGATGAAATAAATGAAATGTGAATTTTGCCCCGGTTGGAATTGAACCTCTGACCTTCTGACTGGGAGGTCACTACTTATGCCAGTGCACCACCGAGGGATGGATTCCGGAACAGCACAATTAGTGCTATTTAATGCTGATGCATTGTCGGATGGAGGGGGGGCAAGTTTGGGTATACTGAGAGACTGGGGTGGAAAATCCTCCCAAGACCCTAAAATTTCCTCCTCCTCCCATGAAAATCCTCTTTTTACACTTTGTAACATGTCTCTATGTCATTTTTATTCTAAAACAGAACAAATACAATAAGAAATCCTTTGCTTTTTATTTCTCCTTTTAAATCTCTCTCAACCAAACAGTCTTGGACACACTCTGTTTTTCATCACTCATCCCCTTTCTGCTGCACATGCACTAAACCCTCATCTGGTCCGGCTAGTTCAGCTTCTGGAGAAGAAAAGATGCTACCTTCACATTGACTGCAGTCACATCAGCCGCCGTTCACATTTCTGTGCTCCAGTCAGCCGTCACTGGATTTTTGCTTTGACTTTGTGGTGGAAAAATAGTTGGATCCGATGGAATAAAGAAATGTCGTCAAACGGTTTTAAGAATGTTTATTAAAACAGAGCAGAGAAAAGTACACGTCTTGCAAGCATGGAGGAGAGGTCTGCAGAGCCCTGCCTGTGATGAAGGACATTCGTATTTTATAGAGCCATACAAACAACTTTAATCAGAAACTTAGGAAAGGAACGTAAGCGCCATATCTAATATGGACAAGATGTTCTAATGAAGTCAAAATGTTTATACACTGTGATCAAGGCGTCCTGACAATAAGAAAGCAAAGTCTGTGGCCTCACGGCTGTGCACAAAGGTTAGACACATTTAATTGTAAAGATGAAATGTATACCTAAACGTATAATTTCCATCACAACTTTCATCCAGTACTTACGCTAGCAGTCCTGAGAACGCTGGAAAATCTCCAACAGACTCCACGGAGCTTCTTGATGTGACCACGGAAATGTGAACGGCGGCTCGTTTGACCAAACTTGGAAAGGCTTGTAAATCAATCAAAGAGCATTTGGATGTTAGCTTACATTATTTTCTGCTCTGAGAAACCAATGGATTGAATGGATTGATCACAGCAACGTCAAGAAACATCAAAGAGTCTTTGGTGAACTGGAAGGAGAAAGAATCAGGATTTTGGAGGAAGTTGGCTCCATGAAGATCGTCACTTCCTCGTCACAGCTGACATCAGGATCAAAATTCTGTGTGCTTATGTTTTTTAGACATCTTATTTATTCATTATGACTTACTTTGAGTCATTTTATTTAATTGCTTTAAAGTTTATATTTGGTTTAGCTTTTTCTTTTATATATATTTTTTGCTTTTTATTTACTTCTTTTAATGTTCTGTTTGTGTAGCCTCTGCGTTGTATGCTTGTTTTTTTCTGCAATGCCAGAAATAAAGACAAAGGAACATTAGCTGATCCGTCACGAGCGTAGTAGTTTTTACTGGAGAAAGAAGTTAATGGTTAAACCGCTGCAACGGCCAATCTAAAGATCAGCAAGTAGCGATTAAATGCCACTAAAATGGCCAAAATACTTAAGATTAAAAATAATTCCCGTTTCTCCAGCAGCCGAACCAACATTACAATTAGTAATAATATTTTAATAAATCATGCTATTTCTGCTCATGACGTAGAATTTATGCTGACGTTACCTCGCTGGGAATCTCCGCTTTCATCTAAAGATTTCCCACAATCCTTTGTTTTTATACTGCTGAGCAGGTACATGGTTCCACCACAAGATGGTGCCAAATACACATTTTACAGAATATAACAATAATATTTACACATGTTACATTAAGGTATTTATTCTTTTGAGTTTTTTGTTCTTTTAATTATTTATTATGTGTATCTTTTGACACTTTTATGTATTTCGTTATGTGAGTTCAGTTTGTAAATTCCAAACTTTTAAAATATTAAAACAGCCACACGCTTTCTTAGTAATTTAAATGATCATTTAAATTTGATCATTTAAAAAATGTCTTTTTGTAGTCTTAAATATACCAAACTAGCATGCTGTTGTGCTCAAACTCTTGATTCCTGTTTAAAGATTGTGAAAAGTCCATAGATGAAGAAAGCTTTAGTGATTACAGAATTGATTTGAATCAAAAGGAAATGGGTTCAATTCCAGTACCTGAAATCTTTGTGTGTAGTTTTGGTATTTAGTTGAATGTTTTCTTTTTCTTTTTGCTAAAGTTTGATTTGAATTGTATTTATTTCTCCGGGAGAGCGTAAATGAATTTGCACCAGCGGCTATTCTTTTTTCCACTGTCCACAGATGAGGGCCTGTAAAGTGAGAAGACAGAAGGAGTGGTTGTTGACGTTTAAAAAAATTTGAATGACATAGCAAACAGTCACCAAGCTGCGCGTGTGTGATTGAATGTGCTTGTAATAATAATTTCAGGTGCTTGTAATAATACTTTGCCGTGTTCAATACCTGCATTGAAGTGTTTTGGGATGAAATAAATGAAATGTGAATTTTCCCCCGGTTGGAATTGAACCTCTGACCTTCTGACTGGGAGGTCACTACTTATGCCAGTGCGCCACCAAGGGATGGATTCCGGAACAGCACAATTAGTGCTATTTAATGCTGATGCATTGTCGGATCTAGCCAGCCCCAGTCTGGGATGTAAACATAATGTCAGGAGGGGGGGCAAGTTTGGGTATACTGAGAGACTGGGGTGGAAAATCCTCCCAAGACCCTAAAATTTACTCCTCCTCCCATGAAAATCCTCTTTTTACACTTTGTAACATGTCTCTATGTCATTTTTATTCTAAAACAGAACAAATACAATAAGAAATCTTTTGCTTTTTATTTCTCCTTTTAAATCTCTCTCAACCAAACAGTCTTGGACACACTCTGTTTTTCATCACTCATCTCCTTTCTGCTGCACATGCACTAAACCCTCATCTGGTCCGGCTAGTTCAGCTTCTGGAGAAGAAAAGACGCTACCTTCACATTGACTGCAGTCACATCAGCCGCCGTTCACATTTCTGTGCTCCAGTCAGCCGTCACTGGATTTTTGCTTTGACTTTGTGGTGGAAAAATAGTTGGATCCGATGGAATAAAGAAATGTTGTCAAACGGTTTTAAGAATGTTTATTAAAACAGAGCAGAGAAAAGTACACGTCTTGCAAGCATGGAGGAGAGGTCTGCAGAGCCCTGCCTGTGATGAAAGACATTCGTATTTTATAGAGCCATACAAACAACTTTAATCAGAAACTTAGGAAAGGAACGTAAGCGCCATATCTAATATGGACAAGATGTTCTAATGAAGTCAAAATGTTTATACACTGTGATCAAGGCGTCCTGACAATAAGAAAGTAAAGTCTGTGGCCTCACGGCTGTGCACAAAGGTTAGACACATTTAATTGTAAAGATGAAATGTATACCTAAACGTATAATTTCCGTCACAACTTTCATCCAGTACTTACGCTAGCAGTCCTGAGAACGCTGGAAAATCTCCAACAGACTCCACGGAGCTTCTTGGTGTGACCACGGAAATGTGAACGGCGGCTCGTTTGACCAAACTTGGAAAGGCTTGTAAAACAATCAAAGAGCATTTGGATGTTAGCTTACATTATTTTCTGCTCTGAGAAACCAATGGATTGAATGGATTGATCACAGCAACGTCAAGAAACATCAAAGAGTCTTTGGTGAACTGGAAGGAGAAAGAATCAGGATTTTGGAGGAAGTTCTGTCCATGAAGATCGTCACTTCCTCGTCACAGCTGACATCAGGATCAAAATTCTGTGTGCTTATGTTTTTTAGACATCTTATTTATTCATTATGACTTACTTTGAGTCATTTTATTTAATTGCTTTAAAGTTTATATTTGGTTTAGCTTTTTCTTTTATATATATTTTTTGCTTTTTATTTACTTCTTTTAATGTTCTGTTTGTGTAGCCTCTGCGTTGTGTGCTTGTTTTTTTCTGCAATGCCAGAAATAAAGACAAAGGAACATTAGCTGATCCGTCACGAGCGTAGTAGTTTTTACTGGAGAAAGAAGTTAATGGTTACCGCTGGCACCGGCCAATCTAAAGATCAGCAAGTAGCGATTAAATGCCACTAAAATGGCCAAAATACTTAAGATTAAAAATAATTCCCGTTTCTCCAGCAGCCGAACCAACATTACAATTAGTAATATATTTTTAATAAATCATGCTATTTCTGCTCATGACGTAGAATTTATGCTGACGTTACCTCGCTGGGAATCTCCGCTTTCATCTAAAGATTTCCCACAATCCTTTGTTTTTATACTGCTGAGCAGGTACATGGTTCCACCACAAGATGGTGCCAAATACACATTTTACAGAATATAACAATAATATTTACACATGTTACATTAAGGTATTTATTCTTTTGAGTTTTTTTGTTCTTTTAATTATTTATTATGTGTATCTTTTGACACTTTTATGTATTTCGTTATGTGAGTTCAGTTTGTAAATTCCAAACTTTTTAAAATATTAAAACAGCCAGCACGCTTTCTTAGTAATTCAAATGATTATTTAAATTTGATCATTTAAAAAATGTCTTTTTGTAGTCTTAAATATACCAAACTAGCATGCTGTTGTGCTCAAACTCTTGATTCCTGTTTAAAGATTGTGAAAAGTCCATAGATGAAGAAAGCTTTAGTGATTACAGAATTGATTTGAATCAAAAGGAAATGGGTTCAATTCCAGTACCTGAAATCTTTGTGTGTAGTTTTGGTATTTAGTTGAATGTTTTCTTTTTCTTTTTGCTAAAGTTTGATTTGAATTGTATTTATTTCTCCGGGAGAGCGTAAATGAATTTGCACCAGCGGCTATTCTTTTTTCTACTGTCCACAGATGAGGGCCTGTAAAGTGAGAAGACAGAAGGAGTGGTTGTTGACGTTTAAAAAAATTTGAATGACATAGCAAACAGTCACCAAGCTGCGCGTGTGTGATTGAATGTGCTTGTAATAATAATTTCAGGTGCTTGTAATAATACTTTGCCGTGTTCAATTGAAGTGTTTTGGGATGAAATAAATGAAATGTGAATTTTCCCCCGGTTGGAATTGAACCTCTGACCTTCTGACTGTTTGGTTCAACCTATCTCTGTGAATCAGCATTTTCTGACATGAACTTCATCAAGTGCAAACACAGAAGACGCCTCACTGATGCACATCTGAAAGACTCGCTCACAGTTGCAGTATCAAGCTACACACCAGATTACACTAAACTGGTGAACAGCATGCAATGTCAGTCTTCCCTCTAACAAAGAAACAGATACAGACGTATGTGGTAACATGGCAGTGCCATGGTAAAGTTAAATTATAGTATTGAAATTTGTTCAATTCAAAAGTGTGTTCATAACACGTAGCAGTTGTAATTTTGTTAAAAACATTGCATTTGGTTATTACCTCAAAATGTGACAAGATTTGTTGAGATTAATCAAGTTTTGAATATTCATATTTGTTTCCTGGCTTGTTGTTGTTATTGATAATTACGTGAGAAATCAGTGTCTTCACATAGAGGAGTATCATTATTCATTATTAATAATGTATAACTAAAGGCCAACTAAGCAAATTTATTATTTCAATTTGGTAGCCCTTCGTATGACTCAGTACCCATGAAGTAGCCCTCAGTTTCAAAAAGGTTGGTGACCCCTGCTTTAGAACATAAAGATCCATTTCTTCACCAGGATTGTGCATCCCCTGAATCTCCAGTGGAGGAAAGATGGAGTAGAAAACATCAAACCTCTAAAGGTGTTCAATTCTGTAAAGAAATAGAAGATAAGTTTCAGAATTCTTGAGCACCGGTTATTTGGAAAGTCAGGAGGAAACTATTTATTTATTTATTTATTACTTTAAATGTTAAACAAGAATAAAAGAAAAAACAACTTTAATACAATTTAGTTATTCCATCCACCAAGGAGGTAAGGTTTTCATTCAGGGTGTCTGTCTGTTGGCAACCAAACTCAAAAATGCGTTTACAGCTTTTCATAAAATGGTCTGAATGTTAGAAATGGGTCAAAGAAAAAGTGATGAGATTATTTCAGGTGATGTGGATCCAGGATTATTGTAAAGGATTCTGGAGTGCTAGCTTTACATTTAAAAACAAAACATACACGGTAAAAGCCCAACCCACCCTTCACACACACACACACCCTCCCCATAACACACACACCCATGACCCCACACACAGTGAATACTTAAGAAAAAACTTATAAAATAAACTTCAGGCTTGGCTCTGCTGTGAGGAGATGGTATGGAGGATTCTATCATACCAGGAGCCAGCTCGGTCAAAGGAACATCGCCACGGCGCCCACCCAGACCGGGACAGCAACAGAGTCCATCCCACAGCTGTGAGGCTGCAGGGCAGGACTCCAGCCGCCCCCGCAAGGGCGAGAACCACGGCAACAACCCCAGACCAAGCCAGCAAGCCCTGATATGATAGATAGATCCCCACAGGAAACACTGGGGTTAAAATGATGGTGAGATGATCAAATTAAACACATAAAATGTATTGAAAATAGATAAATTAAATAAATAACATTAAATAATAAATAAAATCCATAATGAAGAAAGATAAATGAATAATTAAAATAAATAAATGAATGAATAAAACCTAATTTAATAAATAGGCAAATATATCAACTAAAAGCAGAATTAAAAGGTGGGTCTTGAACCTCTTCTTAAAAACCTCTGTGGTCTCTGCGGCCCTGAGGTTCTCCGGCAGGCTGTTCCACAGGCGAGGACCGTAATGAGAGAATGAAGCCTCACCATAAGTTTTGATCCTCACCTCAGGAACAATAACAGGCCGGTGCCGGAAGACCTCAGGGTCCACGAGGGTTCATACTTTAAAAGAAGATCATTGAGATAAGAAGGCCCAAGACCTTAAAAAACATTTAGAAACCATTAAAAGAATCTTAAAATCAATCCTGAAACGCACAGAGAGCCAATGCAGAGATTTTAAAACTGGTGTCATGTGATCCCGCCCCCTGGTCCTCGTCAGAACTCGAGCTGCTGAGTTCTGTAATAATTGTAAGTTTGAAAGAGACTTTTGAGGTAAACCAGAGAGCAGGGCATCACAATAATCTAAAAGAGTAAAAATAAAGCATGCATCAGCACCTCTGTGCTGGAGAGAGAGAGGAATGGGCGGAGTCTGGTGATGTTTTTGACATGATCAAATCCCGTCTTAACGAGGTTTTTGATATGAGGGATAAAATTCAGTCAAAAAGAACGCCCAGGTTTCTCACACACTGAGAAGGATTCAAATGATTGAGTTTGGGTCAAATCCTCTCTCTCTTGTCTTCAGGACCGATAATTAAAACTTCTGTTGAGCTGAAGGAAGTTCTCTGCCGTCCATGACTTGATGTCTAAAATAAAATTTAAACGAGTGTTCATAGATTTAAGGTCATCAGGAGACACGGCGATTTAGGCTATGTGCTAGCTAGGTCATATTTAAGTAACACACTAAATATTTTTGCATAATTGGCATATTGTCAGGGATTTTTTTCAGAAATTCAGGTCAACTTTTGGTCAACTTCAGCACTCTTTCAAACTTCTTTAACACATTTTCAAGTCTTTTAGCAAATTTAATATTTTGCAAATAGTTTTTTACATTTTCTTTAATTAGAGTAAATTGTTTCATAATTTTCAGCAGAAACGCTTCAGCATCTTCAGCGACTACTTTCAGGAAAAAGTATTCTTGCATTATTGCAGGTAATGCAACTTTTGTAGTTGTCATCTAACTTTTGCTTATACTGCTTTTCTTGGACTCTTTCTGATAAAAATCAATAATCCAAATTACCTACTTCATGTACCCCCCCATCATCTTCCAGCTGTTCTGGTTTCAGATTTCTGAATCCTTGCTGGAATCAGAATAAGTGAATCACGCAGAGACTAAAGCATCTTTGGATCAGCTTCATCCAAAACTGTGTAACCAGAACTCAGCTTTTGGAGTTTCATTTAAAAAAGCGTCTAGAACTGTTCACTGTTAACTAACAGGATTTTACTGCCACCCGCAGTGGCAACACCCGCCATAAACTCAGATTTCAGGCATCTGAGGTCAAAGTGACCTTTAACCTCTCATGTGATGTTACCGTCACCTTTAAAGTTCAGCTTTTTGTCTGTTTTCATGCTCGGTAACACAAAACCATCTGGTTTGATGGTTCATGTTCATGGTTTCAGTCCAATGTGCTTGTTGTTCATCAGTGGAATCAGTTTGTGTAGTGAGCAGCAGTTTTTCTCTGCTCTTCTTTGATTCATTCCTGAAACTGTGACTGAACTCTAAAAGAGTTCTCAGTTTTAGAGAGAAAGATCACAGCAGGAGCTGCAGAGTTTGATGGAGGATCTTCAAAACCCAACAGGCTTCCGTACTGACTTTACTGAGGCGAAACAATCCTGTTTTAGATGAAGGAAACATCTGAGAAGGAAAGTTCTGCTGTGACTTCTGAACAGAGAAAACGTGTTTCTGCTGAGAAGAATTTCATGAGTGAAAAGTTTCTTTATTGAAATGAAGATTTCTGGATGTTTAGCACAGATTGAGACGTTCTTTCTGTCGATAAAACAGAAGAGATTTCCCTGAAGGGACAGAAGACAGCGGTCCTGGTGCTGAGTTTGATCCTCTCAGGTGTTTTGGGAGCAGCTAGACGCTGCATCCTTTCCATCCACCTGAAGACTGCTGCTGTTGCAGATGTTAGCAGGGTCGTGTCAACTCTCTGGAGTTTGCTGCTGAGTCCGTTTATTACTGATGGTTTTCTCAATTCAGTCCTCGTTATTCTAAAAAACACTTCAGTCATCTAAAACAGTTGAAAACCAGCGACAGACTACATGAAGGGTTAGTGGAATCCCCGGAATGAGAGAGACAAAGTGGAGAGAACGCCGTGTGAACGGAGGATTGAGGAAGAAACCTGCTGCAGAAGAAGACTCCGTCAAAAAAAGGATTCATTGATCAACTCTATTTCATTAAGGGCAGTTTTTCCATCCAGTAAATATGTGGAGTCTGAACTCAAATTGTACACATTTACACAATGCAAAGTATGAGAGTTAGTCCAACCAACCTTTATTTAGTTACTGGAAATGGAAAAATTGCATAAATTAAAAAGAAATTATTTATGTTAGTTTAACTCAAAATAAAGTCATTCTATTAATTTAAATGATTTACTTTGTCTTATGAGAAGTGTTTTGTGTTCAACCAACTGAATTTAATTTATTTCAGTGGAAGTGAAAATGTTACATTAATGACATCAAATAAAAATAGAATAACTCAATTTTATTTAGACTTGATTACAGCAAAAACACATTCTTTGGTCTCTGAAATGCAGTTCTGATAAAATACAATTAAATGTTCTAGGAAACCCTTTCAACAGTGTGCCAACACACGATTTACTTAAGACATAAAACTAATATTTTAAAATAAAAGATAAAAAATAGAAACATTTCTGAAAAAGGAAAATATGTAAAAATAAATTGAGGATAAAACCCCGTCCTCACAATACATGAAGATGCATACACTGACAATTTCAAAATCTATTTGTAATATATAAACTTATTTTTTTCTAAATATAAAGCGTGGACTTTAAACTTAAACCAGTTTTACACTAAGATTTTAAGCAGATCTTAAAAAAGGAAAATAAAAGAAAAAAAGTAGACAAATTAACTGGAAAACTGTCTGATTGGTAGGATTTCAAAAGACCTCACAGTCAATTACTACAGTTTAGTTTGGTAGAAAAGGAGTTCTTCAAATGCGTATAACTGACCCTGCTTTCATGAATTTGATACCTGGGAAAGTAAATCCACAATAGAAAGAAGGCCAGACTAAGTAAACCAGAGCTGATCGTTCCTGGTCTTCAAGATCTCCACCACTGACTGTTTGAAATGGAAACTTCTGTGGTTCAGAGAACACCAACGTGATGAAAAGTGCTTTACTCGCCGTTTACTCTGGCGATAGTGGACTCTGGACCCCTCTGTTTGGAGTGTGAAACTTCAAAAATAATAATCCCGGACAGGACTTCCACTTCAAATCAAGGGGGAGGGCTAAGGGGAGGGGGGAAGAGGAGAATCTGGTAAACAGTCAATTTGAAGTGGAACAAAAACCCAATCCACTGCAGAGGTCTTTGTGTAGAAATTGGGTGGTGGGGTCTCTCAGTCTGATGTCCATGTTCTCAAGCACAAAGCAAACAGCTTCATCATCAGCTGCTGGATTTTAGGATTCAGCTTGTGTCAATCTAGGTTCATTTTGATCTTCTGACAGAACTCAAAAGTGAACTTGAGATCCTCTGGAAAACTGTGATCCAGTGCGTAGATCAATATGAATCAATGACACTCCTGAGGTTGGTCCAGACTTGAACTCCTTCAACAGCAATGCCACCATCCTCTGGCTTTTGAATCCCGTCTCTTCTGAGACGGCTGACCGTGGCTGCAATGCTTTCCACGACGTCATCTTCAGTGGAAGAGGTCTGAAACACAACAAATAACTGGATTCAAAACTAATCATTCTACAGGTGTTTGACTTCTCCAAAGGCAAAAGTACCGTATTTTCACGACCATACGGCGCACCTAAAAGTCTAAAATTTTCTCCAAAATGTGTGGTATGCCTTATAGAGCGATGCGCCTACTGTATTGTTTTTTGTTTTGTCAGGCGGATTACATAAGAACATTGAATGGTGAAGTGTGGGACGGAGCGAGGGAGCGCGTGTCTGTGCGTGTCCGTGCTCCCTCGCTCCATACTGTTCAAATTAGTTCTAATTAATTTTACATTTTATGTTATTCATTTTCAAAAAAAAAAATGAATTTTATGTCGGATTAATTTGTTATTATTGAGGCAACCTGTGAACTTTCAGTCACTTCATTTTTTATGATCATTGTTCTTTAAAGCGCCTGTGTCCAGATTTATTTCCCCTCCTTTTATTAAAATGTCCTGCACTTTTCTTTTAGTGCGGTGTTTGGACCGGTTACTGCTGTTACCGCTCTCACAAACCATGTTATGTTACATTAAAAGCAGGGTTCTGTCTGCATATGGATCGGTACTTTAGCTCGGATCTTTTTGCTCGCGGTCGCTTTGCCTCCCGCGCACGCTTTCACCTGTCAGTGGAGCAGGTGGAGGAGCGCACGAGGAAACTTTCACTTCCTCACTGCGGTAAACAGGGAGAAAGTGCACTCCGTGTTCGTGCGTTTCTGCTTGGAATAAAACTTCAGTGACCAACCCTAGTTTTACCATGCCCGCGCCTTATAGTCAAGAGCGCCTTAAGTATTTGTTAAATACAGAAAAAGCACCAATAACTCAAAGTGCGCCCTATCACCCAGTGCGCCCTATGGCCGTGAAAATACGGAAACTAAAATCCCTCTCCACTCAAACCTGCTCATTAAAGTGTGGGTGACATGCTTTGAACAACTTTGTCAAATAAAAAAGCCTTTTAAACGCTGATTCTATTGATACCAATAGTTAGCCTCAAAAAAAATCCGAAGCATATGAATAATTGACATCTTTCGAAGGAATCAGAGTTTTTTATTTTCCGCTGAGAGCGCAGACTGGAAGTGACCTCGATATGACCTGTGACGTCACGAAAGGCATTGATTTTCGCAGTTCCGCTTCGGACAGAATGTAAACAGAACAGGTTGCCTAGTCTTCGATTCTCTCGTGTTTAAATCTGTTAATTATCATGCCAAGTCGTTGTGTGGCAGCTGGATGTAGCAATACATCTAGTGAAAGTGTATCTGTGTATAAATTCCCAAAACAAGAAACGCTGCTGAAACAATGGACAAAACAAGTGCAGCGAACGAGGGCGAATTGGGTGCCAACTGCGTCGTCAACTTTATGCAGCGAACACTTTGAGGCAGGCTGTTTTGAAGAAACACCACAGCTCATGAAAGACATGGGAATGCATGTAAGATATAAAAAAGTATTGAAACCGAACGCCATCCCCACTATTTTCAAGAGATCGCTAGTGGCAAGGACAGAAACAGAAACGCCCAGTACCAGCACTGGCAGCAGCCAGTACAAAAAGAGAAAATCTGTGAGAGAAAGAGGACGCTTTTTGCCAAAACACACCACCACGAAGCATAAAGCAGCAAGAGGGGCAAACAGAAAATAAGTGATAGAAAATAAACCTGCTTAGCTGCTCCGTGAATGGCTGGATTTACATCAGAAAACAACCGAGAACATTCTACCCCGGGTCACCAGCAGCTGCTGCTCCAGCTATGATCGCTCTCGTCCCGCCCAGATCCAGGTAAAGATCTGAGCGGTGGAAAAGTCTAAATCACCTGTGGTCACTCTGTGATTCTATCCAGCTGCAGACTCACACAGTGTCCTGCTAACTAAACGAAGACGTTATTGTCTCATTCATTTAACTGCAGCTAGCTGTTAGCCGCTATGCTAGCGCCAGCTTTCACTCAGAACTTACTTGATTTTGCTGATCCTGGATCAGATGAAGTTGGTTGTTGTTGAGTTTCTGTCAGGAATCCTTTAATCCTCATGTTCTGCTGAAGGTAAACCGCTTGTTGTTGACGATTTTCACTTTTATGCTAGAAATAAAAACGCCGGCACACATGCTTTGAAGAGGAGGGCGGAACTAAGTTTTTCTGCAATTCGATTGGTTGGACTGTCAGATCAATCCAAAGGGCTCTAATTTGATTGGATGTTAGACCGACACTATACACGGAAGTAAACCGAAGTAAACAAGCGCGGACAGAGAGACCGCGGCGCGCAGCTTTCACCTGTCCTACATATATACTGTTAGGAATCACTGAAAACATTTCACCATTATTAGATCGACTTTTTAATTCTGCGTGTACTTTTACAGATGTATACACTAGGCCTAGTCTACGTAGATTCCAAAATCTCGAAAGGCAACTTACCATGCCGTGTTCTGGAGTCTAGCCGAATCTTCATGCTGGCTATCGTCATCGGCATCACTACTACTTTCTGCTACATCCTCCTCACTTTCGCAAAAGGGTTCGAATCGATACGGTTGCACAAGTGACTCATCATCTCCGCAACTTTCCTCTTCATCTTTCTGTTCATCTGATGAGAAATCGCTAATAGAGATTGTAGCATCACTCTCTGCTAAGCTATCGGTGCTAGCCATGTTGTCTGCCTTTCGTTACGTCACAAACATGGCGGCGCGACATCGGCAGAATGCGCGAGCCGGCGGCCGTCATCGTTGTTTATATCGCGTTTTTCGCTATTTATTATTTTTCCAAAAATATTAAAAACAATCGTAACATGAAATAGAGACCATTTACTATATTTTGGTTTATTAAAATAGGCCATGTCACCCACACTTTAAAAGTGAGCTCCGGTGTCAGGTTCTTCTGAGTGCCTTCAGATAATCCAGAAATGATGCATTCTTAAGAATAAGACATAGGTTTGAACCGATTGATTACAGCGTCTCATCAGACAACATTTTGGTGTAAGATGGGCTGTTTTAAGCTGGGTAATAAAGTTAGAGAAACTTACAAAATATTCCTGGAAGAAAGAGTCGGATCTTCATTCAATTAGATCAAACTTTTGGGAACACGCTCCCTCCTGGCGTCAATGTTGTCACACTAATGCAAAAACAAAAAGACATTTATCCAAATGTGAGTATGGGGAACATTTGTTTTACATTTAAACATAGGAAGAGAGAGAAGAGGAAAGTCACTAGTGTTGGACTGAGAGTTGGAACTTTGAATGTTGGAACTCTGACAGGAAAAGGTAGAGAGTTAGTTGACATGATGCAGAGGAGAAAGGTAGACATACTGTGTGTCCAGGAGAGCAGGTGGAAAGGTAGCAAGGCTAGAAGCTGAGGAGCAGGTTCAAGTTGTTCTATCATGGTGGAGATGGGAGGAGAAATGGAGGAGGAGTTATCTCAAAGGACGAGTTTGGTGTGGAGGTTAAAAGAGAGTCAGAGTGATGAGTCTGAAGATAGAAATGGAGGAGGAGTTATCTGACTCTGGTGATGAAGAAGAAGAAAGAAGAAAGAGCAAAGCTAGGGAAGAGGACACACTGATAAAGGAGGATTGTTACATGCATTTTAACCCTCTTGCTCTCTTATGGGGTCCAGATGACCCCATTGTTATATTGAGGTGGCCATGACAAAAGTGGACAGGATTTTACGTCTGCCACAGACACCAGTGAAGATAAAAAATCCTAGGAAACAAATGTTCAGAGCGTTGTCTTGTGGGGTCCAGATGACCCTGCTTTTAATGTAAACATGCTCAGGAAAGCACAGAGGTTAAGATGACTGCCCCCTAAAAACCCACCAGTCTGTCTATAGTGTTTGAACAACAAATACCTGCTGGATGACTCCAAACTGCATTCTTTGCATGTCCACACATAAACCTGAAAAAGGAAAAAAGCACACAATTATCACTTCAACAATTATATATAATACTGATTATCAACTGCTAAGAGAAAACTTAATATTCACTTCCTATTTGTAGGAGGTTGCCACAGATAGTTATCTGGAAGTGGAAACAGGGACGATGACTCTGAAAAACATGCAGACAAATGCATTAGATGTGCAGTAAACTTACCAGAATACTTGGTCATTCATACTAAATTTATTACTAAAAAATTTAATTAAATCTTAATGTGTCACCTTAAAGAGGGACTTGACTCAGTTTTTTGAGAGTGACGTCACTGATACATCAAAGAGTGACGTCATATGACGTCACCAGAAGAGCTATAAAAGCTCAGCTTCAGATCCAGTTTCTCACAGAGCGTTCAGCGATCAGAGTATCAAGAACGAAGCTCGAGATTAACCTCCAGTTACAAAGAACCTTTATTGTTGCATTGTGACCAGAAGTCAGAATGAGACAAGTAGTGGACCCGTGGACAGGTTCCCCTAAACCAGAAGGTTGGATGGACTGGAATGACCCTGAGGAGAGTAGTTACTCCCCAATTGCAAGTGATGATGAGGACTTTTTTGAGACTCCAAAAAATCCAAAACCACAAAGACGGGAGATGCAGAAAAAACTCAAACCTGCAATCTTCCAGCTAAAGCAGACTCCAGCTGGAAAAGGTTTAAGTTTTGCTCAAGTCACCACCCTTCACCTGGCAACAAACGCTCCAGTGAAGCCGGTTTCTGTCCCTGCATCATCCCAACCTGTGGAAATCAAACCTTTGGAGAAGGAAAAACAAAGTGTGACTCCTCTTGATAAGCCGACTTCCACCTCTGAGTCAACCTCAGCGGCAGATGAAGCTCTTCAAGAGGAGAACGCTGCTCTGAAAAGTGAACTTAAGCACCTGAAGGAGCTTCTCCAGCAGAAAGAGAAGAAGCTGGAGGATGCTACCCTGAAGGTCGATCACTTTATGGAACGGATGGAAGACGAGGCCAAACGGGCCACAAAAGCTAACACCTTTCTGAGGAACCTCAAAGCAAAAAAGAGGCAACTGCAGGAAGAAAAGTCCTCTTTCTTACAAGAAATCTCTCAGTTAAAAGAGGCTCTGCAGCAAAAAGAAATCTTAGTCGAGAACGTCAATCAGCTGGAAAAGGAAAGACAAGAGTTGGAGAGCAAGAGTTCGTCCTTTATCCGAGAAATCTCTCAGCTAGAGACGGCTCTTGAGCAGCAACAGCAGCAACATCTGGACCTCACCAGTAAAATATGTCAGCAGGAAACATCCCTGAAAGAAGAGACGGCCAGAGCCAATGATGCAGAGACACGCTTAGCCCACCAGAAGCAGGAAACTGCCAGTACACATGCTTCAATTGTCACTTTAAGAGGGACATTACAGAAACAGAGGGAAGAATCAGAAATGCAGAGGAGCCATTTTCTGAATCAACATCAGCTGGCATTAAAAAACGCACAATGTCAGCTGGAAAAAGAAAGACAGGAATGGCAGAGAAGAAACACCTTCATCAACCAAGAAATGGCTTGATTAAGAAAAGTTCACGAGGAAAGGGTTGCTGCATCTCACGTTAGAGAAAGACACTTCTTTGGATTGTTTTCCAATGCCGAAAAGCAGATGGACAAACTCAAAGAAACGATCAGAGGAAAAGACGCAATCATAAATAATCTAAGAATCATGTTGAAAGAGAAGGTGAACCAACAGGAGCAACAGCTTGAGGAGGTCAAAAAGACCTTCTGCAAGAAAAAACTCCGACCTGGAATTGAAAATACAACAACTGGAAGAAAATGTTGAAAAAGAGAAAATCCAAACAAATCAAACCAAGCTCAGCTTTGAGCTGGAGGCAGAAGAGTCCAAGAAATTAAGAGCTGCTTTGGTCAAAGTCCAGGAAGAACAAGAAGACCAGAAGCAGAGAGGCAACAGAAAAGTCCAGCCTCTTACAAACAATTGTTCACCTGAAGGAAGTTGTGCAGGAGAAAGAGACCATCATCAGCTCTATGGAAGACGCTTTGATGGTCCAACTTGATCAAGTACAGCAGCAGGTGAATGAGATGAAACAGAAGTCTAAGAAGAAAACTGCTGGTCAGAAGTTTCTCAACATATTTAGAAAGGCTGGAAAAAAAACCCAAAGTGGACGCCTGACCACAGCAGAGAAAAGTGGTTTTAGGCCGTAAAGCTAACATGTTTCTGCATAACGGCGTCTTGATTGTCCTTTTCATAATACCTCTTTGAAGTCTAACATACTTTTTTAAAATGATTTTGTTGTAATTGTTTTATTTGTATTTTATATATTTATAACAGAAAAATAAATAGAAAAAACAAAAAAAACAAAAAACAAAAAAAAATTTAAAAACTAAAAAAAAGTTTTTTAAAAACTAAAAAAACAAAAACAAAAAAAATTTTAAAAACTAAAAAAAAGTTTTTTTAAAAACAAAAAAAACAAAAAAACAAAAAACAAAAAATTTTAAAAACTAAAAAAGTTTTTTTAAAAACTAAAAAAACACAATCACCCACCCACCCTCACACACACAAACATACGCAACACACACACACACACGCACGCACACCCCATACACCACACACACACACACCCCACTCACACACACACACACACACACACACCCTCCGTGAACTGCCGCCTTAACGTGGCGGACGGGTTTGAGTGCTCGATTGATCTCAGGAGCTCAGCTGTTTTGGGCTTTTGCCCTGCTAGGCAGACAGGTCCTGAGAGACGAGCCAGACTAAGAGCAGTTCAGAAAAACCTTTATTAGAAGTGATTTATTCATGTTTTATTAACACCTACTTTTTGTTGTTTTTTTTTTTTTTAACACATTTAGGGTAAATTTTCACATTTAGGGTTTTGTCATACAGAAGAGGGCAGACAATGTAAGTAAAATATAGGAAAAACAAACAACAAAACAAAAAAAAATTAAGAAAGAGAGGCATAAAATGAAACAACTGGGGAACAAACGTAACAACAGAGCAAAGAAAGAAAATAAAAAAACATACACATGGATTGACTTGACTCCACAGGTTTTTTTATTTGCCCATAATATTGTTAGTTCTTTTTGTCATGTATATAGTCCATTTATGAAAAGTTCTTCTTCCATTTGTATCTTATGATTCAACATTTCCATCTTATGTATATTTCTTGTTCTCTTTCTCCTATTCCTGTTGTATTGGTGGGTCTGTCTTGGACCAGTTTTTTGTAATTGTTTTCTTACAGGCAGCTAGGACGATTTTAATTAATAATACTGTTCATTTAAAAAATATAACTTGATAAATTGCCCAAGTTAAAAATACAAATAAAAGATCACGATTTTCCAGTACAATTAGTAACCCAATGGTTGTCATGATGTGACCTGATGGGTATGTCCTCCGCCAAAAAGAACTGATTACAGGGCAAAGCCAGAAATATCAGAATGATCTGCATTAGGTTTCCAACATTTTCTCCACATATCAATATCATGGTGCTAATAGTGGATCACTTTGCCTTTGATGATTTAGGTGTTACAAGAAAATCAGTCAATTATACATAATTTCCAATAATACAGTCTCCAACTCTTGTGATGAAGTGAAGTTTGCTGTGTTCGCCAAATTGAACGCATTTACATCATCCATTTACAGTATTTACATCCAGATCTCTTTCTCATTTCTGTTTGACATTTCTCTGATGCTCTTGCCTTTTATTTCCATTAGGTGTTTATAAAGTGTTGATATAATTCTATGTTCTTGGAGTTTGTCATGATCAGTGCTTTGGTTTTGTCATCTTCTGTTTTCTGTCAGTCTCACCACATTCAGGTTAATACTCCACAGCTGTTTTTCATTTAGTTAATCAGCCTCAGTGTATTTAAGTGTCTGGTTTTTCAGTTCTCATTGTCAGGTCATCTGCTCATCTATGTTCTGTCACCGCACTGGTTTGTGCTCTGGTTTTGTCATGTTTAAGTTGAGTTAGCAAACATTTAATGTTTCTGCCACCAAGTCTGGTCTCCTGCATTTGGGTCCTCCACCACCATCCCTGACAGAGTTGTAGGTTTCAGCAGTAACTTGGACAATACCCTGATCCAAATGAGACTTGGCTTCTTATTTCTTTGTCAAAATAATCTCTTACTTGCAAAAACCTAAAATAATCAAAATTTATTCGAAACAGTTTATTTTGTTTCATAGTTTTGAAACTCAAAAATGTTCCATTTTTTTATCAATGTGCATACTGCAGTTAGAACTCCATTCATTCAATTTTTTATCGTAAAACCTGGTTTGAAGTCTTTATCGTGACCATCCCACTGCAGTATTCTAACCTCGTTTTCTAGTTTATATTTCCAGACGATTCTTTACCATAATTCAATTTTAAATTGTGTAGTTGCTCCTTTTTGGTCCAGTCGGTTTGAAAGCGCCTGTCTATCTCCAACAAAGCTATGAATTTTCCTTCCTGTATAATTTGTTCTACGTTTTTCCATTTAGATATAAAATTATCATCACACCAACAAATTAGAGGTCTGAGCTTTGCTGTTCAGTTCAATCAAATCTATTGCTTTGTCTTTTACAATATGATGTCAACTGGCTGGCAAAAAGCAACAAAAATAGACAAGTAAAGAACACACAAGCAAACAGTAAGATCAACAAATTCAACAACAATAATAATACCTAAATAAGTAACATTCAATAAACTAATTAAGCAAGAACTTCAGGTTTTTTTTTTTGTTTGTTTGCTTTTGTTAAAAGCTTACCTGTCCCAAAGGCCTCATGATTCATGTGATGAAAGCATTTGTTTTTTCAGAATTTTTTTAATGTAGTAATGGAACTAGACTCTTATTGATTTTTCAAGATTATTCCATAATCAAGTACCCTGCACTGAGACACTTTTCTCCTTCATTTTTGTTCTAAATGTTTTTGTTTTGAAAATGTACTGCCCTGTTAGGTTAGAATTGCTCTTTCTGTTTTCAAACTTATTCTGTATGTTATGCAGCAAACTTATGCTATGTGCTCTATACATAAGTTTGAGTTTAGAGTGATTTACTAAGTCTTTAAATTTTGATATTTTCATCTTTATAAACAGTGACATAGATGGATCCAAATAATTACTCCTCATGATGATTCTTATTTCTCGTTTCTGTAATACAAATATGGAATTTATTGATTTCTTGTTTGCGTTTCCCCAAATTTCTCTGCAATATGTCATATATGGAACAATCAATGAGTTATATATGAGGTATAATGATTTTTTGTCTAATGACCATTTAACCTTATATAACAGAGCTATTGTTTTTGCCTTTTGTCTTTGTTTTTATGTCATTGATTAGTGATTTCCAGTTTGTTTTATCATCTATGATGATTCCTAGGAACTCGGTTTCTTTTACTTGTTTAATTTGAGAACCTGCAAACTCAAATGAGATATTACTATTCATGTTTTGATTGCTAAATACCATGAAATTTGTTTTTTCACATTTAATTGACAGTTTATTTATATCAAACCATTTTTTAATTTTTTCCAACTCCGTTTGAATTACTTCTTTCATTGTTTTTATGTCATCCCCCAAATGGTAAAGCGTAGTATCATCTGCAAATAAAACACATTTTAAGAATTTGGTTGCACTGGTGATATCATTTATATAGATGGTAAACAGTTTGGAACCCAAGACTGAACCCTGGGGCACCCCACATGTTATTGAACTTAATGTGGATTTTGTGTCATTTATTTGAACAAACTGTTCTCTGTTTGATAGACAGCTGTAATCCACTGCAGGGTGACTCCTCTGACGCCATATTTATTCATTGTTTTCAGTAATAGATTGTGGTTTATGATGTCAAATGCTTTTTTAGGGTCAATGAAAATACTGATGAGGTGCTTTTTTTGGTCAAATGTCCATTAGTGCCAGTGTTGTGGAGTGATTAGCTCTGAACCTGTACTGACTCCTGTTTAAGGTACCCTCTTTATCAAGGAATTTATCTAGTCTGGCAACAAATAGTTTTTCCAATATTTTGTAGAATTGTGGTAGCAGGGATATTGGTCTATAATGAGATAGTATGTGTTTGTTTCCACTTTTATGGATGGGTATTTGTCATCCATGGTTTACTTTAAATTTTTTTAATATTTAGTTTTTTTAGTGTACAATTTTTTTCATATAAGTCATTAATTATATCACTAAAGGAATTATAGGCATTATTTACATCATTTACATAAACTTTCTTCCATCTTTGTTGGTGTAAATCTTTTTTCAATGCCTCCATTGCCCTTTGTGATCTGTCTCTGCTTACTGATTCTGTTTTCACACCCCTCCTCTCCCAAGGAGAAGATTGTCAACCTGCCTTTGAACACTAATCAAAAGGGATGTATTAGCTTGATGGAGGCTCTGCAGTGGTATTACTGTCAGAATCTGGGTTCTGAAACCTTTTCAAAATGACAAAAAGGTTCATCAGTCGGCAGTGAGACTACTTACCTATTTACTATACTAGCATAGGAGACTCTTGGCTGTCACGTACCATTCCTTATACCTTACACCTATACTATTCCCACTGCCACTGACTTACCTCACAGAACGATTTTCACTGGGTGTCTTATATGTGTAACCAATATAGACTTATTCCAAACTTTTGGTTTTGACTCCACTAGGATTTTAGCAAATTTGACTAGCCTACAATTTCTTAATTATAAATAAAATATGAAGACATGTAAATATGACCTTGAAAGGTTTGTATTCTAAATAAAAATACACTTTTAGCCACAGTGGGAAATGTGTGATGGAATCCCTGCCGATTACCAACAGCGTGATTTCGAATATCAACGCAGTAATATCAACCTGCAGAACTGGAGACCCAACAGCGCTCACAGGACCACGTTCTCAGGACCGCATTCTCAGGACCCAGGTCTTTTTGAGACAGCGCCCCTACTGGCTGGAGGACGAACTGCACCCTCAGGACGATTTAAGGACTCGTTTTTTTGAGACAGCGCCTCCTTGCTGCTGAGTGCCGTTTGTCTTTATTTTATTTTTTATTTTTTTACTAAGTGTTGCAAATGTTGACTGAATATTTCTAATGTTTCTTACTGATGAATCATAGATTTATTTTAACCCTTTAGGCACCAGAGTTTTTCAGTGGAAATATAATTCAGTACATATAGATCTTGAAACATTTGGCTATAGAATCCAAAGTGATTTCTCTTTATTGTTTTATCTAACTGCTGATAGAGAGTTGAGTCTGGTATTTTCCACCCACCTAAAACTTATCAGAAGTTGAGAATATTTGGATCTTAATATAAATTCGTTTTTACATTTTGTCCTTATTATGTTGCACTAATTTAACACATTCTCAATGAGAAACAAATGTATTTTATAATGAATAAAAATGGAATATAATAAATTAAAACGTGCCAGAAAATCAAATAAAAACCAAACCCAAAACATTTGAAAAATTAAACAGGATCTGCTGAGGTGGGAAGAATAACTTTTATTAGAAGTTGCATTAAACAGAATAAGGTACATTTATTAGGCGTTACATTAGGCTTAAAAAGACAAAACAATACTTATAGCCACCTAACAGTTATTTTCTGTACAAGAAATCACAGCTGTATATTGGAAAGGAAAAATATATTAGAACAATTTTTCAAATTAAACATGAGATTACAAAATACTTTCAATTTGGAGAGTATCTATTTTTTTTTTTCAATTCTATACCAATCCTCTGTCAAATGTATCTACTTTACTAAAAGAAATATTTTGCTCTCAGAAATGTTTTGTAACAGTTGCCATTTTTTTTTTTTTAAGTTTCAGAGTTTTTAATCATGAATTTGAACCTTTTATACTATTGTCGGTTGGAAATATTTTGCAGAACAAAGCATTCACACACTGTTTCATCTGGAGAGTTCCTCTTTTGAATTGTTGTATCTATCTGGAAAAGAAGATATACAAGTAAAATGTAAAGTAAAGAGTAAATACGTTCTAAATAATACAGCAGAAATACTTATTACTTAAAAAAAGTAATAATTATCAGTAATAGTAATGAATCAAGTCTTTATATTACATTACCAAATAGTAAAATACATATAAATTCATACTTGACTTTGCTCAGTAAACATTTAATTTTCCCTGGTTTTGTAATACATGTCAACTATATTTGGGTTATAATGACACAATAGTAATGAATTGCACAAAAAAAAATTATAACACATGAAGATGGAAAAATACAAAAATTAAGTATGCTGTAAAATGCTGAAAGATGTAATCCTAACAAACCATCATGAATTTTTTTTTCGCACAAAGAACATTAATTTGGATAAAAGCTAAATAAACATCACTGTTTATGTTTCTGCAAAACATGGAAATTAATTGGTAATTTCACTTTTTATGTTTTAAGATTCATGTGATAATTTATCTAGTTGTTTATCCTTGGATCATTTTTTAACTCTTACTCATACTACTCACGTGTGCAATGTGTCTCGTAAAGTCTCCAGAAATTAACATAACAAACTCCACTCTGTAGGAGGCGCTGTGTTAAAACCGCCTGGGTCCTGAGAGTGCGGTCCTGAGAGCGTGGTCCTGTGAGCGCTGTTGGTTCTCCAGGCCTGCAGGTACACCCTACTCTATCAACGCGAAAGCCCGGTGTATGCAAGCGATAACTTACGTATGTACAGGGTGTGATGCCAGCCAGAAAGTAAGAAAACATTGCAGTACCGACACTGACCGGAGAGGCTGGTGCTTAGAGTGAGCTCATTTTCACAAGGTCCCGTATTAAAATCCACTTTTTCAGCCTCAAATAAACCCCTTTAACCCTTCCACACGCCAAGGTTAGCAATATTTATTATCCACTGCGCTGCTAAGCGGTGTATAGATGACCCCGGTCAAAAGAGCGACATGCTATATTGAAGACTACAAATGGAAAAGGTCTAAAAAAATCATAGGTGCACAAAAGAAATGAAATGGATGAGTGTATTAAAACAAATGGAGGATTTGGCCCCATCTCGTGGCAGGAATAAGGTATCACACGAATAGGTATTTTTAGTCCATCTCTACAACAATTTGCTGAAGTGACGAGAAAAGTGCTTCAAATGAAATTGATAATTATTATTATTGTCATCATCTGGTGGTGGTGGTGATGGGGGGGAGGGGGTGTTGTTGTTGATGATGGAGGAAAACATAATTAGCACCCGAGGGGATTTTGTCTTTTAACATGGAAAGTAACCAAAAGTCATTGACAGAAGGTAAGGAGTGAAATGTGGCCCCCCTTCCCTCTCTTGTCGAGGGAAGATCTGAACCTAGGAGTGACCCCAGTGGCCAAGGGAGGAAGTAAAACCCCAAAACCCCTCAGAAGTCAAGCGAGGAAGTGAAGGTGTAATACGAAGTCCCCCTCACCCCTGGTGGTCTGGAGAAGAATTGTGCTTGCAATGAATCTTCTGGGGTCCCAAAAATAAGAAAAATATGGGGTCAACATGACATAGGAAAGCATTGAAAGAAGTGAACGTGTAAACCGCCGCTCCCTAGGGGTAGAGGAAAGAACTGAACCTGGAACGGGTACCCCAGTGGCCAATGGAGGAAGTAAATGGGATAAATGCTGACCCCTGGTAGAAAGCGCAAAGACAAAAAAAAAAAAACAATTAGTTCTTTTTTTTGTAAAATCCCACCAAAACCCCTCAGAAGTCAAGTGAGAAAGTGAAGGTGTAATACGAAGTCCCCCCTGGTGGTCTGGAGAAGAACTGCGCTTGCAATGAATCTTCTGGGGTCCCAAAAAAATAAATAAATAAATATGGGGTCAACATGACATAGGAAAGCATTGGAGCAAGTGAACGTGTAAACCACCGCTCCCTGGGGTAGAGGAAAGAACTGAACCTGGAACAGGTACCCCAGTGGCCAAGGGAGGAAATGAGACTGGAATTTATCTTAAAAAAAAATAGGGTCATAGTAACCATAGAGGCAAAGGTGGAAGTGAACGTGCTGGAGGACACCCTCCCCTAGTGACCGTTTGAAGAATTCAGCCTGGTAATTGTCTACTGTCAATAAGAAAAAAAAAAAAAAAAAAGAAAAAAAAAAGTGGGGTCAAAAGTACCCCAAACTCTTCGGAGGACATAGACAGGGAGACCACTCCCCTCTCCCCCCTAGTGGCCAGGGAAAGAACTGAACACGGACAGGACCCCTAGTGGACAAGGCAGGTACCAACGAGGAGAAATGGCGACCCCTGGTGGAAGCGGAGAGAAAGACAAATTGTGGGGGTGTTTTTAGCACCCCCAAGTGGCCAGGGGTGATAGAGGGTGTCTGAAACATATAAAAAAAATTTTGAGAAAAATGATGCCTTTCGCCTGTCAGGGACCAGACCTGGTTAGGGAAACGGTTTTTTAAATGACCTACCCCTAACACAGACACTTTTGTTTTACGTCCTTTGATAGCACAAGGGTTAAAGATTGTGAAAACTCCATAGATGAAGAAATCTTTAGTGATTATAGAATTGATTTGAATCAAAAGGAAATGGGTTCAATTCCAGTACCTGAAATCTTTCTGTGTAGTTTTGGTATTTAGTTGAATGTTTTCTTTTTCTTTTTGCTAAATACACAATAAATATGAATAAAAAGACATCAGGATAACTCTTTAAGCATGGTTCTAATGTATTTTATTTATAGACATGAGTTTATTTTGTAGTAATACGTAGTTGTAAATGACTGATGTAAACAGGAAGAAGATTTGAAATGATCTGTTGTAAGCGTAATTGTTGCCTTTAAAAGTCAAGTTTGATTTGAATTGTATTTATTTCTCCAGGAGAGCGTAAATGAATTTGCGCCAGCGGCAATTTTTTTATCTGCTGTCCACAGATGAGGGCCTGTAAAGTGAGAAGACAGAAGGAGTGGTTGTTGACGTTTAAAAAAATTTGAAAGACATAGCAAACAGTCACCAAGCTGCAAGTGTGTGATTGAATGTGCTTGTAATAATAATTTCAGGTGCTTGTAATAATAATTTTCCGTGTTGTATACCTGTATTGAAGTGTTTTGTGATGAAATAAATGAAAATTTGAATTCTCCCCAGGTTGGAATTGAACCTCTGACCTTCTGAGTGGGAGGTACCTACTTATGCTACTGCGCCACCGAGGGACGGAACTTAGAACTGCACAATTAGTGCTATTTAATGCTGATGCATTGTCAGATCTAGCCAGCCCCAGTTTGGGGTGCAGACATAATGTCAGGAGGGGGGGGCAAGTTTGGGTATACTGAGAGACTGGGGTGGAAAATCCTCCCAAGGCCCTAAAATTTACTCCTCCCATGAAAATCCTCTTTTTACACTTTGTAACATGTCTGTGTGTCATTTTTCTTCTAAAAGAGAAGAAATACATTAAGAAATCCTTTGCTTTTTATTTCTCCTTTTAAATCTCTCTCAACCAAACAGTCTTGGACACACTCTGTTTTTCATCAATCATCTTCTTTCTGCTACACATGCACTAAACCCTCATCTGGTCCGGCTAGCGTGTCTCGTTCAGCTTCTGGAGAAGAGAAGATGCTACCTTCACATTGACTGCAGTCAAATGAGCCGCCGTTCACATTTCTGTGCTCCAATCAGCCGTCACTGGATTTTTGGTTTGAGTTTCATCCAATACTTACGCTAGCAGTCCTGAGAACGCTGGAAAATCTCCACCAGACTCCACGGAGCTTCTTGATGTGACCACGGAAATGTGAACGGCGGCTCATTTGACCGCACTTTGAAAGGCTTGTAAATCAATGAAAGAGCATTTGGATGTTAGCTTTCATTATTTTCTGCTCTGAGAAACCAATGGATTGAATGGATTGATCACAGCAACATCAAGAAACATCAAAGAGTCTTTGGTGAACTGGAAGGAGAAAGAATCAGGATTTTGGAGGAAGTTGGCTCCATGAAGATCTTCACTTCCTCGTCACAGCTGACATCAGGATCAAAATTCTGTGTGCTTATGTTTTTTAGACATCTTATTTATTCATTATAACTTACTTTGAGTCATTTTATTTATTTGCTTTAAAGTTTATATTTGGTTTAGCTTTTTTTTTAACATATATTTTTTGCTTTTTATTTACTTATTTTAATGTTCTGTTTGTGTAGCCTCTGCGTTGTGTGCTTGTTTTTTTCTGCAATGCCAGAAATAAAGACAAAGCAACATCAGCTGATCCGTCACCAGCGTAAGTAGTTTTTACTGGAGAAGAAGTTAATGGTTAAACCGCTGCAACGGCCAATCTAAAGATCAGCAAGTAGCGATTAAATGCCACTAAAATGGCCAAAATATTTAAGATTAAAAATAATTCCTGTTTCTCCAGCAGCCAAACCAACATTACAATTAGTAATAATATTTTAATAAATCGTGCTAATTTCTGCTCATGACGTAGAATTTATGCTGACGTTACCTCGCTGGGAATCTCCGCTTTCATCTGAAGATTTCCCACAATCCTTTGTTTTTATACTGCAGTGCAGGTACATGGTTCCACCACAAGGTGGTGCCAAATACACATTTTACAGAATTTAACAATAATATTTACACATGTTACATTAAGATATTTATTCTTTTGAGTTTTTTGTTCTTTTAATTATTTATTATGTGTATCTTTTGACACTTTTATGTATTTCGTTATGTAAGTTCAGTTTATAAATTCCAAGCTTTTTAAAATTTTAAAACAGCCAACACGCTTTCTTTGTAATTTAAATGATGATTTAAATTTGATAATTGAAAAAAATGTCTTTTTGTAGTCTTCAATGTACCAAACTAACATGCTGTTGTGCTCAAACTCTTGATTCCTGTTTAAAGATTGTGAAAACTCCATAGATGAAGAAATCTTTAGTGATTACAGAATTGATTTGATTCAAAAGGAAATGGGTTCAATTCCAGTACCTAAAATCTTCTTGTGTAGTTTTGGTATTTTGTTGAAAGTTTTTCTCTTTTTTTTTTTTGCTAAATACACAATAAATATGAATAAAAAGACATCAGGATAACTCTTTAAGTATGGTTTTAATGTATTTTCTTGATAGACATGAGTTTATTTTGAAGTAATACGTAGTTGTAAATGAGTGATGTAAAAATGAATAAGATTTGAAAAGATCTGTTGTAAGTGTAATTGTTGCCTTTAAAAGTAAACTTTGATTTGAATTGTATTTATTTCTCCTGGAGAGCTTAAATGAATTTGCGCAAGTTTGGGTATACTGAGATACTGGGGTGGAAAATCCTCCCAAGCCCCTAAAATTTCCTCCTCCCATGAAAATCCTCTTTTTAATTGTCTTTTACAATGTTCATAACTCTTTTTTTCTATCAGCATTTTGGGAGTTTTTCAATTGCCTTTGCTTTGTTTCGATTGAGCATCCAGTTTTCAAGAGGGCGTCCAATTTGTAGTTTAAAGTGTGACGGTTTCAACAGAACTTTGGACCTGCAGGACGACCTCATGCATCAGGTACTCCTTAGCCTACCCTGACTTTGTGGAGGCGGTCAGGTTCCACCAGGCGTTTGAAGAGGCACGGGTGATGTCACTTCAGCCTGGACAGGAGGAACGGGCTCTTGTTGGCTTTGTCGGTAGGCTGTTGTGACTCTTCAGCCAAATGAGGGACACCTGTGTAGGAGGGCGTGGCTACAGACAGAGCAGGGAGGATTTCCTTCATTTTAGGCAAAACTAGAGTGGAGGAGAGAGAAGATGCTCGGAGCCCAGCGTGTGGTCCTGGACACGTGGGCACAGCCGCGGAACAAGAGGACGGGAGAGCCGGAGACGCGCCACAACCTGACGTCCGGGAGACGCAGAGTGTGACCTACGGTCATTGCGGGTCCAAATCGAGGCGATGGCCAGCAGCACGCTGGCAGGAGAAAGACCCGAGGAGGGAGGCGGCTCATCCGAAATACATGACTGACCTCCTGACCCAGTATGTACCAGCCAGACCTCTCCGATCATCAGGATCCGGTCTTTTATCAGTTCCTAGAGTCAGAACTAAACATGGAGAAGCTGCATTCAGCTTCTATGCACCACAGATCTGGAACAGACTTCCAGAAAACCTTAGATCTGCTGAAACACTCAGTGTATTTAAATCCAGGTTAAAGACTCACCTGTTCTCAGTTGCATTTGATTAATATGTATTCAAAAGTTTACGTCCGCACTTTTTATCTATGCTTGTTTTAAATTAAAATCTTTTTACTTTCTTTTAATTTTATTTTAATGATTTGAATAATGAATGACATTTTTACTATTTCTTTTGATTGTTTCTTTTAATGTTTTATGTAAAGCACTTTGAATTGTCTCTGTACATGAAATGTGCTATACAAATAAACTTGCCTTGCCTTGCCATCCGAAGACGTGTTTTTTTTGTGCACCGCCGCTTGGAGACGTAGAGGGGTGAACGGGCTTCACCCTTCCCAAAGTTAAGTGTCCCACAGTTACCAGGATTTGTTGCACAGCCTGCAGCTCAATCGCCAGTGTTTTTATTTGGGTTTTAGAAACAGATTTTTATTATTGCATGACCTGGTGTGTTCTTTTAAATCTATTTGTTGGTTTGTTTTATTGCATGCTCACTGGCAGCACGGAGTGCAGGACAGTATACGGACTGAAGAGACTGAGCTGACGGAAGAGGAAGACGGGACGAGAGAAAAGCCACCAGCATGGACAATAGTCACCTCCAGTTTGAATTTTTTTTGTTGTCTTGTACCTTTTTTGACCTTTTTAAAACAACTTCTTTATTTGAACGAGAAATAGTTGGTTTTAAGTTCCGAAATGTTATTGATATGATTGGGAAAGAGTTTGTTCACTATTTTATGGTGGGTTTTTAGTTAAAAAAAAAAAAAATACGTGTTATTAAATTGTAAAACAATCATTTTCTGGCTTTGGTTTTTTCATGCTAGTTTCTCGTCTTTTTATGCTAGCTTTAAATGTGTTTTTATCACTTTCTGGATAAGTTATCTGCTTATGCTCACTGGGGAAGAGTTATTTCCCTTTTATTTTGTAAGTTTTTAGTGGAGAGTGTGTTATTAGATTGTTAAACAATCAATTTTTGCTTTGTTTTTTCATGCTAATGTTTGGTCTTTTTATGCTAGTTTGAAAATGTGTTTTGTTAACTTTCTGGATTAGTTATCTTAACAGCTTCTGATTCTTACTGAATATAAGATGATAAGAAAATTAGCTTTGTTACAGAGTAATCCATGACTCAGTTATGCATAAGGATCTTTCTTAAAGTTGTATTCTAAGTCAAACATTCAAAAAATGGCTGTAAGTGAAATTGTCTTTTACAATGTTCATAACTTTTTTATTTCTATCAGCATTTTGGGAGTTTTTTCAATTGCCTTTGCTTTGTTTAGATTGAGCATCGTGTGGTCCTGGAGGCGTGGGCACAGCCGCGGAACGAGAGGACTGGGGAGAGCCGGAGACGCGCCACAACCTGACGTCCGGGAGACGCAGAGCGTGACCTACGGTCATTGCGGGTCCACATCAAGGCGGTGGCCAGCAGCACAACGGCGGGAGTAAGACCCGAGGAGGGAGGCGGGTTTTCAGTATAAAAAAACAAAATAAACGTGTTATTAGATTGTAAAACAATCATTTTCAGGCTTTGTTTTTTTCATGCTAGTTGCTCTTCTTTTTATGCTAGCTTTAAATATGTTTTTATCACTTTCTGGATACGTTATCTGCTTATGCTCAATGGGGAAGAGTTATTTCACTTTTATATGGTAGGTTTTTAGTAGAGAGTGTATTATTAGATTGTTAAACAATCAATTTTTGCTTTGTTTTTTCATGGTAATGTTTGGTCTTTTTATGCTAGATTGAAAATATGTTTTGTTAACTTTCTGGATTAGTTATCTTAACAGCTGCTGATTCTTACTGAATATAAGATGATAAGAAAATTAGCTTTGTTAAAGAGTAAGTATTAGATGAAACTCACAGCAAAAATCCAGTGACGGCTGATTGGAGCACAGAAATGTGAACGGCGGCTCATTTGACTGCAGTCAATGTGAAGGTAGCATCTTCTCTTCTCCAGAAGCTGAACTAGACACGCTAGCCGGACCAGATGAGGGTTTAGTGCATGTGCAGCAGAAAGCAGATGATTGATGATAAACAGAGTGTGTCTAAGACTGTTTGGTTGACAGAGATTTAAAAGGAGAAATAAAAAGCAAAGGATTTCTTGTTCTATTTCTTCTCTTTTAGGAGAAAAATGACACACAGACATGTTAAAAAGAGGATTTTTTTAAAAAGAGGATTTTCATGGGAGGAGGAAATTTTAGGGGCTTGGGAGGATTTTCCACCCCAGTCTCTCAGTATACCCAAACTTGCCCCCCCTCCTGACATTATGTTTGCACCCCAAACTGGGGTTGGCTTGATCTGGCTATGCATCAGCATTAAATAGCACTAATTGTACTGTTCCACCTTCCATCCCTCGGTGGCGCAGTGGCATAAGTGGGTACCTCCCACTCAGAAGGTCAGAGGTTCAATTCCAACCTGGGGAAAATTAACATTTTCATTTTTTTCATCACAAAACACTTCAATGCAGGTATACAACACGGAGAATTATTATTACAAGCACATTCAATCACACACTTGCAGCTTGGAGACTGTTTGCTATGTCTTTCAAATTTTTTTAAACGTCAACAACCACTCCTTCTGTCTTCTCACTTTACAGGCCCTCATTTGTGGACAGCAGATAAAAAAATTGCCGCTGGCGCAAATTCATTTACGCTCTCCCAGAGAAATAAATACAATTCAAATCAAAGTTTACTTTTAAAGGCAACAATTACGCTTACAACAGATCATTTCAAATCTTCTTCATGTTTACATCAGTCATTTACAACTACGTATTACTACAAAATAAACTCATGTCTATCAAGAAAATACATTAAAACCATGCTTAAAGAGTTATCCTGATGTCTTTTTATTCATATTTATTGGGTATTTAGCGAAAAGAAAAAGAAAAGATTCAACAAAATACCAAAACTACACAGAAAGATTTCAGGTACTGGAATTGAACCCATTTCCTTTTGATTCAAATAAATGCTGTAATCACTAAACATTTCTTCATCTATGGAGTTTTTACAATCTTTAAACAGGAATCAAGAGTTTGAGCACAACAGCATGCTAGTTTGGTCCATTGAAGACTACAAAAAGACAATTTTTCAATTATCAAATTTAAATCATCATTTAAATTACAAAGAAAGCGTGTTGGCTGTTTTAATATTTTAAAAGTTTGGAATTTATAAACTGAACTAAAATAATGAAATACATAAAAGTGTCAAAAGATACACATAATAAATAATTAAAAGAACAAAAAACTCAAAAGAATAAATATCCAAACAGAATGATTGGTGATGATGTCTAAAAAAAATAAACACACAGAGTTTTGATCCTGATGTCAGCTGTGCCGTGGAAGTGAAGATCTTCATGGAGTCAACTTCCTCCAAAATCCTGATTCTTTCTCCTTCCAGTTCACCAAAGACTCTTTGATGTTTCTTGATGTTGCTGTGATCAATCCATTCAATCCATTGGTTTCTCAGAGCAGAAAATAATAAAAGCTAACATCCAAATGCTCTTTCATTGATTTACAACCCTTTCCAACTGCGGTCAAATGAGCCGCCGTTCACATTTCCGTGGTCACATCAAGAAGCTCCGTGGAGTTTGTTGGAGATTTTCCAGCGTTCTCAGGACTGCTACCGTAAGTATTGGATGAAACTCACACCAAAAATCCAGTGACGGCTGATCGGAGCACAGAAATGTGAACGGCGGCTCATTTGACTGCAGTCAATGTGAAGGTAGCATCTTCTCTTCTCCAGAAGCTGAACGAAACACGCTAGCCGGACCAGATGAGGGTTTAGTGCATGTGCAGCAGAAAGAAGATGATTGATGAAAAACAGTGTGTCCAAGACTGTTTGTGTAGCCTCTGCGTTGTGTGCTTGTTTTTTTCTGCAATGCCAGAAATAAAGACAAAGCAACATCAGCTGATCCGTCACCAGCGTAGTAGTTTTTACTGGAGAAAGAAGTTAATGGTTAAACCGCTGCAACGGCCAATCTAAAGATCAGCAAGTAGCGATTAAATGCCACTAAAATGGCCAAAATATTGAAGATTAAAAATAATTCCCCTTTCTCCAGCAGCCAAACCAACATTACAATTAGTAATAATGTTTTAATAAATCGTGCTAATTTCTGCTCATGACGTAGAATTTATGCTGACGTTACCTCGCTGGGAATCTCCGCTTTCATCTGAAGATTTCCCACAATCCTTTGTTTTTATACTGCAGTGCAGGTACATGGTTCCACCACAAGATGGTGCCAAATACACGTTTTACAGAATTTAACAATAATATTTACACATGTTACATTTGGTTGACAGAGATTTAAAAGGAGAAATAAAAACTAAATGATTTCTTATTCTATTTGTTCTCTTTTAGAAGAAAAATGACACACAGACATGTTACAAAGTGTAAAAAGAGGATTTTCATGGGAGGAGGAAATCTTAGGGGCTTGGGAGGATTTTCCACCCCAGTCTCTCGGTATACCCAAACTTGCCCCCCCGACATAATGTTTGCACCCCAAACAGGGGCTGGCTAGATCCGGCCATGCATCAGCACTAAATAGCACTGATTGTACTGTTCTAGATTCAGCCCCTCGGTGGCGCAGTGGCATAAGTAGGGTACCTCCCAGTCAGAAAGTCACAGTTTCAATTCCAGTGTGGACATAAATTGATATTTTCATTTATTTCATCCCAAAACAGTTCAATACAGGTATAGATCACGTGAAAATATTATTACAAGCACATTAAATGACAGACTTGCAGCTTGGAGACTGTTTGCTATGTCTTTCAAATTTTTTTAAACGTCAACAACCACTCCTTCTGTCTTCTCACTTTAGAGGCCATCAGCATAAGGCCGGATCTAGGCATGGGCAAGGTGGGGCAATGCCCCCCCAAATGCCAAGCCTTCCCCCCCTAACGTGACGCCATGTAAACAAGAAAACAGAGTTCTCTCTGGCTCTCTCTCGCTCCCATTCAAAACAGCTGCTCGTGCTGATTTGTAAATGCACAGGAGGGCGTGGCCTCCCGTTTCACTCCCTGTCTCTCTCTGTGGCACGCGCTCACAGCCTGCAGCGAAGAATTGCATAGACTTTTCTCAGCAGCAGAGTAAAGCTGTTAAAAGTTTTCCTCTGCTGTTTGTCGCAGAAATGACTCCATGACTCTTAATTTTAGCTCCTTCTTGTCCTCCATCTATTGCTCTCTTTGTTGTAGCTTGGAGGAAAAGCGAGAAACGACTCGATAATGCCAAGCTTTGCTAAAGCTAACGCTGTTTGTAGCAGCGAAGCTAACAGTATCGAGCATTAGCTGTGTTTGAAACTGCATCGCTAGCGAGACCTGCAGGCGGGGTCGGGGAACATGAATACATGACATGAATATCATAAATGAATCATTTTTAATCATTTATAAATTTAGAACCAAAATTAAGGAAAAAAGTGTTTCAGTGCAGGATATTAGATTATGGAATACCTTAGAAAAATCTATAAAAGAATCTCATTCAATTATTAATTTTAAAAAAACTTTGAAAAAACAAATGCTCACATCATACGAATCAAACAGTCATTAAAAACGGTAAAAACGGGCTTAATGCTTAATGGGAAAGGAAGGAAAAAGAGAAAGGAAAAGAGGGAAAAGAATAGGGGAAGGGAAAAAAAAGGAAAATACAACTACTTTTTTCCCTATTATTTTTGTGTGTTGTTTTCTTACCACTTGCTATATCTGTTGCATAATTTTGTTTGTTGACTGAAATTATTTACTGACTTGGTTAAATGGGGCAGTTAATAAGTTTACTTCTTTCTGTCCCTTTTCATTTTAATTTTTTTTTCAGAAACCTAGATTACTGTAAAACTTCTATTGTGTGCTTTGAAAATGAAATAAATAAAATGAATGAATGAATGAATGAATTTTTGTTAAACCAGGGGTCGGCACTTGCGGCATGCGGATCTTTAAGCGCTGCCTTGTGGCTCCCTGGCGCTATTTCCAAAATGTTGGAAAATGGAAAAAGATGGAGGAGGGAAATATATTTTTGGTTTTAATCATTGTTTTAACCCCGAATAAACATTGACAGATTGACAGGATTCAGGTCTGCCGAGCGTTTCTGCATGGTGCGTTCACTGACCTCTGGACATCGGCAGCAAAACAAAGCAGTTTATCATAGAAAACATTGAACCCCAGAACTGATCCTTATAAAATCGAGGGATTAAATAGTCTCGCCATTTTTTTCCTGAAAAACTGCTTTTTCTGAGGATTGTATAAAAATGTCAAAAGCATAGTAGTGGACTGAGTTAATGTCTGGAGTTCATTGAACACAACATGCGCAGTGATCTGTCAATCAGCTGTTCGGAGGTTTGGGGTAAATAAAGGGAGGGCTGGTGCATGAGACGGAATGAAGGCGTTCGAGGTATCCCCACTAATAAAATAATAAAAGAAAATAGACTAAATACAACTTTTGTGGAGTGTTCTGCTGCTGTTTTTCTAGTTAACCACAAAATAAAGAGACTTAAAACAGATGAAGTTTCGGCGTCTCCGTGCGGGAAAGAGAGAGCGGGACGCTTCATTTTTCATTATTGATTATCTCGTTATCACGAGAAAACGATAAAAAAAAGTAGGGCAGGGCGCTTTCAGCTTCAGTAATTTCTGATTTTTGTCAGTAAATATTTGGAATGACACTTAAGCCATTGGCTGTAGCTAGTCCGCTCCCGCAACGCAACAGAGCCGTGACGCTAGCGGTGTAAGCCCGGGGTTAGGGATATCATTGTGTTTTGTTGCTCAGAAACGAGGATAGCTAGAGAGAAGAGGACGCTGCTGCGCTTTACCCATGCACTGACTTGTTTGGCGTTGGCACAGAAATCAAACTTAAACTGTAATAATTGGATTTTATACACGTTACCTTTTCAAAATGCTGCTGTTTTATTTTTATAAATGTATGCTGCATTTTATTGCACTCTGTTGCCCAGATACGAGGCACGTTATGCACGTTCCATTTTGTTGTTGTTTTTACGAATCCTCAAAATAAAAATGACATCAAAAATCAGATTTCTTTATTACATTTCTTTAATTTCATCAAAACAATGAAACAAACTGTAATTCATTAATATTGTAATGAAGTTAAACCTGAGGCAGCATCTTACAACAGTGTAGTCACATGGTGCGTCATTCAGGATTAAATAAACATTTAATCATGAAGGCTCATTATGTATTTGTAACCAACTTAGTCATATTGATAGTAGGCTAATATAGCTAATGTAGATACATAAAGCATGTGTTGCCTTCATTATAAGGCTTCTAATTTTTTGCGGCTCCAGACAGATTTGTTTTTGTTTTTTTTGGTCCAATATGGCTCTTTCAACATTTTGGGTTGCCGACCCCTGTGTTAAACGGTCTATGGATGAAGACGGATAACTCGACTGAGTGGGAACAGGAAGTCGGAGTTGTCCTTAGCATTCAGTTGAATTGTAAGATTCCCCTCCTTAGTATAAACTTTACTATTGTTATTCTTTATCATTTTTAAACATCTGTCTGTGGGCAGCAGATAAAAAACTAGCCACTGGCTTCAATTAAATTCCGCTGTCCCGGAGAAATAAATAAAATTGAAATCAAAGTTTACTTTTAAAGGCAACAATTACGCTTACAACAGATCATTTCAAATCTTCTTCATTTTTACATTATTCATTTACAACTACGTATTACTACAAAATAAACTCATGTCTATCAAGAAAATACATTATAACCATACTTAAAGAGTTATCCTGATGTTTTTTTATTCATATTTATTGTGTATTTAGCAAAAAAAAAAAAAGATTCAACAAAATACCAAAACTACACAAGAAGATTTCAGGTACTGGAATTGAACCCATTTCCTTTTGAATCAAATCAATTCTGTAATCACTAAAGATTTCTTCATCTATGGAGTTTTCACAATCTTTAAACAGGAATCAAGAATTTGAGCACAACAGCATGTTTGTTTGGTATATTTAAGACTACAAAAAGACATTTTTTTCAATTATCAAATTTAAATCATCATTTAAATTACAAAGAAAGCGTGTTGGCTGTTTTAATATTTTAAAAAGTTTGGAATTTATAAACTGAACTTACATAACCAAATACATAAAAGTGTCAAAAGATACACATAATAAATAATTAAAAGAACAAAAACTCAAAAGAATAAATATCTAAATGTAACATGTGTAAATATTATTGTTAAATTCTGTAAAACGTGTATTTGGCACCACCTTGTGGTGGAACAATGTACCTGCACTGCAGTATAAAAACAAAGGATTGTGGGAAATCTTCAGATGAAAGCGGAGATTCCCAGCGAGGTAACGTCAGCATAAATTCTACGTCATGAGCAGAAATTAGCATGATTTATCAAAATATTATTACTAATTGTAATGTTGGTTTGGCTGCTGGAGTAGTAACGAAGTAACCAAAAATCCAGTGACGGCTGATTGGACCACAGAAATGTGAACGGCGGCTCATTTGACTGCTGTCAATGTGAAGATATAGGTTCAATACCAACCTGGGGAAAATTGACATTTTAATTTATTTCATCCACGGAAAAGAATATGTCAAACATTCAAAAAATGGCTGTAAGTTAAATTGTCTTTTACAATGTTCATAACTTTTTTTTTCTATCAGCATTTTGGGAGTTTTTCAATTGCCTTTGCTTTGTTTCGATTGAGCATCCAGTTTTTAGGAGGGCGTCCAATGGGTCTTGTAGTTTAAAGTGTGACTGTTTCAACAGAACTTTGGACCTGCAGGACGACCTCATGCATCAGGTACTCCTTAGCCTACCCTGACTTTGTGGAGGCGGTCAGGTTCCACCAGGCGTTTGAGGAGGCACGGGTGATGTCACTTCAGCCTGGACAGGAGGAACGGGCTCTTGTTGGCTTTGTCGGTAGGCTGTTGTGACTCTTCAGCCAAATGATGGACACCTGTGTAGGAGGGCGTGGCTACAGACAGAGCAGGGAGGATTTCCTTCATTTCAGGCAAAACCAGCGTGGAGGAGAGAGAAGACGCTCGGAGCCCAGCGTGTGGTCCTGGACACGTGGGCACAGCCGCGGAACGAGAGGACTGGGGAGAGCCCACAATCTTTAAACAGGAATCAAGAGTTTGAGCACAACAGCATGTTAGTTTGGTACATTGAAGACTACAAAAAGACAATTTTTAAATAATCAAATTTAAATTACAAAGAAAGCGTGCACGCTTTTGTGGGAGTGTCTCTGCAGCATTGCATGGGAGACGGGAACCGTACCACTGGACTGGCAGACCAGAGTGGTGGTTTCCCTTTTCAAGAAGGGGGACAGGAGGGTGTGTTCCAACTACCAGGGAATCACACTCCTCAGCCTTCCTGGGAAAGTCTATGCCAGGGTACTGGAGAGGAGAGTCCGTCCGATAGTCGAACCTCAGATTCAAGAACAATAGTGCGGTTTCTGTCCTGGCCGTGGAACAGTGGACCAGCTCTACACCCTCTCCAGGGTGCTGGAGGGTTCGTGGGAGTTCGCTCATCCAGTCCATATGTGTTTTATGGACTTGGAAAAGGCCTTTCGACCGCGTTCCCCGTGATGTCCTATGGAGGGTGTTCTGGGAGTATGGGGTCCAGGGAACCTTACTGAGGGCTGTCCGGTCTCTGTATAACCGGAGCAGGAGCTTGGTTCGCTTGGCCGGCAGTAAGTCAGACGTGTTCCCGGTGCATGTTGGACTCCAGCAGGGCTGCCCTTTATCACTGGTTCTGTTCACAGTCTTTATGGACAGAATTTCTAGGCACAGCCAGGGGCCGGAGGGGATCTGGTTTGAGGACCACAGGATTTCATTTCTGCTCTTTGCAGATGATGTTGTTTTGTTAGCTTCATCGAGCCAGGACCTCTAGCATGTATTGGAGCGGTTTGCAGCCGAGTGTGAAGCGGCTGGGATGAAGGTCAGCATGAAGGTCAGCACCGCTAAATCCAAGGCCAGGGTCCTGGACCGGAGAAAGGTAGTTTGCCCTCTCTCGGTGGGTGGAGTGCTCCTGCCTCAGGTGGAGGACTTTAAGTGTCTTGGGGTTTTGTTCACGAGTGAGGGAAGATCGCAGCGTGAGATCAACAGGCGGATTGGAGTGGCGCCCGCCATTTTGCGGTTGCTGTACCGGTCCTTTGTGGTGAAAAGAGAGCTGACCTATGGTCACCTATGGTCATGAGTTCTGGGTCATGATCGAAAGAAAGAGATCACGACTACAAGCGGCTGAAATTAGTTTTCTCCAGAGGGTGGCTGGGCGCTCTCTTAGAGATAGAGTGAGAAGCTCGGTCACCCGGACAGAGTTCGGAGTAGAGCCGCTTCTCCTCCACATCCAGAGGAATCAGTTGAGGTGGCTCGGGCATCTGGTCCGGATGCCTCCTGGACGCCTCCCCGGAGAGGTGTTTCGTGCATGTCCCACTGGGCGGAGGCCCCGGGGAAGACCCAGGACATCATGGAGTGACTACATCTTGGCTGGCCTGGGAACGGCTCAGGGTCCCCCCAGAGGAGCTGGAGGAAGTGGCCGGGGAGAGGGAAGTCTGTGCATCTTTGCTTAGGCTGCAGGCTACAAGTAAAAGAATTAAAAGTTATTTAATTTAGGTTAGTTATATACATATATGTATACATTTCTGACCAAGATGCATCATAAACACTAAAACAAAATGCTTCTTTAATCAGGGCTGACGATAGACTTTGTCACTGCACTTACTGTGAGTCTTTTATTTTGAAAGGAAGTTACGGGAACTTTTGTCAAAATTTATAAACGGTTTCATTAAAAAAAAAGAGAGACTATTTTCTCTTTGTGTATTGTGTTTTCTTTATGCCAAAAAAAAGCAATAGTTCATTTTGCATAAAGGAGGTTTCGGACTCCTGTTCTGACCTTTTTGAAAGTTCTGGTTCAGGTTTTATGAGGTTGTCCTGCTTGAAAGCAGCTTTCACTTTCATCACCAAAAGTATTTTATCTGTAGCTCCTTCTTAATGTAATATTATATGTATTTTTAAGTGTTTTTTTAATTAAACCTTTTATGTTATTTAACATCCCAATGGGTTGACTTCTTTAGTTGATGAATCTGCTCCAGTGATTCAAACAAACCATTAAGGCAAAAGCTGTTTTTTTTTCTCTAACATAGTAAACATTTAGATAATATTTGAAGTTCTTTGCCTCTTACTTTAATTTATAGTCATAAAATGGTTGTGATGTTAGTGTCTTTTGTCTGGTTCCTTTAAAAGTCTTTTTGTTTGTTTGCCCAATTGAGTAAATCACACAAAGCCTTTAGTGGAAAAGACAAACACGGCTTATAAAGGGAAATAGATGCTCCGTACAGATACAATGAACTGATTTCCCTACTCAGTGAGCAGAGGCGGAGGAACTGCAGGCTACGAGCGCACAGCAAGCAAGAGAAGGAGAGACTCAGGAAGTTAACAGGGGAAGTTTAGTGGTTTTTTGCGTCATCATTTTAAGCTGCTACTTGTGTGCTGATGCAGAGTGAAGGTAGGAACGCTGATATTTACTCTAAAACTGCTTGGTTTTCTTGTCTTTGCTTACCTAAACTGTCTCCGTACGCGCGGTCGGACAGGGCTGTTTAAAGAGAGAGCGGTGGCAGGTGGCAGGGAGATGGAGAAGATGGGGGGGGAGGCTTTCAATGTCTGCCTGTTGGTTTGAGCTTCACTTCCGCTGCAAAAGAACAGGGCCGCAGTGACTGTGACATGAGGGCAGGGAGGACCCACCGGGCCCCTGGTTCACATGTTCATCAGCGAGAGCTGAGATTGGAGGCCCTGGACACTCCGACCTCAAAGAGGCTTGAAGCCGAGGGATCCCTCAGAGGTCCGTTTCAGTGAATAACAGAAGTGCAGAAGCAAGGGTGTGGTCTTTCATTTGAAAATAAATCGAGTGCGTAAGGGGGAAGTGGAGAGCCACCTATGCAGAGGAAAGGTTGTTTAATTTTTAGGGGGAAGGATGACAAGAGGAATAGCTGTCAGCAACGTGAAGCAGCCGACTCCACCGAGAAACCTGAGTTATTTCTGCTTTTGCAGGGTGCAAGCTAATCTGAACCATGCTCCACCTCCCCGGCTGTAGCATGCAGCGCAGCTCACAGAGGAAACAGACGCTGCCGTCCAGCATGCTCTGAGGCAAAGGAAGCCAGAAAAACAGCCACACCAAAAGTCTGAAATGTGCTGCAGCTTGACACGTTTGTTCCTGAACTAACCGAAAGAGGTTCGGACGATCCCACCGGTCACAAGCAAAGCAGAGCAGCACCGGCTGGTCTGGATGTGAGCTGGAACTGCAGAGATGAGGAGAGTTCGAAAAAGAGGAGGCAACAAAGAGAAGGTGTTTGGATGTGATCTGCTGGAGCATCTGAACACCTCCGGTCAGGAGAGTAAGTGGAAGACTCACGGAACTTGCTTCTCACATCCCACACAGAACCTTATGGGTTCTGCTCTGAAATGACCAAAGCTTGACGACACTCTGAAAGCCCAGGCTCCTGTCTGTTTGGCTTGTTGACTCCAATGAATACATAATGTTGATTATTTATCTATCATTCAGTTTGTCTACAGTCATCTTAGCTTTTTGTATAAAGATGTATATTTTTGTTTAAAGCAGCCTTAAGAACAGACTTCCAATACTTTTGCAAAGTTGTGAACTCAGCTAGATGTTTATCATGTTTAGCTTAGCAAGTCACATTCTACACTGCAAAAAAGAAGTTGCCTAAAATAGAAAAAAAAAAAAAAAAAAACTAATCTGAAGCAGAAAATCACCAAAAAGTAGTAAACTTATCTGTCCGTGCAGCAAATATTTAAAAAATTGAATGTTAAACAGCCCAGTAATAAGTATATTTGCTAGTTCTAAGTGAATGATTCATGTTTTACTAGTTATTCTTAACCTAATTGTTTTTCATATTGATTACAGTGACTAAAAACTAGTGTACAAAATGACTCATTTTAGAATAAAATATAAACAAAATGAGATTTTAGTACGAGTTGGTTTATCTTACTGAATCCAGAACTTATTCTTGGAGCATAAGTTTTGAATTTAGTTTTCAAAATAATGACAATGAATGCAAATAGCCAATATTGAATAAACTTTAACCATTTAACACCTGAGCTTGAGTATTTATGTTCTTGGATTTACTGTAAGTTTTCCACCGTTAACACAATCATTCCAGCAGATTCAAGTTACAGTACATTAAAGAATTTATGTCCAAGTGTCACCGACAACGCCTTGTGTTAGAGCACATGTATCAGAGTCAAGGCCCGGGGACCGGATCCAGCCACCCGGAAACTCTATCCGGCCCTCCGGATCAATTTATTTTATTGTTATTAATGGCCAGATGTTATCTTTTACTTATTTCTGACATGTATCATTTTGACAAAACATATTTTTATGGAGAGTAAAATATTGAAAATTATTTAAGGTTTAAGTTGATTTGTTCTGGAAAAATATTCCTGCCTTTTTATTATTCATAATTATGTTAAAAAGTTACAGTTTTTAAATTTAAAAAATGGGCATTATTGGAATTATTTGGTATTAACTAATTTTTTTAGGCTGGTTTGGAGTTTAGCTAATATTTCAGCTACACATTAGATATTTTTGCTAATTTAGGCGTTTTTTTTTAAAGTTTTTTGGAGGCTATTTTAAAGTTTAGCTATGTTTTAAGCTACATACTAGCTTTTTTTATAGGCTAATATGGCATTTAGCTAATATTTTAGCTGGATATCCACGTCAGCATCTTAACCTATCAGAACTAGCATTTTCAGTGAACCAATTCAGCTTAGAGCAGCTAGCACAGCGGTCTGCAACCTGCGCTCCAGATCCACATGTGTCTCTTTTATTTCTCCATTGTGGCTCCTTGGTCAAACATAAAATAAGTCATGGAGACTGTTGATCCAGCCATTTTGACTGTCTGAGTCAGCAGCTCCTGCTAATGGCTGTCTAACCAAAAAAATACTACCTTAAAAAAAAAAAAAAAAAAAAACAAAGCCCAAAAACGAAGACTACCAAAGTCCAACCCCAAACTAAAATAACAAAACCCAGACAAAGAGGGAAAAAGAAAGTAAAAAAACCAAAAACAAAATGGTAATAGTAAAGTATTGGCTTCCTACTTAGCATTTATTTAACGTAGCATTAGTTAAATTTATAAATTGATGCACATAGATGATAAACTATGTAGGTTTTTCCCTGTTGACCTGAAGATATCTTTTTTGCTCAACTCTACCTCCAGAATGAACAGATTTTCTATGCAAAGCACAACTTCGGTAAAAAGTTTGATCTTTTATTAGTTAAAAGCACAGATTATCTTATGCTGCACAACATCGGTTACAGAGCTGCACGGAGATGATCCTGTTTGGCACAGAGCATCTTTTATGTTGAAAATAAGATAAAAGAAAAAAAAACAAGAGATGTTAGGTTCTTTTTATATTTTTGCTTTTGTTTGTGCCAAAAAATAGACATAATTTATATTTAATATTTAAAAAAAAAAAAGCTCATGAATGCAAATCCAAATCTCTTAAAGGCTAAAGTAAATCTATGCGTCCCCTTCTAGGTTTTGATAAGTTAAAAACGAGCCCAAATGGCTCTTTCACCTCTCTTAAAGGTTGCTGACCCCTCCTCTAGCATTATTGCAGGTAATGCTAAATATCTAGTTTGTAATTATGTTAAAAAGTTACGTTTTTGCATTTTTTAAACTGTAGTTTTAGAGTGTTCAATAAATGTTTATCCTGTTTGGTCCGTGACCTACGATTATGGATTTTGGCCCCCTGTGCGACTGAGTTTGACACCCCTTGTGTTAAAAGATCAAAATTTTGACTAATTTTAAAAATAATTTTCTTAATGAGACAAAACAAATACAAATTTTGAGAAACATTTGGAAAGGTGTAAAGCAAGGAGAAGGTTCAAACAACCTGGTAAATATGTTTAATAACTGTAAGAGTCCAACGGTTTTTGTCAGTTTATGAAAGTTTGAGAATCTTTGCATTAAATCTGCTCAGCAAAAGTGAAGAATATAAACAATACAAACTGAGATCATAACTTTCTGAAGAGTAATGGTAAACATTTCATTGCGGTTTAAAAGGTAAAGTAATTTGCTGAGTCATGCCCACAGTTCCCCTGGTGCTGCGATGCTGCAGTGAGTTTGTGGAGGAACATGGAGTCGTGGATGGAATCTACAGGCTGTCTGGAGTGTCGTCCAACATACAGAAGCTGAGGTGAGGTTGTGTGTGTGCAGCTGTTTGCTGCCTTCATCAGTGTGTGTCTGTAAGGAAGAATCTGTGCATCTACGACAACAGGGGTGAGTTCGAGAGCGACGGGAGTGCGGACCTGAACAAAGATGTGTACCTGCAGGACATCCACTGCGTCAGCTCTTTGTGTAAGGCGTACTTCAGAGAACTGCCCAACCCGCTGCTCACCTACCAGCTGTATGACAAGTTTGCTGTGAGTATTGCACAGCATGATCCCAATGTTTGCCTGAAAAGCTTCACAACAGCATAAAATAGGGGTGGGCAAACCACGGCCCGGGGGCCATATATGTGGCCCTTAAACTAGAATACATTATATTGATTACCTGAATTCATGGTTCATTTTCTCTGTAATTCAGGTGTCTCCCCAAAGGTTGGCGCACTACAAATAAATTCATCTTTGTTCAGGCACAGAAAGTTATTTTGAATTCATGTAGTGCAGGGGTTTCAGACTCAATTGAACAGGGGGCCAAAATCCAAAAACACCTTAGGTCACTGGCCGAACAGGATAAACATTTAGTGAACACTCTGAAACTACATTTATAAAACTTTAAAACCGTAACTCTTAAACATAATTATAAACTAGATATACAGCATTACCTGTGATAATGCTAGCGGAAATGCTCTTAGCTGAATTTGGCTGCTGAAGATGCTCGTGCTGATGGTTGAAGATGCTGAAACTCATAGCTTAAACTGCTGAAGCAAATGGCTGAAAACTCTGAAGCTGATAGCTAAAAAGGCTGAAGATGATAGCCAGCTCAAATATTAGCTAAATGCCAAATTAGCCTAGAAAAAACAGCTAGCACATAGCTGAAATAATAGCTAAACTTCACATTAGCCAAAAAAACTGAAGAATTACTAAATTTGCCAAAACGGCTAACATGTTGATATTAGCCTAACTCCAAAACAAATGGCGTATACTTGTATAGCGCTTTCTACCCTCCTTCAAGGGCTCAAAGCACTTCACAGTCACAGACCCATTCACCCATTCACCCATTGGTGGTGGCTCCGCTGACGAACACTGGCTCCAACCTCCCACCAGAGGCAATTTAGGGTTCAGTGTCTTGCCCAAGGACACTTCGACACATGGGCGGGCAGGGAATCGAACTCATCATCTTCCGATCATGAGATGACTGCCCTACCACTGCACCACGGCCGCCCATAAAACAACCTAAAACTTAAAAAAGGCTAAGTTAGGTAAAACAGCTAGCATGTAGCTGAAATATTAGCTAAACTCCAAAACAGCCTTAAAAATTCTTAGTAAATGCCAAAATAGTCCAAAAAGATTGGAAATTTTTTTTAACTTTAAAACTGCAACTTTTTAGCAGAAAGTTTAATTAAAATAAAAGGCAGAAATATTATTCCAGAATAAATCAACTTAAGCCTTAAATAGCTTTCAATATTTTACTCAACAGAACGTTAAAATAACATCGGGCCATTAATAGCAATAAAATAAAATGATCTGGAGGGCCGGATAGAATTACCTGGAGGGCCAGATCCGGCCCCCGGGCCCTTGACTTTTGACACATGTGATTAATTGTTTGAAGATTTGTTGCTTTTTCGATATTCACGTGTGATTTCCAAGTTGGACACTCATTATTCCAACGGCACATGAATGCAGCATTTCCCTGAAATTTAGTTTTTCCCCGAGGGTGAAGATGGCGCTAAAATGAGATTAAGAACCACAGTTTTTAAATAAGAACTCCAAAATGTTCTATTTTAAAGTAATTTTCAAGCAAGATTGAAGTATGTTTTTTTTTTTTTTTTTTTTTTTCTTTTCAGTGTAATTTCTGTCATTTATAAGGTGAATTACCAGAATTGCTCCTGGTCCGGAAACACCTCAACATCCAGTGTCCTTCAGCCATAAATGCAGCTGTTTTGTATTCGCTTGTGCTCATGCAGGAGGCGGTGGCCATCCAGCTTGAAGAGGAGCGGCTGGTGAAGATCAGAGACGTGCTGACGGAACTTCCAGCTCCACATTACAGGTTGAGTCCTCTGCTGCACATTTACAGAATCTTTAGCTGATAAAAAAAAACAAACAACAATTTGGTATAAATACAGTCATACTGTTTGTCTTTAAAGAAACATAAAGATAATTGTATTTGGGTGTTTTTATCATGTTTCTGCAGCATTTTTATTCTGATGGAGAAGGACATACGTAAAAGAATTTAAGCTTAAAATTGCATTCTGAGCACTTCTTAATTCAAATTATGATGGATCAGTAGCAGATAAAAACCAGCCATTAAAAAAAGGGGCCATAAGCTAACATTAGATAATGTAAATAAAGGGATCATAGGAAATCAGTGTAGGCTTACTTCCGCACCAACAGTCCAATATGTCTTAAAAACGACAGAGGATTTTGTATTTTGACTAAAACTGCATAGTCATAATTAGAAGATCACTTGGAATACTTTGATAATTGAAAAAAAGTATACAGTTGTAGTGGAACTTTAAAAAGTTAAAATGTTTTTGTACTTTAATTTGAAAATTGGGCAAAGAAAAGACACGAAAACTGTTGTTGGATTTGTCTTGAAAAGTTATTTTTCCTATTTTTTTTTAGCAAAGCTGGAAGGTGTAAGAGCTTTTTTTCTAATTTAAAAGAGGAAATCTAGATTTTTGTTTTCAAATAAAACACAATTCAATTTATCTTAAATGTATCTATTAACAAATGTAAATACTGTTAAAAAAAATGTTTTTATTTTATTTTAATTTTTCAAGAGTAGACAAAACGTCTTGCAAAATTCACGTGCTAAAACATAATTTTAGTCAGCATATGTGAACAGTTTTATTGACAATTACCATAAAAAAGAATACAGTGAAAATAAAAGTAAGGAAATAAGAAATACATTAAAAAATTGTGAAAATATAAAAATTAAAGTATAATTTATGTCAATTATTTTGTAAGAATTTTAAGAATGTTACTTAACAGTCCTGAATTATTTTTCCAATTGAATCTTATGTGTTCAACTTTAGTCACAAACACCATTTCAATAAACCACGTCTCAAAACACGGGGCAAAAGCAAACTTCTACCGTGACAGAAGGAGTTTCTTTGCAGTCAATAGTGGTCAAACTTTAGCCAGATGTTAATCTGGATTATCTCGGAGACAAATTATTGACCTAATTACATTTTGTTTGTCACTCTTTAGGAAAACCTAAAATCCTCCAATAATAATGTAGATTAAGATAAACAACTCTTTGAGGCCAGATTAAAGATTTAGCAAGAGAATTACTACATGTTTTTCAAAATAAAGTGTGACGCTAAATCAAATTTGGTTAAATATTATTCCTTATAAAGCTGAAGTGCAGCAAAAGAGAAAGCAGACGCCCTTTGTGTTCTGATGTTTTTTATTTAACATTTTTTTTCAATGAAAAAAGGTTTAAAAGTGCTTTTGACTATTTTTAGGCGTCACTAACTAATAAGACTTTTGTGACGATCATGATGTTTGGTTTTACTGATCTGAAAATAGAGGCGGTAATGAGTAATCTTCTGTATTTTATTCACTAAATTACAAATACCATGAAGGAATGAAACCTTGTTTTAATATTTTCCTATAAATCTATATTTATTGCATAAATGTAAGAATATTTTGAAGTCTGAAAATATTGATGAAGTTTGTGTGCTACTGAGAAATAATTTACCCAGAAAATTGTGTTAAATGGAAACTTTAACTAAATAGTGGCTTTTTCTGAGGGAACTTTGGTGAAATTCAAGCATGTGATTATTGTGTTGTTTGTGTCGCAGGACTCTGGAGTATCTGATGCGTCATCTGGTCAGAATGGCCTCATATTCCTCAGAGACCAACATGCATGCTCGAAACCTGGCCATCGTCTGGGCTCCCAATCTGCTCAGGTGTGCTGCGACAGCTCAGTGTGTTCAGCTGCTGCTGTTGCTGAGAAACGCTCGGAGCATCATGTGCAGAAAACATCAGGAAAATGCTTCAAAGAACAAAACATCCTGATTTTATTGTTGATATTCCAAAAATTTACAGTTAGAGAAGTTTTTTCTGTGTCTCCTGTTTCTATGTTGACTCCTTCATTCATTCTCTTCTTGTTTCTCAGTCATCATTCATCCATTCCTCCCTCCTGTCTTGTAACATACATTCTTCATTGTTTTCATTTCATTAAACTCAGTCGCACAAAGGGGCCAAAATCCAAAACATACCTGAGGATGCGGCCGAACAGGATAAACATTTATTGAACACTTTAAAACTAAAGTAACTTTTTAACATAGCTATGAACTAGATGTATTGCATTACATGTGATAATGCTAGTGTGAATGTTGTAAGATGAATTTGGCTGCTGAAGATGCTAGTGCTGATAGCTGAAGATAGAACAAGTGATAGCTAAAAATGCTGAAGCTGATAGCCAGCTAAAATATTAACTAAATGCCAAATCAGCCGAAAAAGAAAAAGAAAATACTTAGGTTAGCCAAAACAGCTAGCATGCAGCTGAAAAAAATGGCAAAACTTCAAAATTTCCCCAAAAAACTGAAAAAAGCTTCAAGTAGCCAAAACAGCTAGCATGTTGCTGAAATATTAGATAAACTCCAGGATAGCCTAAATAACTTAAAAAAGCCTAAATTTGCCAAAACAGATAGCATGTGACTAAAATATTAGCTAAACTCCAAAATAGAATAAAAAATCGTATTAAATCCCAAAATAATCAGATGCTAATTTTTAAAACTTTAAAACTTTATCTTTTTAACATAATTATGAATAATAAAAAGTCAGAAATATTATTCCAGAATAAATCAACTTAAACCTTAAATAACTTTCGATATTTTACTTTCCATAAAAATATATTTTGTCAAAATGATTCAATATAACATCTGGCCATTAAAAACAATAAAATAAAATGATCTCAATAATTACCCAGAGGGCCGAATCCGGCCCCCCAGGCCTCAACTTTGACTCCTGCATTAAACGAATCACCTCACCTGCATGTTCAGATCCAAGGACATTGAGGCGTCGGGGTTCAACGGCACAGCGGCCTTCATGGAAGTCAGAGTGCAGTCCATCGTGGTGGAGTTCATCCTCACTCACGTCCCTCAACTGTTTCCTGGAGAAGGTCAGTCGTCAAACACAGACAGACCTGCAGATTCACTCCAGCTTCACTCGCCGCTTTCCTCGTGTTCAGGTGCTTCAGGTGAAAGGAGGAAGTCCCTCCCCTCTCCGTCTGCAATGTACAGTCAGGATGTGTTGTTCCAGAGGGCCGCACACATGCAGCCTGCAGTGAACTTTGGGAACATCAGTCCAGGCGATGGTCCTCTTCCCATCAGACCCTATCATGCTATCATCGAAGGCACAGACAAGTGAGCACATCTCAGATTTATCTCAAACCACATTGCCATCATACATTTTAGCTTCTCACACCAGGAGTCTGAAACCGGAGGTTCTTGAGCCACATGTGGGTCTTTTACCCCCCACTGTGGCTCTCTGGTTAAAGAATCATACAAAGGTCTTCATTTTAAAATTGAAGTAAGGTAACTCCACTTTTATTTAACTAATCCACAAACAGTTGAAAGACAGTATGTCTTACTCTGTGAGTATCCTGATTAGAGTAGCTGTAATACTCCAACAATTCTGTAAGTGTTTCGGCTTGGTGGTTAATCAAAATCGTGCTCAAACATTTTGACAGATTTTTGTGTATCACAGAAAATCAGTTTGAAGTCAGAAAGCAGAATTAAAAATTATAAAGCAGATTAAAAAAAATATTTTTAAACAAATTCAGGTTAAGAAATGTAGTCATGTTAATTTAAGTAGCTCTGATTTATTTTATTTAATTAGATTTATAAATTTATGGATGAGATGAACCACAAATATTTGTTTTAAATCACCAATGATGTTTAACTACCTACTTCTACTAATTTGCTACATTGAGATGATCTTGTGTGACACAAAAAGGCTATTTTCTCTATGTTTTATTCATGACAACAACAAAAAAAACAAACAAAAAAAATTATTTTATTTTATAAATATGTAATAATAAAAAAATATAAATCAGTCTTATTTTCTAAAAAGTAATAGAAGACTGGTTTGTGGCTCCTACTGGATTGTTTTTGGTAAAAATCAACCCAAATGGTTCTTTAAGTGCTGAAGGTAGCGGACCCCAGTCTTAAATTATTTCAAAATTATTTAAATAATGAAGAGAGAACTTTTCTTTACAAATATTCTTTCCAGAAGAAAAGGTTCCCTGAAAGGCAGGAAGTGGATGTCAATCTTCAACATCGGAGGACGATTCCAAGAAACACGCAAGAAACACAAGAGCTCCACCAAAGGTGAGAGATTTTCTCACACGTTCATGCTTGATGTGTCTTCTAACAATGTTTTTTATGCCTATTTGGAAAGTGAAAGCAAGCAACGTTTTTTGATAGTTAAACTTAACTTTATAAGGAAATGTTCGTCAGCAGAGGTTTAAAGGGTAACCAAACACTAAATCAACTTTTTTTTTGTCTGTTGACCTCTATAAATGTTACTTTAAAAGGGATGTCTGTTCGTCTTTGACACATTTTTTACAATTTAAAATAAAGTTGTTTATTTTCTGAAAATATAGTCTAAAACCGTGCCCCTACAGGTTAAAAGGAGGTATTACAGGTGAATTTTGTGATTGGCCGACTGGTGTAAGTCCCAGAAGCTTCATGTCATGATTCTCTGAGCTCTAGTATAAAAGCCCCGCCCATCTTTAAACACTCGACACGCTCACTGTCACGTCACTGTCAATCACATATTCAGACCACCCAGAAGCTCTGTCCGCCTCCACTAGCCCCGCCCCTCTTCTTTTGCATTTTTCAAATCTGAGCTGAGAGTGGAGTCAGCCTCTAACTAACCTGTTTGGTTACCCTTTAAAGTTCGCATGAAATCAGCTATGAGAGTTCTCTTCTCACAAACATCTGAAAAATGTGATTCCAGAGAAGGAGAAGGTGGTTTTAAGACCTGCCAGGAGCATGGACTCTCTCAGCACCCCATCATATCCAAATGACGGTACGGTTTTCATGTCAGCAAAAAAACATGTTTATCATTGTTTCAGGTACATTTTTAACTAATTTGTCTTTTTGAGAAAGAAGTTTTTTTTGTTTTGTTTTGAAAGTGATGCTAATACTGGGAAATTTAAGGCATCTTATTTATGTTGGTGAAATCACAGGAGATTAACTTTTAAAACAGTAAGAAAATATATTTTTATTATTATTTCAGGTGAATTTTTAACTACCGTATTTTTCAGACTATAAGTCGCTCCGGAGTATAAGTCGCAGGAGCCAAAAACTGCATAACGAAGAACAAAAAAACATATATAAGTCGCTCTGGAGTATAAGTCGCACATTTAAGAGAAAAGTCCAACATTTATGAACAAATTCAACAAGCCCGACGTAATGTTACGTTTCACACCGAACGCCATTCATGCATCAAATTACCTCTTTTGACGTGAGTTACATTTAAACCTCAATGTTTCCCCAAAAACGTGTTCACAAACAAGATGCTTCTATTGCATTTGGAGAGGCTATCATTTAGCCTCATCGCTACATGATGGAGGCTTTGACTGTATATTTCGTTTAAAAAAACACGGAATATACGGACGACGTTGAGGCTATTTATGTCTAAAAAAAAATCACATATAAGTCACTCCCGTGTATAAGTGGCACCCCCGGCAAAACTGTGAAAAGACCGCGACTTATAGTCCGAAAAATTCGGTAATCTGCCTTTTTGAGGGAGAAGTTTATAAAATTTTGTTTTGAAAAGTCATGGGAAGTTTAAATCACCTTCTGTATGTTGGTGAAATTACAAGAAATATTTTTGCCTATTTGTGAGAAACATTCTCCACTGATGATGCGAAACACCTGCTTAAATCAAAGCTTTTAAGGTCCAAAAGTGTTTCGGCACATCTGTGTTTTGTGCTTGATTGCAGAACATCTTTCTTTAACCTAAAGTTTAGATTGAAATTATACATTTTTTGGGTCATTCTTCAGAAAAATGGAACATTACCTTCAACAGGACGAGAACCTTGTTTCTTCTCTGAATACAACAGAAGCAGCAAAACCAGAAAAGAAAAAGATTGAACTGTTTTATCCAGGTTCTGATCTGGTTCTGATGTTTCAGGTTCCAGGCGTTCTGGCCAGCGTCCTCCGTCCAACAGCATGACTCCCATCCTCCCTCCTTCCTCCCAGTCCGGCTCAAACCTTGCGCCGGCCGCCGGTGGCAGTGAATATGCCGTGACCTACCGCAGAGGGACAGGTTTAGTGAGCGGTGGTGCTGGAACCGTGGGCACCTACACCGCCATTGACCCAGAAGGTCTGGGTCTGCCGAGCAGCGAGGTCGTCCAGGCCAGATCGCCGGGTCTGAGCAGCAAAGCTGGACGCAGAGCCGCCATGCACATCACAGGCCCCACCACCGTCACGGTGCCATTACACATCACCTCCAACCTGGCTTTGGGGGTTCTGCAAGCAGCAGGGAGTGACAGGCTCATTCACCGAGGAAGAGATAAGGACTCAGGGGATAAAGCAGAAGGCAAGGAGGAAGGAGACAAGCCAGAGTCAAAGGAACCGAGAAGAACGAAGAGGAAATCTGAGGAAAGCAGAGAAGCTGAGGAGGTGCAGGAGAGTCAAGCGCAGGATAAAGGCAGTGTTAGTGAGGAGCAGGGATGTGGAGTCAAAATAGAGGGAGACGAGGAGGTGAAGAGTTTAACGAAGCAGGAGGCGACGACCAGAGAACAATCAACTAAAAGCGTTAACTCCAACGCAAGTGACTCAGTTGGACACGAAGACCAAGGATCTGTCAGCGAATACATTGGTAATATTTCAAATAGTGTAAAATATGTTTAGAGGCAAATATTGTTTTGCTTTTATTAATCTGGCCAATTGAGACTCACATAGAGAGTGAGTTTTTATTCCACCCGGCTGTGACGGGAGAGGATAGAATATTAATTGGTTTAATTTTTTAAAATGTTTTAGCATTATTTTTTCTGTAAATATTACAGAAATTCATTATTTAAAAATGAGTTGTTTCATCGTTGGTGAGACTTTAATAGCATTTTTACTATACAGTAACTTTTCAAGCGTTAACACAATAATCCATCAGATTCTGAAGGAGAAAAGCGGCTCGAGCGAGCTGAATTTGGTCGTTGAAGATGCTAGTGCTGATAGCTGAAAATGCTGAGGCTGATATCCAGCTAAAGTATTAACTAAACTCCAAGACACCCTTAAAAACAAAAAAGCCTAAATAAGCCGAAACAGCTAGCATGGAGCTGAAATATTAGCTTAACTGCAAAATAGCCTAAAAAAAAAAGCCTAAATTACCCAAAACAGCTAGCATTTAAATATCAGCTAAACTCCAAAACGGCCTAAAAACCGTAATAAATGTCCAAAAATCTAGCAGAATGCCATTATAACTTTCAACTTTACTACACTCCAACTCTATATAATATAATTCTAATGACTATAAGACTAATGATACTTATCGTAATATCTTATCTAATATTAGTTGTACGATTCATTTTTTGAGTTGTCGACGATAGTCGACGATTAGTGTCGACTGTAACGTAGCTCCTATCAACTAGTTTACTTTTTTTTTAAAATTAAAATAAATAAAATGTAGTATTGCCCTTCTAACCTGAAGTTTCATTTTAAATGTCCTCCGTCCACCATAAACAGTTTTTTATAACTTAATAGTCTTTAAATTTGAAAAACTGTAATCAAAATCATTTAATTAGATCCTGCTTATGTAGATTGGATGATGTCTTTTAGTGGAGTGTCACAGCTCCATGTTAGCAAAATTTGCTGTTTATCCTGAATGAACTTGAAAAGTAATGAAATTAAACATTAACTGTGGGTTTGTTCTTGATTGTGAGCTGACCAAAGCTTTTGTTGGCAGACATGAAAGCAGCGGAGGAGCTGGAGGACGGTTCTGACAATGACGGGGTGTTTAACGCCTCTGACGTCCTGAACTCCACAGAAGAGGAGGCCTACGACATTGAGCTGTCTGGTTACGTTCAAGATAACTTTGACTTTCTGGACCACATGGACTGTAGCGTCCTGGACCACATGGACTCCAGCTCCGCCTATCAGGTAGGAGGTCTTCTCCATCAGATGAGGTTAAATAAAGTTTGACTTCCAGAGAACTTGAGGCCAGTTTGATGGAAAAAATTCCCTTCGTGTTCATTTTTACCTTTCAGGTAAATGAGTTCTCAGTGGAGCCTCCTGGACACTCCTATGATGAGTACGAGATGATGGAGCAAGCACAGTCTTCCCATCATCCCGCAGTGGCGCAGGAGGCCGCCGTGCCCGTTCCTGACGTGACCCCCCCCAGCGGGGCAGAGTTGAAGCCACACAGACCGCTCAGCCTCGACCTGCACTGTCGACACACTAAATCCCTCAGCCTGCCCTACATCACCTCGCCCATCCATGGACAGCAGGAGTCCAGCTCTGAAGAGGAGGTGTCTGCGGAGGAAGACAGTCATGATGAAGATTACAGCAGCGGGGAAGACGAGAGCATGTTCGTTCAAAGCCTTCCTGCAGATTTCCTTCTGTCAACTTTATCTGGGCTTGAACTCGGCGCCAAGGAATCCAAACGTTCCCAATCTGACCGGAGTCAGGCATGGGAGGCACACGAGCTCTGAGGAAAAACACTGCCCACCACCAAGCCCGGAACTTCCCACAAACAAAGAAATAACAACCAGTGATGACGAGCAGGAAGACGGGGATGAAGAGGAAGACAAAGATGGATTGGAGAAGACAGAAGACCAAAGGAGGGAAAGGTGAGAAATGTCTCCAATAAAAACAACTCAGTTTATGTCTTTTTCTCACCTATAAATCATTTCTGATTTAAACCTTCATTTCTCACTTTAACAATAATTAAAATAATTAAATTATTTAAAGTTCAATAATTTACTTTGGTTTTTAAAGAAAACACAACCATAATAGCAACAATTATAAATATTATAGTTTTGGACTTTAAGTCGCAACAGCAAAAAAAAAAGCATAATAAAGAAAAAAAATCATATATGAATTAAACTTTTGGGAGAAATTTATTTAACAAAATATAGGACCAAAAACAGACAATTCATCCTAATAATGGAGTGGATAAAAATAGTTTGAATATCTGCACGCTTCACTTCTGTAAGACAATGATGCTTGTTTAGCTTCATTAAACGTATTAGTCCATTAGTCCATTAGTCCATTAGTAATAGGCTGTATCCGAATTCCTTCACCACTCATTATATGGTGCATTCACTATTTTCTAGTGCTGTCCGAATCTACAATTCCAAAATTCAGTGCCCTAGAAATTTCCCAGAAGTCTTTGCCAAAAACTTGCATGCATTGAGTCTCACAACATTGATCAATATGGACCACAATGCACTGCGCTTGAACAATTTTTGCAAAATGAATTTATTTTAAATGTAATTTTTTCCATCAACTATCCATATTTTCATCATCAGAACACAATGGTGTCACAGATCGTAAACGCTTGTATTGATTCAATTTTCTCTTTGTGGAATCGGTGACATCATATCCAGTATTTGAAAAAATGAAAAAAGATAGAAAGCGTGGTGTTTCAATAGCTTTTAAAATTCAGGTCACTAGTTGCTAGTTAGGGATTAGAGTGGGGATTTTTCAGATAACTAGTCAACTAAACTTTTTATATCACTTCAAATCACTAAATCCTGTGAATTCTTCCTCCTCTGTGTCACCAAATAATTCGGCCAAGCCCGACGTAAGACTGAGCGGCACTTCTTCTTCTTCTTCTTTGCTGCTAACAAATACTGATACAAACAACTATGGCGCCCTCTAGTGGTTGTTGCTATTTATTTTTGCAAATCATGTACAGAGAGGTTCACACCTGACTCTGAAACTATGGACACACCTGCCAGGTTCTTGAGCGCACATTGAGCCCATGGTATTCACATCAGACGAGCAGGGAGGGACTTCTTCTTTTTCTACTGTTTACTAGTGTATGATCGCCCCCTACAGTTGGCAGAGGCTCTGTGCTCCAGGCGTTTTCTTTTCACAGTTCTATTCCGACATTATTCCGACAAACAATATAAAAGACTTGATGAGATAGAATTCCAGCCGAAATTATTAACTTCTCCTTGAATTAAGGAGGACGCCATCGAAATGTCAAGACCAAATCCGAGTCTCTAATTGGTTCAACTTCAAGCTGGTTTCACTTTCAACGTGCGTTCAGTGTACTCAGAGACGGAAAACAGTGACAGAAACTTAGAGCTTTAGAGTTTTCAACGTCGAAGCCTGAAAAATATGTTCTTATGTCCACTTTTTTTTTGTTTGAATGCGTGTTGTCGAAATTAGTGTAAATGTAGCTTAAGTCACACACCCCTAACCAAAAACAGCAACTTATACTCCTAAAAAAACAGCATTAATATGAATTGTTGACAGTTGGTATTTTCATTTTTTTTATTAGCAACAAATGTGATAAATTTCTAACAATAACGAGAAGGCCAGAGGTGCTAAAGACAATTATGCAATAGTAAAAAGGATTGTTTTATGTAGTCAGATATGACACAAAGTAACATCCTAAAACTATTTTTAACTGATTACAAATTAAAAAAAAAAAATCACTGCATGTGATTAGGAATTACTCAGCCGTGATGAAGTCAAATAAATGTCATTGCATTCTGAGGATTTTTTAATGATAATTTTGCGTTTCTTCGCTGAACTTTTTCCTGTTCTCTGCGTCTGACATGTGTATGTTACACATCTTCTACACAAACAAATGTTCAGAGGAAAAGTCATCAGTCAATAATAACTAAAAGATGCAAAGAACAAATATTTCTTTTTACAAAAAGTTGCTAAAAGTCTGCGGTTTTTCTCCAAGTATGAAGAGTTTTGGTGTATTTCTGCAGGGAATTGAGTTTAGAGCAATCTCTACAGGGAAACCTTGTAAAAGAGCCATTTGGGCTTGATCAAAACCTAGATGGAGCCGCCTAGTCTTACTTTAGCCTTTACAAAATTTGGATTTGCATTCATGACCTTGTTCATTTTATAATAATAAATATGAATTATGTCTGTTTTTGGCACAAGCAAAAATAAAAGAAGACCCAAGTATCTCTCAAAATGTGATATTTTTCATGACCAATGTTGTGCAGCACAAGATAATTTGTGATTTTAACTCATAAAAGATCAAACTTTTTACCAAAGTTTTGCTTTGCATATGAAATGTGTTCATTCTGGAGGTAGAGTTGAACAAACAAGACGTCTACAGGTCAACAGGGATGTAAAAACCTTTATCATCTAAATTTAACAAATTTAAATTAAATGAATTATAATTAGGTCATTCTACTTTTAAAAAAATGCTATTATATTTTTCTTTTCATTATTTTGTTATTTTTCCCCTCTTTGTGCTCAGCAGTCTTACACTGCTAGGTTTTGTTATTTTAGTTTAGGGTTTGGTAGTCTTAGATTGCGGGCTTTGTTTATATGTTTTCTTAAGGTAGTTTTGGTTAGACAGTCATTATCAAGGAGCTGCTGATTCAGACGGTCGACATGGCTGATTTTATGTTTGGACATGGAGTCGCCATGGTGAGATTAAAGAGACACATGTGGATCTGGAGCCACAGGTTGCAGACTGCTGCTATAGGGTAACTTATTTAACTAAAAGTTATTATCCCTGAAAGTTGAACAGTTTGGGGACTGCAAGACTTTTTTTTCTCAATTAGTAGCCCCATTAATTTACTGAAACCGTGTTTCTGCTAATTTAAAGGCAATGCTACAAACGTTTAGTGTTGACAAATTAAACCACTTTAATTTACGTCTAAAGAGGTGGTTTGTCAGAATTACAGAGAGGAAATGACGACCAGTTTGCGAGCTGCTGTTGATCCTGTTTCTCGAAATATGGTTTCACAAATTCTGAAGCGTGAGTAATTCACTGCGGACTCGAGCAGTGAGTCACTGAAACCTGGTGTGAAGTCAAAGCGAGCATCTAGACGCAGCAGAAAGAGAATTAAAACAGGAAGCAGAGAAAACTATTTGTACAGAAAGAAGCAAAAGTACATACAAAAACCAAAAAGGAAGTTAACATAAAGATCTAAATATCATACATTTGTTCCACAGAATATTATTTCCCTCCACACCAAACATAAAAGCTAATTTTTGCCCAATAAAAGCTTTTGTTTTGAATGTTTTAAACCACAAAAATTATATTTTATCCTTTAAAAATGTATCAAAGTCATAACAAATGTAATAAACAGTTTTTTTAATGCTTCATGTCTAAACTGAAGATTTCTGTTTCCTCTTTATTAACGCAGCAAAGAAGCAGAAGAACACCCGAGTGTCATGAGAGATGCTCAAAGCCAAAAACCTCAGACTGTAGAGACTCTGACAGCTTGCTGTGTGGAGTTTCCATCAAGAGAAAATGAGGATGAGTCAAACTCTGCAGCTGAAATGAAGAACGAGGACAATGATGACTTTTCCCCTATTGACTCATTATCAGAAGAACAACCAGAAATTGATCCTCCAGAGGAGTTCATAGAAACTTTAGTGAGCCCAAAAGACCCCAGTGAGGGTGATGCCCCCAAAAGTGATGATGAATGCCAACAATCTGTTCTGGAAATGATAGAAAGCACCAAAAATGCATGTCAAGACTTGATTCTTGTGGAGCAGGAGGGTGGGGTGTGTCAGGAGAATCACGAGCTTTGGATTGACCTTGAGGATGTTGTGTGTGAGGTGATAGAGGAGAAGGAAAACGAACAGTCTGAGGCTGAAGGTACAGAAGTCATGAAAGAGGAGGAAGAGGAGGACAGGCAGACAGGAAGTGGTTCAGAAGAGAAAACTGTGAAAGCCCATGAAGCTGAGACAAACAAGTCTGAGGTTAGAGAAGAATCTGAGGGAGAAGCTGTGAAGACGCCAGCAGGAAAGTTCACAAACTCATCAGCAGGTAAAGCAGAAACGGCTAACCAAGAGACGTGCGATTTGACGGAAGAAGATGGAGATCAAAACAGAGAGGGGGATGTTCAAGAAACAGACAGAGAGAACAAAGAGCTGGATGGAGAGCCCAGCAGAGCCCAGCAAAGTGCAGATAAGTCAATGCCTAAAGAAAACAACGACTCTGGAACGGGTGACATCAGCACCAGAGGGGTTGGGAGGAAGCTGGTGGTCTCCAAACAACCCAAAGTTTATCAAGTCAAAGCTGTGCCTGTGGTGCCTCCTAAACCTCAGCACTGCAAAATCACCGCCTTGACCCTGCGGCAGCAGCAGAAAGAGAGGCTGGAGGCTGACAAAGGGAGGGACGGCCCGCCGAGGGTCCAGCCAGAGCCAGACAGGGAGGCAAGAGATGGAGCCGAGGAGAGCCTGGAGAGACAGGAGAGGCAGATAACCCTCAGGGAGAGAAGGAGGGACGGGGCCGACAGAGACGGCAGCAGCAGGAACAGCCCCCTCAGCCTGTGCTTTGATGAGGCCGTTGCCATAGCGACCTTGAGACGAGAAAAAGAGCGAGCCCGCGATGGAGAGGTCGATGTAGACAGACTGGGAAAATAAAAAAAGACAATGTAGTGATCTTATTTGTAAGTACAGTGGATTTTAACCCCACAAACGAGGGTTGTTTTTTTTTTTTTCTCTAAAGTTAGATCTGATGCAGAATGATGATTCCACCTTAACAGCATCAAGAAAGGTGCCAAACGCAACTAAAGATTAGGATCTGCTGTGGATTAAAGGGATCTGCAGAGATGAGATGTAATGTTTTATTTTTCTAAGATTTTGTTCTTCAAACTTGACAACAAGTTTAATTAAACATTAAGTGAAAACCTAAAATGAGTGAATGTCCTGTACCATGAAGATAAATGGATTAACTGTATACATTTTTTTTTCTTTTTTTACTTTTACAGAACTTTTCTCTTTAAAAACCAAAAAAATCTTTTGAAAAGTAACATAACTCGTTAGCACTAGATCATAGAAATCTTTTATAATTACTGGTTGTCAGAGTGTTTGTACAGAAACACCTAAAAAATACAAGCAGGTGGTTTGAAGTTTTTATTGTGAAGTGATCCAGTCTTTCAAAAAATGTCAATAAAATATTTTTCAAAAAATCTGGATATCCCGTATTGTCCTGTTTGTTCTTTACATTTAGTGTCATTTTATTTAAGCTCCAGTACGAGCCAGGGTTACATTTTAACATTTGAATGTTCCTGTTATTAGTAATTTGAAAGAAGTATAAATAAAAGCTGCAGTCATGAAAGAAGCATCTACTTAGCCTTAACTTTAGATATTTACTCTATCAGTCAAGTACTAGATTTTTTTGTTGTGAATTGCCCCTGCTTTATCCCCATAAATACTCAATTTCAGGAATGAGAAATAAGTAATTAGAGAAAAAAACACATCGATGTCTTTGGTTTATTTTTTTTTCTGTTCCATTGTTTTTAATAAGGTAGCATGTTGGCTTTTATGAAAATCAAATTTAAAAATGCCTACTTTCACAAACTGATTCCTTGCAGAAGCAATACTTTATCATGATGGGACTCTCCTAATTAAATTTGCAGTATTTGATTGTTAGCTATTATATTTTATTATTGTAACAGGAGTTGTGATAAGAGACCTCAGATGCAGCTTATTCCAAAGAACATCATCAGTTTCATTTAGATTCCTTTTCCTTTTTACAATTGAACTGAAGATTTAAAATAAGAAAAATGAATAAATGCGTCAATAAGCAAGAACTGGCTGAGTGCCACATTTGTACAAACTAAGAAATGTATGTTGGCTAAAACTTCTATGTATTCATGAAATAACATGAAATCGATGGACTTCTTTTTGACACAAGATTAAAGACCCATTTCAATGAAAATTGTGCTTTTAACGTGTTCTTGTGACATTTTTCTCGTTATAGATGACACTTAAAATTACATTTCTGAGTAATCCTTCATTCAAATTGATTTGAATCAGGAGCAAAAGAAAGAAATGCAGTTGAAAAAATATGTTATTTGGGATGTAGATAAATGAGCTGGGTGGGCCACGTTAGTAATGATTTTTTTTTTTGCTGTAGCATGACTTCTTGGGCTTTAGGGGTCCCATTCTACAAGTGGATCCCACCCAGCCTCTATCAGAAGGACTAAAGGAACCGGCCTGACAGCAGACGGGGATTCAGCGCTGGTTTTCTTCCCTCTTTCCTCACCATTATGAGTTCATTCTGGCTTGTGCTCTGATTTGAGGTGTAACACACATGCAAATACCACGATCATCCTCCATAAAAAAAAAAAAGATCAGAAAACGTGGAAAGAGTGAGAAGTCTAAAGCTGCCATTGACTTTGAATTGACTACAAGATCAGCCTAAATGTGAATTATCGGGCCCTTCTGAAATGTTTTCTAGAAGTTCACCTTTATCAGCTGGGAATAATTTACTTAAAGTCACATTTTTGTTTTTCCAGCTCTGTTTCTGCAATTGTAGCACAGCAGTAAACGGGCATATCTAATAGTCCAATATTGCGTCCAACTTTGCAAACACAACAAACTAGCATACCATCTGAAAGATTTGGCAAAGAAACCATCAGCAACCCCAAATATGTACAGGCCTGAATGCTTTATTTAAAAAGGTTCATTGTAAACACATTTGTTTCATGTCATCATTTTCTATTTAACATTTAATGTTTTTCATGTTTATTTATAGTGTATTTTGTGTAAAAATGTGACGTTATACCGCACTGAAAGATATGAATATTGCCATTTTGTAGGGCTGTTCGGATCTAAATTTAAAAATCGAGTGCATAACTCATTGGGTACTATTGCAGTCTTTATAAAACCGGGAAAAAGATTGTCTAAAAACTAAGTAATTAAATTAATCCAACGTGTGAAACTTTAGGGGTAAATATTTTAAAATCTCCCTTAAAAAAATATATAAATTAGATTATTTCCTCAAGAGGAAACTATTTATCATCTGTTTGTGGACTGCAGACATACACATGTGTTCTGGACGGAAGTTGGAAATCATATTGGAAACATAACTAAGGAAAATGTAACATTTTTAGATAAAGAAATTATTCTGGGTTACCTTAATAACAAAGTAGACAAAGATTTTATTTTTGTAACACAGTTGTTTTTATTATTAGCCAAATTCCATATTCATAAGGCCAAGTGGTCAAACTCCAAACCCAGATTCCAACATTTCCTGAATGAAATTAATCAGTATAGTCATGCCATTAAACAACTTCAAAAAAAAAGGCAATAAGAACTAATTTGATTTTTGAAAAAATTTAATGTATAATGAACCCCAAGTTTTTTTTTTTTTTTGGATTTATCTTTCTTTTTCTCATACAGTATATGTTTATGATTTTTTGTTTGCTTGCTTTTCTATAATATGTACTCATTTTAATTTCCCCTGAGACATTCACTTTGTTGTTGTTGTACTATGTTGTTTGTTAATAAAGTTATTCATTTAAAAAAAAAAAGATTATTTCGGAATTCTACTTCCGCCACTATAACGTCACATCCGCCAACATATTTCCGGAAGTAAACACGACACTCAGAAGCCCCAGCCTTGGCTTTAAAATCCTCTTTAGGCTGTGTTGAGCGGGTCGGGATGCCTTTCACCTCCACCTTCGGGACGCAGGTCGCGGCCATCATGGATGTCCTGACCAAAGCTGCGGTGGCAGAGATCACCAAGCTGGCGGAGGAAGGGAGCGTGCTTCTACGAATGGAGGTGCGGCGGAGGGACAGTGAGATCGAGGAGCTGCGGAGGAGCCTGAAGGGGATGGAAGCGGAGCTCCGGGAGGCTCAAGAAGCTGCAAGCCGCTCTAGAGAGGAGAAGCAGAAGCAAGAGGCTGCAGGGAGGCAGCTGCAGCTGGAGGGTGAGACGCCTGCACCATTATTTGGGAAGGGAAAACAACAACAACAGAATGAGATTAGATTTTCCATAGTATGTTATTAGTCGCATTTTAAAGCTGGTTGCAGAATTTTTTTTTACACTTAAACATGTCATTAGTAAGTAGTGCAATCACAATTACTAATAATAACATATTTTAGAATACGTTATTGTCATGATTGTTATTATTTTACTACAGTACTTTCTCTGTATAGGTGATTGCTTTTTTTTTTTTTAAAGATGTATAATGTGTTTTTAGTTCATATCTCATTAAACGTCATATACACATTTAAAATGATGAAAGCTAGGAGATCTTTATGTTGTAGCCTAACTCTGTGACATCATTAAAAAACAAAATTAAAGGATTGGCAACAGAATAAAAAGGGACAACAACGAAAATGTATTTTGTTAGAGACAAAGAAAGACCTTGTGACATCTTTGCCTTCATTTCTTTGAGGATTCTCTCTAAATATAATATTTGTTTAAAAACAACAATCCAACACTTAATTTAAAAGAGTTGATACTTTTAGACAGTGTGCAGGTAATTCTGAATGTTGTTTTAGGACAGTTTCACACCTGTTACCCTTAACATGTGATGTAATATTGTCCTGGGAACATCTTAGTAGTCTATTGTATAAAAAAAAATGCATTCATGAGATAATTAAGGACTAAGTGTGAATAATAATAATAATTAATACTTCTTTAAAAACATATTTTTAGATTTTAGGTTTTTTTTTTTTCTTTCACACTTTCACACCAAACCCGATTCGCGTGACCAATTCGCCCGCCAATTTGGAAAAAAAGCGACTTGCGTTGCTTTTCTCCTTCTTCAGAATCTGCTGGAATTATGTTGATGGTGTTAACGGTTGCAAGGTTTCAGTAAATCAAAAACCAAAAACGCTGGAGCTCTGGTGTTAAAGGGTTAAATAAAGTTGGTATTAAGCACAAAATTAGTTTTTTTTTCTTTCTGTGTGACAAATATACATAAAACTGTCCTTCTTGTTTCAGATATTAAAGAGGATCATGAAGCAGACATGGCTTTCCCCGTGTCCGGACCTGCTGATTCCCTCCATGAGCCTCAGAATGGAATGTATGAAAACCAAATCTTCAGTCCCATCATCAAACGAGAGGCAGACGTTGAACTTCCCCTCGACACAGCAACAGACGGTGTACAGACAGACGTTCATGTTCCTGCTGAGGAGCAGGATGCTTCAGTCTGGTCTGCTACGATAGAGGAAAGCTCTGTTGGAACTCAACCACACATGCAGATCTCCCCGTTACACGTTGAGCAATTTTCTGCCTGCAGAGATTCGGACATTTCCTTTAGTTTTTTTGCAGATGCCACAAAAAAAAGGGCCGACTACCTTTGTGCGCCATCGAAAGTAGAAGTAACGACGCATCCGATTTGCACTAGCAGTAATCTCTCTTCGTCTGCTCCTGGAAAACTGTTTACGCTCTCACCTGTAACGCAGAGTGAAGGAGCTGCGTTTGCTTCACTGCAGCCTCAGAGAGCCGCAGCAGGCGCATCAAGTTTAAATGCAGAGAACAATCTCAGCATAAGGAACAGCTTGCGGCCTAAAAGACCCACTACAGTGTGGAGAAACAGCCCAAAGCTCTTCATGTGTCTAGTGTGCAACAAAAATTTCCCACGCTTGTCTCAGCTAGAAGAGCACAAGATCACCCACCAAGCCGCCAAACCCTTCCGGTGCCTCCAATGTGGGAAGTCTTTCACCCAGAAGACCCGGCTGAAGACGCACCAGAGCGTGCACACGGGGGAGAGGCCGTTTAGCTGCAAGATCTGCGGCAAGATGTTTTCAAGGCAGGACAACTGTCTGAGACACGAGCGCTTCCACAGCGGCCTGAAGCCGCACGTTTGTCGGCAGTGCGGCAAAAGCTTCACCGTGCTGGCAAACCTCAAAATACACCAAGAGATTCACCTGCAGGAAAGATAGCGCCTACAAGCTCCTGCTGCAGAAAGAGAGAGGACTTTTTAATGAACCTTTTCATTTGAAGAGGTTTTTTTTACATTTGTTGCAGATAAAATTTACAATAAATTTTAACATTTTTATTTAAGGAATGTCCTGTTTACTGAAATCTTTAATTTGATGAAGATATAGAGGTTGTTTCCTTTAGAATATCATCAATTCTCATCGTCCCACTCCGATCATTTTTTGATCTATTTTGGTTCCCATTGGTCCTTTAATTGTAACTAGGCCGTTTTTAGCCCAAAATCTTAAAACGTGTGTTGTTTTCTAGGACAAATTTCCTGCAGAGCAGCAGTAATTCACCAGAATTTCACCTCTGAGTTGTGGGCAGGACTGTTGGAGTCAGCCTGCCCCTACTTCCCATCATCTATTTGTTTATCCACTCTCCCACTAGCTTACTGCCCCTCACAACCACCGCCTAACATTACCGATTAAATGATGAACAATATTGGAGCTATCCAACTGTTCAGTTTGGTGAGGTTTACAATTAGCTTTGTAGCATTTGATTTTTAAAAAGTGCTTAAAAGATTTATTAATTTGATCGATGTTTAATTTAAAAAAAATCCACATTTCAGTCAAGTTTTATAAATCAACCCTTTGAGGAAAAAAAAGATTTTCCCACCTAGATGAATTTATTTTAGTCTGATCTCTTTTTTTATTGAAAGTATTTAGCTTTAAAATTGTCATCCATCCATCCATCCATGTATCCATGCATCCATCCTCTGAACCAGCTGAATCACTTTTGGACACTGTTTTATTCCCAATGAAAGTTTCTAACCAATCAGATTTCAGCCCTCACTGGTTGCTAGGTTCATTAAAGTCTGCCTTATACTCGTTCAGTCAGTGCTTCTGTCCTCACTGCTGGTGTTATGAGTGGTTTTCCATAAACCAAAGCCAAATATGGATTAAACGCATTTACGTTGATCCAACCAATCAGAATCTGAGTTAAAGTCTCTGTCGCTTCATCAGGACGGGTGATTACATATTCGACTCTGATTGGATGGTCTATGCTCAAGCTACTAAAAGCTAACTTCTTCTGTTCTTCAGGCCATAGACAGTAGCTGGACTTTGTCTGAATTATTCGCAGTTAACAATACAAGAAGGCGGAGAAGTTGATTTAGTTGCGTAAGCCGTTCTTAAAGATGGGGCTTTTCCGAAAACATTGGTGTTACGCCCCGGTAAGTCTAGGGGTCTTAGGCGTAGCATAAAGGTAAAAAGGAAAACAAAAACACAAATGTCTCCATAAAAGTTTAACAAATTTATTTACAACACTAAACAAACTCAAAAGTGAAGCTAAAAGGCTTCAGGGTGAACCAAGGCCAAAACAACAAACAAAACCCCAACTAACTCAACCCAGGGAGCTTACCTGCAAACAAAATAGTAAAAGAAAGACAAACACTAACCTCCCTGGACTAACAGAAACAGGAGAAAACATTTACTAAAGAAAATGGCGGTTCACCCCTACAGCTTCACATAAACTAAACTAAACAAACTACACATACAAACTACAAAGAACAGAGGGAACCAAAACAGAACACCAAACAAACTACAATGTGCGCACAAACAAAAACAGGTGGAGAAGAGCACCGAGCTGCAGTGGAGACTGGTTGCAGCCCAGCTCCCTTCTCGTGGTCTGGAGGTCTTCCAGGTGCTTTTAAGCTGGCTCCGCCTGGTTTGGGCCAATGGAAGCCACTCCCTCCAGCACCACACCTGAAAGAAATCAAGAACAGACACAAACAATGATCCACAAAACACAAAGACGTCCCACTCTGACAGAAATACACAGATCAAAACTAAATACGGCCACAGCCGTAACAATTGGACATCATCAATAAAGGGCGACCAACCCCGAAGCTTTATTTTTTAATGTTTTTATTAACAATTTCAAGGACTATTCAAATATAAACAAGTCCAAACAACAGATGCACGAGGGACGCGATCAGAGTGAGAAAATAACACTGAAATGAAAACTGTAATAAAACGAGGACAAAGATGAAAAGAAAAAGAAAACAAAAATAAAAAGAAGTTAGAGATTTTCTAAAAGTCCAATTCTTCAATTCTGCCTCATTGTAAAGTTTCTTCTTCGTCTTAAGAAAACGAAGAAGAACCGTTTTATTAAGAGGTTGACATCCAGCGTGTAGATAAACTCATTATGCATTTCTTTGAGCTTATAAAGATGTTCATTTAGTCAGCAAAGTAATTTAGGTCGACTGAGTGTTAGCATTAGCCGTCCTGTGGGAAATTCTATTAAACGTTATCATCAAGCTAGCAGACTTAAGCATTATGTGCTAAATCGATTTATATTTTCATGAATGAATTAATAATATCTTAAGCTTAAAATAATTCCACTCAATTAATCGATTTTATCAACCCAGTCCTACTAATGGAATGTATTAGAGAACTGGACAGAGTGACACTTCCCTCCTCGCAAGAAGTACTTGCTGGCTCCAAGATGCCAAAGTCCCAACTTCTACAGAGAAATAAAGAGTTAATATTCATTCATTCTTAAGCTTCTACTGTGCAGCTGCAGCTCCACCCAACATGACAGCATCTGCATCGACTGCACCTGGAGCCAGTTCACCTGCTGCTGCTGCACACGACACTACAGTCCAAAGAGAAAGACTGAAGGGATGAAGAAGTGGGAGGAGAATTGGAGGTTCTGCTGGGTTTGGATCTGAGACAAAGAAGTTTTTGTAGATTTAAAGAAAAGAAGCAGAAAATTATGGAGCTAAATCTATGCCAATATTATTATTAACCCAAATAAATCAAATTGAAAAAAATATTGGTGTTTGGTAAAAAAAATTCGAAAATAAACTTAGTTATTTTCAGCTTCAAATGTTCTTTTTTTTAGGTTTAAAAAAATCAAAATTTTAATATCAAAACTTTTTTTTTCATTTAAAATCTTTTTTTTTCACTTTGAACTCTTTTTTTGTTGTCGATTCTGAAAACTTCAGTTTCGAAACTTTTGGTCCTGTTGTGGCTTGTCGGGGTGGGGCTAACACGAAGGACCAATCAAAATTGATGAGGGTGGTAACTTCAGCCCCGGTGCGTTCACTGACTCTGAGAACTGTAATAATTACGATCAGAAAATAGCTGTGTAGTCTGCGTTATCATAGTCTGAAGTTGTCCCAGACAGGTATAAAAAGCAGAGTTTTATTGTCCACAAACACTGCACTCTTGAAGCTGCCCTGGAGTCTGGAGTGTCATGATCAAAATATACATTTATTGCAACGAAACCTTCATGAAAAAACTACGTAATGTTTGTAGACAAACAGTGATTGGGTCAATTCTTGTTCAATATACATGATTAAAAAAAGCGCAGTTTAAAATCCTTTTGGAGCTTTGATTCTGTCATTTGTATTGAAATACAATTTTTCACATATCTTCCCCATCATTTACCACATGCTGGAATATGAATCAACCATCTTCCTGGCAGGGAAAAGCTCTGCTAAAATAATGAGGAAGGACTGTTCAAATTAGACGAGGAGAACAGGAACCTCCAGATGAGGCTCCGCGTCGTTTCTAGTCCGGCTCCGTAAATCCTCAGATGGAGCATTGCTCACATAACAGAAAGATAGAATGTGGAAAAAAATGAATGAAATTCGCGCAGCAGACTGCAACGGTCCAAATGTGCGCATGTGAGTTTCTATCCAATCAGATTTTAGCCCTCACTTGTTGCTAGGTTCATGAAAGTCTGCCTTACACTCATAGGGTCAGTGCTTTTGTCCTCACCTCAGGTCTTTGTGGCAGCTTTCCATAAAAAACACTGCTTAGCCATATATGGAATGACTGCATTGACGTTGATTTAACCAATCAGAACTTGAGTTTGAGTCTCTGTAGTTTATGAGGACAGGTGATAAGTATTCACCTCTACTGGATGGTCGCTGTTACAAATAGCGTTAGCTTTAGCAACCAGAAACCTGCGTATTGTCAACTCATTTCCCGCTTAGAAGAAGGATAAGAAGGACTTAAAATTACGGATGACCAAATTATTTCAGCAATAAACAGCAGTTCTTCTCACAGTTCTGCTGCTGAGCCTGTGTGCATGAACGACAGAGTGAGAGAGGAGGAGTGGAGCTGGAGACCACGCCCCTCCTTGCATCCACCAATCAGCATAGCAGCTTTATGAATTGGAGCCAAAGAGAGCAGAGAGTGCTCCGTTTCTCTTGTTTGCATGGCGTCACGTTTATTTTTGGGGGGCATTCCCCCACCTTACCCATGCCAAGATCCGGCCTTAACCTTTAGTAAGCAGTTTTCCATGGGTGACATCACACTCACTCAGTCCAGTTCTCGTGTACAGTCAATGGTTGCTTTTTACAAAGTTTGAGGGGTGGTCGTGTTGCGGTGGACTCCTGATCAGAAGATTGTAGGTTCATTGCCTACCCAAGTGTTCTTGGGCAAGACACTGGACCTCACATTGCGTCTGGTGGAAGGTTGCTGGCAGTATTTGGCAGCAGAGTGAATGTGTGAATTCATCTGTGACTGTAAAGTGCTTTGGGCCTTCAAGGAAGGTAAAAAAAAAAAAAAAAAAACTGCTATAAAAAACTGATATACACGTATACACTATTTACCATAGCTTTTTTTTTTTTGAACTTCTCATTGTGTTTTATTTCACACGTACACTTTCAAAAAACTATACTTGACTCGATTTGTGTCATGGCTCCATATAAAATAACCTTTTTTTTCCTCACCAAATTTCACTTGAAGCATTTATGAAATTTTGGCAGCCCTGTGTACTTCACCTTCACCACCCTGGAAAAAAAAAGCTCAGAAATCGGATAGATGGAAAGAAACTATGTAATACAAGCACATAAAAACATAATCTGGTGTTAAATCACTGGATGTTAAACCGGCATATTTTTAATAATCAGATTTCTTCATATAAATTAGTCTGGTCTGTATTCTAAAATCATCTATTACATTCGATTCTGAAATAATATATTATATTAGATTCTAAAATAATCTATAACTCCAATGCAGCGTTTGGATTGTTGTGCTATAAAAATTCTGGACAGAAAGAGACAAAGACAAAAATTATCTTTGCTCTGATTGGCGGTTCACATTTTAGGACGTGTGGTGATTGGCTGTTCCTTTAGCGGAAGTTACGTTTAACTTTGCTCATCCAACGGACCTGTGACATCATTTCCGCTAAACCAAAGCTTGCGTTGTTTATTTACTTATTTATTTTAAATAAACTCTCGACTTTGCTAGCTAGCGCAGGGGTAAGCGAGCAGCCACGCAGAGCAGATGGGGAGAGCCGCGGCCTCTCAGCTCTCGGTGTCGGTCCGTGTCGATAAGCTCGCCGCGCCGCTCGGACGGCGCAGCTTCTTCCCAGCCCGTCTTCCCCAGTGACCCGCTTCCTCCGGGATTATGCTGACCGTCGTCGCCCTGCGCGCTCAGATCGCCTCCGTGGTGGACGCGCTGTCGAAGGCAGCCGTGGCGGAGATTTCCAAAGTGGTGGAGGATGGCATCGCGGCGCTGCGGATGGAAATGTGTCACCGAGAGGACGAGATCCAGAAGCTGAAGCGCAGCGTCCAGGTTCTGCACAGCGAGCTGGGGGCTGCTCGGAAGCCGGTGACCCTGTGCCCCGAGCCCCGCGGCAGAGAGGGTGAGCGGCTGGTTCGAATCCCAATCGCTCCGGAACCGTCACTTTAGGAAAATAAGAGTCATTATAGCTCAAGATATTTTATCAGATATTCAACAACAAGTCTCAATAGTTTCAACCTTCCATAAGACTAAATTAATTAACCACTTCTTTAATTTTCAACCTTCAAATCAAACACACTTTTTTTCCTTCAAATTAAAGGGAAGAACAATAAATACATACAATAAAATGAATAAATAGATAAAAATACCAGGATTTACAGAACTGTTCATCACAAAAGAGTTTGAAGAAAAGTAGTGATAAATCCAGGAATTATTAAATATTAAAAACAAATTTCAAATAGATATTTTTTTAAAGAAAGATGATGTGTGATCCCTGCCATGACAAAGGTGGCCTGGATTTAATGTCTGCCACAGACACCAGTGAAGATAACAAAGTTTAGCATATATTTGAATTTCTGAGTTTTTTTTTTTTTTAATCATTAATTAGGAGCGAATGAAAAACTGCAGTGTCAAAAAAGAGCTTATGGGGTGTAGAAGATACATTAGGTGGATACAAGCTTCCTGCTCCGCTCCATTCTGATGCATCCGCTCGATAAATGTCTTTGTTTTCCTTGTCTGAGCTGGAATTTGCCTCAAAGCTGTACAACTATATGACTCCAATATTGATCGCCATTTTTTTTTTCCCACCACTAATTTTATGTTAGGGGTTGTGAGGGGCTGTAAGCTAACGAGAGTTTAGACAAAGGGATGACGGGATATTAGCTGACTCCTGATTAAAAGCTAACTCCTGATTAAAAGACTGCTGGGAACGATTTAAAAAATAGATCAAAAGATGATTGGGGTGGGACTTTGAGGGATTTATATATGTGATTTCATTGCCAAATTATTTCTGGCCATCCTCAAACCAGGATATGAAATTCTATTAACCGCTCTAACCAATTTTTTAGAACTACTGTTAATAAGGTTTTTATATTTATCTTGTATTGGCAGTTTTAAAATATTTCGCTTATTCAATGTTAACATTTTCCCAAAACATTTGTTCGTCACTGCACCCACTTTTGCAGTCATACATTTCTTTAAAAATGTTCCAACTTCTGCTGCTAAAGTAGCTATAAGTGAATCACTCATTGGTTTCCTCTTTGGCATTCAAACATGATTTTTGCTTTTTCCAACAGAAAGTCAAAGTTGTTTTGGAAACGGGAGGACATTTCCTGATGACAGCTACGCTTCCTTGCCGGCTCCTCAAGTTCAGGTGAAAAGTGAACCCATGGAAGGGGGAGGCGAGGAGAGCAGGAGGGAGCCCCACAAGCTGACGGGGGGATTTCTGCATGAAGGTGGACCCTGGAGACACGATTCTGGACGCATCGGCTCGGATCATTTAGCTTTGCCTTGCCCTCCCGAGTCCTCTTTTGGCAGAGGACTGGACGTGTCCTGCAGCAGTTCTGGAGGGTTTCCGCCGAACCCGTTCAGTCGCGGTCTGCTGAGTTTCAGCCAGCATCGAAACGCAGCAGCGCGGAGGACGTCCGTCAAGAGGCTGATGTTTAAGAAAGGATTCCTTTGTCCGTACTGCGGCAAATACTTTGAACGCTCCGGGCACCTGGAGAGACACAAGAGGATTCACACCGGCGAGAAACCGTACCTCTGTGATGTCTGCGGAAAGCGGTTCAACCAGAAATGCAGCCTGAAGGAGCACACCAAGATTCACAATAGATGTGAGTAGAAGACCGTCTCCGTAGAAGCTTCATAAAAATGATCTTTGACTTATTATTTAAAACTCTTCTTCAGGAGTGAGGTGCATTCTCTGACTAAATGTCAGTTAAGCCTCGCTTCCACTGAGCAATCCGGTCTGATATTTTGAGTGTTTCCATTGTTAAATGGACCCGTTAAACTGTTCCGACCTGTGCCTCTTGAGGGCCCCCAGCCGTTGTAGGTCCATTAAAAGATAGAACAGGACGGTTGGGGTGGAGCTGTTTAAGCCACCCGCTGATTGGCAGGAAGTGATGACGACATTAGAAAGCTCCAATATAGCGCTAAGCTAGTGTTTCTGTTTTCCTCTTTACGGCGGTATTCTGCAATCCTCTTTCAAACAACATTAAACCCCCGTTATACACGATGCATCAGAAGTTAAGTAAAAAAAAAAGACTCCATTGTTTTTGCTTTTCTTCTACAATGATGCAATTGACACACTGCAGTGGAAACAAGGTTTTAAAGACACACTCTAGTAAAAGTGGTGCATTTAATATGTTCTTGTGGCATTTTGAAGGACACATATAAAGTAGACTCCCTTTCTGATGAAAATCCTGTTTTTGGAGTTTTTAACATATATGTGCGGCATTTTTTTAATGAAAGAATTGAATGAATGATCTCCTTTCTGCTGCACATGCACTAAACCCTCATCTGGTCCGGCTAGCGTGTCTAGTTCAGCTTCTGGAGAAGAGAAGATGCTACCTTCACATTGACTGCAGTCAAATGAGCCGCCGTTCACATTTCTGTGCTCCAATCAGCCCTCACTGGATTTTTGGTTTGACTTTCATCCAATACTTACGGTAGCAGTCCTGAGAACGCTGGAAAATCTCCACCAGACTCCACGGAGCTTCTTGATGTGACCACGGAAATGTGAACGGCGGCTCATTTGACCGCAGTTGGAAAGGATTGTAAATCAATGAAAGAGCATTTGGATGTTAGCTTTCATTATTTTCTGCTCTGAGAAACCAATGGATTGAATGGATTGATCACAGCAACGTCAAGAAACATCAAAGAGTCTTTGGTGAACTGGAAGGAGAAAGAATCAGGATTTTGGAGGAAGTTCGGTCCATGAAGATCTGAGCTGACATCCGGATCAGAACCATACGGCTGGACATTACCCAGATTGATTTTTGTGTTTTTTTGTTTTTATGAAGTAGTGGTGAGGATTTATGCTAGTGAGACATAGAGCTATCATAATCAGTCGGGGGGGGGCTACTCAGCTCAGGTCCAAAAGCCACGCCCCCTCAGAGGAGATTTTTGAAACAAAGGCTTCAGATCAACATGAAAAAAGGCTTTTTAAGACATTTAGGTTGTTGGAATTTGGTTAAAAACTCCATAATCATCATTAAAACACTACTGAGAATGTTTCTTGAAACAGAAATAAATGTCATGGGGGAATTTAAGATCAAAATTGCATTTCTGAGTGTTCCAAATTGGGAATCAGGAGCCGAAAAAAAATTCAATTTGAAAAAGCCTGAAGTTGTGATGTAGAAGCTACAGTCGGTGGACCACAAGCTCTCTGCTCCTCTCCATTTTGATTCATCCACTTGCAGACAAATAGATCCTTGAAGGTCTTTGTTTTCCTTGTCTGAGCTGGAATCTGGATCTAAACTACGACTGCAGAACTCTGCAGAACTTTGTTGCATCATTAATGTAATTGATTTTGTCTAAAAACTGCATAATCATGAATAAAAGTCCACTGGGAACGCCTTAAAGATAGAGGATCAGCGTGGACTCTAAATGTCTATCAGGACGTCGAGGTCTTCAGCAGAGATGGCTGCAGGATTTCTTAGATTTGTGGGTTAGCAGTCTTGGATGTTTGAGGTTAGTGGCATTCCGCCAACCCCCCCCTTCATATCTAACCACACAGCATATAAACACGAATGAATCTTCGTCCCACATTGCTCCTAGTCGTGTGTTTTGCTCAATTGCATATATTTTTGGGTACGTCTTTCTTCTTGTCACATTCAGCACACTAACTCATTCTTTAGCGGCCTGAAGGGAAATGCCAGTGATTTTAAAATCCTTCCATTACAGTTTGTTTCTGAGTTCCAGTCTGCCTCCACATTAACCATGGGCCAAGACTGTTTCTTTAAAGCCCCACTTTTGATCTATTTTAAAAACATTCCCAGTGCTCTTTAAAGTCCCACTTCAATCATCTTTTGATCTATTTTCAAAACCTTCCCAGTGGGCTTAATTATGATGATGCTGTTTTTAGCCAGAATCAAAAACCTGTCGTTTTCTAGGACATAGTTTCTGCAGAGCGGCAGGAGTTCATCAGACATTCTTTAGAGGGAGACAGGTGTGTCTTGCAGTTTCTTTGAGGGATGTCATGAAAATAGAGCGTGCAACTGTTATAATTTTAATAAATGCATGGTAAAATATAAGTAAGGCTAATGAAAGTTTCTCACACTTGTGGCGCACTGGCTTCTTCCTGAGCGCAGACAAATGCTGCATGCAGCGGATGTCTGCGTGATACAGAAGTGAAGCAGACGCCTGTAGGATGTCCACACAAACTGCTCTCTGATTGTCTAATTCCTCATTTCTAACAGACTGCACACAGGGAGCGTGCCCTTAAGAGCACTAACGGGCTCCCTGTGCAGGATTTATGGTACCGTTTTGTGTTATTGAAGTGTTTGTTATGACCTGTGGCCCGCAGCACACCCATAGACAAAACTAAGCATGAACATTTTCTCTCTACAGGCTCAATGAACGATCTGCAATTTAAAATTTTCATACAGGCTACCGTACAGTCTCCTGTAGCGTATGAGTTTGACAATTTCTCACCAGCAGACAGCCCGTATCCTCCCAGAAGAGCAGCTGTGACTGCTCAGACCATAGTGCTGCCACGATTAGACAACTAATCGACGACTAATCGATAATTTAATAGTCGATTAGTCGTTACTTTATATTATATGGAGTCAGAGTGTAGTAAAGTTGAAAGTTATGTCATTCTGCTGGCTTTTTGGACTATTCTGGCATTTATTAATGTTCTTAAGGCTAATTTGGAGTTTAGCTAATATTTCAGCTACATACTAGCTGTTTTGGCTAATTTAGGACGTTTTTCAGCTTTTAATGCTATTTTTTAGTTTAGCTAATATTTCAGCTGCATGTTAGCTATTTTGGCTAACTAAGAATTTTTCAAATTTTTTGGGTAATTTGGAGTTTAGCTAATATTTCTGCTACATTCAAGCTATTCTGGCTAATTTAGGATTTTTTTTTTTTTTTTTTTTTAGGCTAATTTGTCATTTAACTAATATTTTAGCTGGCTATCAGCTTCAGCGTTTTCAGCTATCAACTTCAGCAATTTTAGCTATCAGCACTAGTATCTTCAGCAGCCAAATCCAGCTTCCAGCATCACACACATTAATGCAATATGCTATAATTGTATAATAAATGATAATGATGTTCTGATCCATGTTCCGATGACCGATTAGTCGACTAGTCTGAAAAAATAATCGGTGATTAGTCGCCTATTAAAATAATTGTTTGTGGCAGCGCTACTTGACAATACATATACCACACTCACAACAATGCTGTGTTCCATTTTTATGAATCTCCTTACGGTGGCTTACCAGCTCTCCCCTCAAGATGCAGCCACTTCTTTCTTTGAATCAAAAACCTGCACCACCCGTATGGGTCAACCCTCGGAAATGACATTTTTCTGTCTACTCCTCATTCACAGTGATTTGAATAAAGAAATACTCAGAAATTATATTTTAGTGTTAATTTTCACTGGAAAAAAATGCCACCAGAACATGATAAAAACACAATTTTCGTCAGTATGGGTCTTTAAAACTCAACTTTGTTTGTGTTTTCAGCAGTGGGGTAAATACAATATCTTTGTTTTTGGCAGTAAATTGACAACAGTAAGACCCAAATCTTCCTATAACCTGCAGGTGACTAGGGCTGGGTATCATTAATCATTTTCAGAAAAGATTCGATTAACAAGAGCCTGGATCGATGCGATTTCGATTTTTTTTTTTTTGATTCTTTCAATCTTGATTCAATTAAATTTTGATTTTACACATTTATACACATTTGTTGAGAAATACAATAATAATCTACTAAATATTTTAAGTGAATTCATATTAATCTGATCCAGTTCACATGCTGTAAAATGTATCAGTGAAATAGTGAGGTTGTTCATCTCATACATGGATTCTCTAAAGGAGAAGTTCTAACAAAAATGTTCAACATTGTAAACATTGTTCTGCTTCTCCTGGAGGGCGTTTCTGTTTGGCTACTTGCTGGTTATCACGCTATAGCAGTACACTTTTTATCAAGAGGTAGAAAGTTTTTTAAAATGACAAAAAAATGTTTTTTAGATCACAAATGGTTACTTTATAAGAGTTTCAATGTATGTTTAGGTCGGCCGAGTGTTAGCATTAGCCGTCCTATGGGAAATCTCTTTAAATATTTGCATCAAGCTAGCAGACTTTAGCTTTCTGAGCCAAATCGATCTCTATTTTTATAAATCGATTTAATAACCTATTAAGCTTAAATCAATTCAAACTAACAAATCAGCTTTTATCAACCCAGCCCTACAAGTTGGATTTTTCAGCATTCTAGGTTTTGTTCATTTCTAGGTTTCATTTGAGACTTTGATCTGATCGTTCAAGAATCTTAAGGCAATTTAGAGCCAAATGTGCTACCGGAAGTTTAAAAAATGTAGATCTTTAGTCAAACGTGACTGAAAAGGTATGAGAACTGCAGAGCAAAAAAAAAAAGCTGTGTATTCAAATATACCATTGTTACAGACCTCCTTCATCAGTATTTAGGGAGATTTTTGTTGTTCTGTTCATATCTTTTTTTAGATTCCAGGTAGGGCTGCCACGATAAGTCGACTAATCGATGACTAATACTAATCAGCCATTAAAATCAGCCATTTAATAGTCGATTAGTCATTACTTTATGTGGAGTCAGAGTGTAGTAAAGTTGAAAGTTCTAATGGTATTTTGCTAGATTTTTGGACTATTTTGACATTTATTGAGGTTTTTTTTAGGCTATTATGGAGTTTAGCTAATATTTCATAGCATCTTCAGCAGCCAATTCAGCTTACAGCATTCACACTAGCATCATCGCATGTAATGCTATACATCTAGTTTTTGTTTAGTTTAAAACTTTAAGATGTGTGCTTTACTTCCAGTTTGTGCATGACCAGATTAGTGGACTAATTGGAAAAAATAATCTGTGATTAATTGCTCAATCAATCAATCAATCAATCAATCAATATTTATACAGCGCTTTTCATTCCCTGAGGCAGCTCAAAGCGCTAAATTAATTAAAAATAATCATTTGTGGTTGCACTAATTCCAAGTGAGTTTTTTTTTCTTTAGTGTTTTGTGATACATTTTGTTTGATAACTGGGATAAATGAGTGTTTCTCCTGGATCAACAGATATTTCATCTAAACCAAATGAGATCCAAGTGAGCCAGACAAACCAGAACCCTGAGGTGAACCAGTGCTCCGATGTGATCCCCCCCAGAGGAGAAAGTCAGGAGAAGACTGAAGAGAACCAAGTAAAAACAGAGGATGCTCTGGCCACACCTGTACAAGTCAAATCTGAGCCTGTGGAGGAGCACATACCTCTGCCTCAACAGGGACACGAGGAGGCGACGGACGGAGCCGAGAGCCTCGAGGAGAAACCCTCCGTGCCCGAGAGAGACAGCAAACTATGGCTGTCCACCTCCCAGAGCAACCAGGAGCTGAGCAGCACCGCATTTCCCAGCAGCTCCTCACAGGAGTCCAGCTCCTTCCCCGCCGTGGCCCAAACACTTCCCGCTCCTGCTGAAGCCTCTTGCAGCGGTTTTTCTTTCCCAGGAGAAGGATTAGAGACGCAGAAGACGAGCGACATCTGCCAAAGCCCCTATGGCTCATCAGAAACTCTTCTGATGGCGAGTGAGGCGGCGGCGGTGGACGCCCACCAGCTGAGGAAGAGCAGGTCGTTTCAGGTGATCAGACCAAAGAAATGCTTCACCTGTCCGTACTGCGGCAAAATCTTTGAGCGGGCCGGACACCTGGAGCGTCACCTCCGGATTCACACCGGCGAGAAGCCGTACGGCTGCCACATCTGTGGGAGGTGCTTCAACCAGAAGAGCAGCCTCAAAAGCCACATGAAGACGCACAGGAACGGTAGGAGCTCAGAGGATTTCATCCTGCTTTAAACACCACTGCCATCATCTTATCATCTGTTTCCAAAGAAAATTTAATGTAATTAATAGATCAATCTAGAAAAGTAAAGATCGAGCTAACGCATAAAGCTAAAGTCTGCTAGCTTGAGGCTAACGTTTAATGGGATTTCCCATAGGACGGCTAATGCTAAAACTCAGTTGACCTAAACATATATTGCTGACTAAATGAACATCTTTATAAACTCACAGGCATGAATTTACCAACTGTTTTTAAGGAAATATTTTTAAAGTATCCAATTGTGGTCTGAAACTGTTTTTTTTTTGCTCATACTTTCCTCTTCTTCTGGAACAAGGTGTAAATGTGATCGCCACCTAGTGGCCAAACTGAAACGCCCTCCAGGAGAAGCAGAACAATTATTTGAGCTTCTCCGTTTGAGAATCCATGTTAAGGTGCTTTCACATCGAACACGATTCACGCGGCGAAGGCGGCCAGCCTCCATGTTAAGTCAATGGAACAGGCGCGCTCTGAGGTGAATTGACGCCCAGCGGCGTGATTTGAGTGACTTCGACTTGAGGTAAAAATTAAATACCAGAGAAGTTTAAATACCAGAGGGGGGTAACAGGTCGCTGCGTCGCATCAGCCTATCAGGAACTCAGCTTTGGGATCTGACGTTTTCAGGGACTCAATGAGCGGATAAAATACGAATGTTTTCTGTTGTCACAGCGTGCCGGTTCTCTGGTGTCAGCCAGCCTCCTAGACTTCAGCGGAGCTCGCTCAACATGCTGGCAGAGAGACAGCCTGCTCGGGTCTTCTGAAATTTTACTTATTTTCCCCGAGACAATAATAAAAAAATAGTTTTATGAAAATGTCACAAACTTATTAAAAGTGAGGTTTTATTTAATGATCTTTTATCTGCGCCACAATTCACAAAAAATTGAGGCCTTTTTAAGCTATTAATGGGTTAAAAATCTTTACAATTATAACCAATTTATTTGATCAATTAACTACGATTAATAGCACAAAAAATGTATCGTTAAAAACAAATTCAATGGGAGAGGGACATTAAAGGGTAACCAAACCCTAAATCAACTTTTTTTGGCTGTTGACCTCTATGAATGGGATCTCAAAAGTGCTGTCTTTGACAAATTAAAATAAACTTGTTTCATTCTTGAAAATGTAGTTGGAAACTGTTTGTGTACTGCCACCTACAGGTTGAATCAAGGTATTACATTTGAATTTCATGACCATTTAAGTCCCAGGTGGTTTCAGAATTTCCACATAGTGATCTGCAGCTCCAGTAATGATAACAGTCCCGTTCTCCAGCCCCGCCCCTTTTACTAGATTTTCACATTTCAGTTTGGTTACCCTTTAGCAGTACCACTGAAAGTACAGAGGCATGGGTTTTTCCTAACATTTAGTTTTTTTATTTCTCAAACAGGGGAAATGCCAGACGTGCCAGAAGCACATCACCTGGTCTTCTCTATGCCAGATCATCAGCTGCTGGAGAACTTCATGGACACCAGCAATCGAGCTCCAGCTGGGGAAGAACCGCTTGCAGGCGGCGCGTACACCGAGACGCTCCAGGAGGACGCTGCAGGAGCAGAGCTGGAGCCCAGCAGAGAAGATTTTCACCCTCTCAGACAGATCAGGACGGACGACGCCACAGAAGCTGCAGACGACCGTCAGCTGTGGACGGTCGACGGAAACCCTGAGCCCATAGATGGATCCGCCTGCATGTTTCTACGAGACGTGGAGCTTCCGTCCAGCTCAGCAGCCAGGGAGCAGCAGGGATGCCTGTCTGCCGTTCAAGACCTCGGCTGCATGGGCAGCAGACGGAAGGAGGACGGAATGCACGAAAATCTCCACTCGATGCGGATCCAGCCAAGAAACTGTGACGTGGATCCTGTTCCCGAACCTCACCAGGCAGCTGTGAATGACTACGGTTCTGTAAGTAGACGGACATTTGAAAGAAACTTCCTGGACTTTAATATTTCTGCTTCAGCCGACCAGGAGGACAGCTGCGACCACGATGCTGCCGGACAGAACAACTTCATTTGTGCCAGTTGCGGGCAAAGCTTTGATCAGTTTGCTGCGTTGCAGCAACACCAGTGTGAAAGATTGCTCGAGAAGGCCTTCATCTGCGACATCTGCGGGAAAGTGTTCAGCCAGATGAGCATCCTGAAACTGCACCTTAAACTGCATGTCAAGTGAAGTCGCGGCTGCATATTACAATAAAGAAATCAAACAATTTGGTGTATTCTGCCTTCGCTCAGACCAGGGGGGTTAAAACGCCACAGGTCAAACTCAATTTGGTTCAGGGTTCAGATTCAACCAGCGTGATCTGATCTCAAGTGGGCCGGACCAGCAACATATTAGCTAAATAAATGTTGGTCATCTTGTTATGTGTTGCTTTGTTTTTTCTTAGTTAGTAAAAATGTCTCAAACAGCAGGTCATTCTTTTCCTTTGCTCCCTCTAGTGGCGGAATTGTGCATCACAACCATTTCTTTAGAGAACCACAGGAATGGGCTAGAAATTTGCCTTTTTTTAAAAAATCTTCATGACTGGGCGGAATTGACACCCCTGGCCAAGCGGACGGTGATGTGAAAAACAGATTTAGAAAGGATGGATGTGTTTACTGTGATGACTAAGGAGGAGCAAAAATGGAGAAAACGGACTGTCCTGACTTCTGTCTCTTACTGTGTGTTCACTGTGTCCTTCACGCATACGTGACTGTTTTCAGATAAATGTTTAAGAACAAGGTTTGGCTGTTATTTAAGTCCAAATTGTGGATACAATTATTTCAATGATATACTCATTTTATTTATTATAATTTCTTAAAATCTGAACATCTTTTAAAAGCTAAGCATGCTTTTAAAAAGTGCATCATCTGAACTAAAATATTTACAGTTATGAAGTTCTACATGTAAATATTTAAAGATGAATACATTGTTCTGTTTTCACTCCCTAACGGATTTGAAATGAAACATTTAGGTTTTCTTAAAGTATGTTTGTGTTCATGAAAGCTTTATTTTTTATTTTTTTTAACTCTGGTCTTCAGGATTCATCTCATCTTCAGCACAGAGCAAGTCTTGAACATCCAAGCAGAGAAGACTGAGCTTTTATTCCCTGCAGTTGCTAAAACTGGCCACTAGGGGTAGACATTTAATTTCAAAGGATGTGACTGAAGCAGAACGGGAAAAATCACATTTACGTTGTCATTTATGCTACCGATTCACACTTGATTCACTGAAAAATTATATTAAAATTAGATTAAGGAATTAAAAAAAAAAAGATTTGTTCAAATTTGTAAAGAAGTCTTTAAAGACTAAATTTGGGCTTTAATCTAACTGTTCAATTCTTTTTAAAAACTTTCTTGACATTTAAATTGTGTTTGTATTGTGTGTAGAAACATATACATCAAAACTCCAAATATAAAGTTTTGTAAACCCCTCAAAATTAAGATTTGTTTTAACCCTTTAACAACGGCGCTCCAGTGTTTATGTTCTTTGATTTACTGTAACTTTTCAAGCTTTAACACGATAGTTCCAGTAGATTCTGAAGGAGAAAAGCGGCTTGATTTTGCGTTCAAACGTCACCGGTGACGCCTCAGTTGTTAAAGGGTTAAATTTGAACGTCACTTTTGTTTTAATGCCGTTACTTCAAATCCATTGGGGCAAAACAAAATAAAAAATAAAAGCCAAATGATGCACACATCTATTACTGTGCTCTAATAATCCTTAAAGTTACATGGATTTTAATCTTTTTTTTGTTACTTTTTATCTTCCAAAATATAAATACATCTTATTTATTTGAGTCTGGATACGAATGTTCTCACCTATCAAGATGACAGTGATTCCTACTTTCTCATGTTTATCAAAACATGTTAAAAGATGAGAATAATCTTCAGCCTTTCTCTGTTTTTATGATCCTCTCATTGTTTCATGGTGTGAATCATATGTAAATCTTTTACAGTAAAACCTGATGTCTGTCATGTTATGCTATGAATACTTATGACACAAGATTTTAACTCACACTATATGTTTTAAGATTGTATAAACTCACAATATTTTCAGTGAATCAAACAAAAATGATCCAAAGTGCCCTGACTGAAACGTTTGATTCTTTTTGTACTTTCTATAATAAACTATGAAACAAAGAGCAAAGCTTGTTTCTGTTTTAATTGTGAACTGCAATCCAACCAAGTTAGAGTACATTTAATGTCTAACATTCCTAAACCAGAAAATATTGTATTACTATAACACTGAAATACATCGGATTGTAAGGCCCAACATCAATGAATGGGCCTATTTTCATTAGAGCCTAGAATCGATTATAAAAATGAATAAATTAATCGCAAACCTGAAAAAAACTAATCGGGATTGATCGCAATAAACTTGGTACAGTATTTGCCGACCACCTATTATCCATGATTAATCACATTATAAAAACTGTAAATTTAGAACATTTACTTTTAATGAAGGCTGTCAATCGATTAAAAAAAAAATCATATTGAGGAAACCCCGTCGGTTACTAAGTTTACGGGCATCATGTCCTTTGCCAAAAACATGGAAATGGCCTCTGTCATTTCCATGTGCCGTTTTGTCTTAGGGGGTTCCACTAGCAAAACTCTGAAAAACAGACGTCTGTTGGTTAGCCGAAGTCTTTTTCTCAACTGACGATTGGCTAGCGAAAGTCGACATGAACTCATTGAACCGATCTTGGTGGTTATGCTGAAGGTGATGACGAAGATCTGTGGTGTTTCCCCGGGTGGTCGCCACAGAAACTCGGCATGTTTTACATAATACCTGTGTTTGGTGAACATCGCCTTTCTTAAATCCAAAGTAATTCCAAATGGCAGACGTGCTTTTTCTTTTCGTCAGCAGTTCATTCTCCGAGCTGTTGCTCTCAGCCATTGAGAGCGCTGATCGTTTTTTTTTTTTTTTTTGTTCTGTTTTGTAAACCCCCCCCACGGGATTGGTTGAAATTATAGAGGACTTTTTTGATTTGCTACTTCAAACTTCAAGTTAACTTACGGTAGCTTTGTGTTACCATGTAAGGAGACCTCTTATCGCCACATTTGCGGTATGCGTACTGCATTGGTAGGATACTGTGATAACGATAAATTTGCGGTTTATTGTGCAGGCCTATCCAACACCAAAAAAGGTCACGGACCTAAATTAGAATGAGGTCAACTTCACAAAATGTAACTTCGAAAAATCAGTACAAATGCTAAAAGCTGACCCTCTAACAGAAAACATTAGGGAGGTTCAAAGAGTTTTAAACAAACTAAAGTAAACTTACACTTCAAAACAAGTTCAACATATTTCAATAAAAAGAAAACAATAGTCCAACTAAAGACTAAACTTCGTTTTTCCCCGCCATCTTTAAATGGGGGTGTCCAGGAAGTTGTCCAGCTCTGCCTGTGCCACACATATGTCATTAGGAATTCAACAAACTTTATTAACAGAAATGTTTGATTACAATTTTCAACTGAAATACATGCAGAAAAAAAAAAAAATTGCTAAAAATAAAAGCATGCACATAGTTAAAAGTAAGTTAAGTCTTGGTTAAAAAATGGTTTTTGTCTTCTCAAAAGCAGTGAGCATATTTAAGCTGTGTTAACACAATTCTGTGTTTTAAGCTCAAATTCTCAATTCCTCTCTGATGTTTGAGATGAACAGAGAAGAGTTCAGATGTATTTTTGTGTCAAAACAGAAATAATAGAAGAAGAAGACATTATTTTTATTATAGTCATTGTTTGTGTAATTGTGTTAGTAATGATGTAAATACAATGAAAACTAAACAGAATAAATGTGAGTCACAAACAAGGAGGATGTTAACCAAAAGTGAAAGGAAAATGTTGATGTATGGAGACATGTTCCTGCAGAAGTATGGAGAGAAAATAGACTCACTCTGATTTGTGTGTGCGTAATTCTTGATTTGTAACTTTTATAATACATTTTGTGCCAAAGTAAAAGAAAAATACAAGATTAAAAAATATACAAAATACAATTTACACATGCACAAAATAAAATTGTAAAAGCTTGAAATTAAATGCACAAAAATGTTTAAAAATACACACGAATCATCTCTTACGCACACATCACATCAGTTACGCACACATCTATCGTGAGGCTCTTTTCACATCTCACAAATTCGTGTTTTAAAAACGCTTACTTAGACACTTATTATATTAACTGTCGGGAATTTCTTTTTAAGAAAGTGGGAAGATGTCAAGTTTTACTGGATATTATTCACAATCGAAGTTTAAAACGTCTGACAAGAAATCTATGGTGAACGAGCATTCTGGTAGTACTTGAACGCATCACTCACAGACGAATTCGTGAGACGTGAAAAGAGTCTCACGGCAGATCCGTGCATAACTGATGTGTTGTTTGTGCGTAAAAGATGATTCGTGCATTTTTTAAAAAGATTTTCACGTGTAATTAGTTCCAAGCTGTTGTAGTTTAAATTCATGTATGTGTAAATTGTGTTTTGAATTTCTTTTAATTTTGTAATTTTTTTACTTTTGCACAAAACATATAATATGAGTTACAAATCAAGAATTACGCACGCACAAATCCAAAGTTATGCACAAATCAAGAATTATGCATGCATGAATCAGAGTGAGTCTATTTTCTCTCCATACCAGATGATCCTGCTGCTGAATTCCAGCTCTCGTTGCTTCTCAGTGGATCCATTTCAGAGTGAAGTCGTTTCAATCTGCAGGTGGAGGCAGAAGTCAGACCTGAAGCATCATGGACCATCAGCCAGACTGCAGACATGTTTGACTGAAGTTATGATCAAGACTTCTGATGCTTATTAAACCATGAAAATGATACATCTCAGAAGTTCATCAAACCTAAAGAAAAAAACAAACATAAAAACTATGGGACCGACTCTTTAACCTTAAGATATCAGTGATATGATTTGCCTGAGTGTCTAAGGTTATAAACCACTTTTTGGGAAGTGTCTGGTTTCTCATTTTTACTGCTTTGTGTTATTCAAGTTATAAACAAAATGTACACAAAAATATCAAAATAATTTGATCAGAACTTGTTTTTAAGTTTAAGATGCTGTAACTCAGCTCAAAGTCAGACTTACTTTTTTTCTTCAGATCATAAAAGACAAAAGCAGAAAGAACAGCAGTTGAAATCCTGATGTGATGACCGACACTGGAGAAGCTGAAAGAAAAACAAACTTCAGTTTAGAACAACAGATCAGTAACATATGAATGTGTAGATCCACATGGATACAGATATTACTCATGAAATTAATGAAATTTCCATCAAAACAATCTAAACATACTCAATTTATGAATGTTGTATTCCAACTTACATTTTAAAAAATCCTTTCATTCAAGAAGTTTATGACTTTATCATAATTAAATCGTTACTTTATTCCTACAGAGAATTCCTTCGCTGGCCTAATTTAACCATTGTTTAATCATTATTGCCAAATGATAAATCTTCTAGACTTACAATCTTTCAGAGGGCAAAAGAGTCCAATCTTCTCCGTGCTATTTGCCCAATTCATGTAGTTGCTATAGTTACAGATGACTGATTGATCAGACAGGTAGATCTGGAGAAGATTATTTTGATCTTTGACCTCTGTCTGCTGTCCATCATCCTGTTTGCAGGATTTGCTTCCACATGTGAAGGAGCTGCCGAAGAAGGAGTGATCTGTGCTGCAGGTCACAGTCAGGTTACAGAAGGTTGAGGTGTTAAAGACTAAATCCACTTTCAGATGAACTGGAGACACTGGATCTGAGGAGGAAATGACAGAACAACAGAGTCAAACAAACACATAATCTGGTCGTCGGATGCTTTTTTTTTTAGAACTATATTTTTGAACCAGAACGACAAATAGATGAAAAGAAACAATGCTAATTATCCCTCAAACGATCCCAGATGTAACAAAAGATGTTCAGAGTTTGAAAAGGGTTTGGATGAAGCTAAAAGCTTATCAAGTCCAAGTCCCTTCGTTCTTATTCAGCTCATATTGAATATCTACACACATTAATACACATAACAATAAAAATATGATATTAGTTTCTTCATATTTATCAATTATTAGTTCACCCTTAATGAATGCTTTTAATATATGTATGGTTTGACACGTATTGATATGTTCCCTACAGTTATTCCATAACTGCAACCCTCTTTGTGGATATACAGTGTATTTTAAAGGTTTCTTCTAGCAGGTGGTTTGACGTAAATGTTTGTTCCTCTCAGAGTTAATTTATTTTTCTCTCAACTGGAAGAGCTTTTGAAGACTTTCAGGCAATTATTTATTTTAACTTTGAACATTAATTGAAAATATTAAATTAGAAAAATGTAAAAAAAACAAAAAAACAATAATTAAAATTAGAAAAAGAGATAATATATATATATATATATATATATTTTTTAAAAAGGGTTAAAACTGTTTCAAGGTTTTTTGTTTAATGTTTTGTGAAAACAGAGAAATTGTAAACTTTTGGGGAGTTTGTTTAATACGGAGCCCCTAAAGGGACATAGAGAAAAAAAAAAAAAAGTAAAAAAAAAAAAAAAAAATCAATTACTAACTGGTGGGCACCACTTACTAACTGGTGGGCACCACTTACTAACTGGTGCGCACCACTTACTAACTGGTGCGCACCACTTACTAACTGGTGCGCACCACTTACTAACTGGTGCGCACCACTTACTAACTGGTGCGCACCACTTACTATCTGGTGCGCACCACTTACTAACTGGTGCGCACCACTTACTATCTGGTGCGCACCACTTACTATCTGGTGCGCACCACTTACTAACTGGTGCGCACCACTTACTAACTGGTGCGCACCACTTACTAACTGGTGCGCACCACTTACTATCTGGTGCGCACCACTTACTAACTGGTGCGCACCACTTAATAATCAGGCTTTTTAAATATAATTAGGCATATAATTGTAACTTGCCATTATAATTAGGCACCACCGATCAGTAAGGCTTTTGCAGGGCAACTTCTTTTGGAAGATCAATATGTCTAACCATAATGATTTATTAATTTCTTCCTGGCTTTGGTTCATAACATATTTGTAGAATAAGAGACACAGCACAAAATAAGGCCATCCAGGTTACTTTTAAAGTTGAAAATGTTTTTTATTGTATAAAAAAGCTCTAAATAGCTGGTATACTAAACTGTAATGTCACTATGAAACCTAGCATAAAATAGGATATATCACTAAGTGATCAGCACATCTGTCACAAAAGCCTCCACATCAAATATTTTATAAAATGTCTGTGTTTTAATTGTTCAAGTTCATGCATTATAAATTGAAATGACATAAAATGTAAACATTGCATCATTAAACGTTAACCACATTTGATCATAAAATGTATGGAGCTTCGAAAAAATTCTGTGATGTGTTTAAAGGTTTCCACATCTAACAGTCATAGATTATGTTATGGACCCAAACCTATGTCAGCTACACACAGCGGAATGCAATAATCAGTAGAAGCCCAGAAAACAAGTGTACAGATTTGTTCTGCTTAGCTATGCAAGGCAGTTTCCTTGACAAAACCCTCTTTCCTCTTTAATCTGCATCAGCTGCCTGGTTGACAGCCCTTCAAGTAAAGCTGCAATGTCTTGGTAAGCGAGTCCAAAGGTCAAATAAAACTCAATCAGCCCATTTAATGTCATCTTGAGGTGTCCTATCTGACTGTGAGAAGGTTTCCTGAGTGCAAATGACCAGGTAGTAGCCTATCTCGTGCGCAATTAGTAAGTGGTGCCCACCAGTTAGTAAGTGGTGCCCACCAGTTAGTAAGTGGTGCGCACCAGTTAGTAAGTGGTGCCCACCAGTTAGTAAGTGGTGCCCACCAGTTAGTAAGTGGTGCGCACCAGTTAGTAAGTGGTGCCCACCAGTTAGTAAGTGGTGCCCACCAGTTAGTAAGTGGTGCGCACCAGTTAGTAAGTGGTGCCCACCAGTTAGTAATTGATTTTTTTTTTTTTTTTTACTTTTTTTTTTTTCTCTATGTCCCTTTAGGGGCTCCGTAGTTTAATTTGTTGATGGACTTTTATTTTGAAAAGAAACGTCTTTTCCTGATATGGAGCCCATATGACTGGCAACAGCCAATGGGGTTTGTTGCTGACCTGAGCGCTTCGATGCTAGAATGTAGCATGCTTTGCCAGCTTCGCAGCCCGAGGGAGAAGACGAGGACCAAATTGATGAAAGCTAGAAATCTTTTTCAGGTTTCCTGTTTCATTTTTACTTTGTTGAGAATAGTCGTTTTTTTTTTTTTTTTTTTTTTTTTTTTTTCCCCACTGGTGTGGCCTGGAAAACATTTTTTTTTTTTTTTTTACCAAACGGGACTTGGTGAGTTATTTGTTTGAATCAATTTGATATTTAATATATTTATTTTTTGTAAACTTGGTGAAACGGCAGACTATGTTGGTGAATGTATGTTGTTTTTAGTATTTATTGTCGAGTTGTGGAAGTTTTGGCGCGGTAAAAGGAAAGCTTCGCCCAGACATTGCGGAACTGAGAGCTCGGTTAACCGAAACTGCCGTATTTTTATTAATTTTTTGCGGACTGCCTTTGTATTTTCATTTACTTATTTGAGTGTATTTTATGTTGGAATGATAGGCCATTAAGATTCGGTCGAAAAAACGGTCTCCTCAATCCGGAATCGATGTGCAGCACAGAACAAGATGGCGAGCCAACCCTGAACCTTCTGATGTAACAAAGGACCAAGCGCCCTCTGCTGGACACTTGACAACTTCTTTTCCCTTCGGAACTGGTAGGAACTTTCCTCACTCCCCTGCAAATCGCAGAGCATTCCTGGAACTCAAACTCACGAACATTCCTGAGCCAAAGTTACGAGGAAAGAAAAATACATGTTTTTTTTTTTTTTTTTTTTTTTTTGGGGGGGGGGGGTTATTCAGTCTTTTGCTGAATCACTTTGAGTTATATGTATTTTATTATTTTTTATTGACAGTAATACTGTAAAGCATTATTGTGCAAATTTAAGTTGTTTTGTGGGTCAAAGCAATGGAAAGAAACTGAAATTTAAGACATTTTATTCAATTTAGAATGTGATAAAAGAGCTAATCTTAGAATTGAAACAAAACTAGAACTTGATACTTAGAACTTAGACAAACTAGAAATAACATTTGAACAATTAGAACTGAAACTAAAAGAAAAAAACCAAAATAGATCTCAAATCTTAACTTAAAGGTTGAACAAAACTCATCTTAAGAACTAACCTAAAGAATAATATCATTTTAATCTAAATCATAAACTAACTGGGATTTATGTGTTTAATGTTATATGTCTTGGTATTGTTTATGTGTCTAATTAAATAAGCCGGCTAATTCCAATTTCATCGTGGTCTGTGGTCTTTTCCTTTTTGTTTTCTAAGCTACAAGTTTAATTTTCTAACAGTCTAACCTACTGGTCCGGGTTTACTGTAGCTATCCCTTAGAAGTGGTACATAAGGAAGAATGAATGAGCAGTACAAAGTGTTCAATGATGACTGGCTTCGATAATGTTTCACTTTATGTAGTAAAGATGTTATTTAGATATTTTGTTATTTATATAGTTTACGTGTTTCTTCAATCCTAATTCTCATCAATTATTACCCCTTGAAATTGTATTTCTGGCACCTTTTTAATTTCAACATTATAAATAATTATAAACTTAGTTTAATTTAGATTAATTTATAACTTATGCTGATCAAAACAACTCTTAAATTTATTGTGTCCAGCTGCATCCAATAACTCTTCACTGCAGAATAAGTTTGTATCATCTGCAAATAAGATAGTTTTCAACTGGTTTGAGATTTCACAAATATCATTGATATACAGAATAAATAATAGTGGCCCCAAAACTGAACCTTGAGGAACAGCAATCTTTATGGACAATATTTTTTACGATTTGTTCCAACATACTGCTCTCTGTTATGCAAATAACTGCTAAACCAAGTTAGGGCCACTCTTCTAACTCCATAAATGTGCAGTTTATTAATAAGTTGTGATCAACAGTGTCAAAAACTATTTTAAATCAGGAAAGATTGCCACTGCATATTGTTTTCTTTCAATTACAGATTTTATATTTTACACAAAATGTATAAGGGTAAGTGAAGGTGTTCACTGAAGTGTTGACAATCAATGATTTATTAACGTGAGATGTGAGAGAAGAACATAGACAAGTGAGACAAGCCCATTCAAGGATGAGTCTGTATAAGAGGTATTTACACCCCGCCAGTACACCCCCACCCCCCCAGGCTAACACACACACACACACACACTTTGTCAGCGGAGCTAGCGGTTATCAGTAAAATGCACTGTCATTATAAATATCCAATCCCAATCTCAATCCTGTTAGCAAAAACATTGCTTGTTAGCCTTTGTTTTTTAAGTGTTAAAATCAGCATTGTATAGCTGAATGTTAAAGAACACAGGATCACTCAGAGCAGAAGGTTTTCAGTTACTTTTTTCTTTTACTTTCTTTTTGCTGCTTCACCTACACGAAGGCGTGCTCAGGCAGATCGATGGTAGAACGTGCTGACTGACGACAAAATGAGACAAACGAGTGATAGAGTCTGTCGATATCCACTTTTCTTTCACACTAAACTTTGTAAACGTTCCTTGTTTATTTTCACAGATTCAACACCATAAATAGAATGCAGAAACTGACATGAATCTAAACAAACTTTATAGTAAAAGCAGTTCAAGTTTACAGAAGAATCTGCATGTTCTCACTCAAGAACGGTCCTGACAACAGCTTAAATCAGAAAAAAATGCAAAGAGATGTGAACACAGATGTTTGGTTTAACTAGTTCTGACTTGCTTTGACACTTGAGCGGATCAAACTGCCTGAAAATATTTGGCCTTTACAAAAGCAGCCCGAAGCTTGAAGATAAGCCTCCGAGATCGTGTTAAAGCACCTTTACCTCCTTAACAAATTATAATAACCAGTGAGGCGGTTTCCAAGCTTTTTCATCAGTGATCCAGTTTTAGGGTTTTTATTTGTGATGAAGTCGTGGCGCTCTTTGTTTCCTCCTGCTCTTTGGTCAAACAGACACTTCTCTGCATTCAGTCTGTACCTGAACAGCAGCAGAGTTCAGGTGGAGAGGATGTTCTCTTACCTGAGACACCCCGTTCTCACTGAAACAGTTTCACGTTTATAATCACTGTGGGGTTAAAGGTCAGCCTCAAGGGTAGGAAAAAAACAAACTTCTGAGGATCTGACGCTCCTGTGATTGATCTTGATGGTCCTTGGACTTGAACTGTCAGCCCTACATCACTATTTTACTGTCAAGTTCCCATCCTAGTTTTGTGCTAATGCGCCTGAAAACTTTCAGACAGGCAGGCTTTTCTCTTCACATCCGTAACATACTCATTTTAGAATTAAGTTTGACTAGAATTAAAAAAAGTTTAAAAATCCTGAAAAAAACTTGAACCTTAGGGTGTATTCAGACTGGATACAATTGAACCAGTGGTCGTTTCCCCCAATAATCCAGACAAATTTTCAGTCTGCAAAAACCCAAGCAGACCCTGGTCCGGTTGATTCGGACCAAAAGATTTTTCCAGTATGAATGCACCCTTAAGCAGTTTTTTAAAAATATTTTAAGCCTTATTGAAAGTGTGATTTGATGCTCTTTCAAGTATTTAATTTATTTAGAAAGAATTTAATGTTCAGAAAGCATTAAAGTATTTAGTACTTTTTTTAAGATATTAAATTAAATCCATGAGTAGTATTGTATAGCCCGCTGTCACTCCCCACTCCTCCCCTCATTGGTTGAGCGGCTGCTACACTTGGCAGCTTTTCTGCTGGTTTTATCTCTATAGTAACCATTTTATGTTCTGGCTGCGTGGGATGACGAACATGTCGATGCAATTTTCAGAAGAATCAATAAAATTAAATACTTGGAATTTCTTGGCAACAGAAGTTTTTTTTTAACCACGCCTACATTCCTAATGTGTTCATATTGTATGTTATGTCATTTAAGCCAAGTGCTCATGTACTGAGTTTTTTCAATATTCCAGAAAAAACGTGCAAACAATGCCACTTTTTGCTTGCTAAGCAAACCCAGTTCAAAATCTACAAAGCGTATTTCTGACATTACCTGACATTTAATAAACACCGTCCCTGGATGATAATTATCCTCCGCGATTATCAGGATATTTTCGAGCTGCTTCTTAGTCGGATGATGACATTTCTCCATGCAGGCTCGCTGTGTGTGCGCGCCCTGTGTTTGTGTGCGCGACTGTGTTTGTGTATCGGACGGGCTGCGCCCTAATCCTGGGGAATACCCGCAGCTCCTGCATCACCTTTGGAAGTAATAGTTTCATTCTAGAGTCTTGAATTGTCTGTTTTGTAACGAACCGGAGAAGTCACGTTACCAAAAAAAAAATCTCTGAGTATGTGAAACTGCGAATAAAGAAATAAGAATAGGGGGGGGGAACACTGTATTGTTTAAAAACAGGGGTCCCGAACTAATTTGGCGAGAGGTCCAGAAAATCTGTCAGCTTGGTATAATGGGGTCCGAGTATGCAAAAACAGTCAGACAATAATTCACTTTTTTGTTCTTTTATTTAGTTGGAATGTGTAGTTTAAAATACTAAGACTTTTTTATCTTATTGTCTCAACAAGTATTTCTCTCATTCATTTTTGCACAAACATTGAAGAGTAAAAAAAAATGTTGCACATAAACTAGCTTTTAGTGCAATTATATGTGTGCTCTTTCAGAAACTCTAACATTTTGCTGTATTTCCCTTAAAGTGCAACAGGTAACATGAATGTACCTTAAAATGTATTCATGATGAATCTCTTTTCTTGTGAAAATGTTAATTTTCTGTTTTACAAACCCTTAACAGAAGGTTGTCAATAATACTACATATTGAACATTTAAGTAATAACTTTGATAAGTCCAAAAAAGCTTTATGAATAAAGGTTAACTGAAAAATAAACTTAGTGTAAGAAATTTGTATGAGGACTGGCAGCTAAGCTCTTAAATCTGGAAAGGAAAGGAGTCAAAGCCATTCTGACTCTGAGGCATACGGTTTTTTTTTGTTTGGTTTTTTTTAATTTTATTCTAAGACATGTGCACATGCTCATGGGTAAGCTGGGAGTTTTTACAGTTGAGAAGACTGATTCACAACTGTAGATAGAAGCAAACATTGTTAATGAGTACATGACACATTGATGAGAAAAAGGAAACTTTCCTATTTGTGTTGCAATAGGCTCACGTAAACTATCGTAAGCTCGTTGTTGCGTCCTGTCCTTTCCGTTCGTGTATTTTCCGTGCTCGCGTTGCTCATTCTGGTGGATTTTTTGTGTCAAACGTTTTGTGTCTTGTCACGTGGTGCTGCTTGATATCGGCGCTTTGAGCACGAGCAACAGACTCCATTCTTAATACACACTGGACTCGTAGAACTTGCTGCTGGTAAAGTGAAAGTGTAAACTTCGGTCCACTCATCTCAGGAGACATGATTTTCAGAGTTCAATTTCTCATATTAGACAGTCAATGGTCACTCAATCCCTCGATAACTTTACGTCCCAACATGTAAACATTAGCACACCGCTATAAACTTTTGCCGGTTGAAGGACCCCGGTCCACACGTAGCTGTCCACGCGCGCCTGTTCAGAAATCGCTGTGGTTAAAGATGAATAAAATATCCTACTTTTTATTAAAACTGCTCGGTGATTTGGATAAAAAGGTCGGACAGTTAGGGACCCCTGATTTAAAAGATTGAATATGTTTTTGATAAAGTGGGATGCATGGTGGCCCAGTGGTTAGCATTCTCACCTCACAGTGAAAACGCTCCGGTTCAAGTCCTAGCTGGGGGACCTGAAACAGAATCACTAATGGAGGATCTTTCTGTGGAGTTTCCATGTCCTCCCCATGCACACGTGGATTTTCTCGGGGAACTCCGGCTTCCTCCCACCATCCAAAAATACGTTACTCTAGAATTTAGAGTAACCAATTGGCTTATGAAGCAATTTAGAGTCTAAATTGTCATTAGTTTTGAATGAGGCTCTGCAACAGACTGGTGACCTGTCCAGGGTGAACCTTCGCACACAAGTAGCCGGGTTAGGCTCCAGCATCTCTGTGACCCCGAAAGCGATGAAAACAGGTTTAGAAGATGTGTATATGAATGAAGTGGGTAAATGCTTGATATTTATGTTTTTCAAACCCTCTGACCTGCCAACTTACTTTCTAGACTCTTAAACTCATCAGTAGCATCTTGTTCATCTTTCTTAGGAACCAAATCAGATTGAAGGTGTTTGGCATCCTGTTTTGCTAAACAGCAACACCTTTACCAAAATGTTAGAATGTTTTTGTTGGGTTTTTTAGTTTTATTATTTAGAAAAGCATTGTTTCTGTTCAAATGCTAACCACATTAGCAAAACTGCTGATCCTCCTGCATTTGCAGCTCTTCCTGTGAGGATTACAGAGATGCAAGATCAGATGCTACTTACTCCAGACTTTGAGTGTGACGCGTCTAACAAAGGTTCCACGGGGATAGAGTTCGATGCTGCAGATGTAGGTGCCCTCATCTGAGACCTCGGTGATGGGGATCAACAGAGCCGAGTTGGCAGTGGGGTTGCTGCTCTCAAACTTCACCCGGCCGATGTAACGCACAAATACTGACAAAACAAAAACAGCTTTAGGCTCATTACCTGCAGTTTTCCAAAGCCCAAACATGCATTATCAAGAGAGATTATTCCCCTCTGGTGAAAAGCTTAAAGTGAGGAAAAAAAAAAAGACTTTTGTGAAAATAAACCGGAGTCTCGAGACGTCACACACACACCCTCCAGACAAATAATACAGGAGCAAAACAACCTCCTTTCCTGCTGTGATATCACTTCACATAAGCCTAATGTTTAAAGCATTAAATAACAGTGGAACCCAACTTTCAGACCAGCAAACCAATAATTAATCATCTCCTTTTATGTACACTGTTATTTTGTGATGTTATTAATTTATAATGAATTTAATTGAAGATTTTCATAACTTTTGACTAACAAATTCCCTAAAATCTGTTTGGTGTGTAGCGTCTTAAATGAATCTCGAAGTATAAATGAAGGCTTTAGTTGTAAATCCAAAGACAGTCTGAATAAAAATACAACTGTTTGGATTTTGCAACATTTCCTTCAACTTTTGATGAAACTTGCATTATTGTTTTTAAGGCAGAGAACTCTGTAGTTTGCAGTTAGAAGAATATTTGTCTTGAATGAATGTCTGTTTGAATGTCTGATGAGAAACTTTAATTGGCAATGTTAAAAACAAAAGAAGCAAAAGAAGAAGGTGTAATTCCAAATTTTTAACAGTTGAAACATGACAAAAGTTCATATTTAATGAATTATTAGAAAAAACTTAAGCAGCCAGATGGAGCTAAAGGAGAAACATCAGAAAATTAATTTAATAAAACTTTATTTTTCAAATTTTAACAACAAAAATAAGCATTTTAATTCAATCTAAAAGTTTAAAGGGGCCATACTATGATTTTCTTCAGCCTTTCAGAATAAACTATATCCATATATTTGATCATAATTTTTTTTCATTCAGTCATTTTTGTGGCCCGTTTTAATACCCGGAAGTAAAACGACTCGATTTCTGAGCCTCCGTCTTCTGCCTGCAGAGGAGGATCCAAGATGGCGGAATAAACGGACATGCTTTGCAGACTCTAATTAGTCTTTTTTTATGTCCTTGTTTGTGATATTTTAAGCATTTGATGACTAAGAACGCTGTAGTTTTTCTTTTCTTTAAATTTTGGATAGATTCTAACCACTACAGACTTTTTTCCCATTTTTTTCTAACTCTTTTTTGAAAAACTAAAAGTGAGCTAGCGAAAATGGATGAGCATGTTTATTCTCTGGCCGAGATGAGTGAAGAAGCTGTTGCTGAAGACCAGGACGGAGTGGGACAAGTTTAACGGTTAAGACCAGCCCATTTTTCGCCACATGAAAAATTTGGCAACCATTTAGAATATAAAAAAAATTTCCCATCCTGTACACTGTTCATGCTGGTAGGAGGCTCCTGTATCCAACAGACTCTACTCAAAACCAACCCATAAACCAGAGCTCTTTTCCACAAATCACACATTCACTCCTCTGCTGGAAAATTGTGCTTCAGGATTCTATCTCTGGATCTTTTATTCTGTGCACTCCAGGCCAAAAAATACTTGAACTTTTTATATGAACATTGAACTTTGTCACTGTAAATATTGGGTTTCTTTGTATGGCCATATTGTCTGTCTATGCTTTCCTATGGGCTGTATAAATACTTAGTCATTCAAGCAAATCCCGAGCTCTGCCTTCTCTCTCCTTGAGCCGAACTTAAGTCTTCTGAGGAAAATCTGAGGAGTATAAATTAATGTATTGCCAGTAAGCTTCTATTTGTCGCAAAATTGGGCAATACATGCTACAGATAACTACCACGGCTCCACAGGGAAGGTGGGTGTGTTTTCGTTGTAGTCTGGGGACGGAGCTGTCAGAGCAGACTCTTCCTGGAGGGAGCTTTACATCGTGCTTATGTCAGCGCATATCGAACCGCTCGTTTTCTTGGGCATGGGAGGGGCTACTGCAGACAGTGCAGGTTTTTAGAGGATTACTTCTAAATGCATGAATGAATCAAAAACTGCTTTGGGGTTCTTTATAGAGAGAAATGAACAGTAAAATGCATATAAAACCTCAAAAAGTAGAATTTTCATGGCATGACCCCTTATTACACTGATGTTTCCTAAAGCTAATTTTTCTTCACATTTGTGATGCAATGTTTATATTTGCTTAACTGACCAAGGACGTTTGATGTTCAATCTAAACTGTTGGTGTTTTTATGCTTGAACATATGAAAACGGAGCTAACATTCGTGTGCAAGCAGTAGAAAAACTGAGCAGACGGAAGGTTTTCTTTATTTTATTTGCCCCAAATGTTCTGCAAACATGTTGAGCTCATTTACCTGTGATGCCATCAGTGAAATGGGCTCTAATGACTTGTTCATTGTTGCCATCTGTGTGCTCCTCTTGCCAGATGACCTGCAACACTTGCTCCCCCTCCTCCTCTTTATAATGGCATGGAAGTCTTGTCTGGGATCCTATCAAGGAGTGCAAGAAGGTGACGGGTTCAAGAGGCTCAACAAAGTCCCCCTGAACGCATGACGCTGCAGAGAAAAGAGAATCAGGATCAGTCATTTATACAAAAAACACGTTTAACTTTCAATTTGATTGCATATGAAACTTCTCTAAATCACTCTGGTCTGCCTAACTTGATAAAAGCCAGTTTGTTTTTTTGGATGACAAATACAAATGCTGCCAGTCAGCAAAACTTGCTTTCATTTTTATTTTAGAATAACAGAAAAAGCACACAAAGAGGCTAAAAAGAGAGTTAGGGTTACATAAAATTATTCATTCATCACACAAGCAGAAACCTGATGAGGGAAGTCTTTCTGAAAAGCACACGTGCCGTTGGGCTGTGTTTGTTATGCAGCCTTTTACAGTCACAAAGAAAAGAGCTTTTGTGTTCATCTGGTATTAATTTCCCTATTGATAAGTGAAATCACTCATCGCCTTTGTTATACTATGATCTGTTCTCTACACGAAGATGGTTTTTATTGTTTTCTTACTAATATTTCTATAGCATTCATGTGTTTTAACAGGGCGGACATTTCAGTTCAGCTTAAATTAATTGTGGTCATCATGACCGAAGTGAGGCTTCTTTGTTTGCATCACAGAGGTAATTCAGAGACATTTACAGAGCTTTATGGTTGCTAATGAAATATTTAAATGTGCTATTTTAATATTTTAATGCCATATTTATTTCAACATTTATTTATTGCCACTTTTAAATAATTAATAGCACATTTATTTATTTATTTAATGGTGTATATATTTATTTCATTTTGGCTCTTTCGAGACTCCATACAGCAGTGTCAGCACATTTATATGTAGGTATAGATCCAAACCAAGAGGAATTGCGCTGTCGGCTCTACAGTTGTAATGTAAATAAATGCTAGTTCCGGCGCCTACAGGAAGTATCGCCCATAATTTACGCAAAGGCTCATGGGGGCTAGGAATAAGGTGGATAGCATGACGTCACGAAATAGGTAGCACTCACAAGGAGTGAAAGGCGGAGCCTAAGAGATCGAGCCGCTTTATTTCCAAGTATGAAAAGAGATAACAAAAATAACTCATATTTCAATTAAAAAAATATGTTCTATAGTGTGCCAGAAGGTAAAATATAATCATATATATGGAGATAGTTTCCTCTGAAAGGCTTAAAAAAAGCATGGTATACAAGCCCTTTTAATAGTGTAAATTAAAGTGCAGTACACATAAACACTTACGTATTTCCTTTTACAATAATTACTGGCATCCAGCTGCCAGTAAGTTATGTCAAATCAACAGAAACTATTTTACAGTGTGGATATAGTTTACATTGAACGGCTTAAGAATAGCATGGTAAATACCCTTTAAAGAAATATGTTCATAAGTTAAGTGTTGAGGTAGTAAAAGGAGTGAACAATTGGTTACACACCCAGCTACATGTCAGGATTGTTTTATGGCTTCATATGACCATGTAGAGGTGGCTCGTGCTCTAACTGCTTGTGTTATGTGCGTCCATCTGGATGTTTTGTCCCATCAATGATGTTAACCTGTCTCTCCTCCTGTCACGCGGCCGAACGAGGTCATCCTGCTGCACTGCAGAGAAATACCTAAACATGTCCTTCAAAAGTCATTTGTTTTTCTCAGAGTTTGCTTCATCAGTTGAATCAACTAAAAGCACTACATTCTTGTGAAAACTATGAAATATACGTAGCATAAACAACATGGATTAAGATAAGAAAAAGGGGTCTCTACAAAAGAAGAGTTTGTTCTTTTTTTCAAAGTGTTCATGATGTGAACACTTTAGAGAAGGTTTTACAAACTAACACCATCAAGCTGTTTGTCCTCAACTTCTTCATTCAATCTGTTGAATGAAAATCCATTCCTTTTTCATCCAAGGGTTCTTAAGCTTAGCTCAACACAATGCCTGTAAATACGAGGTAATGACTCAGACCCACTTTCATTATCATTCTAGGAAATAAATGGGTCTAAAAAGTGAGACCAAATATTTAAGAAAACGGAATCCTGAAGTCAAAAGAACATTCTGGTTACTTCATCTAGACATAAAACATAAAAAAACAGCAAAAGAAAACATTTTATCTTAAAAAAAGGGAGAAAAACAGCTAAATAAAATGTTCTACCTTTCAAAAAAAGAAGAAAAACATAAAAAAAACATTTTACCTTTAAAAAGAAGAAAAACAGCAAATTAAAACATTTTACCTTTTAAAAGAGGAAGTAAAACAGCAAATTAAAACAGTTTACCTTTTAAAAGAGGAAGTAAAACAGCAAATTAAAACATTTTACCTTTAAAAAGAAGATTAACAGCCCAAGTGAAAGTTAAACGCTCCATTCTCGAAGTGAGTTATTAGGAAATGGTTTCAACAAAAAAATCAGACCTGACCTGCCACTACATGCAGTATCTGGCTTAGTACACCCTCGAGCTACAGAAACAGGGCTTAAACAATGCTCAAGGGAAAGCTTTTTAAAGTAAATGTAAAACTACAGTATATACTGAGCTAAAAAACACATAAAAACATTCTTGTTTTCTTAGAAATTATCAGCATATAAAATGGTGCTTATATATGAAAATTACAGCTGTGAACATTAATGTGTTAATTCAAGTGACTAATCTACCAGCATTAACATTGTAATATTCGTTAAATCAATTGCACCTCGAGGAGCTGCTGTCCTTCACTTTGCCTCACCAATTTAGGCCTCCACGGCCTGTACCTATTAAAGCATTGTGATTAATCACAAAACAAAAGTGTGATTAATCTGAATGAATGAATGAATGAATGAATAAATGAATGAATGAAATGGTTTATTTTAAGCAATCAGGTAATAATACGTAAAATAACATCTTACATTATCAGTCACAAGTTGATCATTTGAAAGAGAGTGAGAGGAAGTGAATTTATATAATCTCACCCCCATTCAACCATACCATTTTCTATAATAAAATGATCAATATCTGGTTCAGGACTTATCAAATATTTATACCCTACAATCATAGATTCAGGTTATTAAGGTTCCTTAAGATAAATGGTGAAATTAAATTTTAATCACCCACAAACAAGTTATTTATATTAATCTGTACCAAAAATCTGAATATACTCAGATGATTATCATCGAGAAAAAAATCAACTAATCAATAACAAAAATCCAAGCACATTCAGAGCATCTTCACCAGAAAAAATCACCCACACCAACCAGCACAGAAACTCCAGACCTAAGGCACTCTTCAATACAATACTGGCTACATGATCCAGACCAGGTCTAGTCGGTGTTTATATTCGCGGGGTGGGAGTGGTTCGGGTCTAAGATGCAGCCTCGTGGCTGTAGTGGACCTGTTACTGTCTGGTTCTGATGGGTTCTGTGGTGATGATCTGTGGTTGATCTACTGCTGGTTTAACAGATTCCAGAAGTAGATGGGTATTGGTTTAAATTTTTCTCCTATTTTGTATTTAATGTTTTTCATTGAAGCGCTCTGAGCTGCAACACATGAAATAAATAAAATTTGATCGATTAGTTCAGTTTTTTTGAATAATAACCAAACAAAGTCAGATTATACTCAGACTTACTTTCTGCTCTGTCAAATGTCAATATGAAATGTGTGACGGAAATTATACGTTTACGTATACATTTCATCTTTACAATTAAATGTGTCTAACCTTTGTGCACAGCCGTGAGGCCACAGACTTTGCTTTCTTATAGTCAGGACGCCTTGATCACAGTGTATAAACATTTTGACTTCATTAGAACATCTTGTCCATATTAGATATGGCGCTTACCTTCCTATCCTAAGTTTCTGATTAAAGTTTTTTGTATGGCTCTATAAAATACGAATGTCTTTCATCACAGGAGGGCTCTGCAGACCTCTCCTCCATGCTTGCAAGACGTGTACTTTTCTCAGCTCTGTTTAAATAAACATTCTTAAAACCGTTTGACAACATTTCTTTATTCCATCAGATCCAACTATTTTTCCACCACAAATGTGAACAAGTTATATACATGAATAATGTTAAAGCTGGGCACCACTGCAATGTAACAAAATAAAAAAAAAGCCAAAAGTAAACACTTGTTTATGTTTTTATTTTTTTTAATTTTTTTTTTATGAATAGTCGGGAGGTTCTTAGAAATATTCAGGATATTTTGATGTATCCAATCCTATTGCTGTTGGTATGACATACCACAAATGTTTTGGTTTTCAACAAACATAGTTGCAATACTATTTCAAGTGTTTTCTTTCTTGCAATATTATTATGAAAGCACAATTTTAAGATAATATGTTTAAAAAAAGGTTTTTGACCTGCTGTTTGTGAATTACAATTTTTTTCAGATATTGTTAAGAATGATAAAAAAGGTCTATATAAGTGTATTGCAAAATCCAAGAACCAGTCAGAAGTTTAAAGTTGAAATCATTCTTTGCAAAGAGAGAGAGTCGGCTGGAATACTCGTCCAGAGTGTGTCCGTCCAGGTCTCCGTCCGAGTCTCTGGCCTCCTCACCCCACACAATCACTTTTATTAATTAAACAGGAGCTTCTAAATATGGTCAGGTTGACGTAATATCAGCCCATAGTCACAGAAGTTAATAGGTGCAGCAAAATGTGAGAATTCTCAAGGAAAGTAATAAGAGTAATACCATAAAAGGAGTTGTTTTCTACTTCTAGCAGTCCAAGGACAGATGCTCAAACCAGCAAAGACTGGTTTGAGCTGGTATGTTGGAATACAGTGTGCAGACAAAATTCAAGGCTCACAGGCAACTTCATTTTGGCATATTTATGACAGATATACAGAATTTTTCTTGTGTGTGTGGGACCTGGGTTTGGTTCATTGAGTTAAAATCCAATGAAGATCCTTAGACAAGACCCTTCATGCTGCTGCATAACTTGATCTCTCTGTGGCTTAAAAATACAGGATTGTGTCAGAAAGATCATAAAACATCTGTGTCAGAAGCGTAAAACTCTCTGCATAACCACCTGTGTGAGTCAGTGACTGACTGTTGACTGACATTTTGAATTGGCGCTTCATGTCATAAACGTTGCTGACTCCTGCTCTAGAGCAGTGTTTCTTAACCATGGGGCCGCGGCCCAATCTCGGTCTGCGAGCGTCCCCTAGTGGGCTGCGAAAAAAAATCAGTTCTGAATTTGAGGGCCGCGGGATCTGAATGCAGTCTCCTACCACTTGGTGGCGCTGAGCGACATACCGGGTTCACACTGGACCTGGAAGCGCCGCGAAGCCGAGTGTGCGCGGCTTCCGCCCCGTCCAGGCCCTGCTTCGGAGTTGGCCCATTTTATTGATCCGTGTGCACGCTTCTCTGTCTGTTTTGTGTGTGTCTGTGCTCGCGCACGCACGTGCATGTTGTGATTGTTTATTTCCATCTCTACTGTTTGTCACATGGTCACATTTGTCAATCGCTGCGTTTTATTGTGAAAAATTGGTTATGTTTTAAAAAGGCTGATGTTATTCACACGTATTTACGTGCGAGCAGCAGAGAAAATGATAGAAATTCATATTGAACACATGTAATACATGCAGCCAAGATCTCATTGCTGCAATGCCCGCACACATTCTAAGTGTGTCCAAGGCTGGATGTTTTTGTTTGCCACACGTATTTAAATTCAACTCATAGTTAAAGTCCCATTAGCTGTCACGCTCCACATTTGACCCATCTCCTGGTGGAGCCGTGAGCTGTAGAGACAGCCGCACTCAGGAACTATTTACTTGTTTAACCATAATCCTAACCTTAACCTCTTTCCTCTGGGTCTGAGCGACAAAGAACAAAGTTTAGCACTGGACGCACGGTTTTCCAGAATTACGTGCGAATGAAGAGTATCTTTTAAAAATAAACTGTATTTTCTCATGTATCTTTATGTAACTTCCTGCCAGAATTGATCCGGAACGTTCGCGGCTCGCGCTCAAAATAGAGCAGACGCCGAAACGATCCGCTGCCCGGCGCGAGCCCTCTGCAGAGGACCGCACCGCTCCGCGCCTGGTGTGAACGCCGCCATAGGTTAACATGGGAATAGAGGCGGCCTCTGTTCTGCATCCAGTGTGAACCCGGCGTCAGTAACGTGTTGTGACATGAGCCAATAGTTTGCGGCTATCGGCCCCTCATCATATTTTCTTTATACCGGGGCTCTTTGCCTCAGTTCATGTTTCGTTTTTTTTTTTTTTTTTTTTAAACAGACTGTTGTGACTGTTGTTGTTAATTTGTCACAGATTTGGAGAGAAATATCTAGTACTAAATTAAAACTTATAATTTGTCAAGTTCATCAGCAGGTTATAAAATAATCTTTTAATTAGCATTTTGTTTAAATGTCATTTACAGTTTGTTTCATTTGAAACTTATTTTAAGTGTGCTTGTTTTATTACAACACAATTTTATTTATCAAAATGCCTTATAAATATTTTTGGAATTGTAATTTGTGTTGAGCATGACAACTGTGTTTTACCTGTTCAGTATGAATATAAATGTCTGAGATTATCACGTTGTATCATTTTTTTCCCCACAAGATTATACTTTGATAAACCATAATATGACTTGAATTGAATGTGTGAGTGACTGTGTGTGTGAATGTGGCCCTGCGATAGACTGGCGAACTGTCCAGGGTAAACCCTGCCTTCGCCCATCAGCAGCAGGGATAGGCTTCGGCATCCCCGCGACCCCGAAAGGGATAAAGCGGCACGGAAAATGAATGAATGAATGAATGACTTGAATTCATTATCAAATACAAATCAAACAAGATGTGGATCAATTTACAGTCACATGTTTTTATTTGAATGGGCCTCGAATCACTTTGCACTGGCAAAATTGGGCCCCAGTGTCAAAAAGGTTAAGAACCTCTGATCTAGAGCATGAATGAATCAGAACTTTGAAACGTCCAGACGTATTCACCTCAGATTCAAGTTGCACTCACTCTGCAAACAAAACCAGCTTTTAAATTAGGTCCAATTTTGTCTACATTTTAACCCATTTCCTTGAAAACTTATTAGAGATGTTTATCTATCTAAGTGGATACTCTTGGATTTAACTCAGCGGAAAAAGAAATAGTTTAGAGTGGAATGAATGAATCAGAACTTTGAAATGTCCAGAAGTATTCACCTCAGATTCAAGTTGCATTCACTCTTTTAAATTAGTTCTAATTTTGCCTACATGTTAACCCAAAATTAAAATGTTTTCTTTAGTAACTTCCCATTGCTGTCCACCTCCACTCCAGTAATTGTACACCTATTTTTACCAAAATGTCAACCTGATAAACTGTAAAAAACCTCAGTAGTAACAATTATTGCTGCAATCAATGTTTCTGTGACCTCAAATTTCAAATAGATTTATCATTATCCTTAAATATATTTGTCAAAGCCTCTTTTCTGTTTGTTGTCAGATATATTGTGCTCCACTGAGTTTCCTTTCTATTTTAGAGAAATCTCCTTGCATGCTGCAAAAGATTGACATTTCTAGAGTTAAAGCACCTTTCAACAGAACAGGTGGGAAAGTAGTGAGAAACATGGTAAGAAAAGCTGGAGGACAACTCTCCATCTTTGGTTCTTTAGACATTTAGGCACTGGTGCATCTGATTTAATAGTCTCTTTTTATTGTTCGATTCACAGCAGTCAGGACCTCAAAATATTTCATAAAACTGAAAACTTTTTTTTACAAGCATTAAAAATATTTTCCCAGCTATGAATTGTTGCAACGCCAGGACATTTTTGGTATTGCAAAAATGTTTTTTAGAAAAAGCCAAGTTTCCTCTTACATACAAAGACTGATGTTAATGTTTACCTCTGGTAATTCATTAAATAATTGTATTCTGTTTTTTACTATGTATTTATGAAAAATGATTGTATTGATTGTAATAGTTTTATATATTTTCTCACTTGTAAAAAAAAAAAAAAATTCTAAAAAAAAAAATTGGTGGTTGGTGGAGTGCTCCTGCCCCAGGTGGAGGAGTTCAAGGATCTTTGGGTCTTCTTCAGAATTGAGGGAAGATTGGAGCCTGAGACTGACAGGTGGAGTGGTGCGTTGTCTGCTGTTAAGCGGTTGATGTTTCGGGCTGTTGTGGTGAAGCTGCGCCAGAAAGCAAAGCTCTCAATTTGCCACTCGATCTTAATTCCAACACTCACATGTGGTCATGAGCTACAGATCATCGAAAGGAGCCAATTGAGGAGGCTTCTGGTTTAATTTTGGTTTAGTTGGTTTGCGCTTTTGTACTGATTTTCTAAGTTACATTTTGTGAAGTTGATTCTATTTTAACTTAGGCCTGTGGCCTTTTTTGGTGTTGGATGAAATAACACATCCTTTTTTTTTTTTTTTTTTGAAGATCTTGTGGCTCAATCCCGGTCTCGGTCCATGACACCCCCACAGACCACCAGAGGGAGCCATCACCTGATTTCTGACTGTCTCCTGAGCCTCATCTTTACTCCATTTTCCATCAGCCTCTGCCTGCTGTTCCCAGACGTTACCAGCTGTTCCTCATTCAAGCAATCAGCACAAACATTTGCTCAGGTGTGAAGTCTTCTTCTGGTTTCATCCTAAAATTCAGAGCATTATCTCCTCCTTTCTGTCTAAGCCTGCCTCAATCCCAGCTTCTCTTTGACCACGGATCTGCCTCTCCGCGCCTGACCCTGGCCTGCTTATCACCGCTGCTCTGCCTCGGCCTCTGACAAACCCTTCACCATTCCTGACTTCTTCCAAGCTCACCACGTATTATCCAAGCTCCCTAAATAACAGACTGCATGGATCCATCTGACTCTGACTCATTGTTACAGGTTTGGACAGCTCTAGAAAATGGCGGACGCACTATATACTTGCTGATGGCACAGTTGTTAAGGAGAAAAATTTGAATTGGCACTTCAAGTCATAAACGTTGCTGACCCCTGGTTTAGATGATTGATTATATTTATTAATGTGTCTATATAAATTATGTGCTGATAATTTATTTAAAACATGTTTTTAGTGGAAATAATGTTTGAAATGACTTCACAAATTGTAGTTTGTATTCAATTTAATCTAAAATGCTTTAATTGAAGAAATATGATAATTTTGTTCTTTTACTTGTCACGTCTGATGTTTTGAGTTCTAAATGAGTTTTCAAATATATCACAAGCAACTATCTGGTTTGAGATCTTTTTTTTTAGGCCTATAAACTCCAGATGAGATAAACTTCAACAAGCTAAAACCTGACATTTAAAAAAACAATAATAAGTGTCAAATTTTAAAAATCAGAAAATTGTAAGAAAAAAGGCATTTTGGACTAAAATCGTATAAACCAGTTTTATTCTGGTTATATCTATGAAATATATCTAAACAAATCCAATCTGGTAATTAACTTCATTTAATTGCTTTCAAAGATCATATTTTTGTGATCATTAGAAAACACTGAAACCGGAATTTACAATGAAGTGCTCTCTGGTGTCACCTGGTGACAAAATGCAAAACAAGTCATAAATAAAAGAGTTTTTAGAAGAACAATCAGTTTCAACTTTTTGAAATTTTTTTACAACTTCTGTCAGTAAATTTAATTTTCAAAAAAAAAAAAAAAAAAGTTTATCACTATCACCCAATATCAATACAAAAGCAAAATAACACCTTAAAATTAATTACAAATTAGAGTGGTCAAAGTGAACTCTTAAAATCATCATCTATTGCAGTATTTTGTGAAAAACATTGTTGTTTTGTCCACTTCTTACTTTGTTTTTCTGTGGTTTTGATTGTAGAATAAGCGTCCAGATGGGTCTGGCTCGTCTGTCAGATCTCAGATGACCCCATTCTTTCTTATGGGGTCCAGATGACCCCACTTCTAATATAATCATGTCTAGGATAGCACAGGGGCTTGTGTTTTTATACTGTTGTGAGGATGAAAAGCTAAATTCTCTTGGTGGATAAAAGTGTTTAGTTTCCCCTCCTCTTTCTGTGCAGGCAGTCTGTGGTTCCTCCCTGTGGTCTGTTGAATGCACAGCCGTCTGCACTCACCTGAATAGACTGCTCTCTATTTAAGTTGACGTCTTGTTTTTCTCCAGTGCTCTCTGGGTTTGTAGTTTGTTTAATTTGTTGTTCCTTTAGTTTTCCCTCTGGTGAAGTGATGCTTTATTAAAAACTCTTTCTCATGAACCTGAGCTCTGCGTCTGGTTCTCCGAGTGCCGACTCGTGAGTGAAGGAGTGACTCTGATGGATGGTTAGCAGCTCCAGGGCTGGAGAGCGGTTTTTGAGGAGCAGCCCACAAACGGGTAGCCAAAAGGAACCACACCCTCCACAGGACTTGACTGAGTCGTCCAATCAGACCAGTCTGTAGACGACGAGGTTGTAACGCAGTGGGGAACTGAAGAGGAAGACAAAAACACAGCAGCTCCTCGTGTCCCACTCGAAGGATCGTCCAGAGATTGCACGTCTGCAGCAGGATAGTGTAGAGATCATGTTCATGGTTTTCAACACCAACCCGCTTCCTCTTCTCTGATCTTCTCCTGTAGTGTAAATAAAAGGGGGATTATGTGTTGCAGATCCTCAAACACTGGATATAGTCATCGACTGACAGAACTATTTTTAGTCTGCATTGACTGAAGGAGCTGGAAATATGTCTTACAGTCCAAATAAGTAATGATTTAAATTATTACAGTTTTACTTTGAAAGAACTTTTGTTAGGTTTTGTTTCTGTAGTTTGAGGGTTTCACATATGATAGAACTAAACAACAAACAGCTTAGAGGTTACGGGTCAGCGCCGTTTCTGTAACCACTTCCTGAAAAACTCATTTCCTTCTAGAATGGAGCGTTTCACTGTTACTTGGACCGTTTTTCTTTTTCTTTTTCAAGGTAAAACATTTTCTTTTACTGATTTATTTCTTCTTTTTTAATGTTAAACATTTTCTTTTGCTCCACAGATCTTTAGACTTTAAACCACTTTAAACATTAAATGACATGTAGATAAAGTAACCAGAATGCTCTTTTGCTTCACGATTCACCTTTTTACATATTTGGTCTCATATTTTTTTGACTGATTTGTTTCCTGGACAGAATAATAATGAAAGTGGGTCTGATTTTGGCTAAAAACCCTTTTTAAGAAAAAGTGATGGATTTCTATTGAATATTAAACAGATCAAATGCAGATAAACAGCTTGATGGTGTTAGTTTGTGGAACCCTCCCTGAAGTGTTCACATCAAAAAGAATTTTTTAAACACAAAGTCTTCCTGATTTAATAACAGATTATTTATTATCATGTAAGAAATTTAGCTTTTTTTTATTTACCTGAAATATCAGCAACTAATTTTTTATCTTGTCATTAAAACAGTTTTTTTTTAAATAATGTATTTATCTCCATATATAACAGTAAACAACATTTTCATTCATAAATATCATTTGTTCTACTTGGTGTTCTAGTTTATTTTTGTAATCAAAGATAAAACGGACAGAATTTCCTCATAAAATGTTAAAGTCTCGTGTTGAAAGTGTTTCTTTCAGTTTAAGTTGAGGTTGTTGGATGAGGTTTAATCTGTTTATAATTCATTTGTTCACATTTAATGTCTAAATAGAAACAAAAGTTACATTTCATGTTAAATAAATCTTTCAGATTTTTTTCTGATTCTTTTTGGTGTCAAAAAGTTTTTTATTCTTCATTTTCTTTGTTACATATTTGATTAAACTGTGAAATAGTTTTTAGTGTTTGTTCTGTAAGAATAAGGAGAAAGTGATGAAGATGATGATGAATGATTGAAGAAAGCAAATGTTTGATTCTCTTTATATGTTTGTTTCAGGTTTCTGTGCTCTGACTTCAGTGTTTGTTCAGACGGGAGAAGATGTCGTTCTGGATGTTAATGGAGCTGATTGTTCAGAGGACGGTGCTATTATTAATTGGAGGTTCAATCGAAGTGATAATTTAGTGAGACTTACGTGTAATAATGGGAAGAAACCAACAGTGCATAAGTATAAAGAAAGAACTGAGATCATTGAAGAAACATCTTTGAAACTGAGGAATTGTCAGAAATCATTTAGTGGAGTTTATTCAGCTATAAGATCATCAGGTAAAGAAGAAGTTGTAGCAGAATACAACGTCAGAGTTGAAGGTAAATCTCTTTGTTCTTCTCTCTCATCTAAAGACCAGATTATGTGTTTGTTTGACTCTGTTGTTCTGTCATTTCCTCCTCAGATCCAGTGTCTCCAGTTCATCTGAAAGTGGATTCAGTCTTTACCACCTCAACCTTCTGTAACCTGACTGTGACCTGCAGCACAGATCACTCCATCAGCAGCTCCTTCACATGTGGAAATAGATCCTGCAAACAGGATGATGGACAGCAGACAGAGGTCACAAAACAAGAGAATCTTCTCCAGATCTACATGTCTGATGACTTAGTCATCTGTAACCATAGCAACCACGTCAGCTGGACAAACAGCACCAAGAAAATTGAACTTATTTGCCCTCTGAACAATGGTGAGTCTACAGATAATATAATCATCAAAAATAAAATTAGATTATCCCTAAATTATGACAACTGTATTCCACAGAAATAAAGTAAATCTCTTGAATTAAAGGATTTGTTTCAATCTAAGTGAAATAAGTAAAAACAGCAGAAACATTACATGTATAAAGGGAAAGTTTGTAAATGTAATGTTGTTTGTTTTTCTTCTCAGCTTCTCCAGAAATCTTCAGTCATCACATCCTCATCAGGATTACAGTTGTTGTTCTTTTAGCTGCTGTTCTTTCTCCTTCTGTCTTCTTTTATGTTTGGAAGAAAAAACGTAAGTCTGACTTTGAGCTGAGTTACAGCATCTAAAACTTAGAGAAAAGTTCTCATTAAAGTATTTTGATGTTTAAATAACAGACAGAGGAATTTAAGTGAATCAAACATCAACCTCCTGGTAAGTCTTTGTTGGTTAAGATTATGTTGTTGTTTGTGTTTTTTAGAACATTTCATGGTTTATTTGCAGGTCACATGTCAGCAGTCTATCTGATGGTCCATGATGCTTCAGGTCTGACTTCTGCTTCCACCTGCAGATTGAAACGACTTCATTCTGAAGCAGCAGGAGAAGCTGGAAGAACATCTGCAGGAACATGTCTTCATAGGATAAACATTTTTCTTGTTTCACTAGGAATCCTTTTTCAAAATGTCTCAGATTTACTTTACATTTCTTCTAAAACTTTAGTTTAATATCTTCTTTGTTCGTGGCTAACATTTATTCTGTTTAATTGTATTCTATTCACATTATTACCAAAAAACGCCAGTATACAAACCCCAACTTTTTCTGTATTTGCTGTTTTGACTCAAAATTACAAAATAACTATTAAAAAAAAAAATTAAAATCTGACTTTAAAACAGAGTTGAATTATAACTGTTTTTTAAAAACACTATTTTTGAAATGAATAAACCTATTTCTGAAAATATTGACTTACTTTTGCTTACATCTGTGGTTTTATTTAGTTGTATTTTGTAATTATCAATTTTTGTTTTGTCAATAAAACTTGTTGAATTCCTAAGCAGTGGTGATTGATATCATTTACTAATCGTGATTCTTATTGATAACTTATTAGAGGTTGTTGGATATTTAACAGGATTCTGTTAAATCCAAATCATCAGAATCACAAAACAGTTTTAAACATTTATCCATACAGTCACCCATTATAACAGATATAAGGCTGAAGTCTTCCAAATTATTTTTCTGCAAATGTTACATTTAAAGAATGAAACTTAATACTGTTGGTAATCAATTCTGTAATCAGCCATTGATCAACCAAGTTAAAAATATAGATCACATAATGAAGGAAACAGAGCTCTCTGGTGACACCTGGTGGTTGAAATTGGACATAAAAGATAGAAATGCAGTTTTTATTTAGGAATTCAATCAATACATGTTTAAAGTTCAAAGTGAGCAATTTCACTGCTCTTAACTATAGTTTAAGCTAAATATTAGTATTTAATTTTAAATGTTGTAGCCCAAAAATATTCTGTGATTTAAAAGGATTACACTTCATTTGAAAAAGCTTTCAAATGAACGATATTTCAGACCTTTTAGAAGGTTTTGTTTCTGTAGCACGAGGGCTTTACACTAGATAGAACTAAACAATAAAGAGAAAAGAGGTCGGGTCTATTTCTGATGTTAACTGCAACCACTTCCTTGTATTATCTCTCTTCTAGAATGGAGCCATTGACAGTTATTTGGACCATTTGTCTTCTTCTTTTTAAAGGTAAAACATTTTTTGCTTCATAGATCTTTAGCCTTTAAACCACAACATTAAAATGATGTATAGATAAAGTAACCAGGATGTTCTTGGATGTTCCTCATTTTGTTTCCTGGACAGAATAATAATGAAATTGTGTCTGAGTTTGGCTTAGATGAAAAAGTGAGGGATTGTATAACATTTTAACCAAAACTAGATTAACCAGTTAACAGATTTATCCTCCACAGAAACAGAAGACTGGCTCACCGCTCTCATGCATCCACATTTGAGCTTATAAAACCGAACTGCTCTGAAAAATTGCCGTTTTGCTGCTCTGTTTACTTTAATTTTCAACTTATCATTTTTAATACTCAAAAAACGTCCTCGCCCTCAAGAGCAAAACTTGAGCACAATGCCTCAGTCCATCTTCAGAACAATGGTGTTCGTTTGTGGAACCCTTTAGAAAGTATTCAACATTGCAAAGATTTTCATTTTAAATGCAAATTCTTCTTTACTTGTTAACAAATTATTTTCCTTTATCAGGGATAGACAACTCCAAACCTTGAAGGCCGAATTTCTGCATGTTTTCCATTGTACCCTATGGCCTATATGGCATATATACACTGCTCACAAAAATGAAAGGAAGACTTTTTTATTGGTCCTGGCATGAATTTAATGAAACCTGTCTGATCATTTTCTTGTTGGTTAATCAGCTGAGGGTCTCATTGATCAATTTCAGCTGTATTGGTGTTGGTGGAATTAACAACAGGTGCACTTCAGTGGTAACAATTAGAAAACCCTCCAAACAGGACTGGTGTTACATGTGGAGGTCATTTCAAGTTTCTCCCTCTTGATCTTTTTTGGTTTTTACAGTCGGACAATAATCCAGAAACAAATCTAACTTCATAAAAAAGCTGACGTGTTTCCATGTGTTTTGCCAAAATGGGTTAGGATTTTTGTAAATATTTTAGTTTAAACTGTGCGCGAGTGAGATATAATAAACTTCCTGAGATAGAGAGCCTAGCGGTTCATTTTGATCATGCTTTTATTTTTGCATTGAAGCCACATCCTGTTGGGGTTTTTAAGGCCAGTCAAGCATTATACAAAATGGAAGCCTGCCAATTTTCTTCATCTTCTTGTAAAGTTTTCAACGTGAAAAGAGGACAGAAAAAACTTAGTTTTATGACAGGTTGTCGCTTTAGAAGTTTATTTGAAAAAAAATTGGGTATGGAGATTTTATATGTGAAATTTAAAGAATTGCAACAAATAATCTTCACACACGGTTAGAACATAAATTGTTATATTTATAAAATCAATTGTAAAATCACACCGAATACGTTTCGAGAAATTTGCCTCTCTTTCACCATCATCCTGTCACATAATGTGTTTCTAATGCTGCGCCGCGTTTGGGAGGAGCTACCATCTATCTGTCTGTGGATATCTCCTTTTTAGAATGAATGGAAGAATGGACACATATGATGTTGAGGAATACGGTTTATTTATTGTGAAGAGAACATTAGTAATCATGTCTCCATGTTTGATCTTAGGATTAAATTAAAAGAAATATTATTCAGAGATTTTCCCGATACAGTGGGCTGTGTCTGTATGACAGCCGCTTCCACTGTTTCTGTGTCTTTGCGGCTGAGCTTGAAGGCTTATTGTTTCATATTAATCCGACGGGGATAATAATATTAAATCTTTTTCCTTTATTCAATGTATGGAGTAGGTCAGAGCCGGCGAGGGTTGGGCATGGATTGGGTTTTGTTCGGTTCCGGTGCCAAAGCGGTTCTTTGGTTTCGGTGCCTAATCGGTGCCAATTTTAGTACTTCAGTAATAAAAAAATAATAACTACATCCTCCCAAATCAGCACATTTTCATTTCCCATGAAATCTTTCACTGCAGAGTGAATCTGCTGCTCCCCGCCTGTCAAACGTGATCTTGAGCTTGACACCGTGCTGCGTGTGGGTGTCTGTGAATGTTAGGGTACTTACACATCAGCTACATCACCCCCGGTACAAAGTCCATGCAAACCCGCATAGAAGTCCGAAATTCTGCTAGGCTTGTTTGCGTAGATCCCCCAACGAAAGCGGCCCCCAGAATGCGCACTGATGCACCCCACACCTCCAATCTCTCTCCCTCTCTGGGGGTGTGTCTGGATGACAGCCACTTCTCCGGTGTTTGGGTCTTTGAGACTATGTTTGAAGGCTGTCCCACATGGGATCAATATATATATTTTTTATTGGATTAACATTCTACCCGCTGATCAAGGCACTGAAAACGTCACGTGCCCAAAGTGTTTAACTTCCCTGTTCTGAATTATGACACTTTTCTGACCATCAGAACTGCATTTCATGACTCAGATTGCTGATCCTGATTCTCTTTTCTCTGCAGCCTCATGTGTTCAGGGGGACTTTGTTGAACCTCTTGAACCCGTCACCTTCTTGCGCTCCTTGACAGAATCTCAGACAAGACTTCCATGCCATTATAAAGAGGAGGAGGGGGAGAAAGTGGTGTGAGTCATCTGGTACAAGGAGCTGCCAGGTAGTAACAAGGAACAAGTCATTACAGCCCATTTCACTGATGGCCACACAGGTAAATGAGATCAACATGTTTGGAGAACATTTGAGGCAAAAAAAGTGTTAGTATTAAAGAAAACCTTACCTGTGCTCAGTTATTTGATTACTGCTTGGACATGCATGTTTGTACCATTTACCTATGTTTAAGTGTAAAATACCAACAGGTTTGATTAAATATCAACTCTCCATGGCCATTCAAACAAATACAAACATTGCATCACCAATGTAGACCAAATTTGGCTATATGTATCAGAATCACAGAATGAAACATCAGGGGCCCGTTTCAAGAAGCAGGTTTTGTTGGAACTCTGAGTTCATGAACTCCAAATTCAGCAAAACTCAGAGTTTTCGGTTTCAGAAAGAGAGATAACTCAAACCCGTGAAAGTGGGCGAAACCAAGCCCGTTTCAAGAAGCGGGTTAAGCTGAACTCAGAATCAATCACTGTGGCAACTGAGTCTGTGAACGAAACCTGGTCTGGAGCAGGTTTTCTTCAGGAAACTCAGAGTTCTCTGCGGTCTCCGCCCCTTTTTAAAGTGAGAGATGTTCAAATCTGAGTTCTTCATTAATATTTAGAGAACATTGACATTAGAGACGTCACGTTTCCACCAGCAGAAACCAAAATGACATGTCCATTCATAGAGGATCATGTAGAGAGGAGGCTGGATTAATCCAGAGGAAATGTTATTTATGTCTGGAGAGGATTTGAGGACACGAGTCTATTGATGCAGTTACCCAGATTCATCTTTATTTGAGCGACATTTTAAATAGTGAGTTATTCCAGGGATTTGCTATTAAAAATAAGGAGTTTTATTTTTATCATTTGAAACCTTTAAAAAACGAAATCAGTAAATCTCAAAAACTGGTAGGGGCTTTCAACTCGTATACAACCTCATTCATTTTACAAATATTAGCTCGGTTGTCAGCGACGCTGCCTACACTTCGGGCGTCTCGAGTTCAAATCCCGGCCCCAGCAATCTACATTTTTGTGATTAAAAAAAAGGCTTTTAAGCGAATATGTTTTAAGTCTTGACAATTAAATTGAGATAAATGCTTATTTTAACATATCTCAGGCAGCTACAGTGTTTCTTTTTAGCGTGCAGTGATATCCGTGTGTGCATGTGGTGGTGGGGGTGGGGGTGAGGAAAACGGTCATTCATGCGATTACGGAGATGACTGGTTAAATTATTAACTGATCAAGAACCATTCCTTACTTTACAAGTGATAAAATAACCTTCCTGATTTTATTTATTCACTATTTGAAATGATTCAAATGTAGACGTTTGCATTAACTCTGCAGATATTTCTCTGTTTTACCGCTGCAGCTGGGTTTCTTTTCTTGCTGAAAATGTTCTTGTAGTCTCATATGCTTGTAGGAACTTATCAATTTCCGTCGCCAGAAGTAACTCAGGTTCAACTTGATTGAAAACTATAAATTAAATCTAGTTCCAACATTCTGGCAGAACAATTCTAAAATTAATAACTAACATGTATGGAGAGACATAATTCTTGATTTGTGCATAACTTTCTATTTGTGCGTGCGTATTCTTGGTCTATAACTGATGTATGTTTTGTGCATAAGTAAAAAAAATTACAAAATAAAAAATACAATTTACACATGCACAAATTCAAATTACAACAGCTTGGAATTAATTTCACACAAAAATCTTTAAAAGAATACCCACGAATCACCTCTGGAGCCTCAGTTATACACGGATTCCATCATGAGACTCTTTTCACTTCTCACTGACTCATCCGTGAGTGATGCGTTCAAGTATTACTAGAATGCTGGGTCATCAGAGTTTTCTTTTTTTCTGGAAATTATTTTTATTTTTAAAGTGACAAGTGTTTTAAAAACGCTTATTTGGACTTTTTTACATTAATTATCAGGAATATCGGTTTAAGAAAGCAGGAACATTTAAAGTTTCACCAGATATTATTCACAATCTAAGTTTAAAACAGCTGATAAGAAAACTCTGATGAACCACCATTCTAGTAGTACTTGAACGCATTGTAATTTTTTTACTTATGCAGAAAACATATTATATGAGTTCCTGATCAAGAATACGTACGCACAAATCCTTTTTTATGCACAAACCAAGAATTATGCACCCACAAATTGGAGTGAATCTATTTTCTGTCCATAAACAGGAGCCATTTTAGCACATTCTTACAAAACTCAAATACTTACTGTTATCCTGAATATGATACATCAAGTCACATTTTGACAAAAGTGACGGTTCTCCATTCTCCCATAGAGCAGGCAGAGTTTGCTAAATTGACTTCCATGCTGCTTCTGTTTCTGAGGGATTTAGGCTTAATTAAATTAATTTAGGCTTAATTAAATCTCAGCATGTGGCTTAAAATTATTTTCGTTTTTTTTTTAATTCAAACCAAATTCGAACCCGATCTATGCGGAACCTCTGATTGGTTGCACATCTCAACTTACATGCGTGAACCACATCCTTTCTTCCCCTATTTTACGACATTATCATTACCATGATTATAACTCCATGATCACAGGAATTGTTATTTCCTAACAACAGGGAGCTTCTCCCGACCAGATTACAGAGTTAGAAAATAAAAGAACACCTCAAGACTCAAGTTGGCCATATGCAACACTGTAATCGCATATTGTTTTCATTACAGACACCAGAGGAAAAGCAAAAGATCACGTGTCTTTGTTCATGGGAGAGATGGATAACAGACAGCACACACACTTTGACTCATATTTCTTACTATATTAACAGTAGGCATGTAGAAATCAAACTGATTTATCTTAACAGACTGGATTTATCTAAACGTTTCCAGACACTGAAAGCTCTTGCAGCGCTTCTTCTTTCCAGCAGCAATCTTGACATTGAATGACTCATGGCTAGTAGGATGTCAGGAGGTTAAGCAGGTAGGCCACCAAAGCCATCAATCAATAGAGCACTTGTTCGATTCCCACTCCTTCCAATCAACCGTCAGTAGCTTCCCATCACCGTGTGTAAATTAAGAGTGGATGAATAACACATTGCAACAAGTAACAAATTACACTGTAACCGCTTTGTGTACGTATCTGGAAAATTGCAGATAAATAGTGCTGTACAGACAGTATGATTTCTGAGTAAGTGTGCACTCTGTCTGGTATTAGTTTATTATTTCATTGGTCTAAATTTAAAAATGCCCATGACTTCAAAAGGAGTAAATATTATAAGTTTTGATGTCAATTTGATTTGCACATTGAACCTCTATTTGACGTCAGTTTGATGTTGAGCTTGGATGTTGACGTAATTATAACAGAAATTGTCGACTGGGATGCTCTCTTGTCCACCTTTTCCACAAAGGATCAGCTAAATATTAAGCTTGTCTCCTTCTTCTTCTGGAGTAGAGATCCTCTTTCTTAAAAAGTCCTGGTGGCAGTGTTGTTGTTTTTAGTTGACTAAGGTGATTGGGTGTCCAAGGCTCTAAACCAGGGGTGTCAAACTCCAGGCCTCGTTTTAGAGCGTCTTGTAGCTCCCTTTGAGCACCAACAAAGTTGGTTCCACAATCTGTTCTGATGCTTAGAACTGGCCCTCTTCTGCATTTGAATCTACGAATCACATTGACGCAGGAATCTATGGTGAGAATGCACCATTTCCAGGTGTACAGCTCAGGTTACAAGACAGGTAAAAATGACCGACAGAGCCACAAAGCGAGCTATTTGTCCAGAACCTTCATCTTTTCCTTTACCCATTTGAGCCGCAGGTTTACAGAGCTCATCCAGCTACTTTTGGGGGAAGGAGGGATAAACTCTTGACAGACCGCGGCGGAGCTCACTCACTCGATATGTCTTCAGACAGCGAGACGCTGCGGGGTACAGAGGCTGCCGGCTCTGGCCTCATCAAGACATTAAAATAAATTAAAAAGGTCTCCTAATGTTATTTTCCCCCCTCAGATTCATATGAAACAGTTAGCCTACAAGCTCAGCCATAGAGACACAGAAACACAGTGGAAGTGGCTGTCATACAGACACAGCGCCCTTTACCAGGAAAATCTTTTAATAATAATCATAACCCAAACATGGAAACATGATTACCAATGTTTTTGTGGAGCTCTTCAAAATAAATAAACCTGATCTTTCAACATCGTCTGTGTTTTCTATTCATTCTAAGTAAGATATCAACAGACAGCTGGTAGCCCCTCCCACATGCGGCCTCGGCATTAGAAACACATTTTTTGACATGTGGCGAAAAACAAATTAGCTGCGTAGCGAACGAGGGGCGAGGCACATACATTTCTTGCACGAATTGCGTTTGGTGTTAAAGCACCTTCAAGGTGTTTCAGCAAAATTTCATTTCCTGAAATATTATTTTCTATCTTAAAAATGTCAGTGTTTTCAATTTCGAGACTCAACATATTGATGGCTCAAAAATTCAATGTAAAAATCCATGCTTTTCCTGTCTCACTAGAACAACAGTAAAGCTAGTTTCTGGAGCGCAAACAGGACCTTTTGGTTGCTCTATGAGCGAATCACGTCTCCTAGGAGAAAGTCTTGCGGGCAGGGTACTTTGTTACGGTGTGGGTTTTGGCGGCTGCTCTGTGAAAGAGACCTGCTGGACTCGGGAAAACCGTGTCTTTTAGGAGAACTGAGTCTCTAAGCGGCTTCAGGCCTTGTCCTCACGTAAACGGGTATCTGCTAAAACGAATATATTTTTATACGTTTTGGCCGATCATCCACACAAAACCGAAGATTTAAGTCACTCAAAACGGTACATTTGGAAAACTCCGGTTTAGTGTGGACATGAATAACCAGTGATTTACGGTTTTAAACCTCACCTTTTGCGGCAATTAATGCATACATGTCATAAAGAGGTGTTTCAATTAACTTTGAATTTCGCAACTTGGAATTTTGATAATAAATTCTCTTAATGGAAACACCACAATTTCGAAAGAACTCGTTTTTCGAAAAAAAGTTTTTGCGCTTAGAGGAGGTGGTATTTGGGGAGTATCGAAACAAACTTTTTTCGCAAAACTGTCATGAAAACACTGTCAAAGGTGTGGGTAGAAATGAGGATGCTTGATATAAGTTGAACTTGACGTACTTTAATTCCAGCAGTGAACGTGCGTTTTACATCATGGCAGAAGGAAAGTCAAAGAGAGTCGAAACAATATTGTTGATCACAACATAAGGCATCTGGTGTCTCACACTGCCACCTAGTGGACATTCTCAGAAGTGCTTTAACTTAAAACGTAAGTGATCCATTTACATTCTCATTTATTTAACTTATCAATACTATGACAAACACTTTTCGAAATAGAAAACCGCCTTTTTTGTATGAAGCGTCTGTCCTGAGTACAGCACAGCGGGCGCCACGAGAGATCCAACAGCTTCACAGATCATTATAAGTTGTGTGTCATACGGAATCATACAGCTCCTCCATAATAAAGTGACCAAGATTTCCTCATCGCCTCAAATGTAGCTGCACCTCTGCAGCTTGGAGTCTGAGTAAGACGCAGAATTTCCTTTGAAGCATAGCGCGAGTGCACGGACAAACTTTTTTTTTTTTTATGTGCTCTGACAAACTTAAATCGACCTTTTCCTGTTTTCAAACAGAAAAAAAGTCCAACAGCTTATTAATTAGAATGGTTATTTATTTAAAAACCGCTGAACAGGTTTCTTACGCACACCTGAGATGGTCAAAAGACTGCGCAGCACACGCTCACAAGACAGAGCTGTGAGGTCACCGCAATGCTCCTTTATCAGTGAATCAAATAAAAAAAAAAATACTTCATCTCATCCATTGCCATGTTTTTAATGACTTCTACTGCTTCTTGTCGAGGAGCAAAGGAGAAGAAGCGCTTTGCAGTTGGCTATTTTACACAAAATATCGCTTCCTTCACAAGGCATGTCACTCAAGAAAGACGCAGTTGGAGATTTTGGGTCCGACTTGGACTCAAAATACGCGATAAATTTTCACTTACTTTTAGGAAAACACTGCCAACTACTGTTCTGGCAAGCTCATAACCACGTCCAAGAGCGCAAGTATGCGGGAATGTGTGGATGGAATTATTTTTAAAACAATCGTGTGTGGACGTAACACTTTTTATAAAACAGAGGTCAGCAGGTATGTGTTTGTAGAAATACCGGCCTACGTTTGGGCAAGGCCTCAGAATGATGGGAGCTGGTGGAGGTGGTTTTTCCTGTTCGCAGAGACACTTTTTGCTCTCAATCAAAAATTACTTTTTACAATTAGGGGCGGAGACAGAGGGCTGCGTTGGCTTTGTTCTGAATGTGGTGTTATTTATTAGTCAAAAATGCATCCTTAAATTAGAAGCATTTCCATTTCTCTCAGTCACCTTTTCATGCATAATTTACAATTGGCCTCATCAGGATTAATGGACTCTCTTCATTTACTTGGAACCCAAAGTACTCCCAAACTGTCTAAGTTGTGTACTTTTAGACACCAAGTCACTGGTGCACAACTAGCAATTTTTCTTCCCATCACTCACTTTTACACCTGTCACACTTTTGAGCTGTACTGTGGTGATGTCACATGTTGAGGAAGCTCCCCAGTAGATTATTTCTTATTCAAACATTTTTTAAGATTGAGAATTTAAACCACCATAAGTGCCACTAAACCTAAAATGAGCTTTAGGTATTAAATTCATTTTATTTATTTTTCTAAAGTAAAAATTCACATCGGCAATGACGGTATTGAAAATGATGCCGTGTCCAGTCTTAAACATCATCGGCATACGGTGTTACCTTAAAGGGGCCATACCATGAAAATTATACTTTTTGAGGTTGTAAATGCATTATAATGTTCATTCCTCTGTATAAAGAACCCCAAAATGGTATTTTGATCCGTTCATATATTTAGGAATAATCCCAAAAACCTGCGGTTTCAGCAGCAGCCCCTCCCATACCCATGAAAACGAGCGGGTGCTCACATCGTGCTGACGTCAGCCTGATGTGAACAGCCCCTTTCAGGAAGAGTCTGATCCCCAGTCTAACACCAACACTCAATTTCTCCACTGAACCAGTGATGATCGGCAAAAAAACTTATTTTAGATGCAGAATACCTTATATCTTCCAATAGTGTCCTGTCTTCAATAGATTCCAGCTCAAACAGGTGTTTGTTACTGTAGATGTGGGGTTCTTTCAAGACCCCCACCACCATCACCACCCACCCTCAAAATTAAGAACACTGAAAAATTTAAGATAGAAAATAATATTTTGGTGAAGGAAATCTTGCTGCTTGAAAATCTATGGTTACAAAAAAATTCAGAAAATAAATTCACTGGTTTGAAAAATTTAGAATCTGATGGTACAGAGAAACTTCCATGCTGAAAGCTGTTTTTTTTTTTTTTTTTTTTTTTATCAGAATATGGGCGTTACTACGGCCGGATGATGTTTGAGAGCAGCAACCCCATCGCCAACTCGGCTCTGTTGATCCCCGTCACCGAGGACTCAGATGAGGGCAGCTACATCTGCCGCATCTCCACCTTTCCCAATGGAAACTTTGAGAGACGCATCACGCTCTGGAGTAAGTAGCATCTGATCTTACAGGAAGAGCTGCTAGTGTTGAAAGATCAGCAGGGTTGCTAATGTGGCAAACAGTAATTAAACAGAAAAAAAGTTTTTTTTTTTCAGTGATTAAACTAAAAGACACAGTAAAAACATTATAAAGGGGCCATACCATGAAAGCCCTAATTTTTTAGCCTTAAAGTGCATCATAATGTTCATTCCTCACTATAAAGAACCCCAAAGCAGTATTTTGATCTGTTCATGCACATCTGAGTAATCCTAAAAAAACCTGCACTCTTAAACAGCAGCCCCTCCCATACCCATGAAAACGAGTGGGTCCTCACATCTGATGCCCCTTTCAGGAAGAGTGTGCTCTGCCAGCATCACCCCCAGTCTAACACCAGCACCCAATTTCTCCATAGAGCTAGCGGTGATCATCAAAAAAACTTTCCTTTTAGAGGCAGTTTACTATATAACAGGGGTCCACAACTGGCGCCCCGCTGTCCGGGTCCAGACCTTGAGATCCTTTAATCCGGACCCCCAAGCAATTTTTTATAAAAAAGTATGATTTTACATTAACTTTACCCAAAGCAACTTTAGAACAGGCGTGCACGGGGACAGCTACATGTGAACCGGGGTTCTTCTACCATCAAACGCCTATAGCGGTGGCTAATGTTCAGTGAGATTAATGTTTGCATGGTTCAAGATTCAAAGGGTTTCTTGTCATATACACAGTAAGGAAATGGGTTTCCCTGTACAATGAAATTCTTACTTTACAGCTCACTCTAAATGCCATAAAGAGATAGATAGAAATAAAAAAAAATTTTAAAAGATTTTTACAGGATGGCTTAAGAGCATAATTACAGCGGCTGATGAGGGCTCCTCTCCTTCTTCATGTCCACTATCATTTCCTTGGTCTTGTCTGTGTTGAGGGTGAGGTTGTTGTCCTCACACTAAGTCACCAGGGAAGCCATCTCTCTCCTGTAAGCCGCCTCGTCCTCGCCAGTGATGCATCCTATCACAGCGGTGTCGTCCACAAACTTCAGGATGATGTTGTCCTGATGAGAGGCTGCACAGTCGTGGGTGAACAAGATGGGACTGAGGACACACCCCTGTGGAGTGCCAACGTTGGTAATGATGCTGGCTGAGGTCCTGTTCCCTATCCTGATAGACTGATGCCTGCCAGTCAGAAAGTCCAGGAGCCAGTCACAGATGGAGAGGTGTAGTCCAAGGGAGAGCAGTTTGTGGGTGAGCTTGTGGGGAACAACAGTGTTAAACACAGAACTGTAGTCAATAAAGAGCATCCTGATGTAGGAGTCTTCATTCTCCAGATGTGGATCTTGATGAGGATCTGCATCGCGCCTAGCTGTGGCGAGACGGGTCTCCGGCTGTGATGTTACGTTTGGCTGGCTGTGTAGCTATTCACTAAAAGGGAGGAAAAGATTTCATGCACAGCCCGTGTCCCCCTGGCTATCAGTTGTGGGACGGGACGGATGTGAAAGGGGTGGGGGTCGTGGGTCTGGGGGAGGGTTTTCTATTTTAATTTTCATGCTTGTTTTAAAAGTATCTATGTTCTCTGCAGCTCTCAAGTCCTCTGGTCCTCAGGCCCTTGAAAATTCAAAAACTGTTTCTCTCTCTTGGCTTCAGGATCGATGTCTAAAATGTCTGTTTTCTCCTGGTTGAACTACAGAAAATTATTTACCATCCATGATTTCAGGTCTAAATACTTCCCAAAGTTGGTTGAAAATGATTTATTCCTATAAACTAGAAATTCAATCAAATTATCCTTGGAGCACAACCTTTGTAACAAATGAAAAATATTTATAATTTATTATCAGCTGTTACCTCTAATCAATAAAGTAATCCGTCTCTCAACCTTAGGCAATTAGTACTCTTTGAAGACTTACTACTACAAAGAAATAATGAAAACTGAACAACAATGTCCTTTGAATATTTTATGAATAAAATCAGGTTAAACAAGCAGGGAAACTGGGTGTTAAAGCAAGTTATTGAAAAGAAAAAAAGACGGTTTTAATTAGCTGACGAAAAATATATAAAAATGAAATGAAAGCCAGGTGTAGGAGGGATGAAAGAATTCCTCTCAAAGAAACTGGCTGGTTTTGCTCAGTTCAGGTCACTTGGTTTTGGATATGTGACTTCTTTCTTCAAAACAAAAATTATAAGTTGCAAAGCTGGCTGCAGCGGAGGTGGCAGCTCAGACATGGTGTAAATACCCCTGATATGGACTCTTCTTGGAAGGGGCTGTTCTCACTTGTCTCTTTGTTCTTCTCTCACATCTAAAGACCAGATTATGTGTTTGTTTGACTCTGTTGTTCTGTCATTTCCTCCTCAGATCCAGTGTCTCCAGTTCATCTGAAAATGGATTCAGTCTTTACCACCTCAACCTTCTGTAACCTGACTGTGACCTGCAGCACAGATCACTCCATCATCAGCAGCTCCTTCACATGTGGAAGCAAATCCTGCAAACAGGATGATGGACAGCAGACAGAGGTCACAAAACAAGAGAATCTTCTCCAGATCTACCTGTCTAATGATTCAGTCATCTGTAACCATAGCAACCACGTCAGCTGGACAAACAGCACAGAGAGGATTGAACTTACTTGCCCTCTGAACAATGGTGAGTCTAGCAGATAATATAATCATCAAAAATAAGATTAGATTATCCCTAAATTATGACAACTTTATTCCACAGAAATAAAGTAAATCTCTTGAATTAAAGGATTTGTTTAGACATTTTTTCCTTCTGAACAATGGTAAGTCTAGATTGGAAGATTAAATGATGATTTAAAAAACAGATTATGGCGAAAATATGAGGACAAAAAATCTGGATGAGAATAAAGTAAATGTCTTGAATAAAGGAATTCTTTCAATGTAAGTAAATTAAGAAAAAATCAACTGGAACATGAAATTAATGAACTGAGATTACATTTACCTTACTAGAGAACCTCAATGGAGGGCTAAAAGAGCCAGACGTGGCTCTGGAGTCAGACCCCTGTTCTAAACTGATGTCTGTTTTTCTTCCCAGCTTCTCCAGAAATCCTCAGTCCTCACATTTCCTTCAGGATTTCAGTTGTTGTCCTTTTAGCTGCTGTTTTTCCTGCTTCTGTCTTCTTTTATGTTCGGAGGAAAAAAAGTAAGTCTGACTTTGAGCTGAGTTACAACATTTAAAACTTAGAAAAAAAAAGTCCTGATTAAAGGATTTTGATGTTTTAAATAACAGACAGAGGAACTTAAGTGAATCAAACATCAACCTCCTGGTAAGTCTTTGTTAAGATTATTTTTCTTATTATTGTTTGTTTGGGGTTTTTTTTTTTGTTTTTGCTAAAAATGAAACTGTTTAGAAGCAGAAAAATTTGAAACCAGAAGAAAGAAACCGGTGTCCGGCATTAATTTGACCACCACCCCCCACCCCATCCCCACCAAAAAAAAAAAAAAGGATTTGGTCGCCAGAAAGGTCAGATTGCCGAGGTCGGACGTATTGTATGCAGTGGAGGTTCTTCTCTAAGGTTACGTGAAGACTCTGGCGGTTGCATCGGAGCTGTAACGCTTCACTGTAAAATGGTTGCTATAGATTTTACAGTAATTAACTGGCAGCTGGACGCCAGTTATTAATTTATAGCATTTTACCGCTTTTTTTTTTTTTTTTTTCTTTTTACTGAAAAACAAAATACACTAGAATTTATGTGTCCTGTATTTCATTTTAGTGTTACATTACTGTAAAATGAAACAGTGGTTACTGGCATCCAGCTGCCAGTAGTTAGTACAGTAATTGTACTGTGCTTCCTTTTACAAAAAATTACTGTATTTTCATTTCCATTGTATTTACTGTAAAGAAAATAAAAATGTATTCTGGTTCACTTACGACATCCTCTCCAGCTGTTTCAACAGAATGGCTTTTAATGCTCAGTAGTTGGTAGCATTTTATTTTATTCTATTTTTATTTGTTTTATTGTTTTCGTATTGATCTTTTTTGTATTTTACTGCAGACTGCTTTTGTAATTTTATGCTGTTTTTATTTATTTTTGTTTTTAATTTGTCTAATTTTTAAACTCTCTTCCTTCTTTTAATGTGAAGCACTTTGGCCTGCTATAAGCAGTTGTAAAGTGCTATAGAAATAAAGTTTCATTCATTCATTCATTCATTCAACAAGCTTTTTTTCTTCTTTTCATTCACTTGACTCGACAGCATCGGTCATGATTGTTTTACATTAAATGCAAATCTATTAATACTCAAGTTAATTGTATTGTTTACTACAATCATTCAATGTTTGACAAACATTTAGAGCATGTTTTTAGTAAGAGAGACACACAGTTCCAGGAGGAACCTGTGGTTTTCTTCTTGTGAAGCCGTATTGCTAACCACTGCACCACCATACCATCTCTAAGTGTTTTCAAGCTGAATTCTCTTCTTCCAAAATTGCAAAGAACGTCGAACTAAGACCCTTGACCAAGTGTACATTTGCCATTCCTGGTTAAATTAATATTTAAGGCTGTCATTCTAAAAGCCTGTTACATCACAAATGTTTTAAAGAAACCGAGTGGGTAACATCAACGTTTGAGCCTCAAAACGAGTCTCTGGAGCATCTTCGCTAAAAACAGCACGTGAGCCAGGAAGCTGTATTTCCACAAATAGATGAGTTGTAACTTTAATTAATTTATCCATTAGGTAATTTAATTTAAAAAAGAAAAAAACAAACAAAATCCTATTGGATCCAAAACACAGTAACATAAAAATCAAACAAAAAAATCCTCAAGTATGTGATATCGGTGGATACGTTTGTGCAGTCATTTTGATTTGTTAGGAACTCTCTTACAGTCTTTGTACTAGTTAGATATAGCAGGTTAAGCTTAGTCCAAATAAGAAAGAATGATGATGTACTTGTCTGGGTTTGGCCATATTTTTCTGGACATTTTTCTAGCTGTATTCTGATTAACAGGAACAGGGAAAATATAGAAATGACAAGAGAAATTCCCACAATGCATTGCTCTTTACATCCACAGTTCATTGATGTTTATGTCAGCTGGTGCACAGGATGAGACTGATGCGAGGCACCTGTGAAGGGGTGGGCGGGGCAACACCTAGAGAGTTTTTCTTTCCACAGTGGTTTAGCTGGAGGAGAGGACGACGGCGGCACGCAATGCGCAGGACCCAAAGCAGCAGGAGTGGAACACGGCCTAGAGGACTCGCGAATTGGGGCTGCAGGGCGTGCTCGGAGCGGAGGATCTGCTAGGAGAAGATCAGCGGCGCATCGACTCCAGCAACAGCGACGCGCCGGCTTCAGCGACACTCCGGTTCCGGTCCCAGCGGCACTTCAGTTCCAGCTCCAGCGGTGTTCCGGCGTCCGACTCTGCGACCGACTCTGGCTTTGGACCTCCAGTCTCAGAGAGCCCGGTGCTCCGTAGCAGCATGCAGACGGACACGCACCTCCATAGCAGCAGCCCGGGCTGAGCTTTCTTCCCCTCCACACCCCCATGAAAGGAGCTAAGTGGCCGAACTTTCTCTTGAACCCGCCAACCTTAGCATCCCTTTTTTTGTTTGATGTTTTTAGTGAAGTTCTTGTACTTTTGAGTTATTATAATGCACGGTTTGGGGGTTGTTTTTACTTCGTTTGGAGTTGTTATGTGTTTGTGATGCTAAGTTGGGTCGGGTGGGAGGAGAGCGGCGTGACACCTACTTGTGACTCTTTTTATCTGCCTCGCCATTTATTTTAAGGAGGGATCACACTAATGCAGATGTGTTGTCTAGGTTTCCTGCTGCCCCTTCAGGTGCCACCACACAGAGCCCTGCGAGTGATGCTGCCCAGGTTGTACACGCAATGGAAGTTTTGGGCCGGAGTGAGGACACATTCACCAGCTGGGGATGGGACCCAGGCTTATGGAGACGGACCAAGAGGGAGACTCAACAATCTCCCAGGTTCAGGACTATTTAAAGCAAGGTGGGTTGCCTGACCCAGCTCAAAGGCAGTCCCTCCCCCAACCAACAGAGACTGCTGCACCAGTGGAGGAGGCTTGAGTTGGTGGAAGGAGTGTTGTGCAGGAGGGTGAGGGATTCATCAACCTGTGAAGACCTCCGCCAAATAGTAGTCCCTGAGGCAAAGGTTCCAGCTCTGCTGGAGTTTTGCCACAAACGTGATGGACATCCAGGTACAGAACGCCTGCTCACCATACTTAGAAGGAACTTTTTTTGGCCTCAGATGGAGCAGACGGTACAAGCATTCACTCAAACCTGTCCCCGTTGTGTGCTCCACAAAGCTAAAGCAAATGTCCGCGCACCTCTAGCCCCTTTCACAGCCAAAGCTCCTATGCACATTGTAGCAATGGACTTTTTGTCACTGAGCCGTCCTACAGACAGATTTCAGAACATTCTGGTCGTGACGGATTTATTCACAAAATATGCATGGGCCATTCCAACTGTAGATCAGACGGCTATCTCTACAGCCCGTGCTCTGTGGACACATGTCATTCAGCCTTTTGGGTGTCCTGAAGGCTTTCACTCAGATCAGGGCCCAAATTTTGAGTCGAGGCTGATTAAAGAACTATGTTTGGTTTATGGTTGCCGTAAAACCCGCACTACCCCTTATCACCCTCAGGGAAACGGAGCCTGTGAGAGGTTCAATCAGACACTGTTGAACATGCTGGGGACACTGGAAGTCGAGCAGCACAGTAACTGGGTGGGGCACCTCCCGGGGTTGGTCCAGTCCTACAATAACACTGTCCACACTTCCACCAAATATGCACCTTCCTTTTTGATGTTTGGCCGCCACCTTAGGACCCCTGTGGACATGTTGACTGGGGTAGTGGGTCCCGAGGGCTCCAGTGCCACAACAGAGTGGGTGAGTAAACACCACCAACAACTAACCTATGCTTACAGCAGAGCCTCGGCCCACCTACAACAGGCGGCCAAGGAGAACAAGAGGTTCTATGACCAGACTGCTAAGTTTTCTCCTCTTCTTCCTGGAGAACGTGTGTTGGTCTTGGACCACAGGAGAAGAGAAAAAGGGAAGCTTAGCGACAGATGGGATAGTGAGCCACAGGTTGTTGTGGGTCAGCCGTCTCCAGACCACCCTGTGTACAGGGTGCGTCCGGAAGGCAAAGATGGCCCGGAACGTGTTCTGCACCGAAACAACTTGAGGCCCTGCTTACCCTGTCTTAACCCCAAAATGGTGCCGAACGATCGGCCTGATCTTGCACCACAGTGCGGCTCCACAGTTTGGGGGTTTGCTGTTCCTCTCCCGCCTGCCGAATTAGACCAGGGTGCTCCACTCCCAGAACTAAGACGCTCCCAGCGAACAAACAGGCAAAGGCCCCAAAGATTTTGTGACTAGTTCTAGGGACTAGAACCATTACAGTTGGGGGGAGTGTCAGCTGGTGCACAGGATGAGACTGATGCGAGGCACCTGTGAAGGGGCGGGCAACACCTAGAGAGTTTTTCTTTCCACAGTGGTTTAGCTGGAGGAGAGGACGACGGCGGCACGCAATGCGCAGGACCCAAAGCAGCAGGAGTGGAACACGGCCTAGAGGACTCGCGAATTGGGGCTGCAGGACGTGCTCGGAGCGGAGGATCTGCTAGGAGAAGATCAGCGGCGCATCGACTCCAGCAACAGCGACGCGCCGGCTTCAGCGACACTCCGGTTCCGGTCCCAGCGGCACTTCAGTTCCAGCTCCAGCGGTGTTCCGGCGTCCGACTCTGCGACCGACTCTGGCTTTGGACCTCCAGTCTCAGAGAGCCCGGTGCTCCGTAGCAGCATGCAGACGGACACGCACCTCCATAGCAGCAGCCCGGGCTGAGCTTTCTTCCCCTCCACACCCCCATGAAAGGAGCTAAGTGGCCGAACTTTCTCTTGAACCCGCCAACCTTAGCATCCCTTTTTTTGTTTGATGTTTTTAGTGAAGTTCTTGTACTTTTGAGTTATTATAATGCACGGTTTGGGGGTTGTTTTTACTTCGTTTGGAGTTGTTATGTGTTTGTGATGCTAAGTTGGGTCGGGTGGGAGGAGAGCGGCGTGACACCTACTTGTGACTCTTTTTATCTGCCTCGCCATTTATTTTAAGGGGACTTGCGGTGCTGTACGCTTTTATTTTTGCGTGACGTTGATCACTTTTATTGAAGGTGGTTTCCACTTCAAGAACTTTTTTTTATGCCCTTTTAAAGCTAGCGTGTCTTTTTTTTTACCTGAGCTTTTACAAAGCCCTTTTATCCTTTTTTATTTATTTTTTATTATTGTCATAATAAAAAAACATCTGTGTACACACTCCGTGGCCTCTGCTTCCTGTACCTGGTCGTCTCCCCAGCGGAAGATCGCTTTATTCGTCCCTCCGACATTTACAGTAAAATACTGTATAGTCTTTATATAGTATTTTACATTTGACATCGCTGTAAAATACTGCATTAGAGTGTTTTTGTGGGAGTCCAGCGTGAGATATAAATCATATCACAGATGTATTTTGGTTAAAGTTAATTGGTTACATATGTTTTTAATGCATAATGTTTTTCAGATTTGATGAATTTGATGTATCATCTTCATGTTTTAATGAACATCAGAAGTCTTAATCATAACCCCAATGAGGCAAAATTCTTTGTGATTTTTGGCTATATAAATAAAAATTGAATAAATTGAACTTCAGTCAAACATTTCAACAGTCTATCTGATGGTCCATGATGCTTCAGGTCTGACTTCTGCCTCCGCCTGCAGATTGAAACGACTTCACTCTGAAATGGATCCACTGAGAAGTAATGAGATCTGGAATTCAGCAGCAGGATCATCGGCAGGAACATGTCTCCATAGGATCAACAGTTTTCTTGTTCTAGTCAGAATCTTTTTTTAAAATGTCAGATTTATTTTAAGTTTCTTTTCCTTTCGCTTTTGATTAACATTCTCTTTGATTGTTGCTCACATTTATTCTGTTTAATTTCATTTTATTTACATTGTTACCAACACAAACAATCACTATGATAATAAAAATGTAATATTAATAATGCCTTATTATTCTGCACACACAACTGAACTCTTCTATTCATCACGAACATCAGAGAGGAAATAAAAATTTGAGTTTAAAACACATAATTATATTGAAACAGCGTAAATTTTACAGCTTTTAAGATCATAACGATTACATCTGAACATAAGGTTGGATTAACCTATAACTATGTGCATGCTTTTACTTTTAGCAATTATTTTTTCTGCATACATTTTAGTTTTAATTTGTGATCAAATATTTCTGTTAAAGTTTCTGGAATTCTCAATCAATGTGTATGACGTAATTTACTTACATGGCTTTCTTTTAAAAACGTATAAAAGAAATGTTTCTATTTAACAGGATACTGTTGAACTGTTTAACTCACTAGAATAAGAAAGAGTTTAGATTATGAATTATATTTACTCCTGTGGCTTATAAAATGTGGACTGCTAAGTTGTTAAAAAGTGAGTCTTTTGGGGGAAATAATTTTTAAAATTATATTTAAATTACGTTAAATAAATGTACCGGTAGTTTGTTTTCAATTTCGTCTAAAGTGTTTAAACAGAATAAAAAATAATTCATAACTAATAAAACGTAACACTTAACGATAAGGATCCCTTTATTAATATCAGTTCATAGAAAACTGCATTATTTAACTATTGAATTAATTTATTATGCATTACTTTGAATTGGTGCACTAAATAAATTAATCACATAAACATCATAGTTTGGTCTGTTTAATTTACTAATTTCAGTGATTTGGTTTGAGATATCTGATTAAAACACTCGTATCAATCCTCAGACATTAGATTTATTTCTACATGTCTTCCTGTTTGATTTATTTTTAATATTACATCTGAGAGAAAGAGAAAAGAAACCAGTGAAGACTCAGGATGAGTTAAAAAAGAAGAATAAATATTTGAAATTAAAATGAGTGGGAGGTACTCGTATTTGGATACTAGAACCTTGCTAATAGAATAGAATATGTGAAATTAGATACAAAAGTTGAGCTTAGTGGATGTTATTGCACATATTATTGTTGGGCATGTCCGGTCTTCATCATTGGAGGTCGTAATAGAAGTTTTATAGTTTGACAGATTTGGGTTAATAGCTTTTTCTGAGTCTTTTGTGTGTGCCGGTCGCCTCCTATATAACATACCTGTGGGTAGCAGACAGAACAGTCCCTTTGCTGGATGGGTGTGGTTCTTTGTGATGATGCGTGCCAGTTGAAGATGTTTGTGAACACCCCGGCGAGTTTGTCAGTCCAGGGATTGCTGTCGGGCCCCGGGGATTTGTGGAGGTTCACTCATCTCAATGTGGCTGTTTCAATGCAGAGTTTGGCGTCCTCTCTGTCCAAAGGTGGTCTGGTGATGGATGTGGTTGTCTGCATTACAATGGGTGAAGAAGGTGTTTAGTTCTTCTGGAAGTGAAGTAATGGACAGTTCCACAGACCTGCCTGCTCCTCTCCTTGTAGTCCATGCCTCACGTGTTTGCACAGATTCAGTCCTGATGGTCTTCCTGAAGTCGTATTTGGCTGTTTTGATTCAGGATTGCCTGATCTGAAGACAGTGGTGCAGGCTTTGAGTTTTGGATTCTGGTCTAGCTCAGGGTTTCTGATTGGGGTGAGTGCAGATGAGGGATTGAAGCTCAGTGTCATTGAGGCTCTCCCTGATGTAACCTTTGACAGAGACCGTTTACACATTTGTGTCTCCATCAGCCGCTTCTGCACACATCTGCCTGTCTGTTGTTTGAAAGTTGTCATGCAGGACCTTATAGGAACATGACTGGGAACCCATTATTTCAGTTTGAACCTTTGTTTGTAGGCTGGTAGCAATAGTAGGGCACTGTTGTCAGATTTGCCAAAGACTGGCCAGAGGAGAGGTTTATAAGTGTCTTTAAAGGAGGTGTAACAATGACAGAGTATCTCTTCCCTCCTGATAGGGAGAGAGAGATATGTGCTGGTAGTATTTTGGTAAGATGGCTTTCATGTGATGAAAACTGCTTCCAGGTTTGATATTTCAAGTCTGTTTTTTATTTCCATACAGTTGTTCTAAGGCTTGTGTTTTAGGACATGTGTAGCCCACAAACAGTTAACCCAAAAGAACCACACCCTCCACAGGACTTGACTGAGTCCTCCAATCAGACCAGTCTGTAGACGACGAGGTTGTAACGCAGAGGGGAACCAACAGGAAGACAAAAACACAGCAGCTCCTCGTGTCCCACTCGAAGGATCGTCCAGAGATTTCACGTCTGCAGCAGGATAGTGTAGAGATCTTGTTTATGGTTGTCAACACAGACCTGCTTCCTCTTCTCTGATCTTCTCCTGTGGTGTGAATAAAAGGGGAATTATGTGTTGCAGATCCTCAAACACTGGATATAGTCATCGACTGACAGAACTATTTTTAGTCTGCATTGACTGAAGGAGCTGGAAATATGTCTTACAGTCCAAAATAAGTAATGATTTAAATGATTACAGTTTTACTTTGAAAGAACTTTTGTTAGGTTTTGTTTCTGTAGTTTGAGGGTTTCACATATGATAGAACTAAACAACAAACAGCTTAGAGGTGACGGGTCAGCACCGTTTCTGTAACCACTTCCTGAAAAACTCACTTCCTTCTAGAATGGAGCGTTTCACTGTTACTTGGACCGTTTTTATTTTTCTTTTTCAAGGTAAAACATTTTCTTTTACTGATTTATTTCTTCTTTTTTAACGTTAAACATTTTCTTTTGCTCCACAGATCTTTAGACTTTAAACCACTTTAAACATTAAATGATGTGTAGATAAAGTAACCAGGATGCTCTTTTGCTTCACGATTCACATTTTTATATATTTGGTCTCATATTTTTTTGACTGATTTGTTTCCTGGACAGAATAATAATGAAAGTGGGTCTGAGTTTGGCTAAAAACCCTTTTTAAGAAAAAGTGATGGATTTCTATTGAATATCAAACAGATCAAATGCAGATAAACAGCTTGATGGTGTTAGTTTGTAGAACCCTCCCTGAAGTGTTCACATCAAAAATAATTTTTTAAACAGTCTTCCTGATTTAATAAGAGATTATTTATTATCATGTAAGAAATTTAGCTTTTTTTTATTTACCTGAAATATCAGCAACTAATTTTTTATCTTGTCATTAAAACAGTTTTTTTGAAATAATGTATTTATCTCTATATATAATAGTAAACAACATTTTCATTCATAAATATCATTTGTTCTTCTTGGTGTTCTAGTTTATTTTTGTAATCAAAGATAAAACGGACAGAATTTCCTCATAAAATGTTAAAGTCTCGTGTTGAAAGTGTTTCTTTCAGTTTAAGTTGAGGTTGTTGGATGAGGTTTAATCTGTTTATAATTCATTTGTTCACATTTAATGTCTAAATAGAAACAAAAGTTACATTTCATGTTAAATAAATCTTTCAGATTTTTTTCTGATTCTGTTTGGTGTCAAAAAGTTTTTAATTCTTCATTTTCTTTGTTACATATTTGATTAAACTGAAATTCTGTGGAATAGTTTTTAGTGTTTGTTCTGTAACAATAAGGAGAAAGTGATGAAGATGATGATGAATGATTGAAGAAAGCAAATGTTTGATTCTCTTTATATGTTTGTTTCAGGTTTCTCTGCTCTGACTCCAGTGTTTGTTCAGACGGGAGAAGATGTCGTTCTGGATGTTAATGGAGCTGATTGTTCAGAGGACGGTGCTATTATTAATTGGAAGTTCAATCAAAGTGATATTTTAGTGAGACTTACGTGTAATAATGGGAAGAACCCAACAGTGCATAAGTATGAGTATAAAGAAAGAACTGAGATCATTGAAGAAACATCTTTGAAACTGAAGAATTGTCAGAAATCATTTAGTGGAGTTTATTCTGCTACAAGGTTCTCACGTAAAGAAGACATTGTAGCAGAATATAATGTCAGAGTTGAAGGTAAATCTCTTTGTTCTTCTCTCTCATCTAAAGACCAGATTATGTGTTTGTTTGACTCTGTTGTTCTGTCATTTCCTCCTCAGATCCAGTGTCTCCAGTTCATCTGAACGTGGATTTAGTCTTTAACACCTCAACCTTCTGTAGCCTGACTGTGACCTGCAGCACAGATCACTCCATCATCAGCAGCTCCTTTACATGTGGAAACAAATCCTGCAAACAGGATGATGGACAGCAGACAGAGGTCACAAAACAAGAGAATCTTCTCCAGATCTACCTGTCTGATCAATCAGTCATCTGTAACCATAGCAACCACATCAGCTGGACAAACAGCACAGAGAAGGTTGAACTTATTTGCACTCTGAACAATGGTGAGTCTACAGATAATATAAACATCAAAAATAAAATTAGATTATCCCTGAATTATGACAACTTTATTCCACAGAAATAAAGTAAATCTCTTGAATTAAAGGATTTGTTTCAATCTAAGTGAAATAAGTAAAAACAGTTGAAACATTACATTCATAAAGGGAAAGTTTGTGAACGTAATGTTGTTTGTTTTTTCTTCTCAGCTTCTCCAGAAATCTTGAGTCATCACATCCTCATCAGGATTACAGTTGTTGTTCTTTTAGCTGCTGTTCTTTCTGCTTCTGTCTTCTTTTATGTTTGGAAGAAAAAACGTAAGTCTGACTTTAAACTCAGTTACAGCATCTAAAACTTAGAAAAAAGTTCTCATTAAAGTATTTTGATGTTAAAATAACAGACAGAGGAATTTAAGTGAATCAAACTTCAACCTCCTGGTAAGGCTTTGTTTTAGAACATTACATGTTTTATTTGCAGGTCAAACATGTCTGCAGTCTGGCTGATGGTCCATGATGCTTCAGGTCTGACTTCTGTCTCCACCTGCAGATTGAAACGACTTCATTCTGAAGCAGCAGAAGAAGCTGGAAGAACATCTGCAAGAACATGTCTACATAGGATCAACATTTTTCTTGTTTCACTAGGAATCATTTTTCAAAATGTCTCAGATTTATTTAAAGTATATTTTTCTTTCACTTTAGGTTAACAGCCTCTTTGTTTGTGGCTCAGTATTGTTTTATTAACATTATTACCAACACAACCACACACATAATAACTATATGTTCTTTTTTATGTCTTATTCTTCTGCATTTCCTGTTATAACAGAAAAACACATCTGCGATCGTTTCTGTGCATCAAAAACATCAGTGAGGAAATAAAACTATGGTTTTAATACATAGAATTCTATCAAGACAGTTTAAATGTCACTGCTTTTAAGAAAACAAAAACTATCTATAAACATAAGATTGTATTCAGCATTTTTTTTCTGAATATGTTTTAGTTGCATTTTATAATCAAACATTTCTGTTATTAAATTATGTTAAATTCCCAATCAATGGTGTATGGCATTGTTTGCTCATCTGCCTTTCTATCAATAATTATTAAAGATGTGTGCCCATTAAACAGGAAACTTCTGGATTCAACTCACTAGAACAAAATAGAGTTAAGATTATTAATCACATTTATTATTTTAGCTATATATATGTGCTGCTAAATTCCTGAAAATATGTTTTTTAGGGGAGATCATATTTCAAAAGAGTTAGATAATTGTAGTTTGTATCAATTCCATCCAGTGTGCTTAAATGAAAGAAAAATGGTTCAAAACTGATTCATAATAAACTGATGAAGACTCCAGTTCAAAATGATGAGGGACAGATGTCTGTCACACAAAAACATCATTTACCTGAGGATGATAGAAGAATGCTCTGTATGAGACTGTAGATGAGAATAACTTCAACGAGATGAAACCAGATATTTAAAAACACAACCAGAACTTTATAAGTCTCAGATTTTTGAATCAGGAAACTGATAGAAATCTCATTTTGGACAAAAAAAACTTATAAACCAGGGTTATTCGTTAATATCTATGAAATACATTTAAACAAATTAGATCTGGTGATTAATTTCATTAGATTTTTTCTTTTCAAATATATTTTTGTAACCATAAGAAAACACTAAAACAAAAAAGTGAAACGTTTTCTCTGGCGACATCTGGTGGTTAAAATGAGATAACAAAACAGCAAGTTTTTAGAAGATCAAAACCAGTTTCAACCTTTTCAGAATGTATGCAGCTTCTATCACTAAATTAAGTGGATGGTTACGCTTTATTATTTACCATATTAAAAAAAGATTATTACCACTATTACTTAATATCTAAGCAAAAGCTAAATAAAATAATAAAAAGTAATTACAGAAAGAAGTGACTTTAGTGGTCAAAGTAAACTCTTTTAAAATGATCATTCATTGTTCTAACTTAAGAAAATTATTTGTATTTTGTTTTTTAGTGTTGCCTGTTTCAACGTTGTTTTTGTGCTCTTCTGTAATCTCATTGTATTTTGTGGTTTTCAGTGTAAAATAAGGAAGCATACTTATGCATTGCTATGTTGGACTTTTTCTGAAGAATAGTATTAAGGTCCTAAAATCTGAGTTTAGTTACAACAAACCAAAAATTGCTGCTTTAAAATAAATCTGGCGAAGAAAACGCCGTCAAACCTGGCAACCAGCACCAATGTATGAGTTTGTTTTGACCTATGTTTGATCAAAGTGTATCTAAACACTTTCATTTAAGAGTCTTATAATTTTTCATCCCAAGATTAAAAACACAAACACGTATTTTGTTGTTTTTCCACATTTTCCGCTATCTTCTTTGTCATCTTCACCTTTTTGCGACATTTTTCTGGTGTTTACGGTAAAGCCTCCGTCACGCGGAAGAACCGTCCAGCTAGCTCCTGCAAACACTCGGGCATGTAAAGCGTTGTCCTGCGTCTTTTCCGTCGGCTTTAGTTCTTTTCTGTCGGATGGAAACATTCTCTGGTTGATCTCCTCCCTAACCCGCCACCCCGCACAGAGCGCTGTCCGCATTATTGCCATGGCGACGTGCATCCCCTTCCAAACCCAGCTGTCGTCAATAATGGAGGTCCTGGTGAAGGCGGCGGTGGCGGAGATCTCCAAACTGGTCGACGACAAATGCGCGTTTCTGCACCTGGAGCTGTCTCGGAAGCAGAGCGAGAACGAGATGCTGAGGAGGAAGCTGCTGCTGATGGAGGAGAGCAGGAACGCGCAGCCGCCGCGCGGCCGCGGTCAGATCAATCACTCATCCATCTATCCATCCATCCTTTCATTCACTAATTTAAAACACTCTCAGATTCTACTTTAAATGTGTGCATTTCACTGTATTGCTTCCAGAAAACTACCCTGACAGAGGAAGTGGTGTGAGGAGCAGCTGTCCTCATCCAGCAGGAGACATGAAGGTGATTTCAAATCATTTCTTTGGTTTAAATTAAATCCAAGCTGTTTTTCTCGACTTCACTCACAAAAGGAGATCTTCTTGATGTGAACATTTCTATCTGGCATCCTTTCGTTTAACCTGCTGAAACACAAGCAAAATCTGCTTTCAAAATGTTTGTTAAAATGCATATTATTGTCATTTTATTAAGGGAAAGTTAAAATCACTGTTCAGAATGCACAATATTTCTAGTATTTATTTTTATCTGTAGATTATAGTAAAATCATCTATGCACCAAATAAACATTCAATATCTTTGAAAGACTCACGTCAATAAAAAAATAGTGTTTTTGGTGTTTTAACATGTTTTTGTATCACTTTTCTCATGATAGATAACATCAATAAGAAAATTAAGCCCATTTTTATATTTATGCACTATAGTTAACCTAACATTTCATATTTAACTATTTTATAGACCCAGTAAATTGAAAATAGTGTTTTTAACATGTTCTTGTTACATTTTTCTCATGATAGAGAACTTATATTGTGAAAATTAAGGTTTAAATAGATTTTTTTGTACATTTCTTAATGCAAATTGTTGTGAATCAGGAGAAGACACAAAAATACCATCTGAAAAAAATGTTCACTTGGAACACAGGAGCTACATTGGATAGGCCAGCTCTTCCTGTTCCGCTCTATTTTTGGATTCAGTTGCAAACAAATAGATCCATGTTCGTCTTTGTTTTCCTCATCTGAGCTGGAATCTGGATCAAAATTGTACGCTCTAATATCGCTCACCATTTTAGTTGCAACGTTAATTTTAGATTGGAGGGGTGATGAGTGGGAGAGCGTGTAAACAAAGGGATGATAGGAAATTAGCAGAGGCTTACTTCCGACCCAACAGTCCCGCCCACAACTCAGAGGTGAATTTCTAATAAAGTCCTGCCGCTCTGCAGAAACTATGTGCGAGAAAACAACACAATCATAACTAGAAGAGTTGCATTACCTGTGATAACGCTAATGTGAATGCTTTTTGCTGAAAGTAGTCGCTAAAGATGCTGAAGCTTTCTGCTGAAAATGGTGATCAAAATCTACTTTAACTGCTAAAGGGATTTGCTAAAAATGACAAGTGTAAAATTTGCTAAAAGACTGAAAATTTTGTTGAATAACTGTGATCGGATGCTAAAGTTGACCTCGATTTCTGAAAAACTTGTAGTGAAAGTGCTGAAAAATCCTAAATAAATGCCAACTTTGCAAACATATATAGTATGTTGCTTAAATATGAACTAAACTTCAATTTAGCCAACAAAACCTCAGTAGATGACAAATTAGCCAAAAGAGAAATATTACAATTTAATCACTGACTGGAAATTGATTGACAAGTTGATTGCTGAATACAATTGATGTAATTTTTTTATTACAACACTTTTTACAAACTAAAAAATTCAAACTACACAAGGTGGAACTTTTAACGCACAAATTTAAAAATTCTTACATTTAAGAGGAATTTATATTTCCACTTTTGATCCATTGTAAAATTGTTCAAAGTTTTTTTTATTTTTTTATTTTACCGTCTTTAGCTAAACTTTTTAAATAGATGTGTAGTTTTCTAGGACATAGTTTCTGCAGAGCGGCAAGAATTCACCTCTGAATTTTGGGTGAGACTGTTTGTGCGGAGAAAGCCCGCTCCTTCTCCCCGACATCCTTCTGTTCACATCCTCTCACTGAAGCTTACAGCTCCTCACACCTCAAACGTTTATTAGCAGTGCAACAAAAATGTTGATCCAGATTCCAGCTCAGAGGAGGAAAACAAAGAAGTTCATGGAGCAACACTCCCAGGGCTGGTCTTTCTTAATTTAATAACTTATCTGCTGCTCTCGGGTTGGTTTTGACTGCAGGAAATCTTAAGCAAACCTCTAAAATCATTTCTGTCCTTAACAATTATATCTAAACGTGGAGCTGGATTCTAACAGCTCAGTGCTGCCCCCTAGTGACCACATGCACTGATCAGTTCATGCTGTTTGAATGCAGTTTCATCAGGTTGAAGATGCTGCTGCTTCCTTCCCAATCAAAGAAGAGAGTCCAGACGAGGCGCTTTGGATCAGTGACCCTGCTGGTGAGTAAAAGCTGAATGTTTTTGTCAGAACGACCTTTCAGATCCTAAAGCGATCCCGCTCTGGTCTGTGCAGGTCCTGCTGTGCAGTTCTGTAACGCCGGTCTGAAGAATCAGAAGATCTCTGAAGCTCTTCGGGAGAATTCAGAGTTCAGTGACTCGTGCAACCCTTCAGCGCGAGCAGTGGACGCCAACGGCCTTCAGTTCACCATCAAGACGGAGAAGGAGGAGGGCCGGCTGATGCTCCGGCAGGACGGATGCCAGCACGCCGGCGCGGGGAAGCCGGCGGCTGACTTTACCGTTGACGAGCGGGAAAACCAGCTGTGGTCGTCCATCATTGAAGGTGCTGACATCGACGCGGGTTTTCCGGACTTCTCGAGCGTAGTGGAGGAGTATTCTTGCGCTTATTCCGAGCAGGCAGACGGCGCCAACGGGGTGTCGAACTCCGGGAAGCCTCCCGGCGTGCAGCCGGCGTCCTATCAGAGGCCGTGCAACGGGATTTACCGAAGTGACTTTTCTGTCCCGCAGTTATCGGACTTTCCCGCGAGAACGCAGCAGGAAAAGCCCAAAGAGCAGCTTTACCTGCAGACTAACTCGTCGCACGCGGCGCCACTGCATCAGCTGAGCGAGGACTCAGAGAGGGTGACCCTGCCCGCAGACAGACCAGCCGTCACCCAGAACTCTTTCACCACCAGCAGCTTCTACACGCACAAAGCCCTCACCGGCGTGGCTCGCGGCTACACCTGCTCCCAGTGCGGGAAGACCTTCAGCCGCCTCCACCAGTTCAAGCTCCACCAGCAAAGCCACAAGAGGAAGCGGGCCTTCTGGTGCGCGGTGTGCGGGAAAAGCTTCCAGTGCTCGTCCCACCTCAGCATCCACCACCGAACGCACACCGGCGAGAAGCCGTACGGCTGCGGGCAGTGCGGCAAGAGGTTCACGCAGCAGAGCAGCCTGAGGGTCCACCAGCGCACGCACAGCGGGGAGCGGCCCTACAGCTGCGCGCAGTGCGGGAAGACCTTCATCCTGATGCACCACCTGAAGCGGCACAGGATCATTCACACCTACAGCTGAGCGGCGCCGCGCTCACCGTCTCAACCTGTACATTCATGCATATTCTCCTATGCAAAGTCCGTCTGGGATTGTCTTTGACCCCAACCCTAAAGCATCACGCTCTTATTTTGAAGGGTTAGGTCCTCGAGAGACACTTTTAAAGCTAGAAGTCCAAAAAGGAAGCGTTTTAAAGAAGTGATGCCAGTCATCTGCATCCACAGATCACGTTTGTCCGCCACGCTTCACCTCTCCTCCCAACAGTTCCGCGGTGCATCTCTCAGGTTGAAGCTGAACTGTCATTGTAATGGTTACATCAGCAAACCTCTGCTACAGTTGGTGTGTCAAACCCCCTTTGGTGTCTTTTGCATTAAAAGTATTTTTAAAACATAAACAGACGTTTTGATCTTTTACTTTTAGTCTCTGAAAATCTCCTGTTTTTCCTTACAAAAATCTGGTCATTTTAGAAAATTGTTCCCTAGATTTGGCGTATTCCAAAAAGTCAACGTTATTGTTTGTTTTAGTCGGCTTTGTTTGATTGATTAGCAGAAAAAATGATTTATTTAAGCCCTACACGCTGTCGTGATTATTTAATTTAGCATCACTTTGAACGGAAAAAATAAAACTAAGTTAAAATAAATTAAAGTGTAAAGGGGTTAAATGACCAAAATATAAAAAAATTAGTATTTTATTAAACTTGCAGAAAAACGCAAAAATAATCACAATTATTAGTATGTTAAGTATCTACAACTGTCAAGTGATTTTATTTTTAACAATAAATTACAGTAATGCTTTGAAAAACCACAAGAGGGCGCTGTGGTTCTAACATTCATACAATGAAGAAGTCTGCACCCTTAGGCTTGAACAAACTACAAGTTTATCACCTTAAATTATATGAATACCTGAGTTTTTCCTTTTCAGCTGCATTTATTTAAGACACTTGTATTATTGTTTACTGCGTATATCATAAGCAATATTTGTTTAGTATTTTGATAGCTTAAGAAAGAATACAAACGTGCAAAATTTTCAAATTCACGTGCAAAAATCTTGAATTATTTAATTTTATTCAATCCCTTTTTTTCTTTTTATATCAGACAGGTAACCAGAGTAAAGACCTCAGAACTGGATTGATGTGGTCTACTTAACTCGAGCAGCAGAGTTCTGAATCAGCTGCAGTTTCCTGATGGATTTTTTTGGTAGTCCTGTAAAAACACTGTTACAGTACTTCTGTACAAATATTTTACCAAAAAAAGAGGAAATATAATAAATGAACTTAACTTAAATGTGAGGCAGTGGGTTCTGCCCTCACGGGGAGAGACAGGAAACTGATTCATGACAAAATCTACAACTCCATCATTGAGCGCACGAGATTTGTGACTCTGAGGCTAGATTATATTTATGTTTTGGTTTTTTTTTTTTTACAAGTGAGAAAAAAATATAAAACTATTACAATCATTAAATCCTTACAATCGTTTTTCATAAATACATAGAAAAAAAACAGAAAACTGTTATTTAATGAATTACCAGAGGTAAACATTAATGTCAGTCTTTGTATTTAAGAGGAAACTTTACTTTTTTTATTTTTGTTTTTTTTAGTCCTGCTCAAGTCAAGATATTTGGCATAGAATAAGATGTAGAAGATGTGGAAGTCCTTTCATTACCTGACACCTTCTAATTTTGGATCTATTATATGTGTTGGTGGGGGGAAACTAGAACACCCAGAGAAAACCCCACGCATGCACGGTAAGAAAATGTCAACTTAACCAAGCAGCCTGTTTTTTGAGGTCCTCGCCTCACAAATTTCAGGTGTTATTGTGTGTATGTGTCGTGTGTGTGTGTGTTTGCAACATTCTAATCCTTAAGTCGTCACATATTTACAACTTGGGGATGAGAATGTGTTAGTGTGTGAGTGTTTTACATTAGTTTTAAATGATTTGTTTTAGTGTTTGTGCAGTCGGTCTCCTGGTCTCTGATCTTCGTGTTCAGTCATTTGTGAAAAGTACAGGGCGCCAGTGGAGGACTTACCAATCCTGGTGTTCTTGAGCAAATGCCAGTGGAGCTCCACGGTGCTGGGCAGTGAGCACAGGGCCCACTACAGGACGTGGGGCCCTCAGGCCACCTTCATGAAGTCTGTTCCTGATTGTTTGGGTAGAGACATTCACACCAGTGGCCCTCTGGAGGTTCATTCTGTAGGCACGAGCAGTGCTCAGCCTGTTCCTCCTTGCACAAAGGAGCAGGTATGGGTCCTGCTGAGGGGTTGAGGACCTTCTACGGCCCTGTCCAGCTCTCCCAGAATAACCAGCAGTCCCCTGAAATCTCCTCCATGTTCTGGAGATTGTGCTGGGAGACACATTAAACCTTCTTGCTGTAGCACGAACGCAATGAATGATGTGGGATCTCTGCTGTCTTCATGTAGAGGCAGTTGACAGAATGCATTAGCCAGGTCGACTGTGGAGAACATTTTTGCACCCTGTAGGTTAGCAAAGATTTCCTCCATATGTGGCAATGGGTAGCAGTCAGTGATTACGGCTTTGTTTGATTCCCTCTAATCTGCACAGAGCCTGATTCCACCATTTTTTCGTCCAGTGACCACAATAGGTGAAACCCAGGGTGATGCATCAACTTTCTTTCGATGACGATGTTAACTTTGGGCAAAAAGGGCTTTTCTAGAGCAGCAACAGCAGAAGCGAAAGTGCCACCTGTGTCTGGTAGAGTAGAAAATCTGCTGCCCCTCGGTTCCAAGGCAATGAAGCAATGTGGTTCTCCTTCTAGCTTCCCCCCACCCATTACCTGAAGCATTTATCACAAGCAAGTAGTTGTTGAACATATGCATCCACATGGGGCATGGTGGCGGCAAAAACACTGGCGGTGGATGCACGTTCGCCACCAGAAACACGATTGGAAGTTTAGTGGGAACTTTGATATTGAAAATTGTTTAAGTTTTAAATTGATTTATTCTGGAATAACATTCCTGCCTTTTTATTCATAGTAATGTTAAAAGGTTGTGTTTTTAATGTTTCAAAAATTGGTATTCTGCAAGCTTTTTGGACTATTTTTAGGCTGTTTTGGAGTTTAGCTAAATATTCAGCTACATGCTAGCTGTTTTGGCCAATTTAAACTTTCTTGTTATGTTTTTTAAGCTGTTTTGCAGTTAGGCTAATATTTACATGCTAGCTGTTTTGGCTAACCCAAGTTTTTTTTTTTTGTTTTTAGTTTTTTAGGCTAATTGGGCAATTAGCTAATATCTTAGCAGCCTATCTAGCGTCAGCGTTTTTAGCAATCATCTTCAGCTATCGGCACTAGAATTTCAGCAGACAAATTCAGTTTACAGCATTCACACTAGCATTATCGCAGGTAATGCTATGTATCTAGTTCATTATTAAGTTTTTTTTTTTTTTTATTGATTTTAAAATTAATAAATATAGTTTTAGAGTGTTCAATAAATGTTTATCCTGTTTGGCCCGCGTCCTAAAGGTGTGTTTTGGATTTTGGTCACTTGTGCGATTGAGTTTGACTCCCCTGTTGTAACTCGTGGCCTCCGCACGCTGAGAATTCTGGGTAGTGCCATCTGCAGCAGCCTTGCAGCCTTTATAGTGAGTCCACACAAAGAGGAAATAAGGTCTCTGGGGTCAGATTGGGAGAAAACACCTGTTTGGTCTTGTTTACGTCTGTCACTGATTGAAGGGTGACAGTTCAAAAACATTCTCACACTTTAGGACTGTGATTCCAGCTCAATTTGACCCGGAGACAATCTTTGTAACTTTTTTGTACAGCTTGCATAGACATTTAAATAAACGGAACAATTCAATGTTGCCAATGTTGAGGTGATTTAAAGAAAGTCATCGAACTTCAAGTTGAAACAAATATCGTTTTATAGAAGGTTTTTAACACAGTGATGGGTCATCTTGACCCAAAGACAAAAGGGGGGTAAAAGTAGAAGCCACAAAGTCTGATTTCCTTTTTAAACACAAACACAAAATGAAAACAAAGAGCTTGAAAACATTTTTTTGCAAGCATAACAAAACAATATGCTTGAAAAGGAGAAGAAGTCTGGTTTGGTCCCACCCCTTTTAATTTATTACAACACCTTATGTTTCTATTTGCAGTTTTTTTTTCTCAAAAGAGCTTTATTTTACCTGTAACACCAGTGTACAAAAGACATTTGGTCATTTGTTTAAATTGATCATTCCAGGCCTTTCAAAAATAAGAAAAATAGAAATAAGAAGACTTGACTTCTTTTAAGATAAAAGACATGGGATCATCTCAATGCAACAAATGTAGTAGTAGGTTGTGTTAAACAAAAAAAAAGTTTATTTTACAGTTTCTGAGGCATCCCAGCCTAATTAAATCAGAGGTAATTAAGTGAACCTTACTGTGTTTTTTCTTAACCATAAGCTACACTTAAAATCATTTAATTTGTTTACCTTATGATCTGACGCACTTAATGACATCCAATCGAGTTTCATAAAAATCTGTCAAAATGTTTTGCTACAACTTTGTAGCAACTTTCTGATGAAATCCAGATTTTTTAAAATTTTTAACGTGTATGTGTGGCATTTTTCTTATGAAAGAGAACAAATATGATTAGAAATCTTTTGTTTTAACATTTCTGAGTATTTCTCCTTTTGAATCTGTCAGTTAAATTAAAAAACAGTCATGGGGTACTTTAAATACAATTTGAGTTGGTTTATTTTTTTGTGTAAGCACTTACTTACTTTTTACTTTCCAGTTACTTTTTAAAAAGGAACATTTTTTTAAACCAGAGAGCCACAATTGAGAGGTTAAAAATAGCAACATGTGGCTCTGGAGCCTCATTATTTTCACTACTTAAATTTGGTAAAACCGTGTTTCATTTTACAACAGCCCTATAACTTCCTGAAGTTTTTATACTGACTTGAAAAGATGATGAAATTATGCAGAGAATATCCTGAACTCTAGGTCTTTATAATACAAAATGAGTCTATTATAGCTCATCTGAGGTTGTGACCTCTTTATAATACACACATGTCTAAATGTTTGGCTCTGGCTGAATGTTTTACAGCTTGTTAGGAGCTTCAGAGACAATGAGCTGGAAGATTCTGTTCAGGAAATGCCTTTAGCTGTAGCATATTTATGTTTTTCCGTTTGCTTTGACAAATGCAAGAATATAACATGAACAGCAGTTAAGGAGAGAGCAGATACGATCAGGGTCTGCCTCCCACATGCCATCCATCATATTTGCCTCCAGCTGCAGCCATTGGATCAGTCAGTTATTAAAAAGTGATTTTATGTGTTAACATCCATCTCTGAGCACAATGTTTAGAATGCTTTTAAGTAATCCTTCCTTTGAGCAGTTAGCGTGAAAACGCCTGACCTCCTGTGTTAGCTCTTTAAAGTTTCATGGCCTTGTATGGCCATAAACACGGGCTCCTGAGCGTCATGGAATTTTCTTACTTTTAGTAGGGGGACGGGGATGTGGTCTACTGGATTTATTTTGAGAGAGAAAGTGGAAACAGGCTTGAGATTAGACGAACCACAGGTGGAGGAGGTGGTTTTGGGAACAAAAGCTGGGTAAACTCAACGATAAGAGGAAAAGCGAAGCAGCCAGATGTGTTTGTTCCCACAGAGATAACCCAGAGAACAAAGATGGAGGACGCTCGATTCCTCTACATTTAACTTTACACTACAAAATTCAAATCTGTCTTGTTGGTACTGTTGAATGTAATGAACTTTTTAATTGTTCAGTTTTGGAAAAACTATGAAATATGAGTGACTTTAGTTTTATAAACAGTGTTTGAGAAGATTTTTCTGGATTACAGCTGGATGCAGAATAAAAGGAAATTCAAATTAAAACAAAAGCACAAAACTTACAGAACTTCATGAGTGATCCCAAATATGATCTCTCAACAGTACTTTTTACCTGAAAAATAAGAGCGATGGTTTATATTTTTGTTTTGGAGTTCATATCTTAAATTCTGTAACAAATCTAAAATTTCTCATAGAAATTTCAGACCTTAAAACACAAGTGTGAGAATTTTAAATCACTAATTTAATAAACCCTTTTCATGTGATGTCCCACATCGTACAGCTTGTATTGTTTTGGATGGGAAAGCTGACTGCTGAACGCTTTTAAAGCAATATTACATAAATAATAAAGGGTAACCTAACCAACTGTAACTTAAATGTGTACAATATTTATTTAAAAAATGTCCTACCTGGTTGTGTTCGTTTCCTCCTCTTATATCTTTCACAAATCAAAGTACAAATGTCAGAAGTCCTGCCTCAGTGCTTTTAGAAGACAGCAGCTCAGCTGCTCTCCATGTTATGGATGACATTAAACTAGTCGTTGATTATTACTCTCTGACAACCTGGTTAAAGTTAGACAAAGGTTACAAGTACTTCAGTGAATTCTGCTTGTTTAATTATGAAAGTAATTATGATTCTATTCTTTTAATCTGTCTTATTGCTAACACTAGCATTAGTTTTGAGAAGTGGAGCTACAGAAGATCTGTTCTCACCAGTTAAAAATTTTAATTCTCACAAATTCTTGTAAATAGAGCAAAAGTCAGACAACTCCAGCGTGTCTGACATTAAAGTAAATGTCAAGCCGCTTTTCTCCTTCAGAATCTTCTGGAATTACATTGATTGTGTTGAAAAGCTACATTATGTCAAAGATTTGTGTTCAAGCGGCAACAAAAACAGGAAATGGAGTGAGATTTGTAGGAAAGGTTTCCAACTTCCTCATAAAAACACACACAGAGCCGTGTTTCCAGGTTTGGATTTTATTGTAAAGTTCTCTCCACTGGTCGTACAGTTTATATACTGTCCAACATCCAGCCTGTGGATTGACAGTGGTTAAGATTTTCATTTAAATACTTTGGAGACATTCCCTTAACATATACATCTTCCCTTTTTTTCATTTTAATTCTTAGAGAAACAAAAAAGACAGCCACATCTTAAATAACTTTTAGTATAAATATTTCAACATATTTTACAGGTGATTTGTAAATACATCAGCCTCCATTGAAGCCGTGCACATCATAAACGCTCGTTTTGCACATTCGGGAATGTGAAAGTCAAGAACCTTAAATACTTTTCAACATTTAGATTAAATTAAAAACTCAAACTGTCAGGTTTTACGTGATGGCGATGAAGAGCAGCAGGGAAACATAACATACGACTTTATACATTTAAAGGCTAAAAAGTGTAAACAATAATATTAACGGAGTGTATCAGATGGACCAGTGTTAGGGATTGATTGTAAGACCAATAGAATAATAAGACACAATATTTCGTTCAAATTCTTTAAAAACCTAAAGTGTTAGTTAGAAACGTGCTGCTGCTCGCGTGGAGCAGGGTGTCCGATCTGCGCTCAGAAAGAGTTGTTGTTGTCGCTGTCGAGCCGAGCCACGATGGTGGACACCATCTTCTCCAGCTGCTGGGCTCTCAGTCGGCCCGTCTCCAGCACCTCCTCGTGGTTGGCCTTCTCCTGGCTGTCATAGTCCATTACCGCCCGGTTGCTGATCAGAGACAGGGCGAAGCATCTCATTCCAGCGTGGCGGGCGACTATCACCTCGTGGACCGTGCTCATTCCTGACAGAGAAGCAGAGGCCTTTCAGGATACGGAACAATAACAGCTTCACGAAACTATCCAGATAATTAAGTTCCGACGCTCCTGTGAAACGGAGACTCCACGGTTCTCATTTTCACTGCAATGTAAAGCTTTATTAGGATCCTGCAGAATCAGTCACCTCACAGCATCATGCAGTATCTCTGTGGCTCTTCATAGCAGAGTGCCAACCTCACAGAGGCTGATTCACACTAAAGTTTCCATGAGTAGTGCTGCCACAAACCATTTAATGGTCGACTAATCACCAATTATCTTTTCCGATTAGTCAACTAATTGGCCATGCGCAAACTGGATGTAAAGCACACATCTGAACCATCATTAGCTTTAAACTCACTAAAAACTAGTGTGAATGCTGAAAGCTGAATTTAGCCGGTGAAGATGCTAGTTCTGACAACTGAAGATGCTGAAATTGTTAGCTGAAAACGCTGAAGCTGATAGCTGAAAATGCTAAGGCTAATGAAGAGCCACACAGATACTGAAAACGCTGAAGCTGATAGCTGAAAATGCTAAGGCTAATAGCTGAAAACGCTGAAGCTGATTGCCAGCTAAAATTAGTCAAATTCCAAATTAGCCTAACAAACTGAAAAAAAAAGCCTAAGTTAGCCAAAACAGCTACCACATGGCTGAAAATTAGCTAAACTCCAAATTAGCTAAAAAAAAAACTGAAAAAAAACCCCTAAATTATCCAAAATAACTAGCATGTAGCTGAAATACTATTTAAACTTTTAAATAGTCTAAAAACTAAAAAGAGCCTAAATTAGCCAAAATGGCTAGCATGTAGCTGAAATATCATCTAAACTCCAAATTGTCCTGAAAAACGTTACTAAATGCTAAAATAGTCTAAAAAGCTAGCAGAACGCTATTATAACTTTTAATTTTACTACATTCCGACTCCATATAATGTAAAGTACAACTAATCTACTATTAAACTAGTTGTCAACTATTTTACTAGTTGATTAGTCAACAATTAGGCGGCTAATCGTGGCAGCCCTACAATGATGTTAGCTCAGGAAAACCATACTCAGTTTTTCCACACAGCAGAGAAACCTCTGAAACATACCGACTGCATCTGCGCCTAGACTGTGCAGCATCCGACACTCTGCGATCGTTTCGAAGGAGGGACCCCCGAGGACGCAGTACACCCCTTCCTGCAGGAAGTCCGAGTAGCCCAGCTCTGCCGCCACGTCGTGCGCCAGCTGCCGCAGCTCGCGGTCGTAGGCGTCGGACATGCAGGGAAAGCGAACGCCAAACCTGTTGAGAGGGTTAGCAAAAGTCTGAATGGTTAACAAAAAAAAAAAAAAAAAAAATCAATAGCAACTATTGTCTTGCTTCTATTTTAATTATGTGTTTACACTTTATCTAATGCTATGGTCACACCACTCTCCAATGAAAAGTCTTTGTTAACAGGCACATATACAGGTTTTGGGGTTCCGTGTTAATGATTGGTTTTGGGCTCTACAAAGGAAATGCACTTTCATCAATCCACATTGAACTTTAAATCAGGTCAAATTTTGACCAATCAGGAACACTGCTTTGGTATTGACGTATGGACGGTATCCCTTTTAATTCACACAAGGACCAACCATTAGATAACTGATCATGAAGGACAAACTATTAATTGCAGTTTGTGCCCGTCAGGAATTCTGACTCCAAGTCTTTCATAAGTCAGAATAGAAACTTGAAAGAAAAAGGCCTGGAGCAAGATTCTTCAGAACATTTTGCACTAAGCCTCTTCCAGTGGTGAGTACATGTGCTAGTATCAGGTAGCGACAGTTCAGTCTAGAACGCACCACATGCCCAGTGTGCATGTAGCTTAAGACTTTACAGTAAAATGCAACAGCTTGATTTAAGACAAAATTTCCTGAATATCTTTGATATCCAGAACATCTTATTTCAAGCAATTTCTCTATTTAATAAAGTTTTATTTTTACTTTACATCAAATTTTAAGCAGAAGTTATAACAGTGATTCTGAAACATTATATTTAACTCATAACAGTAAAAATGTATTTAACTTTAGATAGGACGGACATTTAAAAGTAAACATACATTTACATACATATGAAGAAAAGTGTATGAATATGCCTACTTTAACCCTCAAGAGCCCACTACATCAAATTTAATTTTTATTTAAACACTTTGATAAAATCCACAAAACAAATGCAGTATTTTTTAAATTAGATATAGACGGTGTTAAATATGATACGTTCTGTGATTTGGTAAATTTTTGATCACAACAATGTTAATTTAAGAGACAAAAATACTGACCTGAGTGTTCAGGGAGGAAAAGCACCTTATTTACCTACTGTATCAAATTTTAACCACATTTTTTAAGATGGTGTAAATATATTATTAAAAAATTATGATCAGCAAAATGTGCATTTTTTCAATACAGAAAACATTTATCTAAAACTTGAAGATCAATAGATGAGTTATTCTCACGCAAAGTTTTGAAAATTAGCAAAACGTTTTCCTGCCAAAAGTATTTTTGAGATTTCATGGAAGCAGCCATTTTGAATGAGCAGGAAAAGCCCTTCTACTGCCCCTAGTGGAATAATGATGAACTGCAGGGCAGACAACATGGACCATGTTATAAAGAACATGTTTTTAAGGAAAGTTTAGATCATGCTAATGAGATAAGGGTCTCAGAAATGTGAGTATCAAATTTGATATGAATGGCTATATAGGGTTAATTATATAAAACAATTTTTTCTAAGCAAAACACACTTACAAACAAACATTTATAGTTACCAGAGGAATAGATTTACATATGAGAGATTATAATTCAGTTATTTGTCTTGGACAAATTTGACTAGTTCCATTGGTAGATTTTTTTTTTCATTTATTATAAGGGAAATAAATCTTGAATTTTATGCTTTCAACTTTTTCCAGTGTTGCTGTGTGATTTAGTGCTATCAAAGCAGTTTGATGATGAACAAGAGCAGCAGACAAACAGCTGTGGAGCTCACTCTTATAAAAAAGGGTTTCTTAAAGTCTTTACAGCAAAATAACTATTGTTTATAGTAAAACCAGAGAGGAACAGAAACGTGGATAGTTCTCAGAGGAAAGGATATTTGAAGCAGCTGTTTTGCATCAGCAGGAACAATAAAGCTTTTACAACACCGTTTTTATAGAGGCAATTCTCTCTTATTTTTGTTAAACAATTTTTACATCACTGATTTATTTAGGAGCACATCTGAGCTGAATCTAAACAGGTTTAGTGCACTGCAATAAAAAGCCCCCCAGGAAACAAGTCAATACTACTTAAAATTTGAAAGTTTCTTTAAATTAGCAAAAAAAAAAAAAAAAAATCTAGTCACTAAGACATATTTTTTTAAGATTATTTTTCTTATACAGATCAAAAGATTAGTCTTAATGTATTTTTTTCTTTTTTTATTTTAGCTATGCTTGGGTGATTTTTTTTTCTGAAACACCAGACTTTTCCTCCAAAAGTGCAACTTCTGAAAGAAAGTGGTTTTCTTCGTCTCGACTTGACATTTTTTGCACTTGCGACTTGTACTCCAGTGCGACTTATACACCAGAAACTACGGTACTTGCTGAACAATTTTAAAGAGTAACTGGACGGCTGCATTTGAATTCCTGCCGCTGATTCTATTATTCTTTAGCCGTGGTGTCGCATACACTCTCTGGGCTCACCAGCGCCCTCTGCCTCGTGGCATGCGTACTGCTATGAGGTCAGCGGACTGCCTGCTGCACCTAGTGTGTTTTCAAAGCGCATTTTATATATAAAAAGAGTAAATGAGTCACAAACTGGCATCAGTATAATCAGACGGATGGCGAAAGATAAGAAAATTAGGTCATTTTAACATAAAGCATATTTTATGATGATAGAAAGACGGAAACAAGAGGCGTGCATCAGCTGCAGCTACAGTCTTACTGTGAGACGCTGGTGAGGCGGGGCTACAGCGGCCTCACCCAGCAGATTTGAACAGGAAACTTGAACATTTGCTTCTTTTTTACCGAAGAAACATTAGAATCTCACACAAATAAAGGAAATCATAGAAAAGACATTTCTATAAAACATTACATTTTTAATTTGAAAAAGTATATTCATATTTATGCCTTTTTAAAGCTATGGTTTGCTGCTGAGGCTCAGCCTCACCTGACTGCACGCCACTGCTTGTTGCTGTATATAATGTGCGCTTTGTGCATTCTTTCAAGCGTGCTTCAGCGTCACCATGGAGCTACGGCGTGACTCATCCTCTCAGGACGCGTTAATGACTGTTAAAGTAGGTGTTCTGACTGAAGAGGACCGGCTCTTAATAGCAGGTTATAGTCAGGCTCGAATGTCCTCATCTAGACAGACATTTTTAAGGTAACCTGTTCTGAATGGAAGTTCAAATCCTGTTCAAACCCCCCCCCACACACACACACACATACTCACCTGTCATCGTTGGGCCCCGCCAGCGGGCTGATCCCAGCGAATCCCGGCATGTTGATGTGGTCCTTGATGATCATCACATCACCCACCTTGTAGTCCTGGTTGAGGCCCCCCGCTGCGTTGGTCATGATCATGGTCTCCACCCCCATCAACTTGAAGACACGCATGGGTAACGTGATCTGAAAGACAGATGAAATGCTTGAAACTAGAAAACCCTCCAAATCCCGTCATCTCTGGAACGTTTTCCTGAAGGATGGCATATTCTCTGTTTTTTCCTGATAAATCTGCTGTTTTTGCAGATAAACACAGAGAACACTCTGCAGGTGTGCGTTTGAGTTCAGTTCTCAGCTGAAGTTTCCACGGGAACAATCTTTTGTTGGGGTTTCAGTCTCATTACAGCAGCAGGAATGTTTTCAAGCAAAGGTCTGTGAACGTGCCTTCAGAGGAAAACACCGGTCAAGGGAAACAGAACTTCCCACTTACAGACCCACCATGATGAGAATGGTGTTTTTAACATGTTCTTGTAGCATTTTTCTGATGGACATCGCCCATTCTGATGCATCTGCTTGTAGAGGACTTGATCCACGTGAGGATTCAGTGCTCTAATTTGGTTTTTCTGTTGTGTTCTCAACTTTGATCTTGTTCTGTTTGCAGTTTTCTGTCAATCCCAGCAGGTTTAGGTTGTCTATCATTCACAGCTGTTTTCACTTCCACCAGTTACCCTCAGTGTATTTAAGTCTCTGGTTTCCAGTTCAGCTCCTTTGACACTTGTTTGTCGTGTCACGTCTTTATTATTTATTAAATGTTTCTGTCACCAAACCCAGTCGTCTACATTTCCTGACAGATGCTGCACTTGAGGTTCAATACTGAGTTGAGCTGATAGAAAACAGGCTTCATGTGACCATTTCTCTGGCAGGAACTGAAACTTTGACAAGCGTTCACTTTGTCTAGACAATCTGTCAACATTATGCAATCCTGCTGCAAATACTCTCCATAGGCAGGTGTGCTAATTATGGCCCGCAGCAGCAGTCTACTGACTGCAAGGACCATATTATTTTTGCTTAGAGTGAAAAAACGTAAAAAGCCCAAAACAGGCCTCAAAGAACCGGCCTAAGCCCGAACGGACCCGACCAGTGTATAGCAGGACAGAAACTACACACAAAGACACCCCTCATCCTAACCGCAAAAACTTCTATATTGTTTCTGCTTTGTTTATTATTATTCTTCCGCTTTCTAACGACGCCTTCTCGCTCAAATTTGACCCCCGCCACATACTCGAAAAGTCCTGAAAATTTCCACAAACCTAGGGAAAATTGTAAAATAATTTTTTTTAGGGTGAACGACACCCGCCCCAAAACGATGACATCACGGCGAGCGTTCTCGCCAAAAAAATGAATGGGCCGATTTTCGCTTATGGGGCAAAAAAAAATATTTCGAATTACGCCAAAAAAGGCAAATGAACCATGTCAGGGATAAGCCCAGGGACATTTGAAATTATTATGGGATGGCCAGACGACCCACGCCTTGGCGGCAATGTGGCGCCGAAAACAGAAAAATGGCGTTTTTCACGGTTTCCATCAATATGGGAAAACGACACTTTTGTTTGTCCGATTTTCACGAAACTTGACAAGCATGTCCATAGCCGGAGACTACAAACACCAAGAAGTTTGATTGACCTTTGACCTTGGGAAGTTGCCGCCATCTTGAAATTAACGAAAAAAGCACGTTTGCTACGAGCTACAAAAAGAAATACCTCCTAGGGGGTTTTATCAACTGTTATGTGACTTAGTTGGGCATTAATGGGAACCTACTGGGGGAAAAATGTTGCAATTAGAAGTTGTAGAATATGAAATGGCGTGCATGTTGCGAGGTCGCGACGGACACGGTTTTAGCTAGGTCGAACATATTTTGCCCGATTTGCATAAAAGTGGCATCCACGTGTCCGGAGGCCCGAGCTGAACGAAATGACATAACTTACGAAACCGAAATGTGTACAGTGCGCCTCTGGTACGCAAAAAACCGTCGCGAAAAAAAGTGCTGACTCAGCAATTTCAATTTTTTACTTCGCATTTCGCAAACGAAACCAACATACCTTTGTTGGATATACCCATGGCTATTTTTTACATTATTATGGGATGTCTCCACGACCTACGGTTTGGCGGCCATTTTGTTTCGAAATCTGAAAATTTGGGATTTCAGAGAGGTGAAACGAACGTTTAGTTTGTCCGATTGTCACGAAATTTGACCCGCATGCCGCTAGCATGAGTCTTCAACAACCCCTAAAGTTTCGTTGACCTTTGACCTTGGGAAGTGGCCGACGTCTTGAATTTACGAAAAAACGAGCGTTAGCATTAGCTTCAATCACATTTCACTTGCAGGGACTTTTTTCAATCGTTTTCTAACGATTTTGCTATCAATGGGAGGTCAATGGCTAAAGAAAAATGGTGTCACAAGCTATAGATTTTGAACGGCGTGGGCGTGGCGAGCTCGCAAAGTGGCGTAGTCTTAATACACGCTCATATTTCAATGCATTTCTATGGGACTTTAATATGTTGACCCCAAGCTTGAGCTGTAACTGGCATAATAACATAGAATATGACCATATAAGGAATGTGGGCGTGGTTAGCGAATAACCCCCCGTTGCTAAGGTAATCCAAAGTGTACTTTTTCCGATCCTTATGATCTTGATGTCAAACTTCTCGGTGACCTCAGACGAACAAAACATAAAATGGTTGCTATGGAGATAAAACCAACAGAAAAGCCGCCATTTTGAAAAAAGTGCTTTTTTAATCAATTTCTCACATTCATCTCAGACCAGCTATACAGAAAGCATAGGGAGGGACTTAGGGTTCTACAGTGAGTGCTAAGCAAGTGAGTTTGGGGTCAAAGGTCACTGTCAAGGGCGGCTGCGGCCCGTGCGGAGGCGCGTGCGTGCGTAGTCTTAACACACGCTCATACTTCAATGCATTCCTATGGGACTTTAATATGTTGATCCCTGCCTTAAGCTGTAACAGGCAAAATAACATAGAATATGACCAAATAAGGAATGTGGGCGTGGTTAGTGAATAACCCCCCGTTGCTAAGGTAATCCAAAGTGTACTTTTTCCGATCCTTATGATCTTGACGTCAAACTGCTCGGTGACCTCAGACGAACAAAACATAAAATGGTTGCTATGGAGATAAAACCAACAGAAAAGCCGCCATTTTGAAAAAAGTGCTTTTTTAATCAATTTCTCACATTCATCTCAGACCAGCTATACAGAAAGCATAGGGAGGGACTTAGGGTTCTACAGTGAGTGCTAAGCAAGTGAGTTTGGGGTCAAAGGTCACTGTCAAGGGCGGCTGTGGCCCGTGCGGAGGCGCGTGCGTGCGTAGTCTTAACACACGCTCATACTTCAATGCATTCCTATGGGACTTTAATATGTTGATCCCTGCCTTAAGCTGTAACAGGCAAAATAAACATAGATATGACCAAATGAAAGGAATGTGGGCATGGTTAGTGAATAACCCCCCGTTGCTAAGGTAATCCAAAGTGTACTTTTTCCGATCCTTATGATCTTGACGTCAAACTGCTCGGTGACCTCAGACGAACAAAACATAAAATAGTTGCTATGGAGATAAAACCAACAGAAAAGCCGCCATTTCGAAAAAAGTGCTTTTTTAATCAATTTCTCACATTCATCTCAGACCAGCTATACAGAAAGCATAGGGAGGGACTTAGGGTTCTACAGTGAGTGCTAAGCAAGTGAGTTTGGGGTCAAAGGTCACTGTCAAGGGCGGCTGCGGCCCGTGCGGAGGCGCGTGCGTAGTCTTAACACACGCTCATACTTCAATGCATTCCTATGGGACTTTAATATGTTGATCCCTGCCTTAAGCTGTAACAGGCAAAATAACATAGAATATGACAAAATAAGGAATGTGGGCGTGGTTAGTGAATAACCCCCCCGTTGCTAAGGTAATCCAAAGTGTACTTTTTCCGATCCTTATGATCTTGACGTCAAACTGCTCGGTGACCTCAGACGAACAAAACATAAAATGGTTGCTATGGAGATAAAACCAACAGAAAAGCCGCCATTTTGAAAAAAGTGCTTTTTTAATCAATTTCTCACATTCATCTCAGACCAGCTATACAGAAAGCATAGGGAGGGACTTAGGGTTCTACAGTGAGTGCTAAGCAAGTGAGTTTGGGGTCAAAGGTCACTGTCAAGGGCGGCTGCGGCCCGTGCGGAGGCGCGTGCGTGCGTAGTCTTAACACACACTCATACTTCAATGCATTCCTATGGGACTTTAATATGTTGATCCCAGACTTAAGCTGTAACAGGCAAAATAACATAGAATATGACCAAATAAGGAATGTGGGCGTGGTTAGTGAATAACCCCCCGTTGCTAAGGTAATCCAAAGTGTACTTTTTCCGATCCTTATGATCTTGACGTCAAACTGCTCGGTGACCTCAGACGAACAAAACATAAAATAGTTGCTATGGAGATAAAACCAACAGAAAAGCCGCCATTTCGAAAAAAGTGCTTTTTTAATCAATTTCTCACATTCATCTCAGGCCAGCTATACAGAAAGCATAGGGAGGGACTTAGGGTTCTACAGTGAGTGCTAAGCAAGTGAGTTTGGGGTCAAAGGTCACTGTCAAGGGCGGCTGCGGCCCGTGCGGAGGCGCGTGCGTGCGTGCGGCGGCGCGTGCGTGCGGCGGCGCGTGTGTGCGGCGTGTGTGCGGCGCGTGCGGCGGCGTTGGTCCGGCGGCGTGTGGGTGCAGCGAGGGAGGGGGGGCAGCGAGGGAGAGGGGGGCCGGGCAGCGACTGCGGGCCATCCAACGCCGCTTGCGGCTTTAATTCACATTCAACTTTGAAAAGAGAGGGGAAAAAAGCTGACTACATTTCTCTGAAGTCATCTCAAATTGAAACTAGGAGCATAACGGATCACAAAACGCATGGTTCAGATCATTTTTGGATCAGTAAAAAGTAAAAGGGGGGCAAGCAAGAAGATAAAACCTAAAATTACTTTTTTGAAAAGCTTTAAAACAGATATTTGAGAACCTACTGTATATGTAAAGTATTTCAAAGCATAAATATAGACTCACACATCTAAGAACAGATAGTTTCTGATCACATTTACATGTCTGCAGACCAAATCTACAAAACTGAGAAAATAATGCTGAATATGCCATTTTTTTCCTTGCCCCCACCCCCCAATGTCCAAATTAAATCTTAAATGAAATTAAAATAAACTTTCATTATTTGGGGGATTAATTGAAACTAACTGTGGAAAGATTTAAATATTTCAAATTATTATTATGTGCAGGTGAGGCAGTGTCATGTCTGCTTTTTTCTGGTGATTTTTGATCCTTTTGGATTGCCATACTGCCTTCCCCTGATGGGGCGTCTCTGTTGCAGGAGCAGCGGCTGCAGGACAGCGGCTGCTCCTCACTGGGAGAGCTGAACCCAGACATGGAGACGAGTACCAATTCTTTTATTCAGCTCTTTGAATTAAATAAACCGTGTCCTCCATGAATAGTTTGAGAAAAGTCTTTGAAGCAAGCTCCTCCCACAAACTCCTCCCACACAGTTCTTCAAGTTAACAGACTTTTGGATAACCTTCAAGAAATAACTTTGACGCTTGTTAAAACAAAGATGGTGTACAGAACATGAACTTGACGCTAATTGGTGTGAACAGACAATTGATTTGAATAATGCACGTGAGGTAAGCAGCAGCGGCGGTGGCAGAGGGATTATACGTGGTACATTTGTGGGCCGAACCTTGGCTAGTGATCCATCCGGTGCAACGGATCCCAGATAATGTGCCATCCGTTACACCCCTAGTTATAACTATTGAGTAAAAGCTACAAATGTGTCCCACCGACCGTTGTTTGGTTGGAGTCCACTCCGATCATCATTTGATCTGTTGTCTAAGTGTTCCTATTTACGATGATGCTGTTTTTAGCCAGAATCAAAAAACCTGTAATTTTTTAGAACACTTTCTGCAGAGCAGCAGGAGTGGGCGGGACCATTGCACAGAAATCCCACCCCCACTTCCCATCACCAATGTGTTAACATGGTCTCCTGCTAGCTTACATCCCCAAACTAATAGTAATGGTGCAACAACAATGGTGAGTAATGTTTGTTTTTGTATATAAATAAAGTTTAGCATGAAATACAACAGGGGTTTATACTCAATAAACCCCTGTTGTGACAGTAAAATCTGCCCAACACAAGAGGCTCTCAGCCCGCATCTGTTTACTCAGCTGTTGGACAGGACAAGTTAACGGTAAAAAACAAACAAACAAAGCTTTCCAGAAAGTCTTGATCCAGATTCCAGCTCAGATGATAAAGACAAAGACGTTCATGGATCTGTTTGTCTGCAAGTGGATGCATCAGAATGGAGCAAAAAAGAGACCTTGTGGTTTGCCCAGAGTATTTTCTGTCACAAATACACTCTTTTTTTTAATTGCATTATTGTCTGCTCCTACATCACAACAGTCTGAATAAAGAAATACTTAAAAAACAATTTTGAGCTTTATTTTTGCATATACAGTTTGTCCTCCGTAATTTTGACAATTTCCAAAAAGATTTCACATCTTTAGAAACTTTTAAAGCTTTTTTTAAATTTTTTTTAACAAATACAACATAATTTAAAGTCAAATCGTCTGGGTTACATCGGCTCACCTTCTGAATGGGGTATCCTTCGTACAGATGAAACCTGCCCTGCATGCAGACACACGGCTTCCCCTTCAGCGTGCCGAACACCAGCTGACCCGCATGACCGTGCACTGCAACACACACACATACGCAGGTGTTACACACTCAAACATGCAGCGTGCAGCTCTGCGTTCGCGGGCCGGGCCCGCCGTTACCTGTGCTGCGGGGGAAGTTGGGAATGTCACTGTATTTGAAGACCTGAGGGTCCTTCAGCATTTCCGCCAGCCCCCCCAGACCCGAGCCGCACACTATCCCCACCCTGGGGCGCACCTGCGTGTGGGCGCGCAGCCAGTCCGCCGTGGCGCTGCACTCCTCATAGCTGCCACTGACGGGAGACAAACAGCAGTTAGTACATTTTGTCCTGCAGGAAATGCATACATGTACCGTCACGCTGAGGAAAACAAGCAGGAATTTCAGGAGAGCTGTGGAGAACTTTCTTAAATGCAATTTAATATTATTTACACAAACACAATAGTGCAAAAACACAGACACGGATTTATCCGGCTATATGTCTGGACTAAACAGTTTAAAGGGTTTTATTGTGCAAACAGCAACTCTGAGTGAAACTAGAAACTAGTCTGACCTGCACATCCTCCCGTCACACTTCATTAGAGTTTAGTCCTCCTCAGAGCTGAATGAAACACATTAACTGAACCTGTCAATAACAGTTCAGAGTGAGTCAGGACGGGGTGGAGCAGAATTCAGAGATTCAATGCAGCTCCATTAAATGTGGATTTATTCGTGAACACAAACTCTAAAATTAATTTTGTGTTGTGATTAATAACTATTTTACCATAGCTACTGATTTAAACTAAAGATGAAACTTTTATCAATAAAATGGTTATTTTTAATATAAAAAAGGAAAAAATATTGTTTTTTTTTTTTGGTCTTGAAATCCTTTTTAAAATAATGAATGCCTTTTTCTGTGTGGAGAAATTCTATTAAGCAGATCAATCTGTTAGAACTAGGAGTCTACAACCTGATACTCCAAATTAAGGCAAACTGGATTATACGGTATATTTTTCATTTTAGAAAAAAAGTTTAAAGGATTATTGACGCACCTTCTGGTTTGAAAGAGATGGTAGGGGTCACTTTATTAGCCCTGATCTCATTTTGGTTAATAAAATATACAAAATTCTACCTGAGATGCACCACAAACAGTAAAATAAACAGCTTTAAAAAAAAAAAAAAATCACTGCTGACATCACAATATCCTACTGCTAAATTTGTTGTATTGAGATGCTCCCCTCTAGGTCGATTAAATTTCAATATTTACCAAGGACCTTTTTTCGTGTGCAACAGGCCAGAGACGGCACACGTTCTGCTCTTGTTTACGCCGGATCGTCTTTTTTGGCCGAGAATCAGGACAAAATGTTCCAATCTAAGGTAAGTTGAGCAAAGATAAAACTATGTAAATGTTTATTGATTACTTGTCTCATTATCACAATTCAGTTGGGTATTTATGATTATACTTTTAAAATGATGTGAGTATTTGGGTTTGGTGCAACTGCCGGCTACATGCAGCTCTGGAACTTTCTGACAGACCAGCTGTTAAGGCTGCGAGCGAGGCTGCAGCGTTCTCTTCTTAGAATGACCGTCACTAGATCAGTGGAAGCATGCAAGCACATCTAGTGATGGTATGTCCACAATGTTGTCTTTAATTTGTCTCTGGAATATCTTAAATCTGTGAAGAACAAAATAGGACATTTTCTGGACCATTTAAAACCACTCGTTAGCTTTTTAAGGAGAGTTAGTTGATGTCTAAATATGCCACTAAACTGTTGTTGTTGTATTCTCCATTCCATTAGAAAATAACACTCTGTCCAATCGATTATTGATTGTGGCATCCCACAAGGATCAGTACTATGTCCTATTCTTTTTCCTTTTGTGTATAAATGACATTTGTGGAGTCTCAAACGTATTGAAACTTGTTCTATTTGCTAATAATACAACCATTTCTTGTTCAGGAAAAAAAACTTAAGACATTTGATCCAAAATATTGAAATGGTCAAACTTACATATTGGTTTAATAAGAAGCTTTCATTGAATTTAGAAGAGACAAAGTTTATGGTTTTTACTAATAAAAAACAGGAGGAAGTATAAACTATCAACTGATGGAGTAACAATTGAAGAAGTTTTTGAGTATAGTTTTTTTTAGTTAATTTTGGTCAAAAGCTAGTCCTGGAAGCCTCAAAGATCACATATGAAAAGTAAAGTGGCTAAAATTGTATTTGTTTTAAATAGCATTAAGTATTATTTATCATGTCATGTGTTAAGAATGTTATATTGTTTAATTGCACTGCCTTATTTCGCTTACTGTGTTGGGGTAATACTTAGAAAACTCATTTAACACCATTACATTTACAGCAGAAAAAGTTATTTGAATACAACAAAGTTGGACACAGAGAACATACCAATGCTTTATTTGTAGAATCAAGATTGTTGAAATTTGAGGACTTAGTAAAACAGCAAACGTTATTAGGGATGCTTACAGTAAAAAAAAAAAAAGATGCTGGAGAGTCTGCGTCCAAGCACTGCTGGTCTTCAACTACTATTAAACATTTCTTCAGACTATGGGGTAGGTCATGACATTGTGTTTAATGCTGGGAAAAGCATGGCTATGATCTCCAGAACAAAAGGGGACAAAAATATAAAGTTTCCTGACTTCCATGCTGTACTCTCATGTTCTGATAGAATAAAGTATCTCGGGCATATACTCACTGAGGACATGACTGATGATGCTGATATCTACAGACAGTGTCGAGTGTTGTATGACCAAGCCAACACCCTCTCACGAAAGTTTGGCTTCTGTACAAAAGGTGTCAAGCTGACTCTGTTTACGGATTTTTGTTCCCCAATGTACACTGCACTTCTTTGGGTGTTAACTACAAAACAGCCAGGATGAGAAAGCTGCAGGTGGCATATAATGATGCTTTAAGAGTAGTTTTAAGAAAGCCTAGATCACACGTGTCAAAGTCAAGGCCCGGGGGCCGAATCCGGCCCTCCAGGTAATTATATCCGGCCCTTCAGATCATTTTATTTTATTATTATTATTGGCCCGATGTTATCTTGTGCTCTAACTTTTATAATTTAGACAAAATCTATTTTTATGGAGAATAAAAAATTGAAAGTTATTTAAGGTTTAAGTTGATTTATTCTGAAATAATATTCCTGCCTGTTTTTATTCATTGTTATGTTAAAATCTTTTTAAAGTTTTCAAAATTTTGTTTGTGTGTTCAAGACATTTTTATCCTGTTTGGCCCGCGACTTAAGGTGTGTTTTGGATTTTGGCCCTCTGTGCGATTGAGTTTGACACCCCTGGCCTAGATGGACGAGTGCAAGTGAGCTGTTTGTTTTTAACAGGATTAACACCTTACATGCTCTACTGCGCAACCTCATATTCAAGTTCATTTGTAGGCTGGATTCCACTCAAAATTCTCTTATTTTGTCCATACATAACATCAGGTTTAGAGCCATTCGCTTTAGTTCCAGAATCTGGAAACACTGGAGGAGCTGTCTTTTTATCCTTCCATTTTAATTAATGTTTTACTGGTTTTATAGCTAGTGTGTTTTTAAGAAGTGTATTCTTAAGTATGTTTAATATTCTGTGGGGGTTTTTTACTATTGTATTTTATTTATTATCATGTTATATCTGGTGTGTTGTCTTGGCACTGTACATGTACTAATTTATTGATTATGATCCTGTTCACGAATAAAGCCTATCTGTCTGTCTGTCTGTAAAAATGTTTTGAAGTTTTTCGCACTGCTTTAAAGCAGAAATTTTTTTCTTTTGTTGATGTAAAATTTTGAAATGCTCAATAGGGCATTTTGAAAAGTTGTACAAATAAAATATTATTAAAAAATATATATTGTAAAGACATCTAGGATTTTTTCTTTTTTATTTTTAAGATATGACATAGAGGCAGAAATGAAATAAGAATTGTATTCTTCTCACTGCTCCTTTCATGTCATGAAGATATGTGGACTTAGAATGTGTATAGAATATGTTAATGTATGTTTTCTTCACGCATGAAACACAAATAAACAAATCAAAATACTTGAATTAACTGTATGAATAAAACTATTTTCATGCTGCAAATGTGTTGTTTTTAATTATACAGATGATGATTCCGATTACCAAACAAACCTAAAATTATATCTGTTTTGTGGGCTATTGTCAAATTTACTGATTCAGCTTTATTTGGAATTCCGATTAAATACAAGAAATTGAAAATGAATTCAGGTATTAATGGAATAATAAAGCAGTAATATTAGCTTCTTAGACAATGGCTTAACAATGATAAAACAGTTTGAAATCTCATTTTCCACCCTTCCAAAGTCTTCTGCCCCCATAGAAACTGTTCTAGCTCCACTGATGTTTACTCATATTTTCTTGTAAACAGACTGGCAGACTGGTGGAATGCTGGGAAAACACAAAAGGCGGAAATTTCCGGTTCGAGACTGTATTCATATACGGATCATGACAGTTTCCAGTTTCAAAAGGATCATAGAGGAAACTGGGTGTTCTCTCTGCTCCCCGGCAGAACATTGGGAGGAGAACCCCCTCCCGCTCAGGAACAATGCGGTGATGGAGGGAGGACACGGAGGTCCCCGGACTCCCCACGTGAAGCCCACCGCGGTTGGGCTTTCCCGGCTGAGCTCGCCTTCCTGAGCCGGTGAGGAGGAGGGGGGGCTTTCCGTTACATCAAACCCTGCCTCGTTCACACGCACCGCCAAAACCCAGGAAAACACAGACTCACTCTCGCTGTTTAATAGTTTATCGTAGGAAAGTTCCCGCTTCAATGAAACATAAAAGAGAAACCCGCCTACGATAGATAAAAAAGTAAAAAAAACGTGGCATCCAAAAACCGGCGCGCGCGGTTAAGCATCAGTTCGGAATCTCTCCAAATAATAAAGTGAACTAAACGACACAGAACGGCCGAAACATTGAGACGTTATCGCGAGATTACAATTGTATAATAAATGCGTTATCAGACTCACCAGGAAGCGAAGTCGGACATGGAGAGCATGGTGAAATGTGATGAAGTTTACTGCAGGTACTGCTATGACTGATGGGCAACACCGGGCTGCCTTTACGTCGCTGCCCCGTCTTCCCTGACGTCATAGCCAACGGAAGCTGCGATTGGACACAACCCTGGCGTTGTTCCCTGAAGTCGCGTTCACGGACAGACTAAAATAACCGAAAAGAGAATGTCGACTCGACTGCATTGAAAAACAAGTCTCACATTTGTTTCGAGACAGGTCACACTAAATATATGTTGTTGATTAAATGATCTTTATCAAGTCAATATATTTATAAGAGTATGCTTTCCTTGATTTTTATTGTTTTTTCAAACTGAACGCTGAAGTTTTCCATAAAACTCTTAATTTCAACTGGACTTGAACTCATTTACAAACCTCACGCACATGGTCGTGTGTCATCACCGTCTCACCTTCAGGCTATGTAGAATTGTTTTGTGTGTTTTTATATTATGAATTAACGTGTAATAAAAACTGAATGCGAAAAAAGTAGATAAAAATCTATTATATAGAAAATTAATACATACAAAAAAAAAATCACGATTCTGACTAACTTTTCTGACGAGCTATAATTAAATCTTTTTTGCTTCTTCTTGTTAGCTTGATTTAATAATTATGTGTTGTCATGAGTGAAATAGTTTCTTTGTTATTGTGGAACATTTTGTTTTCCAAAATAAAAATAATCTTCTGTAAAGTTGAATTGAAGCTATAAAAATATCCACATGTTTCTGATCCCTAATATTTTTAAAGTATGTAATTAATCGCTTCCTGAAATCAGCTTTGGTTCATGGAAATGCATACCTGTACATGATGTGGCAGCATTACAACTGGTTTGTGTTGTGTTGTGTAACAGCTGTTTGGTATGCATGTGGAAGCCCTGCCTTAATGTTCTGCCGTCTGTCTGCAAACAGCTCAGAAAAGGAAACAAACTTGGCAATGAAAGCACTCAGCAGATCCAAGCTGCTTTTGTGTTATTCTAATGTCTTTTTTCTTTCGTGCTGAAGGGTCACAGCGACATCCCACCGAGCTTTGAGAGCTTTGCCTAGAAAAAACATGGAAGGACCACACACAACCAGCACCAAAAGAAAAACCATAATTTTAAAAGTCTGTGTCTATTGATGTGTTTTCTTGAGTTTTTGTAAACTTACATTATTTTACTTTTGAATCGAAAGATGTTCTGTGCTGTGTCCAATATATTTTTTTGATGTTTGGTAACAGAATTAATAAAGTATTTTCTATTCTATTCTATTCTATTCTATTCTATTCTATTCTATTCTATTCTATTCTATTCTAATTGATGCCTTAAAAGAAGCAAACGGGACAAGATAAAGGAAAAAAAAATTATTTTCTGCTGCCAGTCAATTTATTTGACCTTTTTAATTTAAATGTATGAGATAAATTTCCTGTAAGGTTTGTAAACTGAAATACTTACTTTTCTTCTCTATTTTTCAGGATACCGTCTATCACATGGAATCATTTCAACCTGATTTTAATCAATTACATTTTTACTGTTTTTAATCACACTAGCCTCAAGTTCTCTATTTTGTTTTCTCATTATAAAGTGGATGGGATGTGTTTATGTTCAATTTTATGGACTAAACCAGGAGTCTGCAACCTGAAACTCTGGTGCCACATGCGGCTCCTTTATCCCATTAGATTTTATATAACTAAGCAAAAGGATGATAAAACATTTCATCTATCGTCAAAGGGATTTGTTATTAGAATAAGCTTAAAGTACATATATTTAAATCGTATTTGAGATAAAAGTTGTAAATGGAGAGAAAGGATGAATGTCTACTACAGTGATAGAAGAGTCCATGCCTGATGTCGCTTCCTAACATTTCTTACTCAAATAAATCTGCAGCAGCAGGAGGCTTTTATTTATATTTAACACAGGGTGTATTTTGTTTTGAAAGTAACGTTTAGGTGCTGCTCAAAAGTAAAATAAGTTAAAATAGTTCAAATGAAAATGATAAACTATTATAATTCAATTATTGTAAATAATTTAAAAAAAGCTACATGATATAAATAAATGGTTATAGACACAAAACTATAGAAAGTTTATTTTTCTAAACATTAAAATGAGACTTTGTGGCTCTTGCTGGGTTTTGCTCTATAAAAAACTGGACCAAATGGCATTTTTTGGCGCTAAAGGTTGCAGATCTCTGGACTAAACCAACTGAAGTTGGGGGGGGTAGTCTTCCAATTGCACTTCCAGTGAAAAAATAAACTCTCTCAGTACTGTTTTGTGTTTGACCATCTTACATTTAAAGAGAATAAATTGAAGAGAAATTAGAACATTAAAAAAGTAACTTTTAGTCTTATTTTACAGTCCTGCTTGATAAATGGACTCATTATTCCCAGATTTGACCAATAGGGATCTCTGGGTATGATTCAGGGAGTCTACTGTACTTTCAACAGGCTAATCTTTGATTCTCTTGGCTTTATTTTAACCAAAAATAAATCTCATTCTTCATCGTCATTTTCTCCACCATCATGTAAATGTGAAATGCTCTGCGGTTCATTTGTCACCTTAAAATCTCATGTTCTACTTTAACATGTTTCAAAATAATAGTAATTATAGCAACAAAGGAATCTAGTCGAGACAACCTAGTAAACAACTCCTGGATGGAGGTGAACTTCCTCTGTCTAAATGGAAACAAGAGCAAAGTGTTTGGAAAAACAGACCTGCTGACAGGTGCTAGTACTGTAGTGCTGCTTGGTCCTGAAGTTCTCCAGCGCTCCTTTTATTTGGAATCTTGGAGTAAACTTTGACGGATCAGTTCATCACTTGAGGCTAAATAGTAAAGTCAAGCATAACTCTCTAGGGGTGAAATGTTTCGTTTGAACAACACTTGGATTCATGTCATAATTTGTGGTTGCTGATCTGATTCATAGTGGATCTTAGTTCATTTTAAATGATCCGATTGGATCCCATTCACAGACGTAAAAATGATCCCGGACGTCTTTATCCACAATCTGACTGTAATGATGGTTGATCAGTCATTGCGGCATCACGTGTGTCATCAGCTGTGATGGTTGTTTTTACGTCATCGTAAAATAAACCTTCAGTGTCTCAATCCACATGATATTTTCCAAGATTTCTCATTGATTAATCTCGTTTTTAAAAATATGTTCTAATTGTGTGGTTCAATTCGATCTGGTTGGATTGTAAGAATAAAAATCAATGAATGAGTTTGTTGCCTTCAGGGCGCAGATTCAGATCATTACCATGCAGAACAAAGAGAACTGGATCAAGTCAATTCTTCTGTTGAGAAGCTGTCAGTGACCTCTTAGACTTTTAATTATGACTTCTTTTAATACATTTTTAACTTGGTTGCTTCAGTCTGTGCATAGAGTGCATAGAGTCTGTGTTTTATTGATTGTTTGGGTATTTTATTGATTTCCCTCATGATTGTTTGTTTCTGCTCTGTGTTCCACCAGCAAAGAAAGTTCTTACCAAAAATTAAAGACAATTTGATTTAATTTGATTGATTCATTGCTACACCCTAATATAAGGTTAAACTTCAGCCACAGAATCAGTAATCCAGCCTGTTACTTTTTATTGTTTTATTGTCACTGTTTTTTTTTACTATTTTTTATTGTTATATATTTTACTAACTTGTCCGACACTTTGTTTGCTTTGGCTTTTATAAGTGCTTCATAAATAAAGCGGATTAATTACTCTTGACTAACAAATAATCCATTATTACAGCTTTAAAGGAAGTTGCACAACATCGTAAAGTTACGAGAAAGTTTGTTCCTCAATTGTTTACATCAATCAGAATTTCACATGCATTAAGATTACTGTTCGTTTTACTGCCGTACTTAATTTTATGACAGGGTTCCCCAAATATAGAGCATATGACATCACTTCCTGTAATGTTTTCAGTCACCTCTGGTTTGTAAAACGATGCTTAAAGCCATAATGTTTTAGACTCCAGGAAGATGTAACAATAAATAAAACAAAATGTAGTTTAGCGTGTGAGAAATGCTAAATCTGAACGTTATCTGTGATCCAGACACCATTTTTATGTTAAATTTTCCACTTTTTTTTTACCTAAATGTAAATAAATAAATAAATAAATAATTAAGTGAAGGCCCCAAAAGTGCAGTTTGCTTTAGTTTCCCTATTTTTTTTGTTTGCCTGAGGCTTTAAAAAAAAGTCTTCTCACCTGACGTACATGTTGTATCTGGTCAGAACTCATGATTGCACCTTTCAATTTGAATCATTGCTCACTCCTTCAAAGCTCCTTCCCTGAAAACTGATGCGTGGAACAGAAACAGAACACTATGTGCTGAAGGGGATCTTCTAGGAAAAACAAGGTTTGTTCTAAAACCTTTGTTATTTTTTAAGACCGTATAGTTAAACTAAGTTTAAGTGGAAACACAAACATCATTTACACAGATGATGTTATTATTATGTTACAGAAAATTTCACAAAGAAAAGGGAAAAGCTGCAGCTTGAGAGATTAGCAGAGGATTTTAACGACACATTCTGCTTGCTAACATGTAAAGAAAGAAATATTTCCTGCAGGGTTTCAGGTGCTCGGAAGGTTTTTCAGAGGTGAGAGTCTGATACTCATTAAACTCAGAGGTGAAAGAGGAACAAGTCTGACAACTTCTCAATGTGACCTATTGTGTCTGTGTAAAACCTGACACCAGACCTGCAGTGCCATGAAAGACACGTGAATGGAGGAAAACCAAACACACCCTTTTAGGTTCATAAACTGATGAAATGCTGCTGTTTTATTCTGTACATTAATGGAATTAACTGTAAGTATTTTAGTTTTTATATGAGATTATTATTCTATTCAATAGTAATCTCAACTTTAGTTCATTTAAACAAGCTCTGAAAAGTATCTACATACAGTACATTCAAATAAGTCTGACCCCGAGATCTGTATTTTAAATAATCACAATTTAAATAATCATTTTTCATAAGAAAAACATCTGAAAAATATTAAAAAAAACACTTATAGGATTGAAAAAATGTCCTGAGTTGAACAAAATCTAACTTAATCTTGTATTACTAAGTATATGCCTAAAATATAATATATTTTGTTTTTAAAAAATGACAGCAGGAAAAAATCTCCTCTTCATTGAAATGAAGAAACTTGATATCTGCTGCCATCTACTGGCTGATGCTGAAACAACAATAAATAAATTCAGCATAATTTTCGCACTGAAAAAAGTAAAAGCATCTAGATTTGACTTATGTGTTGGTCAGTAGATTATTTTCTGCTTTTTATGTAATTCCATATTAAGTATTAGATATTATTTAGGTCGTGACTGTTTTTAATTGTTTTTAAAAAGAAAATTGGAAAAAAAGTTAAAAATAAACTATTGTATTTTACTTATTTCACAAAAAAAGGAAAAGTGTGTTTAAATCAGATTATTGAACAAAGAAAGCCTTTAGGAGCCTGTGACTGATGAAGGGCACAGCATGCGTCTAAATTCAGTGTTCTCGTGTCCGTTGGCGGGTCGTGACCTGCACAGGAAGAAAGTGAGACTATGAGCAGAACAGAAAGGGACGGCGAAAAGCAGCTGAGAGGGGATTTTAAAACCTTTCTAAGGATGAATGAAAATGGAGAACATGGCCTCTGGAGCCAGAAGCACAAACTGACCTCTTTGCACACAAAACCTCTTGCAGCCGTGCACACAAATGCAGCCTTTTCTCATCCTCATTCTGAACAGAGGATGTGGTGAACACCTGACCCTTTTAAATCTAAACTTTTCCTCCTGCAGATCACACATTCACATGAATTTGAGATCAGTTGCAGAAAAAAAAATCTGCTGAGTTGGGTTTTTCTGTCAGCATTTGCTTTACACTCCCTAAAACAGCCACACAAATGAAGACCATCTTCGTGTTCCTGATTTGTATCTCCTCTTGTTTCCCTGAATCCTAACTTCAACTTTTTATTTGCAACAAACCAAAGAACAAAGTAATTCTGGTGCATCAGAATGTCTGCAGAAGCTTTAATCAAAAGCATGACACAGTTTTTGTGTTTCTTACTTCCTGCGAGCCCCAGATTGAACGTGTGGGAACGCTTTTTACTACACATACTTAATATGAAAAACTTTAATTAAAAAAACAGCAACACCACTGTTATAATCCCTTCTCTTATCAAGTCTCTAAATTAGGATTTAATGCCATGATAAAAGTGAATCTGTCTATTTATAAGTTTGACTTAATAAAAAAACAAAAAAAGGCAAGAACATAATCAGTAATTTCAAATGAATACAGTAAAAGTGCAATTGTTTTTGGACCCTTTAAAATAAAATTAACTAGCAGGTGGGGCTAAAAAACACATGCTTAGACAATCTGAGTGTTTAATACAGCTTCAGAAAACATATTTTCAAGATCAACGGTACAGAAAGAGGTCATTGAGGAGTATGGCTATTAAAATATTCCTATTAAAAAAAATACAATTTTGATTTAACTTTTGATATAAAAGACAAACTGTGTCACGTGAGATCATCTCAATGAAGTAAATGCAGTATATTTTCAATTTTGGTTAAGACCTCCGTGTCAAAAATTGTCATTTTGGATGTTGTCATTTTTTTCATGTGCTGACTGTTCCCTTTAGAACTAGAGCCCCACAACCTCCGAGTTCCAACCGGTGGCCTGCCACTCTTTTACCACATGGCAAATTTGCTGCTTGCCACTCGTCAAAAGTGGTCTCACGTTGATCTCCCTCAGGGGTGTGTCTGGATGACAGCTGCTTCCGCTGTTTCTGTGTCTCTGTGACTGAGTTTGAAGGCTGTCCCGCATTAACCCAAGAAGAGGGAAAAATAAGGGAGCTTTTTTATTATTATCTCAGCAAAAATAAGTAAAATATCACACTTCAGGAGATCTGAGCAGGCCTCCCTGCAGTGGCTGTCTGTCTCCAGGTGTATTGAGCGAGAGAGTGCCGCTGAAGTCTGGGAGGCTGGCTGCAGCCAGAAAACTGCGACGCTGCAACAGGATAAACCGCTTGTATTGGATCAGTATTTTAACAGTGGATCAGGTCACTGAAAACATCACGTGGCAAGTTTCTGATTGGCTGATGAAATGCAGCGACTAGTCAAACTTCTGTGAAATGCAGCCAGACATTCGAGCTCTCTGTGTGCTCACCTCTTATATGAGCCCTGCCACTATTGCACAAAAGGAAAAAGAATTGTCTAGAACTTCAACGTACTGAACAGAGTAGAAGTGATTGACATGTCCAAAGACAAATAGACCTTCAATGAAACTAAACACCGAAATGCGGAGCCAATTGCAGAAGCTTCTTTTGGTTTTGGTAGAACCGTGAAAATCATAACGAATTTTGGTGCCCAACCCAAGCTGAGGGACGCTACCACTGGCACCATGACCAAGTGCTAAAGGCAACATCCAACACCATAAGTAGTGGCATTAAGCCCAGTAGGTGCCTCAGCCCAGTGAAGAACATCATTGCCCTTGTCCGGGCTGGGGAGACGTCACCACTAGCTACCAGGGCCACCCAGTCAGGCCCGAAAGGCAGGAAACAGGGAACTAGGACGGCTCCATCGCTGAACAAGTTTGGAAAATAGTTATCTGGACTCATCTTTAAAAGTTTAAGTAACAAATTTCCAGCTATTAAAGAAAAATAAATAAAACAAAATCCCTCATGTTTTTGCTTTCAAATAGATGCCAAAGGAATATAATTTTGAAGCTGAAGTGGTTTGATGCTTATGAGCAAAATTCAGAAATGTTATCCAGCCTTGGGTCCAGCACAGGGACTTGGGCCCCTTGTGGTGACATAGTTGGGCAGTGAGTTTTGCCCACCCAGTGGATGAAGCTGTGGGTCACCCTGGGAATCAAACCTGTCATGACCCAAACGCAGGAGACCAGGTTTGCTGCTAGAGACGTAACAACTTATTAAATTAACTAAAACATGACCAAAAAAACACGGAGAAACAAAAAAAGGGTGTGACAAGTCTGAGCAAAACAGATGACCTCTTTTAAAGGTGATGAACTAAAAAAGCTGAAACTTAAATAGGCTGAGGCCAATTAACTGAAATGAAAACAGCTGAAATCCCCATTAACCTTGGAACTGGTGTGACTGGCACGGAAACTCAGAACATAACTGAAAACACCCCAAACAAAGCAGCAGAACTATTACAGTACCCCTCCCCAAAGAAGCAGATCCCAGATGCCCAAAAACCTAGAAGGAGGGGGCATGGAAAAACAAAACAAGAAAATTCCAGAAAACATTTATGGTTCTAGGGTGAGAGGGGCATCAGAACCCATCTCCAGGAATGGGCGTGAAGAGGAGCAGCCCCAGTACATCTCCCCACGGATAGGAAACATGAACGGGAGCGGTCCCGTTGACCCTCCTCTCGAAAAGGCAACACAGCCAGTGGGGATGAGCAATGACCATCCTCAGGGACAGCGAACGGACTGGTGGAGGTGGCTTGATATGACGTGGGGTGGTATGGCGTGGACTGTAGTGGCTGTGTTTTTTGCCACTACAGAAAAAAAAAAAATTCTCCAGCTGCGTCCAAAGTTGTCAGGTCATTCTGTCATGATGAAGTGATGGAGGACCCAAATGCAGGAGACCAGTTTTGGTGGCAGGCATCAATAAATCAACAAAAAAAAAGCCCCAAAACTCTCCAAACAAAGCCACAGAACCCTTACAAAGCCTTTCTTTCCTATGCGCCAGCCGCATGATTTTGTCTTAAAAATGCATAAGTGGAAAACTGAGACATGTTATGAGCCAGGTGAGTTACATATTTTTTTTCTAAGCCCATCTTGTCAATGTGTCCACAAATAAGCAGTTGCAACACTGCTTATCTATGTTAAAAATCGTTAAGAACAAAAAAGAACCCTCAAAGAGGCCAACAGCAGCAGAAAAAAGTAGTTCAGCTTCTGTTTGAATCCCTTCTCTACTGTTTTGTTCTGCTTTACGACTAACAGAAGAACACCTTCCTTGCACTTTCAACCTGCCTGTGTCACAGATACTCTTCACCACATTTTACCAACCGCCCTCATTGACTCTCCCCCTTTTCCCATTAAATAGTGCTTTGTCACCCTCTCCTGAGGCAGAATGAGGAGCTGCATTCACCTCACGGTCGTCCTTCTTTATGCGTTTGGGCTTAACAGGACGCTCTGTACAGATGCTCTTGGACACAGCAAACGCTGACCACAGAAACTGTGAATAAGGGCCTCTGTGGTTTTCCTAAAAGAGGTTTTGTGTGTTTGCACCCGACGGGTTCGTGTGCATCCTGCAGGGGTGGTTTGTTAGAACAATTTGTTGCTGTATGCGCCCGTGTCAGCGGGATCGTTGCATTCGTGCTAAACTGTTATAAGCTTTTCAATAATTGTAATATTATTCCCTCCTTCATTTTCACCTTTAACCCTTTAACACCTGAGGCGTCTTCGGTGACGCTCGAACACAAAATCTTTAACGTACTATAACTTTTTAATTAACTAATTGTTATCAAGCTGCTTTTCTCCTTCAGAATCTGCTAGAATCATGTTGATCATGTTAACAATAAAAAAAAAAAATACAGTAAATCAAAGAACATAAACAGTGGAGCTCCGATGTTTTGCTAACATGATCTCTCAGGCTGTGATCCTGAACAGGAATAGGTTGACATTGATTTTACTGCAACCCTTCAGTTTTTCCCTCTGTCTTCGGTTACGGTTGAGGGGGGGGTTCGGGTTCTTGTCTTTACCGTTTCTGGGTGGGAGGGAGGCAGTATAGATCTGAAGGGAACTCGTCAGTTTATCACAGGAACTCCCACTTTCACTTCACCAGTTCAAAGCTGAGATGAATCCTCATAACCCAAGTTTCATGTGTGCACATATGCCTGCAGCTTGTTTCTGGAAACAGAGGGGGTTTATCAACCATTGCATCATTTCCTTTATTAGATTAAAGCAAAGACAACGTTTGAGTTTCCGGTTGTACTACTTTCAAGAAGGGGGTGGTGCCACAGCTCAGTTTTAGGACCACTTTTATTTATAATCTACATCAATGAACTGGACCAAAATGTATGTGAAGCATGTACACACCTCTATGCTGATGACACAATGATTTACTGTTTTGGTATATTCCCCTCTAATGCTGTTCAATCTTTAGAGAAAGATTTTGAAATGGTTCAACTCACACTTATCCAGTTAAAAGACTTTTAAATGCTGACAAAACAAAACTAATGTTGTTTTCACATCACAGAAAAACACCACAACTTATACACACAGTGTCCACTCTTGAAGGAAAGGAAACTGAGGTTGTTTCGTCTGTATAAATATCTGGGTATTTTGTTTGATGACACTCCGAGTTTTAAACGCCATGTTGAAACCCTTGTGAAGAAACTTAAACTAGGTTTTTATACCAACGCAAATATTGTTTTTTTTAAGTTAAAAAGCACCTTGTTGCTGTAACTTTTCTACCTATTTTAGATTATGAGGATCTGCTTTATATGAATGCCCGGCCAATTGTCTTAGTAAGATTGATTCTGTATACCACATTGCTCTACGGTTAATCACCGTATACCAGCTATACCTTAGAGTGGGATGGTCTTCTCTGTCCACCAGGGAGCTAACTCACTGCTACAGTTTTATTTACAAAGCGATACTTGGACTTTTGCCTGATTGCATTTGGTACCTAATTACACAGAGATATATATGTTCAATCCCATGCTTTGTGTTCCAATAACGATTTGTAACTCTCTGTTGGGAAAAAGGCTTTTTTTTCCCTCTGCTCCGTTCTGATGGAATATGCTTCAGAGGAACTTGCACATAAGAGAACTTATGTGCATAAATGCTTTTAAATCTAGATTACTGCTTCTCTATACTGTACATGTTTTAGCTAATTATTTATACAACATTTTACTGAGCATCGTAACTCTGTTGTATATGTTTAACTTTTATTGTATTTTATTATTGTTTTGATTCTTGACCAGGGCTCCTCTCAAAAAGACGCTTCAAATCTCAATGGACCCACCCTGTTCAATGATAATAAAAAGATGAACAAAGTAGAAAGGATAATTTATCATGGAGAACCCAGAAACCATTTCGTCAATGTGACTTTTTCCCCAACATTTTGGGTAGCAGCACTTAACAATGGCCAAAAAAAAAAAAAAAAAACAGTGACATGATAAAAATGTGAAATGTAAAGGAAAAAAAATACAATTTAAAGATGAAAAACAAAAGGAGAAAGATGAAAAGAAATAAATGGTATTTAAATTGAGAATCATAAGGAAAAATAAAAATAAAATAAAATAAATAAAAAAAAAATAGAAAAATAAAATGTAAACAAATACAATTTAAAATTGAAAGAAATGTAAAAAAAATGAATTAACAATTTAAAAATAAAAAATCAAGGAAAAAAATGAAAATGTGAAATTAGCACAATTCAGAAGTGAAAAATAAAAGGAAAAACAAGAAAAAAATACAATTAAAACATGAAAAATACAAGAGAAAAAAATTTAAAAAAAAACATTGAACTAAATGCAATTTAAAAATTAAAAATAAATTAATTTAATAGTGACAAAAATTAACAGGTTCTCAAGGGTTTAAGACCTACTCTGATCATGTTTTGCTCTTTTCCAACAGCTTTCCCACCATTCTTTTAATTATGATTATGCTATTTTTTTTAGCCAAAATAAAAAAAAAACAAAAACTGTTGTTCCCTTGGGCAGTTTTTTTCATAATGGCAGGAGTTCTTTTATTAAGGAGTTGTGATGTAGAGTAAAATTGTCCCCATTCCGTCACCCATCAGTTTAAATGTTCTCCCACTAGCTTACAACCCCTAACAGCCCCATCCTAACATTACAACAGTAGTGAGCAATATCGGAGCTGTCCAGTCGTACAGTGTTGATCCAGATTTCAGCTAAGACCAAGAAAACAAAGACGTTCATGGATCTATTTGTTTGCAAGTGGATGACTCAGAATGCAGCGGTGCAGAGACACTGTGGTCCAGTGACTTTTTTACATCACAAATACAAACTTTTTCCAACAGCACTTTTCATCTCCTTCTGATTCACATATTTCAATAAAAAAAAAACACAGAAATACAATTTTCAGCTTGTTTTCTTTAAATATGTCCTCCATCATGAGTAGAAAGGTGGTTTTTAAGATTGTTTTTAATAAAATTTTATATATTTTTAAATATAACTGATACTGTGGGGAGTGAAAATCAATTATTGGGGCAATTACCTAAGCACGAACAGGACTCAAGAAGAATTCAGGATTGAGGGAGAGAGGGACACAGGGGGAAACCCGGAGAGGGAAGCCTTTTATAAAAGCCAAGTCCGGCCACTTTGGGAAGAATTTGCAGGCAGGGAGACCGGGCTTTGGGTCCAAAATGGTCGTCCGATGAGCCAATGACTGTCTCCATAACTCTACTGAGCGGTGTGCCATGTCGAGGGGTGCAGGCTGCTGAAATAACTCCTGCAGAATTACAGTCTGCTGTGAGCATGTGTATAGAAACAAAGAGGACATGTGGACTAAAGGCTGAGGCTTCTGGCTCCTAAATCCTCTCTGCAAAGGTCAATTTCATTGCAATCCTCTCTGAAAAGGTAAGAAAACATCTCTCAACAGGGAGCAACGCCAGCCAAAATTAAATGAAGTCACAACTTATTTTATAATGAAAAATAGAAATGGAATTTATTAAAACAGATCATTTATTATTTGACTGATGTATGTTCACAACTTTTGACTGATTTTCTTCTAAGCAGGTACATTTTGTTGAGATTTTCATCATGAATAAAAGTTGTTGCCTTTTTTGTTTTTATATAAAACTAAAAAACTCTTAAAATTAATTTTAAATTCACAAAAACATAATAAATTATTAAAAAATACATAAATAAAGTGACAAACTTCCTTTCTTTTGACAGTTTTCTCTGTAATGTGAAGACATTTTTACATAATATCAGAAAAGCATGTTTGGAGTTTATATTTACGTATAAAATACTGTTACTTTTTGCATGATTTGAATGAGTTTCCCTCAATTTCGAAAGCACAGAAAACCAGATTTTACTCTCATGAACCACTGAACGGATTCAGAGAAATGGACAGGATGTACTCTCACTGATGAAAATACAGAGATTTTATGTACTTTTGTAATTAATCAAAGTTTTTGTAGCTGATTTTCTTCAGTTTGATTATTTAAAAAAATTTAAATATAATTTTTGACTTTCACCTGTATTCCTTATTTTGCATTTTAAGAGAAAATTGATGCTGTTTAGAGTTTGTAGAAGCTTTTTCATCACTACTTTAAATATGTACGTTGTGCTCTTTCATCCATTTATGTTTTTGTCTTTGTTTACATATTGAACCAAGAAAAGAAGACATTTGTACAAAAAAAAAAAAAACAGCAGAAGAAGATGAGAAAATTCCAAATACAACATTTGGAGTTAATACTTGTGTGTTTGGTTGTCTATAATTTTCTAATTTTCTAAATCAATTTTAGCACAAATATACAGAAGAAGGAAAAAAAGATTTAGAAAAACATGTCTTTCTTTGTGTATGTGTGCGTGCACGTGTAAGAGGAGGAAAAGAGCGATGGAGGAGGATTACTCCTCCCTCCTGAATACTAATAAGGCCTTTTGTTACCGATCTTTCTTTTCCTCCCTTATGCTCTCGTGTTCTGCCTCTCTTTCATCTCTCCATCCTTCTATTTGTCTTTCATGGATCGGTTTGAGCTGAGGACATGTACACAATATTTATACTTCTAACTTTGTCCTTACATCACCCTAAAGCAAACTGTAAATATTCATATTTATAACTTTTTACAGAAAAGCTTGTATTTTTCATATCTTTTGCGGCGGGATGAAAGTTTCTTGCACGTCTTCTTTTTGCATTCCCTGAAACAAAAGTTCCACATGCACGCTTACAGTGCTACAAATGCATGTAATTGCAATCCCACTCTCACATAATCACACACGTCCACACACAGTCGGATGGGCACAGAGTCGTTTTTGTCAATGGCATCTTTTGTTCCTTTTATCTCCGCTCTCAACAAAGCATTCCTGTGTACAGAAAAGAGAGGGAAGGAAAGAGAGGGAAAGAGGAGAGTACAAACAGGGAGGAGAAGGTAGGGAGATCAGGAAAACATCCAGATTCTCTTTTGTCTGGAAAAGGAAAAACTTTTGGTTTTGTTTTGGGGATTTTGCCTCTCTGAGGCTGCAGGTCAGTAAACAGTAATAACCAAGGTGTTGCCATGGAAATGGATTACATCCGACTGGAGAGGTTGGTGAAAATATTTCCATCATGTCAGACCCATTTTCTCCATTATAGATATTTGATATTTAGGTTTTTTTTCCTGATGGAAGTGGATCTGTGTGTGTGAATCGAGTGAGGTTGATACCGAGTTGAAAAGGGACAATCCTTCATGGTGACACAGTAATTATGAAGCTCTCTATTGCATAATCACAACATTGTTAGGTAATTAATTCTGATTGGTTATGTAAGCCGAGATCATCAAACAAAGGAGGATTTAGCAGCTAAACACACCTGGTCATCCTCTCAACCTGAATGATGTACACTCTTGAGTTTACTCGAGTGTTGAAACAACTTACATTTTTAAAGTTTTTACACTGATACAAAACTAGATAAATTTAGTTCAATGAACAATTAACAGTAAGTTAATACATTTGTCAATAGGAAATGATGAAAGTAAAGTTTACTTAATGAAATATGTAATCATAATTTCTCAACTGGGTATTAAACTCTGATTTCCTGCGTGTCAAACCTGTACTTAACCAACTAAACTACCCAGCTGCTGAAGGTCAATTACCTGCAAAAGACATAAACATACTTAATTTTGATCATTTGTTTAACTATTTCACAACTTTCTCAACAAAGTCCTTATGGGCTCGGACTGTTTTAACACCTTAAAAAAACAGTACAAAACTTTTTAGAACAGAGTTTGGCATGGTTTGGTCACTACATCAAAATGTCCCTAAAATCACAAATGAGAATGTTACATTTCGAACATCAAGAAAAACAAAAAAAGCAATGCTTACTTATTGCCCATTTTTGGCAAACTCTGGAAAAAAATGCAATTGAAAAGCAACTTTAATAACACGTGAATATACAATTTTACGATGACTGACTTGTTAGGAGAACCACCAAGACGTTGCTGTTTAACAAAGAATTAGAGCTGAAAAAAAAAAAAAAATTAAATTCTTAACCTTTCTTCAGGTATGGACGGGAAAAATCTTTGTTTTTCTTTATTTTCGACATTAAAAAAAATGGCAAAACAGTTTTGATATAAGCTCCGCCTACTCTTGCAGGAACTTAAGAGCAGAAGTGATCTCTACATAATATATTTACTAACATTTAAAACGCATCTTAAATGTATTTAAGTAGTGATACCAAACTGAAAAGTATAATGAATGATTACTCAAAATTATCATTACAGTTAAAGTCAGAGTTACAGTGTTGGCAAGCCTCTGTATTCATTTAAAAAGTGAAACGTTGGATCAATTAGCAAAAGTTCTGTAATTTGCTGCATTTAAACATTAGTTTGGATCAAATTACATTTTTAAGTTAAGTAAACCATCTACTCAAAATTTTCACTTTTTCAGTGAATGTACTATTGATCGACTTTTTAAACATTTTTTATTTATCATGTATGTAAAATAATCCAAGCGACTTTTGGCTGAAGGGACGTGATTGTCTGACTTAAAGTTCAGATACTAATTAAACAACAACAAAACACTTCAGAATTCCTGCCTGATAACTTTAATAATTCCATTTAAAATAATGTTTCCTCCTCTTCATCCGAATACTTATCAATTCTAACCCTGAAGATATGTGGAAAATTATGTATTAATTGATTTGAAATCATGAAATTAGTGAATAAAATAAGTTGTTAAGCTATTTGTTTTACTTGGCAATTTAGTTCTTCTCTGTGGGCTACACAATGCCTTATATAATTTAGGTTTACAAAATTACCCGTTTCCATACAAATTCATTTCTCACTATTTAAAAAAATTACTTTTTTTAGGGATTTGAACGTTAACGCACGCAATTAATCAAAAATAATTAATGCTTTAATATTTATTAAGGCAAATGAATCACGGAGCAGCAGTCCTTCACTTTGCAGATGACCCCATCCTTTCATTGATGTGTGATCTCTCCCATGACAGAGGTGGACGGGATTCTATGTCTGCCACGGACACCAGTAAAGATAAAAAAAAATCCTTGAGAAAAAAAGTTCAGCATTCAGTATTGTGGGGTCCAGATGACCCCACTATTAATGTAAACATGCCGATAATCACACAAGGGTTACAAACCTCATACCATATGGTTATTTACAAAAAAAAAAATCAATATTCAATGAGTTTTTAGTCCTTTAATCGTGTTTGTTTTTCCAGTTTTGATTGCTTTTTCACATTAAGCAGACTATTCAACCCGTGGTCAAGTACATCGTCACAGTAACATGACAACACTTCATTACAGCAGCAAAGAAAAGCGATATATGTGCTGATCGCCATGATAACTTAAATAAAGCATGTGACCTGAAGGGTTTGTTTCTTATGGCTGTATGTCATCATCTCCTGGAGTAATACGGTATTCGGTATACGGTTCTGCTTATCTTTCTTTTGAATGGTTTTGTACACACTAATTACACTTCTGGGTTAACACTTAATACATTTAAACATGTGATACAATAAAAATGAAGGAAGACTTTCTCTCTTTGGCCTGTTTTTGTTCAAAAGCCGCAAATTGTCATCAAATTTACCTATTGGAACAAATTGTGATTACTAGTGTTTAATCACAACACAAGTGTGGTTAATCTAATTTATTTTTTTTAACTGATTGACAGCCTTAATTAGAAACAAATGCTTTAAATGTACAGTTTTGCGTGTAAATTTCATTTGCAGATAATAAGTGGTTGGAAAAATCTGTGACTAAAAGGAAGTTTAATCACGATTAATTGCAATTCATTACTTTCCCAGGTTTGTGATTAATTTGTTTTTTTTTTTTTATCAATTCTCGACCCCTGTTTTTTATTGTTTCAAGTAGATGCTAAATCAAAGAGTTGAAGTAATTTGATGCATATTTGCCTGATTTAGGCAAAAAGTAAATTTTATGAAAAACAAAATAATGTTTTGATTGATATGTTTGGTGCTTTGTGTTTTGTACATTAACAATAAGTAGTACAATTAGTGTATGTATTGCGCTGTACTATACACATAAAATACATTTCTAAAAACATTTTCTGTTTTCTTTGCTCAATAGTTTTTACTGAATTGGTTTTGAGGCTTTCGATCTTATAAAATGAAAATATTAAACTAAGTAATTAAAATTTTAAAATGTTTTTCCATATATTTTAACATGTTATGAAACTTTCAGCAGTTATGTAATATGTAAATGATAGCAACACCCCAAAAAGAAGAAAAACTAAACACCTGAGAAAAATAGTTGTATAACAAACCACTCACTTTCCCTGCTGTCTCAAGTTTTCTCTCCTGTCGTCCATTAAGGCCTTTTTGCTCAGAAATAACAGTAAGCTTTCTTGAACAAGCCTTATCTTGATACACCTTAGACTTTCAAACAAAGGTTAGCACCTCAAATGGCTCATTCAAGTCCCTCTACTTTTGTCAAACTCACAATTGGGTCTCTGTGTATTTAGCCTGCTGAATTAATGCTCTGCATCGTCTTCCTAATTGTGCTTTCCTGTCTTTTCTCTGTCCTCGTCTTCCTCCCGCTCCTCTGTGGGCTTTCCTCTCCTTTGGCCTGCGTCCATTGTTAAATGTAAGTGAGCGTGCCAAATGTGTGAGAAGCAGTGACGGTCTTTCAGTGTGTGACAGAGCCTGATTCACTAAGGCTTTCTACACTGACAACCCTGAAAGAACAAAAGAACTGCTGAGTCATAGATTCAAGGATTCATACTTATCCATAAATACGTAAAAAACCTTATAATTATTGGGAAACCTCTACCTGACATGACAGAGCCTAGTGGTTCTTAGATGCTTTGCCAAAAGTACATAAAACCATCCAAACACATTTGTAAAAAATAAAAAGTTATTACTACAAAAAGGTTGTTGATGTACTAAAAAAAAGTTTCATTCAGTGTTTTTTTTTGAGCTGATCATTAATATCCTCCTGATGTGCTGATATTAAGTATCATTTTATGAGAATTAACTTTATTTACTAACATGTATTTATGTATAGTTTGCATAGAAAGAGTGTTATTTATATATGAAGAATATGGAATTGTAACATATATATTTTTCTAAAGTACTATTTTATATCAACAAAAACTGATGAGTCATGGATGGTGTGACAGTGGTTAGCGTTGTCGCATCACAGTAAGAAGGCTCTGGTTCAAATCCCAGTTGGGACATTTCTGTGTGGAGTTTGCATGTTCTCCCCGTGGAACGTCTGGGTTTTCTGTGGGAACTTTGGTTTCCTCCCACAGTCCAAAAACATGCTGTAGGTGTGAACAGTGAACTCTAAGGTTTCACTGGGTGTGAGTGTGAAGGATTGGGCAACCTGTCCAGGGTGTACTCAATCTTCTCCCAAAAGTGACCCCGTGACCCTGAAAGGGATATAGCATTGGATGCTGAGCTGGCCCTGGTTGCATGTCGCCCTAGGCGGAAAGCGATTTTGACCGAAATGCAGGGTAGGGTGACACACCTCTACTTTTATCCTGTTTTTTCCTCCTCCTCTTTCCTTTTTGACCTTAAAGTTGCCCCTGAGGGCTTGTTTTGCTGCTTTTTCATCCTTAAAGCTTTAAAGAAACACTGGCAGCGACATCACCGCGCCCCACCCACCAAGATTAGACAGCAGCAGCACCAGGCAAGCAGGAGAGCAGCATCACTGGGAAAAATGATTGATTATGGTAACATTTTAAATGGTTTTATGTTTTTAATTATTCCCCTTTTTAAATGTTACCAAAAAAATAGTGGTGTGTTAAAGTTGAACATACGGCCTAATCACTGCAGTTTAGTGCCCCCTCAGCAGATGGCGACCTAGGCAGCCGCCTCGGTTGGCCACGCCTAGGGCCGGCCCTGGATGGGTGACTAGTCACAGGTTACACAAACCTGCACTCTCTGAAGCAGCCCCCCCGATACCCACGAAAACGAGCAGTTCCTCACCATGTGACGTAGTCCAGTGAGAACACCAGGAAGAGTCTGCGCTAACACAACGCTAACACAAACACACACTGTGCTATTCCAGTCTAACGTGGACTTGGAGCCCCATCTACCTCCAAATCAAACTCCTGAGACAGAATTGTTTGTCCAACTGGACGTTTAATAAAGGGAAGTGTGAAACTACAAACAGAAACATAAATACAATAATTATTATTCCATCTTTCTCCGAATGCATCGATGATGTTAACATGTTGATGCATTTGACCTTTAGACCTCACATGTCAAGTTTAATGGCAACATTTCAACATCTTTGAGATTTGTTAGTTAACAGAATTCAGTGCACTTCCATGTCTGAGTATCACACAATTTTAACGGAAAATCTACACCAAAAAAAGTAGTTTATAACGGTAAATGATTAGGGTTTTCGTCAGTTTTGTTTCTGTGGTTTCTGTTTCTCTGAGGTTTTTATATCTTGTATTATTGAGATTTAAGGCGGATGGCTTAAAAAGACAAACTTTAAAAATAGAAGAAATGACTCACTGATCTTCCACTTAAGCTCAGCGGCTTCTGGGGGAGTCATGAAGACTCTTCTCCACCAAAATGCAGACATTCAGAGGTTTTTGGGTGTTTTTCTGCGTCACATTTTTTCTTCAAAAGGAAACATGATGAAGTGTTGAAACCAAAGAGGAAACGAATGTTCTTCCCCTCACAACAGTCCTCTGCAGAGGACTGTGAGAACCAAGCATAGCAGCCTCTTTGTATCAGTTTGAACTTATGCAGCTTAAAAATACACAATTGTGTATTAAGGAATTTGTAGGAAACAAAAAAGACTTTTAATAACAAATGCATCCAATCGTTAAAGCATTGAAAATATTTCTTTCCATTACACTTTTTAAAATGCATAGAATTTTGCAAATAAAAAAGTTAAGGCGTTTGTATAGAACAAGGATAGAGAATAAGAAAACTTGAAGCCAGCTTCATCAACCAAAATATGAACTTTAGTAATTTAGATGCAGGTTAGTTCAAGAAAAAAGGCCTTAAACCCTCAATAAAAATACATATATTTTAATATTTTGACATTAGTCATAAACATGACACAGCAATGAAACACATTACACATAAATAAACACTTCTACAATAAATGCTGTTTTCTTGGTAATTTTATTTTTATCTTTCAGTTGCTGAGAACTCAGAGATGAGTTAATGTGATGAAATATGACCATTTCCCTCTTTTGTGTTGGGATGTCAAACAACAAGAACATCACACCATTAACAAAAAAATATGTTTTATTTTATTTAATCTTTTTGAACTGAGATTTCCCATTGAAAAATAAGTACATAATTTGCAATTCTGTTTTCCCTGAAGTATGTTTAACTTTTGGTGACACTTTATAATAAGATAACATAATAAACTTTTTTTACACATTAACAAACATTATTAATATGTTAATAGGGTGTTAGAAAGACATTTATTAGCATAATAAGCCAAATAAGATTTATTAAAATGTTTTAATATCTTTGTCAACATTATATAGAGTGTTTGCAGCGCCTCATCTAAAGTGTTACTGTATTTCTTAGGTTTTTTTCTTCAGAACAAGTGGCTGCAGAGAGGATACCAAGATCTCATTCTTATCAGGCATTTAACAAGCATTCACTTCTATGTGTTCACACTTTACTCACTCGTGCAAGTAAACAGCAGACAGAAGAGGCTTGGTGTGAAATGTCAAAGCAGTCTGAATCTGGTGAATCTTGTTGGGGCCTGAAACCTGAGTCTCCGGAGCCACATGTGCCTCTTTCAACATTTTGTATCATGTTTATTTTTTCAATTTGGATTTTGTGATGTTAGATTTATAATTAATAGCAATATGAGAAAAAGGATGAAGTCATAATAATAGAAAAGGCAATGTTTTATTTGACTTTCTTACATTTTTAGTTCAGCAGGAGAATCTTCATTAACACTAGGTGTACTTTATTTTGAAAGGACCTTATGTGCAGCTGCCAAAAACAAAATAAGACAAAATTGTTGAGTATAGAAAAATATACAATAATCATTCAATTATTGTAATATTTAAAAGCTACGTTTTGTAAACAAATGGCTTAATGACCACACAAATATTAAATAAAAGTGTATTTTTCTAAACATTAAGGTCAGGCTTTGTTTTTCTTGCTGGGTTTTGGTCACTAAGAAACTGGTCCAAGTGGCTCCAGCACCAAAAAAAGAAAAAAAAAACATTGCCAGTTTTTTCCATTGCTGTTGTCCCAGAACGGCCCAAATCCCCCTAAAGCCCATTAAATTTGATAAAATTGATGAAAAGTTTTCATTCATAAAATCAATCTGCTTTTTAAAATTTTTTTTTTTTTTTTTTTTTTTACAGGATTTTTTGAATAGTGCGCCAGTCTGTCGCAGGGCCGCAATCACACACACAGTCACACCTAGGGGCAATCTAGAGTAACCAATTAACTTATGAAGTATGATTTTGGATGGTGGGAGGAAGCTGGATTACCCGATGAGAACCGACACATGCACATGGAGAACATGCAAACTCCACACAGAAAGGTCCCAGTTGGTTTTTCTGATCCCCCAGCCGGGATTTGAACCAGGGTCTTCTTGCTGTGAGGCAAAAGCGCTAACCACTGCACCACCATGCAGCCTATTTAATAATTCTTCCTGCAAATAGTAAATCAGTGATGTAAAAATAAACAAGATTTTTATTCATAGAAATGGTTGTGGTTGTTGAAATCAACATCACTCAGATTTGTTTATTTGAAACTCTTGAAACATCAGGGAACAGAAAAAACTCATACAAATCATCTGTAGTTCTGTAGATCTATACATTCCATCAACATCCACATCAGCAAAACATAAACACGCACCTGAGCACAGGTGTCAGCTCACCTCGCACTAACAGAATGTGTGATGGAATGAAAGACTTTATTTGTGTCAGCTTCTATGATTGTGTGAGAGCTGTAGTGGTATTGTGTACATTTTTGACAACTTTAAAGGTAAAGATTATTCTAGCCAAAAGGTATGTGTGTAACTGAGTGTGTGTGTAGACAGGCCCCGCCCATTCCAGATTGTTATTTAGACCTGGTTGTTATAGGATGTTGCTACTCTATGTTACCTTCTTTGTTCTCTTAACCCCACAATTTTAAACCCCCCCCCCGTTTCCGTCCGGTCCAACAAAAAAAAAGAAAAAGATACAACATAATTAAAATAAAGTTTAGCATGAAATACAACAGGGGTTTATACTTAATAAACCCCTGTTGGGACAATAAAATCTGTCCAACGCAAGAGGCTCTCAGCCCGTATCTGCTTGCTCAGCTGTTGGACAGGACAAGTTAGAAAAAAAACAAAGAAAAAAAACAAAAAAACAAACAAATCATCTGTAGTTATGCGTTTTATTGTCGCCTTTAAAAGTAAACCAGTGAAACCCAAAAAGACCTGTTGGAGCCTTTTCTAAAGAGAACGACCTAGAACAATAATTGTTATTGTATTTGCTGTTTTTATCTGGCATGATTATGTTCATTTTTACTATAAGCGTTGTGTATATTTTACAGGACAAGAAATGTACTTGGAATTTGTCTTGAAAGTTCTATGAATGTGTTTTACTCTTTGTTTTACTATGAAGCATTTTGTGATTTTTCATCTTAAAAGGTCCTATATAAATAAAGATTATTATTAAAAATGTTACACAAAAGTGAAAGAAAACTAATGTTTTTTAAAAATGTTTTACAGCTTTTTTGATCGGCACATTTAATTTAATTACAGCATCTCTCAGTTTTTCCATTTCAAGAAAATTTTACTTTTTGTTACTCTGTTTAGTAGCCTGTTGTAATTGTACACCCACTTAAAAATGATTTTATGTATAGAGTCAATAGATGACTCATTTTTTGTAGACTTGACCTGAGCTCCCTCTTTCTTATTTCATATGACGTATCGGAAAAAACAGGACTTCTTTTTATTGATCAATATTTACATTCAAGATTCTCAGCAGTTTATGCTTCAACTTCCATGAAAGAGAACACCGTCACTTGAAGCACTGGCTTTATGAAAGACCAAATTATTCCAGCAGAAAACAATTATTAACTCCTCCTTCGTGATAAATTTCCAAACTGTCTGGGAATTCCATGAATTACAAGGAATGCTACCCATTTGTCATTTTCAAATCAGAGTCTCTGATTGGTCAAAGTTCCACTGGTTTAACTTTCGTTGCGTTGCAGCATGTGCTATGACATGTGAAAAGCGTTTACATACATAACTTATACATATAAACTATCTATAACTTTGTATTAGAGAGGCTAGTTTAATGTGTGTTGCTGAGAACGCTTTCTTAACTGTATCTCAAATTCTGACAATCAATCTTTGTTTTTGCTGTCGTTCACCAGATGACCTCTGCCACGCCGCCCTGCTCCCGCAGCTCCTCCCCTCACAAGGTTTGCCACTCGCAGACACAGACGGACGTTCTGAAGCCGTTGCTTGGTGGCGTTCTTTCCGGCGGGAGCGGGACTCTGCGGAAAAGGAGGCGCGTCCTGTCCAAAGATGGGCGGAGCAACGTGCGCATCGAGCACGTTAGTGGCAGGGGCGCGCTCTACATGCGTGACCTGTGGACGACCTTTCTGGAAATGCAGTGGCGCTACAAGTTCTTTCTGTTCACGGCCACGTTTGCAGGAACATGGTTCCTGTTTGGGGTGCTGTGGTACTTACTGGCATTGGTGCATGGAGACCTGCTAGGTGAGACGCACACAGAGCAGCACCCTGATTATCATAAAGAGTGTCAAAAACGTTAGGTGTATCAAATCTACTTATACATTTTCAAAAAACAAATAATAAGTTCCGGTAACTAATAAAAGTGGAAAACGTCTAATGACGGTCGGCAGTTTTCAAAAAATTTAATCTTTTTTTTATTTACTTGAAAGTGGACTCCAATTGGCTACGCAGCTACCTCCTATTTGAGGTCACAATGTTGTAAGAGAAAAATGTTCATATCCTCCTTACTGACAGAGAAAAAAAATATAGTCCAGTTCAAATCTTTTATAAAATTCACCAGAAATTTCAATTCGCATTGGTCTCCCTAAAAAGCCTTAAATATTCCCCTAAAATGAGTTAATTCAGTAGCTTCTTGTGGTTGAGAGATATTCAGGTTTAGAAATGTCCTTGACAGGACAAATTTACATTACGTGTAGTCAGCAGGATATAGATACACTAAATTAAATTGTACGCAGTAAATTGCATGGACTGCAGGTAACTCCACAGTTTTTGTTCTGAAGATTCGACCATCCTGGTTAGTGATGATGTTCATTACTTTTCAAAAAAATAAATAAAAAAAGAGTCCAACAGCCATTAGTCATTAAGGAGCTAAAACATTGACTTTTTAAACTGTCAGTTGTAGACTTGTAAAAAATGTAATCACAGTATTTAGACAATTTCTCCCCAACCAACAATAATACATGACTGCAATGGCAAAAGTAGTTATTAAGGTCAGTTTATGAAGTCTGATCCTTAACTCAATCATAGCGTGATCATAATGTGATTTTCTATCTCCCAACATTTAAATATACAAATTTAAAGTGAAGTTTTTAATACATTTATAAACACATGATTACTTCATTCAGCACATTTGCTTCCTGCAGACTTTCAATAAGCATTTCATGGATGCTCTGGGTTACAGCACTGCTTGGAATGTACATACGTTTTTTGTTAGGTTTCAACACAAATGTGAATTAAGTACATTTTGATGACACAGCATCAGTGCAGTAAACAACTTAAATTATTACTAATTATTTCTATGTGAAAACCTGTCATCTCCCTCTTTATATGTGTTGAGAATCCATTGGTTTCTCAGAGCAGAAAATAATGAAAGCTAACATCCAAATGTTCTTTCATTGATTTACAACCCTTTCCAACTGCGGTCAAATGAGCCGCCGTTCACATTTCCGTGGTCACATCAAGAAGCTCCATGGAGTCTGGTGGAGATTTTCCAGCGTTCTCAGGACTGCTACCGTAAGTATTGGATGAAACTCGCACCAAAAATCCAGTGATGGCTGTTTGAACCACAGAAATGTGAACGGCGGCTCATTTGACTGCAGTCAACGTGAATATAGCATCTTCTCTTCTCCAGAACCTGAACTAGACATGCTAGCCGGACCAGATGAGGGTTTAGTGCATGTGCAGCAGAAAGAAGATGATTGATGATAAACAGAGTGTGTCCAAGACTGTTTGATTAACAGATTTAAAAGGAGAAATACTCAGAAATGTAAAAACATAAGAAAAATGCCCCACATACATGTTAAAAAAAAAAAGATTTTCATTGAAACAGGACTTTAAAAATTTGAAGTATCAGAATTGTCTTCCTGTTAATATGCACTTCCTGTTGATGCACTCACTTCAGCTGTGTATAAAAAATAAAAAAAATCCCTAAAGTAAACCAGAGCTCCTGCAAGTGTGCCACCAAAAAAGAACACGTGAACGCTGCACCGAAACCACACTTTGCAATTTCTTTAAGATATCTGTCAAACGTCTGCTTTCAAAGTAGGTTTCTGCCACCTTCGCTGTAGACGACTGCTGAGAGACACATTGACGTCTAGATATTCGATGCTGGCATTCAAACAGTCAAACCACAGAACTTTTAGAGGCCATTGCCCTTTATTGTAAAACTAAATCACATCATAAGTTTGTATTATGAGATTTAGAAAAACATGCCTGTTCCAAACCTTCATATCAGCAGCTTTTATTTAAATTCTCTAAAATTATTCCTACTGTAGAATATAAAGATTTGCATTTATGGACTTCTGTAAATTACCTTTAACCTTACCCTTGGCTTACACCGCTAGCGTTATAGCTCTGATGCGGCCCCGCGGTCTTTCCGTAACTTTAAAAGTGCGCGAGGAAATCCCACTGCAGGCGTTCACGTCCTGCGTCTGCGGACCGGCCCTGCGAATCCGTTTCATTGGGTTCAAATTTTCACCGGACCACGCAGCTGAAATGCAGGATTTTTTGTGAAGTTGGGGCTATTAACGACTTAAACCGGAAATAAATGTAAAGTGAATCCGGTACATTTTTCAAAATAAAACAAATTTTCCACTGAACTTGCCGATGTTTTGGGTCTGCTCAACTAAACTGGAATATATGCAGCTTGATAATTACGCATTCTGACCAACAACCAACCCCGGTCTCCCCTACTTGATACATAATACGTGTAACACAGTCAGATCAGAATCAGAATCATCTTTAATAACATTGTTGCACAAGGACCTTGTGATACAACGAAAAAACAGTAGCCTCTAGACCAGGGGTCACCAACCTTTTTGAACTTGAGGGCTACTTCATGGGTACTTCGTTATACGAAGGGCTATCATTTTTAAATAACAAATTTTGTTTAGTTATAGTTAGTTAAACATTATTAATAATGAATAATGATACTCCTCTTTGTAAAGACACTGATTTCTCCCTATAATTATCAAAAATGACAACAAGCCAGGAAAGAAATATCAATATTCAAGACTTTATTAATCTCAGTAATTGTTACATTTTCAGATGTTCGCTTAGATTTCATGGGAAAATTTTTCAATTTTCCCTGTGTTGTACCATGTTAATCAATTATAAAATGTTAAAGATAAATCCACTTACACATTTTTAAACAAACCGTGTCACATTTGAACTAAAGACCAAATCTGCAACATTTTCAACAATATTAATGATCTTTGAACTGAAATAGGTCAGAGATCACCAAAACTTATCTGAAGTCCATGTGTCATCAACATATTTGTAAGACATTTTTAGGTAAATGCAAATGTAATTAAAAAAAATATCAACAGAATTTAATTTTAGATGTCGCTCACAAGTGTGTTAATTTTAGAAGAGACCTGAGGGCACCTTGTGGGGGCCTTGAGGGCTACCTGGTGCCCGCGGGCACCACGTTGGTGACTCCTGCTAGACAATACAGTAGAATAAAAAGATCATATATATAAAAATCTAATTCTCTGTAGTTAGAAGACGTTATTTACATATATTGCACATGGAGGATGAAAATAAGCACCAGAGTACAGTATTTAATGACAGTAACAATAATCCTGCTATTGCACTTAGATGAGATTGCACGTCTTAATATTGCACATTTATGAATTCTTGCACGTTGTTAGGTTCCTCTTTTATTTATCACATGTGCTGCCATTGGAAATAGATATGTACATCTAGGCCTATATATAACAAAAGTGTTCCTAAAACTTCCGTGCTTACCCATTATATGTTGACGAGTCACACTCTAAAAAGAATTGTTCTGAAATGACTGGAGGGTTTGGCTTCCTGAGTCGATTGCGCGTCATCACATGATGCAACGTGAGTTCACAATCTCGCGAGATCGGCAGCAGAGCCTGTGGCTGATGGGCTGAAGCAGCAGCCGGTGAGAGCCATTGGCTGTAGCTAGTCTGCTCCCGCGACGCATCGGAGCTGTAACGCTAGCGGTATGAGTCCGGAGTTATTCCCACTTTTGTCTCAATTACAACAACACTATTTCATGAATAGGTTGGATATGGTTTATCCTGAATTTACCTGAGGACTCCCAAAGGGATTAATAAAGTATTTTCTATTCTATATCATATTGAGCTCTGGTTGTCTTTTCCTTCATCTACAGAGTTTGACCCTCCGTCCAACCACACCCCCTGTGTGATGCAGGTACAGACTCTCACCGGAGCCTTCCTCTTCTCCCTGGAATCCCAAACAACCATTGGTTACGGTTTCCGGTGCATCACCGAGGAATGCCCCATTGCTATAATCCTCCTAATAGTGCAGCTCGTCATCACCATGCTTATGGAGATCTTCATCACTGGCACCTTTTTGGCCAAGGTAGTCAAATGTGATACTAGCTTATGTTCAAATAACATACTTAAAATTGACCTGAAAAGACTTGAAGAAGTCTACTTTGATTAGGTGGCGCGACCAAAGAAGCGAGGTGAAACGGTGAAGTTCAGCCAGCATGCTGTGGTGTCCACTCACGAGGGTCAGCCCTGCCTGATGATCAGAGTGGCAAACATGCGCAAGAGTCTTCTGCTCGGGTGTCAGGTGAGCGTCTGTGTGGGGAGGAAAATATTCCACTTATTAACATGTTGTAATTTTTGGATTCACTGTAAGTAACAAGCCCACTGAAGCTGCTGATGACATACACCATCCAGTCTATAGGGAACACCTTTAGTTCTAGTGCCAAACTCAGCTGAGGAGGAGGTTTAAAAACCTCAGTCCATCTCATTCCTAAATAGAGACATTGATGTAATTGTCATAAGGATTGGGTAGGTGGGGTAGGCGACACGGACAAGGTGAGTAATTTGGTCATCCGCCACCCTCACCACCATGATCCAGATCAGCCAGGAGCAGGGTAAAAACACGCATAACCTGGTCCCGTACAGGAGAGCTGGGCAACACAGTTTATTTAGTCTTTAAAAGTCCTTCCTGCATTTGAGTTCATGCTGTCCATTGGGAGGAGTTCGAGTCCACAAAAGAAATATGGACTGAATATAAAAAAAAATAAGAAAAAAAATAATAAAAGGGACGATAAATACAATTTTTAGTAAAAACAATGCAACATGCAGAAAATATAAAACAAGCCCTGGGATAAAAATATGCACTCCTTCCATTGCAGCTAAAAACATTGCTCTTTAAAAACTCAATTTCTGAAGGACAAGCAAGGGGTACTTTGCTCAAAGAGGGGTGGGTCGCAACCACACCCATCTGCCTCTCCAGTTGACTCTCCGCTTCCTTGGCTCCAAGCACGTTCTTGGTCACCCATCCGGCAAGGCGTGCTGAGGGGCTAGACGCCCACATCTTACAGGGAGGGACGGTGGCCTACCTGCTCCCAGGGCAGCATGGTTCCAGGAGGCGTGGGGACCCCCGCTCTGGTCTCTTTTCCCTTTCTGGTCCTGGGGGTTTCTCCCTGTCCTGTGTGTCTCCCCGTGTGTGCCTGCTGCTGCACCTGGTGCTCTTTTTAAAGTCACCAGGTGCAGCTGGAGTGCACCTGTTCTCCATCTTCCAGTTATGTCCATGATGCATTCAAAACCCTCAGAATAGTCACACAGTGCACACAAAAGGGTCCAGAAATAAATAGAATAAAAAAACCCCATCTTGTTACATAATTATGAAAAGTAGTTTGTCCTCTCTCGGTGGGTGGAGTGCTTCTGCTTCAAGTGGAGGAGTTTAAATATCTTGAGGTCTTGTTCACAAGTGAGGGAAGATTGGAGCGTAAGATTGACAAATGGATTGGAGTGACGTCCGCCATTATGCGGTTGTTGTACCGGTCTGTTGTGGTGAAGAGTGAGCTGAGCTAGAAGGCAACGTTGCCAATTTACTGGTTAATCTATGTTCCAGTACTCACCTATGGTCAAGAGCTCTGGGTCGTGTGCGAAAGAACGAGATCCCGACTACAAACCTCTTCGTAGGGTGGCTGTGAGCTCTCTTAGAGATACGGGCAGAAGCTCGGTCACCCAGAGAGCTCGGAATAGCTCTCCTCCATACTGAACGGAGCCAGTTGAGGTGACTCGGGCTTCTGGTTCGGATGCCTCCTGGATGCTTCCCTTGAGAGATGTTCCGGGCATGTCCCACTGGGCAGAGGCCCTGCCGAAGACCCAAGTCACAGTGGAGAGACTAGATCTCCCTCTGGTTCTCCCCAGAGGAGCTGGAGGAAATGGCAGAGGAGAGGGAAGTCTGGGCATCTTTGCTTAGACTGCTGCCCCCGTGACCCGGTCCTGGATGAGCGGAGGAAGATGGACGGACTTTTCACCTCAAGCAATAAAATGGATAGACTCATATTTGTCTCTATTATGCCTGGCTCTAGGCCACAACAAAGACGCGGGGAGACGAAACCGGCGTGAACGTTAGAAATGTTTATTTTTCTGCAATTGGTCAAAACGCCCTGAAGACAGGAAGACAACAGCTGATCCGCGGTGGAAACACTACGAAGCGCCGCAATCAGAAAGGAGCCGCCCCTCGAGAACCCAAGGCGGGGCTTTTATTCTTATCTGGGATGAGATGAACTGCTGCACCTGAACAACGGGAAAAGAAGACAGGAGACAGACAATACGGCACAGGGCCGTAACATAGAGTACAGTCAGTGAGGTTGAATGAGTATCTCTCCCCTCCTCTCCGTTTGTGTACTGGTGTTCCGCAAGGATCCATTCTAGGACCTCTGCTTTTTTCCCTTTATATAAATGATCTTCCTTCAGTTTGTTCAAGTGTCTCTATTCAAATGTATGCTGACGATACAGTAATTTATATACATGGTGAAAACATGACACAAGTTGCTGAGAAACTTACATCAAGACAATCAATGTCTGATATCACACATTGGTTAAATCAGTCGAGTTTGAAACTAAACGTTAATAAAACAGTTGCAATGTTTTTTTCATAAATCCATAATTAAAAAAACTGAAGCGGATGTCAGAAGAATTATGATACAACGTGATGCTTTGGCTTTGACAGATGCAATTACAAGCAAGTCTTTCCACCCCTTCAGGTAACTGGAAAACTGCTCCAGACTTCACTGACGAAGGAAGGCGAGACGGTTCGTCTGGATCAGAGGAACGTGGCCTTCCAGGTGGACACTTCCAGTGACAGCCCCTTCCTCATTCTGCCCATGACCTTTTACCATGTCATCGATGACAGCAGCCCCCTGCGAGCTTGGGCAGCTAAGGGTAAGTTTGTCTTCGTAGAGTAAAATACTATTATGGTAAAGTACATTTAACATTTTGTATAATCTCATTGACTTAAAAACAGCAGCTGGAACACCAAACTGCTTCTGCAAATATTACAAATTTAAACAAATGAAAATACATAAGCAATGGATGTTGGGTACAATGACTGTATAGAAGAACTGGATTAAGCGAGTGTGAGATCACCCATAGAAAACAATCTACTTCTGGCTTCAATCAAATGAATTTAATTCCGTCACCATTTTTGTCAAGATGCAGATGTTGTTATTTGGAGCTTGATGAGGTTTGGAAGCAGTAATTTGACCAAGTCGATCTGAGTCTTTATTTCTATGGCAACTACTGATGCCAATCAAGAGTGAGCTTGTTGGAAGTCCAGATGCCTTCTATTGAAATCAAGCTCAGGAGAATAAGTCAAATACTTTGGATTGGCCTTTGACTATTCGCTGCTAGAGACAGTGACGTGCGTGCACAGACACCATCGTTATGCATAGAGTCATGGCAGCAGAACGCTGCTGTTCTAATGGAGGACAGGCAGAGCCCAACCACAAAAATCAGGCTAGCTCCCGCATTTCTTAACCGATTGCTATAAAACACTGCTCAAATTAAAGCTTAGAAAATGACTGATCTTGTGGTGTATTAAAAATATTTATTATGCATAAAGATTAATCTGTAAATAGAGCAAGAAATGCACCTTTACCTGCTACAGGTAAGACATTGCTGTCAATGAACAGCTTCTAAATATCAGTGACTTTTGATTTTGCCTCTGTGCTAAAATCTGTAGAACTACTCTGATTATCTGGTTCAGGTGTGTTCAGCCAATAAGAACATGTCAGAGCAGGGTATGTTGGAAAGCATGCAGGGAGGTGGCTCTCCAGGACCAGGGTTCCGTACCCGTCCTACATGATTTTGTTAGACTTTTCTCTTCTTCTTCATCAGGAGGTGGCTGGACAGATCCAGAACTGGCCGACTTCGAGCTCCTAGTGATAATGAGTGCCACAGTGGAGCCGACCTCGGCCACCTGCCAGGTTCGTACCTCCTACTTGCCGGATGAAATCCTCTGGGGCTACGAGTTCCCCCCCGTCGTCTCTCTGTCCCCGTCAGGCAAATACGTGGCAGACTTTGCCTTCTTTGACAAAGTCGCCAAGATCAAGTCCAGCCCCCTCCTCACACCCTCGGGCCTCCAACACGGCTACCAGAGTAACGGGGGCGGGCTGGTGTCCGAGGTGTTGGATCTTGACAAGATTCGTCTGGAGCAGAGCTACAGGGAGCAGCGCGGCGAGGAGCGTGGCCGGGGCAGGGACGCTCCTCTCAGTGTTCGTGTCAGCAATGTGTGAAGAGATAAACTGTAATATTTACTTCAAGGAAGGCAACGTGAGATTATCAACATCAGAACATCCGTGAAACAATACTTCAAAATATACTGGAAGACCAAACTTTGATGCAAAGGATTTAAGGGAAATCTCCTGGAATCATTCATGCTTTACACTGGTTTGACTGGAATCTCATGGTGATAACATGCAACTTAACTGCAGCTACTATTTACATCTGAACATGCTTATTCCTTTCACATGTAGTATGAGCACTTTTTCCTTTAAAAAAATGTGATAGAGAGCATTCACTAAAACAGGGGTGGGCAAACTTCTGGACTCGTGGACACAAAGGGTTCTAAAATTTGACATTGAGCCGGACCAGGAGCAGATGTGTGGAGTGTTTTGGTGATTCCCCTTATAAGATGAAGAAATACCACAGAATCTGGACGAAAACATGCTTTCATTTTGATTGAAAAGTTTTTTTTTTGTTTTTATTTTTTAAATTGTGGCAATTTGTAGCCATGGGTTGATGTCCCTCAGGAAAAAATGAAAACTTCGATTTTTGTGAACCATACTAGCCACCAAGGCCAAGTGGGCCCCATATGGTTTAAAATTGGGCAGAACATGTGGGCCACGAATGGTATCGTCTGCAGTTTCCGTGGTGGCCCCATCTGTGTTTGGCCAAATTGACTCAGCTGCCTAGGGACCGTCAGCCTGGCAACCCCGCTAGCTCTGTTGGCCCCTCGGCATTTGAATGCTCTGCCAGACTCTGGGAAACAGAGCTTGCTAAACTCTCCACTGGGCAACTGGCTAGTGTAATGAGCTAACCCACTGAGCCCCCACTAAAGCCGGTGAGGACAAACACAGGTGGGGTGTAGGTACCACATATGCTCGGCCTGCAAATTCGGCTCGGGGGCTTGGGACTTGATGACTTGTAAGATTGCGATTGCTCTGGACCATGAGACCACCATCACGTGACATATAAATGACACACATGCGCCTTTGTGATATATGTAGCCTTCCCGACTAAAGAACAGAGGAGGACCGAACAAGTATCAAAAAATCACAAAAGGGGGCAAAATAACAACCGGAAAAACCTTTACAACAAAATAATCCGATCGAGAAGAATCGTCACAGGATAGCAATCGAGAAAAATCAGACTGGAAAGCGTGAAGTTTATGCTAAAGTGAGTGCTAGCGAGTAGCATGCTAGTTTGATGTTGGTCACACATAAAAAAAAGAAAGCGGTTATTTGCACATATTTCTTTTCAAAATACATCCAGGTTGTGTTGAACTTTTTTTGGTCGAACAAACTGGAGGAAGTCCAGCTAGAAAATGCAGCGCTCACTTTCTGCTCGGTTGCATAAACAATGAGGAGAGCAGCCATTAGTGAAGGAGCTATCAATGTCAAAATAATAAATAATAGCCCAAGCAGATCTCAACACTTTTTTATCTTGTCTTTTTTTTTTTTAAACTCAAACTCAAACTTTATTTATTTATATAGCGCCTTTTTTTTCGGCCGAAACACAAGGCGCTTAACATAAAAGCAAATAAAATACATATTAAAAACACAAACAACACAGTGTTTAAAAACAAACTTACATAAAGACACAAAGCAAACATCCCTCTCTCCCCCAGTCCCCCAACCCCACCACCCCCAATAAGACCCTTGTCAATAAAACTGAACAAAGCTATAAAAACTGCAGATGTAACAAAACAATCTGGCTTGGTACGACTGTGTAGAAACGATATTCCGAGGATCCCCTAATTCAAGAACCCGCCCGACCACAGGGGGCATCGCCGCTGCGCCCGCCCAGCACGGGGCAGCGCAGGACCCGCTCTACCGAGCTGGACCCCAGCCGCCCCAAAGAGAACAGGCACTGCAGCAATAGCCCCCCGCCGCAGGCGGAGCCCCAGAACAGAGAATCCCGTGAGGAAAACACTGGATTTTTAAAAACAATTAAAAAGCATTAAAAGAAGATAAAAAGAATGCATAAAAAAATAAATATAGTTAAAAAAAAAAAAAAAAAACATGGTTTGCAGATAAAAATAGTAAATACATTCATAAAATAACTATAAAATGATTCTTATAGAAGTTTAAAAAAAAAAAAAAAGAAGATAAAATGCAATCACTAGAAAAGTCATGTAAAAGCCAGGTTAAAAAGGTGGGTCTTGAGCCTCTTCTTAAAAACCTCTAATAAACTTTATTGCAAACATTAGTTTCAGTACAGAAAAACTGTTCTAAACAGCTAAGTCCTTTGTCTCAGTGGCGTCGCCGTAGTGTGATGTCATCACTAGTCGCAAGCCCCAGAGCCGATCTAGCAAGCCGAGCACATAGGGTACCTACAGGGGCCACCACAGAAACTGCTGACCATTGGAGGACCACTTGGCCTTACTGGCTGGGATATAGTGCGTTCACCATTTTGTAGAACTGTCAGAATCTACAATTCCAAAATCCATTGCCTTCAAAATTTCCCAGAAGTCTGAGAAAAATTAGTGTGCATCAATGCTCTCTAAATACGCAAATATAATACTAATGCAATGGAAGAATTTTTCACGTGAATGAACTATCCAAGTTTTCATCATATGAATGTAGTGGATTTACATTTATTAGGTTTTTACATCAGAATACCCCTTAAATGTCATATTCACCTTTAAAACAATATACTATATTGGTATATAGTCCTATATAGTTCTTTAGAAGTTAGGGAGCAGAGAGGCAATTCAGACACTGCCTTGGAGAAAGACTGCTTTCATGTGGTGTTGGAATGAACTGGAAAATGTCTTTCCAACTCGGAAAACAAACATTAATGCAAAATACCTTTCCGCACTTAAGCAGAGGTCAATTTATTTGTCGTTTACCACCCACAGGACAGGCCAAAAGTTTGGAGGCTTTATTTTTCAGTGGGTGTCGCTATTTTCATAACTATTTACATTGTAGATTCTCACTGAAGGATGTGTAAGGGCTATTCGATCAAGAAGTAGGGTGATATAGCCCTGGGACAGATGACCTGGCCTCCAAAGTCACCTAGACCTGAGCCCCATTGAGATGTTTTGGGATGAACAGGACAGCAAAGTGAAGGCAAAGGGGCCAACAAGCACGTCAAACACCTCTGGGAACTCCTTCAAAACTGTTGGAAAAACATTTTAAGTCACCTCTAGAAGTTCATCAAGAGAATGCCAAGAATGTGCAAAGCAGTAATCAGAGTAAAGGAGGATATTTTGAAGACACTAGAACATCAAATATGTTTCAATGATATCCTCCTTTTTGTTTAGGTACATGACTCTACATGTGTTCATTCATAGTCGAGACTCTTCAGTGAGAATCCACATTGTAAATAGTCAAAACCGTATTGAATAAGAAGGGGTGTCCAAACTTTTGGTCTGTACTGTGTGAGGAGACCAGAATTACAAGGAAAATCTAACAATACTCTCAATTATCAACATAACTTGTTCCAGTTTGGTAAATTAGATTGAATAGTTTGATGGGCTGCAGTTTGCCCACCCCTGCACCAAAACAAACCTACAAACAAAGCAGTGGGAGGAAAATATCTAATTTTAAGTCTACATACACCAGGCTAAATATGAAAACTGAAAATTACATAATTAAATAGAACAAGGTGTGAGAAGTTTTTCAAAATATATGACTTATAGCAAAATACAAGGCCGGGGACATGAGGTGAAACGCCCACCACTTCCAGAGTACCAAGAAAACTTCTCGTAAAAATGTATGTCTGAGTTAAATTCTGAAGATGCAACAATCCCAGAAAGAACAAATTTTAGTCAAAAACAACTCCATTTATGACTATGCAAACCACCCCACACACTTCCTCTATTGTTAGTATTGCATTTCCTGTTTAAATCTTTGGTTAGATTTTATTTGCTGATGACACTGTCGTCTTCATGCTGTGTGTGGCAGCTGTGGTTGGTTAAGAAAAAACAACTTTCTAGCACTTTAAAATATGTGAGTATTTACTGTAAATGTGCACCTTCAGGAGGTTAGTCGACTTTTTCTATGAGATTGTTTTCATTTGAAGGTAAAATAAATGAAAACTTGCAATTAACAGAATTACTTTTTTTAAGCCAATATTTTTGTCTCGGTGGCTTTGCTAAGATCCTTTCACTTTTCTAAATGAGTTGGTGTAAAAAAACTATGTCAGACATACAGATTGTACTTAAACACAAATCTAGGAGCAATAAGCTTTGAGGTACTAACACATAAAGTATGACCTGAAGTCAAGTCAGCCGAGATGGATGAATGTGGTTCAGAACAGAACTAATAGAGCTGTGAAAATATGTCGATAAAACCTTGATAAGAAATGATGAGTGAAACCAGACAGACTGTGGCTGATGACAAATGCAGTGGAAACCGCATGTATTCTTGAAGTCTACTTGTTTAACAGAAATCTTTGGACTTTCCATTGTGATCACCTTGCAATTGATGAGCTCAAGATTATTCTGTAGGAAATGAAATAATAAAGCTTACTCATATGTTATCATTTTTGGCTGAGTTCTTTTATTTTAACCCTTTTATTTATTTCTACACACCTGGGTTCTGATAATCAAAGCAAATCAGGTAAAAAATGTGGCAAATGCTGAGCTTGATTATTGTTTCAATATAACAATAAAAGGTTGATAATTTGGTATCTATGCCACCACACAAACATTTTTCTCTTAGCCTGTATTACTAATTTAAACAATTTAAAGAAACTATTTAACCAGTTACACCAGATCTCTTAAAAAAAATGTTCCCATTTATGCTATTGCTTGCTCTTTAACTGGGTTCACTCCGCACGCGTGGAATCCGCTCACCTTCCGTTCACACCAGACATGCACTTCTACTCAGCTGTGGTTAATTAGAGATTCCACAATTTATATGTCATCGTCCATCTTGACTTGGAGGCAACTTACCACCCCCCCCTTTTGGCATGATTGTGGCTCATGCCAAAATAGCCCGAAAGCCAAAACGATCGCTGCACACCTGCGGAGGACTGTGGTGCTTTGCATATGGTGTGAACTATACCATAGGTCTGGTATTGCCAAATGGATCCGGACCGGTGAGCTGGTATCCCTGGCTGAGGGGAAAAAAGAAATTGCGCTTGGCAAGAAAAAAAAAATTAAATAAAGAACTCAGCGAGCAGACGTGTGTAGACTATAACTGGCGCAAATAGCGCGGCACAAAAACAAAGTGATTATGACATGTCATCATTTATGCACTGCATGTTGCTGTTCGGAGCATGCGAGCAGCAGGTTACGGAAGGCAAAACATAATTTAAAAAAAAAATGAAATAAACTTTAACTTGATTCTCCGCTGATTTTGAATACATGAAAAATATAGCTGAATGTCCGGGTTATTATGAGTTTATGTCAAAACTAGCGGTGTAACGGATAAGCCTTGGTCCGTACGGATCAGAACGGTTTGACACACGCGTGTACCGCGGACCACTCCGACCCCCATCCCCTGCTTGCACACACCTCGGGCTAACATAATTTGGAGTCCTCGTCAAATTCATGTAAATTCTCTTTGTTTTGACGAGTGCTAAAGTAGCTGCTTCATGGTTACATTAAAGTCTGTTCATCTGAAGCTACCGCTGCGTGTGGGAGGAGCTTCCATCAAAAACTTTTCTCATCTTCATAATGAAGGGCGCATATCGATAGATATCAGGTTTATTTAATTTTAAGAGCTGAAAAAAAGCATTGGTACACGTTTTCATCACGTTTTCACTTAAAAGAATCTCCCAATGAGGAGCTGCAGAGAGAACTGCAGCTCCGTAACGGACTCCCGGTGCCTTCAGGGGACAATTGTATGGCAAGCCAAAGAGATCAAAAATCACTAGAAAAAGCGGGCACTGGAGTGTCACTTTTTACAGATAACAATTATTATTTTACATAATTAAATGCTCCCAAAGTTATTTTTGATAAAAAATAATTTTAACTGTTTAATATGTGATTTAATTTGGACATTAGTCGGGCGGGACGAGAACATTTGTATTTTAAGGGGTAATCCAGATAAATTTGGTATTTTCAACACTATTTTTATTAAGCATTCTTTTCTCTCAGTTTTTGTAGATTTAATTTCAAGACATGTAAACATAATCAGAAACTACACGTTTTAACATTTTGTTTGTGTTCAAAGTTTAAGGATGTTTTGTTTTAATAAGTAGGCCTCAATGACCAAAAGTTTTGATGCTGCATATATAAATATTGCGTGTGTAAACGGGGTGAAGATGTTTTAATTTTGAGTTTTTTTAAATGCAGAGGGCCCCTGAAGGCACCACCTTGTCAAGGGGAATTAGGCACAGGTGTGCCTGATCAGGGACCCTTTTTAAAGTAACTCTCACAGAAGAGGAAAGGAGAAGAGAGGAAAGAGACCAGGGCCCAAAGCGGTGTGGAGTGGGGAAGCCACCGCCACCGCCACCGCCACCGCCACCGCCACCGCCACCGCCACCGCCACCGCCGCACCGCCACCGCCACCGCCACCGCCACCGCCACCGCCACCGCCACCGCCGCCGTCATTTTTGATGACGCTTCCTGTCAAGAATAAATGACCCTTGGCTATGCCTTCAAGTTTAGACCGCTGGGGGTCATTTTAAGATGCTCTTGTCCTTTTTAAGTTTTAAATTTCCTATAATCTTTTGATCTATTATAAAAGTGTTCCCAGTGGTCTTTTAGTCATTATGATGCAGTTTTTAGTCACAATGAAGAAATCCCTATTGTTTTCTAGGACACAGTTTCTGCAGAGCAGCAGAAGCTCATTAAAAAAGTGAAACAATCTAAATGTAAACAACTGTTTTTCCAGAAAGCTACACACACAACCATATTTTAACAATCCCTTTCTGTGACCTTCACTGAGAAAATGAATCAAAACAGTGCAAAAAATAAATCAGTAAATAGCGAATCCTCTCCTCTCATGAGACGCAGGAGATCTGTCGGTCGTTTTGTTTTATTTAACTTGTCAACTATAAACGCATGCAAAAAATGAATAACTGATGTAAAATTCAAAAGCTTTATTGTAACTGTCAGTGACAGTTAAATTGTGTTTTTAAAAATTGATTTATAAGTGTAAAATATGTTATTATGCTAAATTGTTTATTCTCCTCCCAGATAAAAAGTACAAAATACATGATAAAAACAAAAAAACAATTATTTACTGTTCAACTTTTAAAGCGAAACAACACAAAACACAACAACCACAACGCAAAAATACGTATTATAATGTTCAGATTGAAAAGGAAAGAAAATGAAGAAGGTTTGTAAATCATGATAAAGGTATTTAGAAATAGCAAGTATCTGATCTTTGTGAAGCTGATCTGGTTTCTTATGTCGGTGTTTGATCTGTTCTGGAGAAAGTTGTTCTCATGTCTGCACAGACGTCGGTTCTGTTTGAAATTCTTTTCTTACAGATTCTAAATTCTGTCTTTTTATTATCAATTACAATAAAATCCTTTCAGATTTCTGTTCTTTCTACATTTTTTAAGTTGATCTGACACTTGCAAACTAAAGAAAAAAAAAAAAAAAAAAGAATTCTGGACACAATTTGATAAGTAAAAATGAGTAGCTGGGGAAACAGAAAGTGAAACTTGTATTGTGTCGGTTTTTGTGGGAGTTGCGTTATAAAACTAACTGTGAAGATGAAACCCGCAAATGAAAATTACAGATGTTAAACTCTTCAATACACACTTTTCTCAGACAGACATTGACATTTTAAAATCCAGGATTATAGAATAAAATCTAGGATCTGATCGCATCAAGAAGCATGAAGTCTCATGCAGGAGATGTGCATTTATGGAAAAGATTGATTGACAAGGTCTCCAGCCAATCAGGACACAGAACAGGGTGTGCTGTTTAAAAAAAAGCAGCAGCATGATCGCATTGAGACCAGGAGAGCTGCAGTGTGGAAGGACAACTCTGTACTCTGTTCTATTTGACGGGGATTTCGTGTTCAGAGAGGTACAGTAGAAGGGTGGAATGAAAAGTTCCATTCTATGAGGGTCTCCATCATGAAGCTAGATTGACCAAAAAAGAAAAAAAAAAAATTGGATATCTGATAGTGTTTGGGGGTCGGTCCAAATGCGGAGGAGGGCCGGATCTGGCTCGCGGGCCATAGTTTGGACCCCTGGATGAGACCTTCACAAACCCAACCTAACATTATTGGCACAATAAATATGATGAGAAATATTAGAATAATCAAAGATTACTATTTTGATGCAGATTCCAGCTCCAGTGAGGAAAACAGAGACGTTCATGGATCTGTTTTTCTACAAGTGGATACATCAGAGCAGAGAGCCTATGGCCCACCTGGAGGATTTTTTTTCTACATCACATTCCTGATTTTTTCCTCTGCTCCTGATTCAGTTTGAATAAAGAAATACTCAGTAATGTATTTTTTTAGCTTAATTTTCTTTATACATGTCTTCCATCTGAAAAATACTACAAGAATGTGTTCAAAACACCATTTTCATCATAGTGGATCTTTAACTCCTTTTTTCATTCTTTTTTTCTTGGCTGCTCTATCCCTTTTGGGGTCATGGGGTGCTGGAGCCTAACCTGGCTACTGATGAGTGAAGGCAGGGTTCACCATGCAATTTGTCTTTGCTGGAAGACTCCAGACTGAGGTATTCAGAATGAATTGGGTACAAAGACAAAGTTGTTGACTTCTGATTGGTAGATCACAGGTTCGCTTTCCGCTCTGCGCCGATTCTGACTAACAAAATAAAGAAAACTCAACAGTTTCACAACTTCAGCTCAGCTTTGATTGTAAATCTGGAAGTTAAGATGAAAGGAAGGAGAAAAACTCAGAGTGAGATGAAAGGATTTAAACATGAAGGTGCAGGTTACGTCAGCAGAGCTTCATAGCCTCATTATGTGTCACAAAAGAAAACGAAAAAAGGTTTTTCTTGGTCGAACAATTCTGCCGTCGCAGCCACAGAATATACACTGAATATGAAATTCACAAAAAAATAAACCTTTATTTTATTATTTTGTTGCTGGATTCAAAGTTGACAAATGATCAGAATAACTAATGTAGTAAGCTGTTGTAGTAGTTACTGCATATGCATTTATTTACTTTTTTTAATCCTCCTACAAGCTTCATTAACTTTTGAGACAAAGAAAGACATTTTACTTCCTACTCGACTATTACTACTCTAACTTCCTGCTAAGTCTCAGACGTATTCTTTCAAGTAGCAGAGATGACTGCTGCGGTTCTTCTGCTCCTTTTCCTTCTGCTGGATTCAGATGAAGCAAAAGGTAAAAAAAAATTTTTTTTAAGATAAGAAATCTTAAAGCTGTAGAACATTTTTTTTGTATATATAAATCAGAGTGAAGTGCATGTTTAGTACTTATGCAGTCTTCATTACAGTCAGATTTTTCTGTTTCTAGTTTGCCTAAAATTGGCTCACTTACATTTTCTTGTGTTTATGTGGTGAAATTGATGAGTTCGTGCTAAAAAAAAAAAAAAAAAAAACTGGTTGCCCTTTTTTAGCTTCCATAATTTCATTTTGTGTGATTTAGTTAGAGACATTTCATATTTTTTTCATTTTAAAAAGACTGACTTTCAAGTTTCAATCTAAATTTAGGAATGCTTTTTTCACATCTCACTTTAAGCAAAGGCAGAAACCACAAGAGTTGAATGAATGAATGAATAAATTAAACTTTATTAATATCACATGGATAAATTCACTGTGGAGAGAGTTGTAACTTATTTGTGTCAGTTTTCACTCTGCTCATTCTGATAAAGCCAGGAAGTGCATTTTGGTGGCCAGGACTCACCAGGGCTCACTTTGTGTTTGTGATAATCCTATTGCAACTTTTAAGAAAAATTGAGCCCCATTCAAATACTTGGATTATTATTTATTAATAATAAAAAAAAATAATAGTTCTGTGCTTACTTATTTCTAAAACCTTACAAAAAAAACTTAAAAAAGAAACAAACAATGCAATCACCTTTTATAAAAGAAAACTCACAAACCCCAAATTTAAAAAATACATGTTTGAAAAGGGGAATAGCAGAAGCCAGTGCTTATTTATTTGAAACATGCTCATACTTTTCACAAGGTCATTACTTTCAAAATAAAGTTAAATGAAAGATAAATGTATCTTGTTTGGGAACGTTTTTCCCCTCAAGTCTATCACTGGTACCTCACGATACGATGTGATACGTGGCTCACGATGCCAATGATATCGTGATACTGTGATAATTGGTAAAAATCATCTCTAATAACCTACATCATATAGAAAAAGATTTTTTTTAGGAAAATATATTCCCATTTATTTTATAGTTTGAACACAATCAAAACAACCAACGTTTTTCTTATATTGTGCAACAAATAATAGATATTTTTGTGCAAAATTGCTGAAATCAGTAATACTATGTCTTTGACTGACATTGAGACCAATTATGGAATTATCAGTAAAACTAAGTGTTAACAATTGTGAACATGAACAGCAGTGCCACTACTTAGTGCAAAATTGTTGTAAACAAAAAAATGGAATAATTCAAGTAGGTGGCAGGGACATCGGTGCTCATAACAGCCTCTAACTATCTACCTCCAAAGGAAAATCTCACCAAAGGATGACAAATAAGACGTTTTACAGCCTCTTTAAACAAAAATAAAAGATTGATCCTTGGTAAGAACCCAGCAAGAATCAATCGCAGGACTAAATATTACAATATATTACATTATTGATATTTTGGTACACCCCTGTTCCCGAGTATTGCGGACTCTTCATTTTATAAACAGCCAGCATGAGATGTTTGCATTTACAACCTATTTCACTCTTGCTCATACTGTCCCCCGCTGCATGCCTGTTTCGTTCTACCAGCGTGGCCTGTAGTGATTGGCCACTTCTTTCTCCAGCAGACACCCTGTGTCCATTAGTGAGGGCAGTTGTAGCTGAACTGTTGAACAGTGAATGTAGTGAGTTTTCTAGTTTATGTGATGAAGAAAAACCGATCAAAGCAGCAGTTCAATGTTTCAACCAAAAACGATGCTTTGGACAAAGGTTCACTATGTAAATATTAGTCATGATAATTTGTTTCAAAATGTGACTAACTAGGAATTTTGGAACCATTTGAACCTCTTTACTTTCTGTTCATGCAGGTTCTGAACTGTTTCTGCAGTCAGGAGGGGACGTGCTTCTGAATGTGAGCGGGCCTGTTACACTCAACGATGAATGTGATTTGATCTGGAAGTACAACAATGACAAAGTGGTCAAATTCAGTCACGATAAGAAACCAGTTATATTTAACACATATAAGGAAAGGGTGACAGCAGAGAGATTTTCTCTGATCTTAAAGAATGTTCAGCACAACAACAGTGGAATCTATAAAGCAGTTCTCAGTTGTTCAACTGATCACACAAATGCTGAATACAACCTCACAGTCCAAGGTAGGTTTCCTTTATGGACTTGACTGCACATGATCGTTTTGACCAAAAATATATCCATTCTTTCTACTAATTCTTAACTGGTTTCATTTCTCAGATCCAGTGTCTCCAGTGTTTCTGACAGTGACTGACAGCATCTTTAACTCCTCCATCTGTGAACCCACCGTTATCTGCAGAACGGAGGACAACAAGATCAAAAAAACCTTTGTGTGCAACAAACAAACCTGCTCGGAGGTGGAGAAAGTCCATGCAACTATCACTTCTTCCTCTCTAAATGTCTACATATACGAGGAACACATCATTTGTAACCATAGCAACCAAGTGAGCTGGGAACAGCACAAGATACAGATCAGCTCAGATTGTTGGAAAGGACCAGGTACGATTCAAACATGTAAATGATAAATTACTGTAGGAAAAGTGTGTGAATGACAGAAAAAGAAAGCATATTTGCATTTTATATTTGTAATCTTTAATCAAATACCAAAACATTAATTTTATGGAGGCATTGTTAACATTCAGGGGTGACACCAACATGATATATTCTTTATTACATTTATTTTTTAACATTAGTTTAAATTAAAATGTTTTCCATTGTTTTTGTACGTTCTATAAACTGCTAACGACAATTTGTATATTTTTTAATTGGTGCAGAACAAATTGACTCTTTAAAATACTGTAAAAACAATCTTTAGTTTCTAACCAATTTAATCTTTAGATATTTATTCTTTTTTAAGAGTGACAAAAATAGTAAGAGAAAACAAAAATAACAATGTTATTTCTGTTAAACCACCTTAGACTGTGTGCACACACGGTGACATGACATTCAAAAACTAAAAACAAAAGCACAGGATCTCAGGATCTCAGGAGGTTAAAGTTCAAATGTTATGTGAAAGTTTAGTCATAAACAGCTATTTTATTTTAAAGGGCCTGTACCATAAAAAATAAACTTTTATGAGCTTTTAAGTGTATCATAATGCATTCTCATTATAAAGAACCCCAAAAGATTCACACATCTCTTAGCATTACTTTAGAACCCTACACACCAGCCCCTTCCAACTCAGAAAAACAAACAGATGGTGCTACTAACCTACTAAACAGTCGGGAATTGCCAAGTTTTTTCTTCTTATCAAACAATGAAACTTACAAGTGTGTTTTCGTATGTGACTCAGAGACACTTAGACTGAAGTGATTAACATCATTGCAAACATTACTAAACTATTTCTACCTTTTTTTTTAGGGAGATTGATTGAAATATATATATGTTTACTTTTGACACACTACCATAATTTAAACTTCCCGTCACAACTTTCCTTTTTTCCAATGCAATTAGAAACATTCAAATACTGTGATTTTTGTTTTGTGGTGTTTCTACAGCTAATGGAGTCCAGACTATAGCCGTCAGTGCAGCAGCTGTTGGTGGGGCCGTCCTGCTTCTCTGCATCATCGGCCTTGTTGTAAGATGTAAGTCCAAACGTGGGATTCTCACATTTGTTTTACAGATAAAATGTAAAGTAAATAGAGAATAAAATGATTTTTTTTTTTAACACAAAGATCTATCTATATTTCTATCTATGATCCTATACCACAAACCTGGGAACTGGAGGATTCAGCACAATGTTTTTGTGGTAAATGTTGATTACATTTGTTGTCCTGAGCTTTTTAAAAACTTATATAGTTCAAACTGCATGAAGGCACTCCATTATTATTACACGCTTATTTTACCAGCTGGCTGCTGCAGCAAAGAGATATTCCAAACGTGTTGAACACAGAGGACAACAAATATATTCAACATTGATTAGTTTATGAGGTCTCTGTCAACAGAACCAACACATAAAGGAAAACATTTGCTTGTCATTAATCCTCAGCAGAAACAGTCAATCTGCTCCCCCTACTGGGGAAGAACAAAATGTCCTGATGAAAAAGACATTCCGGGTCACACAGACCTTTTAAATCGGGTGATCACATCATAGTAGCTTACTGTGCAGCTGTGGTGAACTTTGTTTGGAGGTTCTGGTCTCTCCTGGTCCTCACAAATCACACATCAGCAGCTCGGAGCATTTGTTTCTCCTCAAGGAAATTACAGCTCACATTTGAGCGAACTACTGAGAACAACTTCAAATTGACTCATTGATAACTTGGATTTAACCACTGACTGTATAAGAGAACTGGACTGAGTGAACCCTTAGACTCGTTCCCACTGAGGGGTCCGGTATGGTCTGCTCTGGGAAGGAGTGGTATGGTTCGGTCCAGTTAATCCAATGTCTCCACTCAGTTAAGCCTTATAACTTGCGATAAAGGAAAAACTTCCCTAATAAACAATTAGAATTAGCAAGAACATGTATAGAAAGGTTATTCTGACAAACAAAACGACTGGGTAATAGCTGTTCAAGAAGTCTCCAGGATTATGGCATCCTGGAGTCAGCAGGTACCGCCTGTTTGGTGAGGAGAGACGGAAAGTTCAGTCCAGTTTTTTTATACAGTCAATGGGTAGGATTCTGGTTGAGGCCGGACCAGGATGCGGGTCAAGAATATGGAGTGCTTGTTAAGACAGACTGACACAAAGAGAGCGGACAACTAACCTTAAGTGCCAGGATGCTGATACACACAGCTATCCTCAACCTTGAGGATCCCATTATATACATGTATATAATTGGTGAAGTTATTGATATATTGGTAATTTACACTCAAACCACAAGTCTAATGCAATAAGTAGAACTTGCAAAAAAAAAAGAATTCCAAAGTTTTTTTCCCTTCTGGAGCAGGAATATACACAATCAACCATATTGCAGTTAATAAAAATATAAACAGAGAGATCATTTAGAAGTAAGTTGTTTACATACAGAGTATTGTCAAGATCCATGGTTACAACAAGGAGAAATATTCTGCCTGAAAGCATTTTGAAGGTGAAGGAATGTTCAAATATCACCTCAAAAAGAATTACTGGACAATTTTCTAAATGGTCTTCCTGGTCAATGTATTCTGAATATGGAGGCAGTCTTTCCTGGAGTGGCTCAGGATACTTTGAAAAGGTGCGGCACATAATGCTATGAAGGAAACTTGTTCAATTCAATTTTTCCAAGAGAAAAAAAAGAAAAAGTCAACATAGGGGCCTTCCACTGCATCAGTATCAAGCAGAAGAGAAATATATTGGATTGCTGTTTGACATTCACAAGAAAACAGAGAAAATGTAGAGAATTTACGGTTAAGCTCAGTTGAGGAAACCAGAGGTCTCCCGGTATTAGACAGAAACTGTACATGTTTGCACTTTGTGGTAGCGTTGATTATTCCTTAAAGATCCACTCCAAAGAAAACATGTTTTTGTGACATTTTTCTCACATATATTAAGACAGTTAAGATTAAAAGTGCCTTTCAGACTATTTCTTGTCCAAATTGTTGTGAATCAGGAGCAGACGCAAAAAATAGCTCGCAGTTTTTATGCACTAGCAATGTTAGCTTGAGGATGTGAGGGACTGTAAGCTGGTGGGAGAGAGTGTAAACAAAGGGATGATGGGAAGTCAAAAAAAAAAAAAAACAGTGTTTTTAACAGGCTGCATGGTGACGCAGTGGTTAGTTCTCTTGCCTCACAACAAGAAGGCCCCAGTTCAAATCCCAGCTAGGGGATCAGAAACACTAACTGGGACCTTTCTGTGTGGAGTTTTTCATGTTCTCACCGGGGAGTGTGGCTTCCTCCCCCTGTCTAAAAACATGCTTCACAGGTTAATTGGTGAATCTAAGTTGCCCCTAGGTGTGAATGTGTGTGTGATGCTTGTGGCCCTGTGACAAACTGGTCAAACCCTGCCTTTGACCATCAGTAGCCAGGTTAGGCTCCGGCGACCCCGAGAAGGACAAGGCGGCTAAGAAAATGGTTGGTGTTTTTAACATTGACCAAACCTATTTCCAAAGTTGTACGGATTATACTGTTGATGTTTGATAGAGCAGGGGTTGCAATATTTAGCATTAAAAGAGGCGTTTTGTCCAATTTCTGACTGACCAAAACTCATTCAGTTGCCCCAAAAATCCATCGCTCCGTGTCTGGTGTGAACCAGACTATTGGTCAACAAGGACGTCGACTGGAAGCGGCTTCTGTTCCACGCCATTTCTGCATCCAGTGTGAACCAGGCGTCATGGGGCAGACTTATAGACAACAGTGCTGTGTCAGGAACTAAGAAATTGTTATTTTTTTTCCTGTAGACTACGAGTGATTTTTCTGTTTTTGTGGAGAATCATCCAGTTTAGCACTGAAGCTAATTTAGAAACACTGAAACATTTTTTGATTTTCTATAACTGACCTGCAGGTAAAAGACAGAACAACTTAAGTACAAACTGTGAAGTTCCTCAGGTAAGCAGCAAACGCTTCTGGGGAAAAAACTCCAGATTTGCTTCATTAAAAAATATTTTTTGCATTTGAAGGCACATTTTTGGAAAAGTGGAACAAATTGTTTCAAACATCAAAGTGCTTCATCTTGCTTATCTCACTGTGTTGAAGCTGAATTTGCCGCTTTGTCTTCTATTATTTTTTTCAGTTTTTTGCGCTTTTGAGCTAAAATGTGCTTTGGATTTTAAAAACTTGTGCATTAAATAAAATAATCATAACAACGGTCTTTCTCTTCTTTTCTTATAGGAAAACAGACAGGACGTTTCTCCCTGTTCCATCTACTCTTCAGTGATATCACCAGCACAGCCGCCAAAATCTACAGAAACCAACGCCACTCTTCAGTTAGATACTGTGTATGCCAAGGTTGATAAAAAAAACAACTCCAGAGAACCTCCAGGAAACAATTGAACTCAAGTTTTTTTAATGATATCAATGTTCTATGAAACTGGAAACACGAGAGAACATTGTTTTACCAGTTCTTGACACTTGGATAGTTTCCCTTCATTTTATACATACTGACTCACATGTATAGTAGGATATCCAAAACAGCTTTGTAAAATGTGAATTAATTATTAAATATGCTGTACGATTGAGCTATAAATGATAAAATTAGTTACTGATTTGGCTGAAAGAAGTCTGTAGTTTGCTACTTTTAACCAACTTTTTACACTTTTTGGGTGGTTTTGTCATTTTGTGAATTAGATTACTTTTAATGATAACATATATATTGTGACTGTCAAACTTTTTTAAGCATGTGGTTCCAAAACCATGATGTCAGATATGCAAACTCAGAAGTGATATGTAAATAATAATAAAAAAGAAATAATAAAAAAACAAAAAAGTCTTTTATTTGTTGTTTTTGTGATAATTATGGATTACAGCTTATACCATTACTTTACTTACTCAGAAAAAATGACAGAGTTACATTTTGAAAACTTCAGTGTCCAAATTCAGGCCTTGAGGGCTGCCGTCCTGCTTATGCTCCAAATATACCTGCTGCAGAAGATCTGGATAAGGTCTGCTCCACCAATGAAAAGCTGCCATGAGAATTGTTTTTAAAAAAAAGAACTCCCCTGCATTAAACGATCTTTCAGTCTGGATTAGAAGATTAGGCAGTGATGAATATTGATGCATAGAAGATTTATCAACAACCACCCTCATAAGGAGGGTAAGTCACAACACTTAAAGAAGATATTTGTGCTGTGTCCAAAACTGATCAGCAGAAACAGATCTCTGCACTGTTCAAAAGGTTTTAATTTGATTGATTTTTAGACATCTTCAACAACAGTTAATTATTTGACGGGAGGATTGAGTTGTATGTTTGGAAATAATATTTTCATTTGAATTTTTCTTTTAAAATAATCACTAAATAATTAAATATATCTCTGGGTTTTGTCAAGAAGGATCCATTTACTTCCAAAAAAGTTGGAGTAGACTTAGCTTTTCGTCCTGCTAACCCTAATCTGTGTGTAATGTAGTCTACTTCTCTGGTACAATCACTGTTTTTACGTAGTCCTCTGCAGCCCGATGATCCCTGAACTTCTTAGTCTCTCTTCTGAAAGTCAGAATCAATGTGGCAGGATGAACAATTTCATGTTTCATCTCCGCTTTCCACAATTTTTCCCAAGTGCTGACTCTGGTTTTCACAATCTCCGCTGTAAGGTCTGGAAAAAATCCAGTGAAACTCCAACTTTCTTTCTTTCTTTGCTGCACACAGAATCTCCTCTCTCTAGCCAGTCGGTGCATTCTGACAATCATTCGCGCTGTCCAGATTTGTTCCCTGAGTCTGTGCGATACGCGGCTTCCACTTCTGGTGCACGCTTGATCTTATCCTTGAAAAGTTTGTCAACCAAAGCTGACATGAAGCTTGTGGAATTTCTCCACTTTTGTGGTCACCCCGAGGATCTGAAAATTGTATTTCCGACTGCGATCTTCCATCCGATCAGCTTTTTCCTTCAGAGCTTTATTCTCCTTGCGGAGGCTTTCATCCGCCCTCTCCAAATTCGATACGGGGCTCTCCATACAACTCCGTGTCCAAGTTAGCAACTTTCACATTCAAACTTGTTTTAAGATCATCCAGTTGAGGCCGAAGTTTATCCATCAATGGTCTGAATAAGAGTGGACAATTCCCCACACTATAGACTTGCACCCCGATGAGAGGCACCTGCTGAGTCAGTGCATATTCACTTTTCTACATTTGCTGCCGTGTCTTTTTCATAGGCATAACAGAAGTTGATTACTTTGAGTTAATTTGACTTCAAATTTTACGTTTTCTTGATCTATTTTCAAATATCAGTAAAGTTTTAACACATTTTTTTGTAAATTGTCCAAGACTGGCGTTCACCGAGCAGCTCAGTCATGACGCATGCTCGGGGCCTGTCGTATAGGCAAGAGCTTGAAGAAACTGGCGTCAATCCTCCTGTACACATATGTCTATCTATCTATCTATCTATCTATCTATCTATCTATCTATCTATCTATCTATCTATCTATCTATCTATCTATCTATCTATCTATCTATCTATAGAAATAAACAGGCTGTTCACAAATCAACCTGCGAAAGTGTCTGCTCATTGGCAGGGTCAAAGCAATAGAGCAGACCCACCCAGGCTGGAAACTGAACGGTACTGGAACAGTTTATGGGAGAAAGAAACAGCACATAACATACCAACCTCTCTAAACAGAACCCAGTAACCACCACAGTGGCTGACATCTAAGAAAGAGTCTCGGGTATGAAGAACTGGACAACACCGGGCCCTTACATGAAACACGCCTACTACGCAGCAAGGGATGGGACTCACCTCTGAATGGCTAACTGAAGGGCGAACGATCCTGATTCAGAAAGATCCCTCAGAAGGAGCAGTCCCATCCAACTAGCAGCCAATAAATTTTCTCTCCACAAGATGGAAGCTCATGTCAGGCATCTTTGTAGCCAAAATACATGGGCACATGGATCAATTCATGAGCAACACACAGAGGGGCCTTGGTCGAGACTCCAGAGGAGTCAAACACCAACTCCTGATTGACAGAAGAGTCGCGCAAGACTACAGGTCACGACACACCAACCTGTGAACAGCCTGGATTGATTATAAGAAAGCCTAAGACTCAGTGCCACACACCTGGATCACTGAATGCTTGGAGATGTACAACATCAACAGGACATCATCAACAGTGCCTTCATTGGAAACTCAATGAAGTTGTGGAAAAACACAATTGAAGCCAATTGAACAAGTGTCAAGTAAATGTGGCATATACCAAGGTGACGTTCTGCCCCCACTGCTGTTCTGCAGAGGTCTGAACAACCTCAGCCAATTAATCAATAAGACTAGCTATGATACCAACTCAGAAATGGGGCCACCATCAGTCACCTCCTCTACATGGATGACATCAGGCTATATGCTGAGAGCGAGCGTGACATTGACTCCCTGATCCACATCACCAGGATCTACAGTACTGACATTGGGATGTCATTTGTGCTTGAGACATGCGGTTGGATGGTGACAAAGAGAGGCAAGGTAGTCCACGCAGAGAGGGTCTCACTCCCAGAAGGAACAATAGCAGACATTGAGGACAGTTACAAGTACCTTGGAATTCCACAGGCAAACGGCAACCTGGAACAACAAGGAAAGCCGCAACAGCCAAATGAGTAAGGCAAGTCCTGAAAAGCCAGATGAATGGCAAGAACAAGAGCTGTTACGCACTGCCAGTCATCAGATGCCCTGCAGGAATAACAAGATGGCCAAAGGAAGAGATACAGACCATGGATGCTAGGAGGGTTCCATACTAAATCCAGCATCCTGAGACTGTATACTATCCGCAAGGAAAGAGGCCAAGGACTAGTGAGCATAGAGGCCACTATCCAGGATGAAACATCCAAGATGCATGAATATGTCAAGCTCAAGGACCCAGCTGACAGCGTGCTCAGTGAATGTCTCAGGCAATGGAAAGCAGAGGGTGTGATGCTGGAGGACAGAGCCTCATGGGAGGACAAGCCCCAATATGGAATGTACCACAGGACAATAACTGAAGTGGCTGATATCAAGAAGTCCTACCGATGGCTTGAGAGAGCAGGCCTGCAAGACAGCACAGAAGCTCTGATCCTGGCAGCACAGGAACAGGCCCTGAGCACCCAAGCAATAGAGGATCAGATATACCACACCAGACAAGACCCAAGGTGTAGGTATGAAGGGTATAAATAGAATTGAACATCCCAAAGATGGTATGTGCCAATGATGAGGGTATGGCTGAGTCAGATTATTTAATTTTTTAGTAAATATTTACGTTTTGAAAAATAATAAACAGTAGAAAGATTTTTTTTTCTATTTTTATTCAGTTTATTAAGATGTTAAGTGTGTTTTTTTATTGCTAATCGATTGGTTTGTCTGGGAGATGGTTCTGGGATCGATTGGTTATGACTTCACCCCCGACCAGGGGGAGTCACGCCATTCCTTCTCATTGCAATAAACACCTGCATGAGGAACACACAGAAACCACTCTCATGATTCTTTCTCCCCTGTTTTAAGGTAACAACAACCAAATATTCATGTTTTTGTCCAGAATCTAGTTGTTAAACATGTCATGGTTTTTGTTGAGCTACTTTGGAGTGGTGTTTATAAAAGTTTGGCAGTTTTATTTTGAATGGAAATTTGTAATCGTTTTACCGTGAGTGAACATGCAAACCGCCATCTTGTGCCACGATTGTTTTATTTTAGGCTTGATGGAGATGTAACACCAGCTTTTTTTATGTTTCCCTTTGAGAGTTTGTGATTTATTTTTCCAAAATAAGACACTTGCTCAACAGAATGTGTTTAAATGTTTATTATTTTTGTTAATACTGGATTGCAATAAACACCTACATGAGGAACACACAGAAATCACTCTCGTGATTCTTTCTGCCCTGTTTGTAACATAGGTTGTAAGATAGGCTATCCAAAGAGGCACCAGAAACAATCTAGCACATAACTGCAGGGTGTAAGATGCTGGCTGAGAAAGCATACATGGAGCGCCACAATCAAGAGGCTGGAATAATATACAGAAACATTTGTACAGAATATGGACTGGAAACCCCAAAGTCAAAATGGCAAACACCCCTGAAAGTGGTGGAGAATTTTCCAGGTCACGAGCAGCAGACTCAATATTAAGTCTTAAACCGGATATTGATAATTCATGTAGAGAAAATGGTACGGTCAAGCCGGGGTGGGATTATATAAGTTTGCTTCCTTCCACTCCCTTTCAAGCGATCTACTTGTAATTATGTGATGTATTTCATGTATTATAATCTGATTGCTTGAAATAAACCATTTCATTCATTCATTCATTCAAGGACAAAGATCCTGTGGGACTTCCAGATCCAGACAGACAGGATGGTAATGGCGAACCAACCAGACATTGTAGTGGTGTATGAAGAACAGAGGAAAGCTGTTGTGGTGCATGTGGCAGTACCAAGAGATGGTAACATCAAGAAGAAGGAACATGAGAAACTGGAGAAAAACCAGGGACTCAAAGAGGAACTGGAGAAAGCTTGGAAGGTGAAAGTGACAGTGGTGCCCGTGTTCATTGGAGCACTCGAGGCTGTAACCTCCAAACTGGAGGAGTGACTACAACAGATCCCTGGAAAGACCTCAGACATCTCAGTCCAGAAAAGCGCAGTACCAGGAACAGCTAAGATACTGCAGGAGCCTCAAGCTCCCAGGTCTCTGGTAGAGGACCCGAGCTGAGAGGAGAAACCACCCGCGGAGGGTGAGAGGAGTGTTTTTTAACTGAACATTAAAAAGTTATAGACAAAAATGTTTAAATTGTGATTCAAAATAAGTTGTTTTTTATTTAGGTCAGGCAAGAGGAACATCTTTTTGGGAAGAGAGAACCCCCCTGAGAATCTTGAGGATGAGAAACTTTAGTCCCAGTCCTAAAACGAAGGGCTTTTCATCTTCCCTGCTAGAGAATCTGTTGGGTCAGAGTGACTCGAGTGCTGAAGCCCAGCAACAACAGCTGATCGTGTCAGCGTGTGCCACGACTCAGGAGGAAGTGTTAAGTATTGTCGGACTCAATCTCAGGTTTCCTCTTCTTTCCAGGATATAATTACATATATCAGGTACAAGTGTGAGTGCAGAGAGTTATAGTGACTGCTCAGCACACTTTAGTCATTGCATGCGCATCAGCTTGTTCCTATTCAAGAACATGCACATTTGCTATAAATACCATTAACATTGAACTCTGAAGTTTATACTTGGTTGTTTTCTTGTGACTTCTTCTGTTAACAGGCCAAATAAAATATTTACTGTTATTTATTGCTCGACAAATTTAAAAACATAAAAACCAGAAGTATTTTATTTCTGATCAGAAGCAAACACTGTATTTCATGATTCTGTTCAGTAAGTAGTTTGACTTGGGCTAAAGAGAATCAGGTTGAAGTACTATATTAAGGTTAAATTCAGAGAACATAACATTTGACTAAAAACATTATAAAATAGTTCAGTTTACCTGTAATTTATTCTATTAATTACCAACTTAAATGTTGTATTGTTGTTAATGTTAAACATATTTTAGTCCAAGGACCTAAAGGCCATATTTTGTTTTATTTCTTATCAAAAGCACCTTTTCCTTTGTTAATTAATTATGAATGCTGCAAAGTCTTTTTTTGTTTAAACATGCTAAAACTGTATTTCAATATTCTGTTTATTCACTATTTTGTTTTATCTAAGCAAGAGAGAATCCTCTTCGATGTGAGCTGTAGTGTCAGGGGTCAGAGGTCTGTCTCCCCCTCTGGTCAGCGGCGGGAACATCTTTAGAGTTCTAAGCTAACCACGCCTCCCAGCAGCCCCGCTCACCTGACTCCAATCTGACAATCACTCACCTGTGTCTTAAGCAGTACATAGAGCCTTGCTCTGTTTGAAATATTGCTTTGTGACACGAGTGGTGCTGTCTGGACATGATCTTCTATTTCTGACCATGCTTTTCTCTGATTATCTTTTTTTAAGAAAATATAAAGGATAAGACAAAAGGTTCTCACTTATTCAGCTCACATTGTCTTAAAGTTTAATCATGGCTTGTAGACATATTTCTTTGAAAGAAAGATGAGCAAACTTGAATGTATTTGATGGGAAAAGATCTTTTCAAAACACATTTTGAACCGATGCATGCTGAATTCATAACTACTACTGATTCTCAAAACTGTCAGCTATTTTGAGGGCCTCCTTTCAGATTCGATCAGTTCAGGTGGTCCTGTCCTGTTCCCTACTGCTGGAAGGTTGAGACAGACAGAAGCCTCTCCAAGTTGTTTCCATTCCAGCTTGATGCAAACGTTCATCTGCAGAACTCTGCTCTGGCACTTGGCAGTCTTCTTTAAATCGTCTTTATTAGAAAAACTAAAATGTTTCTTTGGGCATACGGGCTTCTAGAATAAACATGTATCATTATCTTCCAGGTCCTGTAAAAAATCTTGCAGGAATTTGATGACTTGAATCTCTTTTTGCTGTCTACCAGATCCCTCTTCGCTGAAATTAGGAAACAAGGGTCACACAAGGAAGTCTGCATCCATCTTTGACATGTAATAAGAACTCTTACATAAATACCAAAAGAGCTTTGAACAGTAAAAAGTGAAGGCATGATTGAAAACATTTTAACAATATAAAGATTTCAGATTTGCCTATAAAAGAAACTTAGTTAAGTAGTCAGTTGAATTACCATTTTATGGTTGAACTCACATTACTCTTACATTATTCAGGTATTGGACAAAAAGTTGCTCACATATCTTTACATGTTGTTTCAACATCTCATCCAGGCAATAAAGCTTCAGTCCTTCTTGTAGCTTTCTCAACACTAGAATTATCCTCAATAGAGAATGCAAGGCAATGACCCTTAAACTTTATTTTTTAAACCTTTATTTTGCATACTTTATTGTCTTTTTTGTGGTCAATGCTTGTTGGTCCTGTGTATCCACATGCCACAACTTGATCAGATGGCTCAAAGAGCCGTCCTTCTTCTGAGAAGTTTTAAAATTCTGCAGTCTAGGTAAAATCATCTCTCTCTTGTCTTCAGGACCAATACCTAAAACTTCAGTTTTGTCCTGGTTAAGTCGCAAGAAGTTCTCTGTCATCCAAGACATTTAAAAGCATATGCATCTCCATTCCATGGATCTTTTTCGTTGATGACACCACAGCTTTAATTAAAAGCATGTTTGTTTTCTTAAAAAGAAAAGACCACTTATTAAAAAAATCATCTATCTCTTCAAATGTTCCTCCAACATGACACCAAGAAACAAACCTATGCCAGCAACTTTGTCTTCAGTCCTTGTATTTGTGGGGAAAGCTTGATTAAATAAAGTTCCAAAATAAGTTTCTGAAAAACATTGAATGTGTAACAAAGTGCAAAAGGGTATTCCAAGTTCAGTCCATGTAGCAGTGAGTAGAGCTGCATTTTGACAGTAGGAAAGGATCTCTTGTCCCTCTAGATTAGAACAATTTTAACATCAACTGGATCTTCTTCAGTAGAATGGACAACCGATATTATCATGATATCCATGGAGGGATCACAGTGGGTCTTCCAGCAACAAAAGCTTGACAATTACTTTAAAGGCAGGAAATTATGCAAACATTTATGATGTAAAATCCACATCTGGAAATTCTCCTGATAAATCTAGAATATTCTGGAATTACTTTACCACCACTGCTGATCCTCTAGGGGGCAGCACACACTGTTTAATATTAGACTGTTAAGAATTAAGCAATTTTAAAATGTCAAATGTTTAACAATTCTGCATGTTTTTAAATAAAATATCACTTTCTGCAGTTGTCAATTTGAAATCTGTGTTTTTAGACAAAACCTAATTTTCCTACATGTATCCAGTTTATTCAATCTTGTTTGAACTTCTTTCTACTTTGAGCATGTAAGGTAGAAGTTACAGTCGACATTCAGTGGATAAAACCACAAACTAAACAAATATTTAAAATTCAGCAACAGAAGTCCTCTGCTTCTAACATTCAAAAAGGTAAAAATGTTAACATCTATTTAAAACACTTATGTCAATGATGACATGATGAGACCGCTAAAAAAACAAATCCCAGCTATATCTGCATGCGCATATGAAAAAAATGTACAGGGACTTGCGTTTCTGTAGTAAAATTGACATGATATTGATGAATTCTGCTAAAGTGGATTAAACAATTTGAAAAGTAGGTCAAACTAATAAACATAGTTTGTCAAACATTTTAACTTTGTAAGATTATGTAAACATGCAAGTTCTTTAGTTTTTAACAAGTATGTGTGGCATTTTTCTCATGAAAGAGAACACATTTAATGAAAAATTATTTCACTTTTGCATTTTCGAGTTTTTTTTCCTTTTAAATCTCTGTCAATCAAACTGTCGCAGAAATGCTCTGTTTGAATTAATGAACTATTAATGGGTCAGGAGAGCGTCTGCACATGCACTAAACCCTCATCTGGTCAGGCTAGCGTGTCTAGTTCAGGTGCCGGAGAAGAAAATGTGGTATCTTCCCATTGACTGCTGTCAAATGTCTTTTTGGGGGGGTACTGTTAGGATTTTTGGTCATGTTCTGAATTGTCACAAGCTTCAGACTCATGATTTACAGCTGTCTTCATTTCTGTTTATCTGTTAATCCTGTCAGGTCATCAGCTCTGCTCCACTTTGTGGTTGTGGTGCTCCAAAGTTTTTTTTTTTTTTTCATCATACCTGGTCTCCTGCATATTGGGTCCTCCACCAACACTTCTTGAAAGTTATTAGACATTGAAGTTGATAGTACCAACAAATTCAAGGTTTTATTTTGTTTTTTCATTGAAATTGGTAAGATATATGAAAATGTTGTGATGATATACCTGTGGAGGTATGGAAGTGTTTAGGAGAGATGGACGTGGAGTTTCTGACCGGGTTGTTCAACAGGATCTTAGGTGGTGAGAAGATGTCTGAGGAATGGAGGAGAAGTGTTATGGTGCCCATTTTTAAGAATAAGGGAGATGTGCAGAGTTGTGGTAATTAAATAAAGCTGATGATCCATACAATGAAGGTATGGGAAAGAGTAGTGGAAGCTAGACTAAGAGCAGAAGAGAACATCTGTGAACAGCAGTATGGTTTCATGCAGAGAAAGAGCTCTACAGATGCTACATTTGCTTTGAGGATGTTGATAGAGAAGTACAGAGAAGGTCAGAGAGAGCTCCACTGTGTCTTTGTAGATCTGGAGAAAGATGATGACAGAGTGTCCAGAGAGGAACTATGGGATTGGATGAGGAAGTCTGGAGTGACAGAGAAGTATGTTGGAGCAGTGCAGGACATGTATGAGGGCTGTAAGACAGTGGTGAGGTGTGCTGTCGGGGTGACAGAGGAGTTCAAGGTGGAGGTGGGATTACATCAGGGATCAGCTCTGAGCCCCTTCCTGTTTGCAATGGTGATGGACACTGACTGATGAGGTTAGACAGGAATCACCATGGAGAACAGGTGGAGGAGGAGCTAGAGAGGTGGAGGAGGAGCTAGAGAGGTGGAGGAGGAGCTAGAGAGGTGGAGGAGGAGCTAGAGAGGTGGCGGTTTGCCCTGGAAAGGAGAGGAATGAAGGTTAGCCGCAGTAAGACAGAGTACATGTGTGTGAATGAGAGGAACCCAAGTGGAAGAGTGAGGTTACAGGGAGAAGAGATAAAGAAGGGGGAGGAGTTTAAGTATTTAGGGTCAACAGTACAGAGTCATGGAGAGTGTGGAAAAGAAGTGAAGAGGCGAGTGCAAGCAGGTTGGAATGGGTGGAGAAAAGTGTCAGGTGTGATGTGTGATAGAAGAGTTTCAGCACAAATGAAAGGAAAGATGTACAAGACTGTGGTGAGAGCGGGGGTTTGTTTGTTTAGCACTTATTCATCTTATTCTTCATTCAACATCCAGTAATGATAACGATGCGGTAACAACAGTGGATTACCTCATTACTGAAGAATCTTACAGATGCCAAGCATAATTTTTCCCCCCTTTAAATTAGTTTTAAACTTTAAGAGATATAATACAATCAAGATGATGCTAACACAAATAAAACAACATTAATAGCTACAACAATAGCATAACATGATACAAACTAAATGGAGCAACCAGAAGCTTATTTTAATGAAGCTTTGCCCTAAAAAAGACAAGAAAATAGATTTTAAAAAATCAAGAAAATACAATATTGGATAAGGAAAGATAAATGTAATATTTTTTAATAATTTTATATAAATGATGAAAGAAATAATACAAAAAGAACTAAGATTTTGCTTTGAGATATATATTCTGTCAGGCCTTGATGGTTCTTGCCCCTTTGCTGCCCTCTGCTGAGTTCTTTATGTATTTGTTCCTTTTTTTTGTTCCTTTTTTTCTCCCTCTCGCTACTTCTCCTCAACAGATGTTCAGGATGAGACGGGGCATCCTGAACATCTGCAGCTGTTCATCCCAGTAATGTATAACCTGTTGTTCATCAGTGTTTTCTTGATCTTATCTCCAGCCTGCTGTGGATCCCTTGACTGCTCTGACCATGTTCCCTTTGGATTCACATCAGCTCTCCACCTGCCACCACTCTGATAATACAATAAAATCACTATTTGTTCTCCCAACTCACTCTGTCGTGATATGAACACAATAATAATGTAATAAATCCTACAGTTTTTATCTTCTTAATAGCAGTGACAACTTTTATATGTGTATTATCTATTTGAAACAACTTTGTTTCAAACATTGTGGGAAAAACATGTTTCTAGAACTCCAGTCTTCTTCATTCAAACCACAGCTTGTCTCTGTATTCTGCCATAGACTTTTTCTAGTTGTACACAATGCAGCTTATTTTGACCTTCTCTATTTCTCTCGAGCAGCATGCTTAAAGTAAATACTGGATCTGTGGTTCTTTGTTTGAATGAAACCAAACTGCTGGTCATAATTGTTCCCTTCTGACTTCAGTTTCACTAGAATTTCCCATTATTCACTGTAACTTACCAGCTTTAGTTCTCTGTAGTTTCCCTGTAGTTTCCACAACTACTTCTTAAAAAACAAGCACCAGTGAGTTAAGTTTCATCAAAGTGTCATGGAGTTGAGTGTTTCGATGTTTGTGGCTGCTGTGCTCCTGATTGGATGCAGCTGTTCTTATTTATTTATGTTGCAGGCATTTAGGAAGCTCTCACGGTGTCACTGGTTTCAGAATGTTCGGATTCTTTCCCGTGCATCGGGCTTGATGTGTTTATTAAATATCCTATACCATGCCAAAACACAGTTTTTGGACTTTGAAGTGTTATATAATGTTAATTCCTCACAAAAATCAACCAAAAAGCATTATTTTGAACTTTCCTCTAAAAACCTGCGCTCTGAGCACCAGCTCCTTCCAACCCGAGCAGGTTCTCATGCGCTGATGTCACAAAGAGAGAACAGCCCCTTTCAGGAGTCTGCGTTTGAGTTTTTGATTCAATTTTCACTTTGTGAAATTAGTGATTTCATATCCAGCGTTTAGATAAGCAAAAGTAAAGTAGTGAATATGGTCTCTGAATTGCTTTGAAATCCTGAAATGTTCATCTGTTGTCAGCATTTGACAGAATTTCACCCCAAAACGAGCCCATCAGCCATCAGCATTCTGTGTGTGACGGTGGTCTCCAATAAGACGCCTGTCTTTTATAAAATTATGGCTACTAAAGGCAGATTGCACATCTGTCATGATTCAGTGCTTTGGTTTTGTCATGTTCTGTTTTCTGTCAGTTTCACCACGTTCAGGTTAATCATCTACAGCTGTCTTCATTTAGTTAATCATCCTCAATCTATTTAAGTGTCTGGTTTTCAGTTTCTCATTGTCAGGTCATCTGCTCATCAATGTTCTGTCACCTCACTGGTTTGTTCTCCTGGTTCTGTCCTGTTTAAGTTGATTTAGTAAATGTTTATATTTCTGCCACCAAGTCTGGTCTCCTGCATTTGGGTCCTCCACCACAATCCCTGACAACATCTATCTTTGCAAAAATTTTAATGTTTGCTTTCGCGGGCAAAACTCAGAAATGCTGCCAAGACCGGTTCAACGATGACGTCATGTAATTAGCAGCACCCCCAAGAGTGAAAGGCGGAGCCTCAGAGACTGACTCGACCTATTTCTAGGCAGAAAAAGAGTTTACAAATAAAACTCATATTCTATAAATAATTTGTTCTTTTATGCGCCAAAGGTAATATATATGATCATATAAATGCATATAGTTTACTCTGAAAGGTGTAAGAAAATCAGGGTAAAGGCCCTGTAAAGAGTGGAAACTGATCTTCCTGCTCGTAGCTTTCAACCAAAACCCACAACTTCTTCTTTCTCTTTAAAGGTGATGCAAACTATTTCCAAGATGTGACAAAAGAGTTTCCTTCTAACAAGAAAAGATTTACATATTACATCTTTGCAATAAAAAAGGTCTTAGTTTATTTTTTTAAATATTTGAATGGCTGATATCCTCTCACTGGACACTTCATTATTCACATCTGTTCAACACAAGTTTCTAATCAGTTAATCACATGGGAATGAATGAATGAATAAATGGATGAATGAATGAAATGGTTTATTTTTAAGCAATCAGGTCATAATACATGAGATATCATATCACATAATGAATCACAAGTAGATCGCTTGAAAGGGAGTGGAAGGAAGCAAACGTAGATACTCCCACCGCGGCTCGACCATTTTCTCTTCATGAATTATCAATATCCGGTTCAGGACTTAATATCAAATATTAATAGATTCAGGTTATCAAGGATCATTAATATCATTGATGTAATCAAATTTCAAAGCATCCACAACAATTCATTTATATTAATAAGACTCTAGAGCTTAAAGAAGAGTTGATAAAGTTTAGAAGATCAGCCCCTACAGCAGACATGGGCAAACTACGGCCCGCCGGCCAGATCCGGCTCACCCTACGGTTGGTCCGGCCCGCTGGACAATATCAGAAAAGCATGATTTTTTTTTCCATCTGGCCACAAAGATCAAGACCCACATAAAACATGTTTTTTTTACTCTCCCCTCTCCCTATCTGAACCCCCCAAAAAGTTCTGTTAAATAGAACAGAACTGTATTTTCTTTCTACATATCAGTTCAGCTTCGCATCTCGCTGATTCTTTCAGAGCAATTATGCTGCTGCGTTCTTTCAAACAGCGCACCCTGTTCTGTGTCCTGATTGGTTGAGACCGACCTTCTCAATCATCTCCTCTGTCTCCATGTGTGCAGCTCTGCTGATTCTGGAGGATTGTCACGGCTGTGGCCGTATGTGGTTTTGGTCTGTCTTTTTTGGTTCTGTGTATTTCTGTCAGAGTGGAACTCCTGTGTGTTTTGTGGATCTTTGTGTTTTTCTTTTGATTTCTTTCAGGTGTGGTGCTGGAGGGCGTGGCTTCCCATTGGCCCATTCTCCAGCCTACGAGAAGGGAGCTCTCCATTGCAGCTTGGTGCCCTGCGCCACCATGTTTAGTTTGTATGCACATTGTTTTTTTTTTGTTTAGTCCCACTCTGTTCTTTAGTGTTTGTGTGAGTTAATTTAGGTGAAGCTGTAGGGGTGAACCGCCATTTTTTTTAGTAGATGTTTTCTCCTGTTCATGTTAGTCCAGGGAGGTTAGTGTTTGTCATTCTTTTACTGTTTCTTTTGCAGGTAAGCTCCCTGGGTTGAGTTAATTGGGGTTTTGTTTGTTATTTTGGTCTTGGTTCACCCTGAAGCCTTTTTGCTTCACATTTAGTTATTGTTTGGTTGTTTTTGTTCTTGTAAATACATTTGTTAATTTTTTTATGGAGACATTTGTTGTGTTTTTTGTTGCACACATTTAATTTAATAATAAATAATAATAAATTTGATTTATATGGCGCCTTTCTTGGCACTCAAGGTCGCCTCACAGTACATAAATAAAAGCATGAAAACACAGCAATAGCATAAAAACAAAACCATTAAATAACAGTCAACAGCTAAAATCAAAGGTTGAATGCACTGTGAAAGAGGTGAGTTTTCAGGTGTTTGGAGAATTGAGAAAGTGAGTCCATATTTTGAAGATCAGCAGGGAGGGAGTTCCAGAGTTGTGGGGCAGAGGTGCTGAATGCTCTACCCCTATGGTGATGAGACGTGATCGCGGAGGAACCTCGGAGGGAGGAAGAGGATCTGAGGGAACGGGTGGGAGCAGCGACAGTCAGAAGATCTGAAATATACGGAGGGGCGAGGTTGTGGAGGGCTTTGAAAGTTAAGATTAAGATTTTGTAGGTGATCCGGTGAGGCACTGGTAGCCAATGTAGCCTCCAGGTTTGGAGGAGATGTAGAGCTGGGTGTCATCCGCGTAGCAATGGAACTGGACGTTGTGTTTCCGAAAAATGTAACCGAGGGGGAGAAGGTAGATGATGAAGAGCAGGGGCCCCAGGACAGAGCCCTGGGGCACGCCGGTGGTGATGGGAGCCACGAGAGAGGTGAATAATTTTAACTGGATGAACTGGGTGCGACCTGACAGATAGGACTGGAACCAGCTGAGGGGTAGGTTGGTGATGCCAATATTGGAGAGTCTGTCCAGAAGGATGGGGTGGGAGATGGTGTCAAACGCTGCACTCAGATCTAGCAGGAGGAGGATGGAGATTGAACCGGCGTCTGCAGCAAGGAGGAGGTCGTTGGTGATCTTGAGGAGGGCTGTCTCTGTACTGTGGAGGGGGCGAAAACCAGACTGGAGCTGTTCATATAAATTGTTGCCGGAGAGATGAGCACGGAGTTGAGCAGCGACAGTTTTTTCCAGGATTTTATTAGATGAATGGGACATTTGATATTGGGCGGAAATTGTTGAGGTTGGAGGGGTCTGAACCAGGTATTTATTTACCTTTTATATTAGGCCCCAGACTGTGGACCATGTCTGAGCGAGGTGGAATGAAATGAAGATAGCATGGTATCAGGATTGAGGGGTGAAACCATGCCGTTCAGAGCAAACCAGTCCTGGTATGCAGTGGAGAGCTCTTCTGTTGTCGAGGACTTGATGATGGGATGCCAACAGAAGGAGACTAGTGGTTTGCTGATTGAGGAGGGGGCTTTTATTTCAAAGGTTATGGGTAAATGATCTGAGATAGCTGTCTCAAATATTTCAATTTGTGGGGTTGTGAGTTCAGAAGACAAAACCAGGTCCAGTGTGTGCCCCTGAATGTGTGTAGGCTTTTTAACCAACTGAGTGAAATTAAGTTTTCAAAAGCCTCTTAAAATCACTCGCCCATTGAGCTGCAGGACAACACACAAGCATATTAAAGTCCCCAGGTCTTAAAAAATGATCATATCTTGGTAGATATTCTGCTAAAAACTCAGAACTCTTGAATGAGGTCCTTATTGTGTTCTGGAGGTCAGTAAATAACAGAGAACAGGTTCCTCAAATGAGATTACAAATAACTGCAGTTCATAAGTGGAGTAATTGTTTGTGGAAAGAAGGTGACATTTTAAACTTGAATTAAAAATAGACGCCAGGCTGCCACCCCGTCCACGGGCGCGTGGGGTGCTGAAGAACAAACAGCCCGGGGGGAGGAGCTCCGCAGAAGTGCTGTTGTCTCCTGGTTTAATCCACGTTTCTGTCAACAAGAGGTTAAAAATGAACTAAGAGTAAACACTGCAGATAAGGAAACAATCTGGTTTCTACTGTGTAGAAATATTATGAGGATCCATTTATTCAAAGCCCAGCCCGACCACGTGGGGCATCGCCACAGCGCCAGCCCAGCGCAGGGTCCACTCTACAGAGCTGGACCCCAGCCGCCCCAATGAGAACAGGCACAACACTGGAAACCCTGGAGTCTAAAATAAATAAATAGCATCAAAAACAACAAAAAACATATGAATAATATAAATTGCAATAGCATTTTGTTTGGTGCATCTTAAAAAACACTCAAACTTCAGAACATTCAGAACCCTGCTGCCCCTCTCCTCACTCACACCTGTGACCACATCACGCCCGTTCTCCAGAACCTCCACTGGCTCCCCATAGCCTAGCCCCATCCTACCTTACTGATCATGCAGATCCCAAGTGAGACTGGATCCAGTGTCAGGCGTTTTCGTAGGCTGTGCTTTCATGTTTTATGTCATTGTTTCTGCTGGGCCATGGAACGCAAACAGACAGTGGATTGACGGCTTTGCGCCCCCTCAATTTTAGACTGTTCTAAACTCTGTACTTAATAAAATTTTATGTACATTTTATAATCCTGTCTTATAACTTTGCAACAGTGTTCATTTCGTTGACGAAAAATTTTCTGGATCGTCTTGTCAACGACATTTTTCACCTAACAAAACGAAACAAAAAGTGCCGCTCAGACACGAAAACCTCCTATTGGGTCCTCTGTTGACTCTGAGCCAGAACTGCCGTCGAATTTCAAGATCCCAGAAAACATTGTTGAATTACAATGCAATGAAGTAGAGACTGACTCTCTGACTAATACGGAATGTTTTTCTAAAATAAGACAGAAGTGGCAGATCAGAATCCCCGGATTACAAGAAAATGGTAACAATAGAGTACCAGGGGGATTTTACAACATTTTTTTTCTTTCCCCATATGATTAACAAGAGTTAACTAATAATAATAAATATATATACACACATATGAGGGGGCAGGCGTTCAAGCCACTCTGAGATGCTAGGACATCTGCTTCTAGCATTGGAGTTTAATGCCTTCTATCCCATTGCTCCAAGTTGAAGTCTCTTTTACATAACCATCATAAAAGTTGTGTGACGTTGATATTAGCCAATGCTGATATGACACTCTTTTCATTCCTGCCACACTAAATTTACATTTCCACATGATCCGAACGGTACGTTCTTATCTTTTTTTTGCAGTGCAGCTCATTTCCTTTTCTTTTCTTCTCTTTTTGTTTTAGTTTTTTTTTTTAACCAGCAGTGGGCATCCAGCGTATGCTGAATAATGACTGATTGAACCGCTTTTTATTTAACATTTGATCAAAAATAATTACGATTAAACTTAAATTTTGATGAGAGATGTGAATACGTTTCAAACAGCACCACTTTTAGACGTCTGATAGCACTGAATTTAGGAAGTAACCTCCCTCCCTCTCCCCCCCCCCTCTTTTTCCGCTTTACTGATGGTTGCTGAGAGCAAGTGCTTTACGTGCTTCGAGAATAATGGAGCAGTTCCCCTTTTTAATTATTGTTTTTCTGGTCATTTTGGGTAAAATGCAAGGTAAGACGTTTGTGTATAATAATTCAAGCTTCAATTGTTTTTTTTTTTTTTTTTTCTAATGATATGTTAAAGAAAATGGTATCTCTGTCTGGCAGTGACAGAAAGGTCGCCAGTGTAAAAAGGGGCTCAGACATGTTTTTTATTCTTATTGTACCAAACTTTTATGAATGTAAAAGTTAAGTCCAGGGGTCTGTAGCCTCAGACTCTGGAGCTGCATGGGGCTCTTTCCATCCTCCATTGAGGCTCTTTAGTTTTGAAGTAAAATATGATTTGAACAGATAATGGATTCATAGTTTTGGTTTGTTTTTGTTATTTAGGTTTTTATTATTTCGATTTTAACACGTTGGGTTACATAACAAAGTTAAAAGGCTTAATACTGTCGGCACATGTTCTTATCTTCATGCGTCTGTACAGAGCCTGTCCTGGGAATAGGCAACCTAGGCGGCTGCCTTGGTCGTCATGTGCTAGAGGGGGCTCAAAATCCCAAAGGTTACAAATTTATGTTTTTTTTTTTCTTTCAGTTTGACACACAACTCATTTCCTGTTTAAATAAAGAAAGTAATTAAAAACCATAAATAGCATCGCTCTTTGTGCTTCTTTAAAAGTTTTAAGGATGAAAAAACAAGCCCAGAGTAACAGCTTTAAGGGCGAAAAAAATAAGTTTCAAGTCGAAAAAGATTAAGCTGGCGAAATAGTTCTTTTTCTTTTTTTAAACTCAAATCGTTGTGAGTCTGGACAACACAAAACAATGCCTCTAGGAAAAAAAACTTAGGTGACTTAAGTGCTAAAATTATGGAAAGAAAATAGTGTTAGCTATTTTGAAAATTGCTAAAAATCGGTGTATGCGTAATTCTTGATATAAATTGAAATGTATTTATCTCACAGGGAGAATTTCACTCATTATGGAATTCCTAAGGAAGAAAAAATTGATGGTACAACTGCAGCCCACCAGATTTCTGATAAAACAAAAAAATAAGCAAATACTTACATAAATATTTGGGGAAATTTTGATGACCTGGCCATACAGATGGGTTTGGGGGAGGTGCAAGGTGGCTATAGGAGAGCGCAGCTAGAAATTAGGTACAGTGCATTGTGGGAAACTGTCCTGACAGTTCTTGTAGTTCAACGTGAATCTGATCAGACAGGATTGCAGCTAAATGAAAGAAATATGTGTGTTTTGTGACTCTTTCTGGAAATAATGAATCGTTGATGAAAAAATAAACAAGATTTCTGTCATTGAAACTAACATCACTCAGATTAATTGATCATTAGAAATTATTTCAGATCAACAGATCATCAGATAGACTTTTGCATTTATGCAACAAAAGGAAAACATAAGTACAGGGATCACAAATCATCTGGTTATGAGTGTTGTTGTTGCCTGTAACGCTTCTGCTACCCTAGACATTTTTTAAATTAAAAGTGGCTCTGAACGTATTTTTTATTTTCACTGGTGTCCGTGGCAGACATTAAAACCTCTCCACCATCGTCTCGGGAAAGATTACCCATCAATGTATAGGTGGGGTCATCTGGACCCCATAAGATGGCGCAAGAGTTAAAACTTTATCTTAAGTTTTATTTTAGAAATATTTTTCCTGCATATGTCTAAAAAACAGCTTCAGAAATGCATAATATTTTTCTATTTTTGTGGGACAGTGCTCGTCTAATTAACCCAACATTTTTTAAATTTGTTGTCCAGTGAAAGATGTTAAAATTAATATAAAATATATAATAGCACAGGTCATACCAAAGAAAAGAGGCATATCAAAATTCAATAAAATATTAAAGTCCCCCTCCAATGAATATCATGTTTTTGAGTTTTTAACGTGTATATCTAGGATTTTTGTTCTGAAAGAGAAAAAATATAATATTAAATCATTTCGGGTTTGCATTTCCGAGTATTTCTCCTTTTAAGTCGCTTTCAAAGTGCTTGAGAAAAACTCTGTTTGAATTCCTGAAACTTTCATACGTCACAGTAGCTAGCTAACCGCAGCTAGCTAATTTGCAGCTGTAGAGGCTGGAGAAGATAATCTAACGTCCCACTTCTGTGTTGTAAAGGATTGTAATTCAGTAAAAGGCCATACTGATGTTAGCTTTCATTATTTTCCAGAGGAATCTGAGGAAAACATGGATTGGACTTATTGATCTCAACAACGTCAATAGTTATTCGATCATTTGCTGAAATAGAGACATTTTCCAACTGGACGGAGCCGCGAGTGATTGCATTATCCGCTCGTATTTTAATTGCGTCCAAGACGGGACTTTTCTTAAATTGGCCTCACTTATTTAAAAAAAACTGGAAGTGTAATCCCATTAGCTGTCACAAATCTGCTTTTTGATCCACCTCGGAGCGGTGAGTTGCTATGAGGAGTGCCACTGCTTTGTTTATAGCAGCTCCGCTCAGGATCCACCAGGTGGTTTAACCGGAACCGTTCTCCTGAACATCAGCACTGCACGCATTCACAAACTGATGCGTGATTAGACCCTCTTTGTATTCTGACATTTCATTTCATTAGATTTCTTGTTCATGTGAATTCAACAATCAGCAAGTGCTAGCATGAAATCAGTTCTGAACCCCAGATAGTGCTGCTGCTGCTGCAATGCAGCCTGAATGGTCATGTTTTTTTTTTATTTTTTCATGAGCTTTTCAAAGTGTGTGTCCCCTAGTATGTCTGGGGGGATAAGGGGCGAGGTTACACTGCTCAGCACCATAAGCCATGCCCACACAGAGGGATTTTTTTTGGAAAAGAAGGCCTCAGATCAACAGGAAAAATGGCTGCGAGTCCTAAATACTTAAGTAAAGAAATGAAGTTTTATTTACGTACTTTACACCACTGTAGACCATCCACTCCTGATTCCCCTCAACTTCCCTCTCAACGGTCCTGGCTGGATGGTTTTAAACACTGGAGAGGTAAAAATCGTGACTCTCACAGCAGTCCTAGTGGTCTCTAGGTGAGTCAGTGTCTGATGTCTGCTGAAACATCATCTACCAAGATGTTTGGCTTGTAGGCGAACTACACCAGGTCAGTCACTGCTCACTTTGGAGCAGAGGTGCTTAGAATACGCCTCTCCATAGTCTTCATCAGACTGGTCCACTATGGTTTGTTTCTTGTGTGTGTGGTCTTCTTGAGGACCGGGACCACACAGGAAGTCTTCCACAGGACCGGGACCATCTCCAGGCTGATGTACCTGAGTACATCACAGAGATGGTCTGCAGTTTGGGGTTGATACTATCTGGTCCGGCAGTTTTAAGGCGGCAGTTGTGCAGGTGGTAGAGCAGGTCGGCCCATGATCGAAGGATTGGTGGGTCGAATGTCCTGGTGATGGTCAGAGGGGACATAGGCGCACACTGAGAGTCTGCCCCATGCAGGGCAGCTGCATGTTCTGTACCTCAACACAATACAAAGTGCACAGTGAAGACTGACAGTTCTACTTTATGAAGAAAAGATATTGATTTGGATCATATGTCACACAGGGTGTATTTTATTTTGAAAGGAATTTATATGTGGTTCTGTCAAAAGTAAATTAAGTTAAAATTGGTTAATAAATAGAAAACTACAATCCTGCTATGATTTACTTATTACAACTATTCAAAAGATAAACTTTATTTATATTTTTGTGGTTGTTCTATTTATTTTTATAATGTAGTTTTCTAAAAAACAAAGAGGGACTTTGCGGCTCTCGGCCGGTTTTAGCCAGTTAGAAGCTGGATCAGGGTTAAAGGTTATTGACCCTTGGTTTTAGTTTAACTGTTCAGTGTATTAATGTTTTGGCAGTTCTAAGCAGTCTTTAAAGCTGATTTCTATCTAAAGGTTTGCTTGGAAACTCGTTTTTTTTCACTTATAATGGAATTTCAGCGACACACTTACTGGCAGCTAACATCTTTCATGCTTTCTAATCATCTTTTATTTTTGTAACTTCCTAGTTTCATAATTTTATTTTTTTGCTTCCACTTATCCCCCTCAAAAAAAACCCCTCTTGTTTTCTATTTCGCACCTTACCCGTAAATGTTCGAAGATGTTTTTTTTTTTGGGTTGGTTTGTTACACTTTCTTTCTTATAAGCTGCATGTCTTGTATCACACGACTGATCAGTCATCTCTGTGTGGACGCTTCACAGAATCTTTCATGCTGGGTGTTACTTCCTTTTTCTCACATTCAGCAGAATGTGTCCATTAGAGTTCCTGTTCGTGTTAAAACTGTCTAACTGAACATAGCATAACACTTTTACAATTTTATTTGTTCAAATTATGTGCTGATGCACGCTTCACAACTGTTGCACAACTTCTCATAGACATAAGTAACACAGAGTTAGTGAAGGTTTCGGATAAAACTGCAAAGCCTCACAATAAGAGGGAATTCTCATTATTAAATTGGGATTTTATTATGTAAAATGTACTTTTTCACATAAAAACACATTAAATGTCAAATTGTTCTTTAAATTTCCTGTTGAGATCATCAAATGCACTTTTCATTTCTACCAAAGAACTAAGTTGCTTAATCACTTTTTATTCATAGTGTTAAAATAGTTTCCCTTGCATTTTTCCACTGTTGAACCTTTCAAAAAGTTTTTTCAAGGTAATTGTCCAATTGTATTTCATGGTCACTGTTGAGTCTGAGATTTTTCAGCTACTTTATGTCTTTAATCTGATGCTAAAGAATAAATCTTATCGTAAGATTTGTGTGGTAGTATTCCTTATAGGTTAGTTTAAAAATAAAGTGGGGAAAAAACAGAAAAGGAATATTTTGGTAAAATGTTTTACAGATAAAAGTATTTAAAGCTCAATCTCGCTCCTCTATGGAGTCTCGAAAGAGCCAAAATGAAATAAATATATACACCATTAAATAAATAAATAAATGTGGCATTAAATAAATAAATGTTGAAATAAATAAATAAATGTTGAAATAAATAAATAAATGTTGAAATAAATGTGGCATTAAAATATTAAAAGAGCACATTTAAGTATTTCATGACATATTTATTTATTTCATTGCCCAGTGTGGGTCAAAAGAGCCACATTGAAATAAATATATTTAATATGAAATAAATAAATAAATGTGGCATTAAATAAATAAATGTGGCAATAAATAAATAAATGTTGAAATAAATAAATAAATGTTGAAATAAATGTGGCATTAAAATATTAAAAGAGCACATTTAAGTATTTCATGACGTATTTATTTATTTCATTGTCCCTTGTAGGTTAAAAGAGCCAAATTGAAATAAATATATTTAATATGAAATAAATAAATAAATGTGGCATTAAATAAATAAATGTTGCAATAAATAAATAAATGTTGCAATAAATAAATAAATGTTTAAATAAATGTGGCATTAAAATATTAAAAGAGCACATTTAAATATTTCATGACATATTTATTTATTTAATTGTCCCTTGTGGGTCAAAAGAGCCAAATTGAAATAAATAAATAAATGTTGAAATAAATAAATAAATGTTGAAATAAATAAATAAATGTTGAAATAAATAAATAAATGTTGAAATAAATGTGGCATTAAAATATTAAAATAGCAATTAAAAAGCCATTTTTAACATTTCATAATATATTTATTTATTTCATGATTTCATTATACATTTCATGAAACAGGAAGTGGACACACCATGAAAATGCAATCTGTCAGATTCTCTCGTCAAACTCAGTGGGCGGGGTCTAACTCTCGTGTCTCTGCTCTGTTGATCTGGCCTGGTGCAAAGTTTTTGTCTGAGTCCTCACTCACATACACGCTGTAAAATGTACCGAGTTGGCTGGTCCAATTAGATCACAGCACCGAAAGCGCAACCGCAGACCCGCAGCTGAAGCGGGACCGACCCGGACGGAGCGATGCTCGGTCAAAAATGAGAGGAGCTGGCGGATCTGATTGAATCAAGCCTATGAACCACCAGCTACCGGGATGGGGAGCGCGTCACCCCCAATTCACTCTGGACACGGAAGCGCCGCGAAGCGGAGTCCACTCCGCTCTTCTGCTAGAACTTTGTTTGTTTTTTGCCATCATGGGTGATGATTTAATAATTTAAAGACATTAACTCTTGTTTCTGCTAAGAAGAACCGCTATCTGCTGCTGTTTGCACCCAAAGCCCCGCCCACCCGCTTGGTCGGCTCACTGGATCTGTGTCCGGGCGCGTGTGCGTCCCTGTCCCGCTCGCAGGTGTGTGTGTGTGTGTGCTGCTCTCTGCGTCTTTTTTTCTCCCCAAAACCAGCAGCCCCGCTCCAGAGTCTGCTCACTACGTTGATCTGTGCGCGCTCGTGTCAGTCTGTGTGTGTGTTTCATAATTAACACACTGTGTTTTTTTGCTAAGAGGAGCTGCTCTCTGTCTTCCTGTCGTTTTTTTAACTCCCGAAACTCTTCACCCGCACCGGAGTCTGCCCACGTTGATCTGCGTGTCTGCATGTCTGTCTGTTTTGTGTGTCTCTGTGCGCGCGCACAGAGACACTTTTTACACACACACACACCTGCGAGCGCGTGCGCGCACACACACACACCAAAACAGGGACGCACACGCGCCCGCACACAGATCCAGTGAGCCGACAGAGCGGGTGGGCGGGGCTTTGGGTGCAAACAGCAGCAGATAGCGGTTCTTCTTAGCAGAAACATGGGTTAATGTCTTTAAATTATTAAATCATCACCCATGATGGCAAAAAACAAACAAAGTTCTAGCAGAAGAGCGGAGTGGACTCCGCTTCGCGGCGCTTCCGCGTCCAGAGTGAATTGGGGGTGACGCGCTCCCCGTCCCGGTAGCTGGTGGTTCATAGGCTTGATTCAATCAGATCCGCCAGCTCCTCTCATTTTTGACCGAGCATCGCTCCGTCCGGGTCGGTCCCGCTTCAGCTGCGGGTCTGCGGTTGCGCTTTCGGTGCTGTGATCTAATTGGACCACCCAACTCGGTACATTTTACAGCGTGTATGTGAGTGAGGACTCAGACAAAAACTTTGCACCAGGCCAGATCAACAGAGCAGAGACACGAGAGTTAGACCCCGCCCACTGAGTTTGACGAGAGAATCTGACAGATTGCATTTTCATGGTGTGTCCACTTCCTGTTTCATGAAATGTATAATGAAATCATGAAATAAATAAATATATTATGAAATGTTAAAAATGGCTTTTTAATTGCTATTTTAATATTTTAATGCCACATTTATTTCAACATTTATTTATTTATTTCAACATTTATTTATTTAATGCCACATTTATTTATTTATTTAATGGTGTATATATTTATTTCATTTTGGCTCTTTCGAGACTCCATACTCTTCAGGACTAACTGCCTTCAGTAACTTTCAAATAACAAACAACAAAGACTTCCCCAGACGTTTTACTTAAGGCTGCGCTGAAACTTTTCACATTTGGTATCTATTACCTGAGGAAAAAAGGTTCCAAATGTAAAAAATATTTGTAAAGACAATGTTAAATTAGTTTTTTTCTTTTCATTAAATGTCGTTTGTTTCAGGTTTCTCTGCTCTGACTCCAGTGTTTGTTCAGACGGGAGAAGATGTCGTTCTGGATGTTAATGGAGCTGATTGTTCAGAGGACGGTGCTATTATTAATTGGAAGTTCAATCAAAGTGATATTTTAGTGAGACTTACGTGCAATAATGGGAAGAAACCAACAGTGCTGAAGCTTGAATATAAAGAAAGAACTGAGATCATTGAAGAAACATCTTTGAAACTGAAGAACTGTCAAAAATCATTTAGTGGAGTTTATTCAGCTATAAGATCATTAAAAAAAGAAGAAGTTGTAGCAGAATACAACGTCACAGTTGAAGGTAAATCTCTCTGTTCTTCTCTGTCATCTAAAGACCAGATTATGTGTTTGTTTGACTCTGTTGTTCTGTCATTTCCTCCTCAGATCCAGTATCTCCAGTTCATCTGAACGTGGATTCAGTCTTTACCACCTCAACCTTCTGTAACCTGACTGTGACCTGCAGCACAGATCACTCCATCATCAGCAGCTCCTTCACATGTGGAAACAAATCCTGCAAACAGGATGATGAACAGCAGACAGAGGTCACAAAACAAGAGAATCTTCTCCAGATCTACCTGTCTAATGAATCGGTCATCTGTAACCATAGCAACCACGTCAGCTGGACAAACAGCACAGAGAAGATTGAACTTATTTGCCTTCGAAACAATAGTAAGTCTTTGATATAAATTGCTATTTTGAAGATTATGGCTGGAATGTGTTCACACAAATGCAAAAACTCAGTTGTTTTAAATTAATAAATATCTATATATATATTTTTTTTTTTACAATTAATTTCAGAAGTAAACAGCTTGAAAGAAAATGTACGCACAATAACCAAATAAGCACAACCTGATTTGAACCACAATTTTGTTTTTTGTCATCACAGAGTATGTATACCAGCCCGGACCTGAAACTTGGGTTACAATCCTCGTGATTGTTGCTGCCTGTTTTGTTGCCTCTCTTGTGGCCTTTTTTGTCAGGAAGAAGAAGCGTAAGTCAAAGATATTTCTGTAACTGCATTTCACAAAAAAAACGTTTTGTGTTTTAACAAAATGAGATGCGTCTTGATATTACTTTGTTTTTATTTATTATTTGTCTTCCTTTACCAAAGAACATAACCTTATTAATAAATGTTGTTAAGGATGCCGTGCAGAAGCCCCAAAGAACCATGAGTCAGCTGCTCTTCAGGTCAGTATTTCTATGATTTCATGAGTACATTTTTCTACAAAACTCAGAATTTCATTTGGATTAATCTCCTTGATAATACAGGATGAAAAAAAGCAAGAAATTCCAGGTTATCACAAGCATGTCACATGCTGATCTCTCAATGTGAATCAAGAACATGTGAAATCATACTTCTCTTTCCGACACAAATACCACATGATTTTATGTCATGCTGTCTGTTTGTTTGCACTGCAAAAATAATCAGAATAAATAGGTTCTGTCTCACCGGTTTCTGTCAAAGTCTGTGGCGTTTATAACTGTGGAGTTTTGAAAGAGCCAAAATAAAATAAATATATGCACCATTCAATAAATAAATGTGCCATTAATTATTTAAAAATAGCAATAAATAAATAAATGTTGAAATAAATGTGGCATTAAATAATGAAAATAAAACATTCAAGAATTTCATTAAATATTTATTTATTTCATTGCCCAGGATGGGGTCTAAAGAGCCAAACTGAAATAAATATATTTAATATGAAATAAATAAATAAATGTGTCATTAATTATTTAAAAGTGGTATTAAATAAATACAAATTTAAATAAATAAATAAATATTGAAATAAATGTGGCATTAGAATATTAAAATAGCACATTTAAGTATTTCATTAAATATGTATTTATTTCATTGCCCATGCAGTGTGGGTCAAAGCAGGCCAGAGCAATAAAGCAGAGATGATGAGAGTTAGGCCCTCCCACTGAGTTTGATGGCAGAGTTTGACAGATTGCATTTGAATGGTGTATCCACTTCCTGTTTCATGAAATGTGTCATTAAATCATGAAATAAGTAAATATATTATGAAATGTTAAAAAGTGCTTAATGGCTATTTTAATATTTTAATGCCACATTTATTTCAGCATTTATTTATTTAATTAAACAGTTATTTATTTAATGCCACTTTTGAATAATTAATGGCACATTTATTTATTTATTTAATATTACATGTGTTTATTTCAATTTGGCTCTTTTAACCTACAAGGGACAATGAAATAAGTAAATATGTCATAAAATACTTTAATGTGCTATTTTAGTATTTTAATGCCACATTTATTTCTACATTTATTTATTTTTTTCAACATTTATTTATTTATTGCCACTTTTAAATGATTAAAGGGACATTTATTTATTTATTTAATGGTGTATATATTTATATCATTTTGGCTCTTTTGAGACTCTACATATTTTATTGTTGGAAACAAACAAATTTAATAATTTTTATTCTTTAATTGTTTTTTTTGTTTGTTTTTTTTATGTTAAAAAGCAAAATTAAACACGGCTGTGCAGTGGTTAGCACTCGTGCCTAATGACAAAAAGGCTCCGGTTCAAGTCCCAGCTGGGGGACCTGAAACAGACACTGGGGACCTTTCTGTGTGCAGTTTAGATGTTCTCCCTGTGCATGTGTGGGTAATTTCAAGGACTCCGGCTTCCTCCCACCTCTGAAAAGCATACTTCATAGGTTAATTAAAATTGACTCTATGGTTAAAGTCTCACATGTGTGTGATATTTGTTCTCTGCATTTGACCTATCCCCTGGGGGTACCAGTAAGCAGCAGACACAACCACACTCAGGAACCATTTGGTGATTTAACCCTCCAATCAAACCCCTTAATGCTGAGTGTCATGCAATGAGGCACCAGGTCTCATTTTTAGCATCTTTGGTATGACTCAGCCTAGATTTGAACCCATGGCCTTCCACTGTCAGGGTGGATACTCCACCACAAGGCCACTGAGCTATAGAACTAAATGTGTTTGATTGAGGCCCTGCTACAGACTGGCGACCTGTCCAGGATGTATCCTGCCTACGTCCATCAGTAGACAGGTTGGGCTCCGGCACCCCCGTGACCCCGAAAGGGACAAGTGGCTAAGAAAATGAATGAATTAATAATTAATTAAACACATTTCTTTTTTTGGAAACAAGTTTTCAGCATCTTTGACCCTGGCTGTACTTCTATAATCTTATTGAAAGGACTATGTACTGATAAACTAATGTAAATATAGTCTGTAAAAGAACAAATAAACAATATTCTGAGTAATTGTCTTGTTTAACCTTAACAGGCTCCAGGTCCAGATGATGCTTCCTCAGACCCCTGTAAGTCAATCTACAGTGTTGTTCAACCTCATCAGCAGACTACAGCTCCTCGAACTGGAGCCAATAATCTGCCTGAGAGTGTTTATGCACAAGTGGAAAAGCCAGGAAGAAGCAAAAATCCACCAACACCAAAGGTCTGGACTGCTCTTAATTCAGAGTGAAAACGTTTGGTTCAGCTCTCAGCACTGAGCAATTGTGTATTGTGAATTCACCCTTTCAGTATTCTCTCATTCGATAATTAACTGTGTCAGTTTGTTGTTGTTTGTTGTTCAACCTCGGATCAAAAGACCAACCTTGACAACTCTGTTTTAGATAACTTCAGGCCCATCTCTAGGTTGCTCTTTCTCTCAAACCTTTTAGAGAAAGAGGTTTAACTACAGTGGCAGTCTTTCCTAAATGAAAACCATGTCCTGGAGAGGTTTTCAGTCCAGTTTTAAAACCACACAGAGCCCAAGATCTGTGCTGCTGAGGGTTTTTGATGACATCTTCTGGGCAACTGATGATGGAAACAATGTCGTCTTACTTTTGCTGGACATGTCCTCAGCCTTCGACACTGTCGACCACAATGTCTTACTGTCCAGGTTGAAAGGTTTTGTTGGAATTTGTGGCACTGCACTCGACTGACTTTTATTTTATTTTTACTTGACAGGACTGTGTGTGAGTATGTCTGAATCCCACTCGTTAACTGATTCACGGTTGTTTGGGGTTCCACAGGGCTCTATTTTAGGACAACTTGTTTTCTCTCTGTACCTCCTTCCTCTGGGCTCCATTCTGAGAAAACACTGAGTTTCCATTCATTGTTACGCTGACGACAGTCAGATTTATTTACCAATAAGGTCTTGTCGTGTTTACAGGACATCAAAGACTGGATGGCTGTAATCTTGTTAAGTTTTAATGATAAAAAGATGGAAGTGATGGTGTTTGGTCCTGGCAGCTCCTGTGACCCCTCCTGTCGGCTTTTGAGAAAATTGAAAGCTTTTAGGTACGCCTTATAGTGCGGAAAATACAGTGGTTAAAATGACAAAAAAGTTGTCCTGTAAAACAGATAACTACATATTTTCTTTTTAAAAACCAAAAAACTGTAAGGAGTATTTCTGAGGCTGCAACTAGAATGAAACAGGTGGTTTTTTGATCATTATTATGCTTTATTCTTAAAGTACAGTTGAGTAAAAGATCAAAAATCCACAAGAAGTTGAGCGTGTATTGTTAGACAAAAACGAATATTATGTGGCCCAATCTGAATTCTTACCTTCTCCCTTCCCCTACATTCAGCCCTTCAAACAGGGAGTCTGAATTCCCCCTTCTCAATATTGTGTTCGCCATTTTCTTGAGCTGTTGGAACCTACTAATACAAAATCGAGTGGCCTATAAATTCCCCAGAAGAGAAATGCATCCATGCTCACTACATTAGCGAATATAGACCACAATGCATTGCGGTTGAAAAAAAAGTGTTTAAATGAAATGTTTAAATAAAATTTCCACATTTTCATCTTCAGAACACAGTGGAGCCATAAATAGATGTCGTGATATGTTGGTATTAATTTGATTTTCACTTTGTGAAATCTATGACATCATATCTGTGTTTAAAAAAACGAAAGGAAAGTAGTGAGCCTCGTGTCCAAATTGCTTTTAAAATTTAGGGCAAGATAGTCCCACTCTATATAGATTTTTTAGTAGTTAGGGGTTAGAGTCGGAGTTCGGACATAGGCGTGGAAAAATAGTGTCTCCGATTTTGGTTTCATTTGATGACATCACAAATAGTCGCCTGTCAGGTGGCGTTAGTGCATAACAGCAGTGGTTTAATAACTTTGAAATAGTCATGTTACAACAAAAAATCGTTACTTACATTTAAATGTAAACCTCTGTGCTTCACAGTGCACCACGTGAAGAGAGCACCTCTCCGCTGAACCCCCTGGTGACGGGGGGTCGGGGGAGGTCTGTAGGATATTAAAAACATATTTCTGACACAACTTGGACTTCTCAAGCCCCTTCTAATGGAGGGGTGGAGAAAAGAGAAGAACAGGATTGGGTCTAATAGTTTTTATTCTTATATTGTTTGTTTTTATTAAAAAGCAAAATTTAACAACTTTCCAAGTGTGTTTTTTATCTTTTTTGGAGATCAGTTTCTGTCATGGTTCCTCTTTGACCCTAACTGTACTTTTACAATCTTGTTAAACATACTGCGTACTGATAAAAAAAAAAAAAATGTCAAAAAAGTCTGTAATAAACCAAACAAATAATGGTTTAACTAACTGTTGGGTTTAAACCTTAACAGGCTCCAGGTGACCAGCCTTCAGGTCCAGAAGATGCTCCCTCAGACCCCAGTAAGTCAATCTACAGTGTTGTTCAACTTCATCAGCAGACTACAGCTCCTTGAACTGAAACCAACGAGGTCCTGGAAAGTGTTCAGACACAAGTGGAAAAGCCAAGAAAAAGCAAAAACCTTCAACACAAAATTGCCTTTCACAGCTAACTGCTGCTATACGCGCTGTTTAGTTGTTGCACTCTACTGTATTGTGAATTTACCTATTCAGTATTATATTTGTTCTTAGATATTACACTGTGTCAGTTAAAATGGACAACAAAAGCATTTTTTTACACTTGACAGAGCTCTACACTTTTGCTTCTGAAAATATCAAATGATTTTTTTCTGAGGCTGCAGTTAGGCTGTTGTTTCTTTGATCATTGTTATGCTTTATTCTTAAAGCGCAGTTGGGTTAAAGATAAGAAATTAACAGGAAGCTGAGTATTTATGCATAATAAATGTTTATTTTAGCATTTCTTTAAAAAAAATCCTGTTATGAAGAGTTATAAATGTTGCTTTTTATTTGTTTGTCCCATGATTGACTGTTATTGCATTTTGTCCCGTTTGATGTAAAGTAGGTAAATAACTGATATCCGTCCATCTAGGCTATATGTTTCATTATAGAAATATATTCTATATATTATTTTCTTTTGTATTTTGGCAATTGATGTTTGTTTTTTGTCATTTTTATTAAGCTCAAGCTCTAATTTAATTTCCGTTTAACTAAGTATTTTTTTTTTTTTCAAATAAAATTGTGGTTTTTTTTGGAATCTTGTCCCATCAAAGCCATGTAAATTTGTCAGTATTAAACCCTGTTCTTAAAGTTTTGCTCTGTAGCTGGAACCATGTTCTGCTTATGCAGTTTGTTCTTAATAAAATGTGAGGAAATCCTGAAGAAAATTGACTGAGTTTTGACTAAATAAGAAGAGGAAGATTCAAATAAAGCTTGTTTTTGAGAAACCGGTAACAGACGGTTAACAGAGAAAATATCTGAACATAAGAACGTTTCCTGACAGACACAAGATTCATCTGAATATGGTTTCAGCCTTAAATACACTTCTTTAAAGTGATGCGTTCACAGTTTGTTTTTAGATTGTTGTTTTTCCTGGTTCCACATTTAAAAATAAAATCTGCTAATGATTTAATTTTAAGTTGAGAAGTAAAAAAAGAGCATTACATTTAACCATGATGCGCGTGCATTAATATCTAAAGATGACCATGATGTGGGGAGACAAAACTATTTCTGGTGCTTTTTCACACTCCTTCCTTCACTTGACACAAACATGGTGAATGTAGAGGGATTTTCACAATAAAGGCACAGTTATTTTGACATAATCACAAAACATTATCAAAAAAGGATTCTTTGACAGGAAGGGAGTGCAGCACACTGTGGTAAAAATAATCTGCTTTTCAAATGTATTTTGTTAAGATGTACTTCAAATACTGCACTTCATAAATCCTACCTAAACTTAAAGGCTAACTGACAAATACATTCAGGCCTCCAAATTGATTGTACATGTTTAGTTTAAGTATAAAGCTCCTTTATTTTGGTGTGAAACTTTCCGTCTCTACATGTCAGCTCTGGGGAAGTGGGCGCTGGTCACAGACGGTTGAGCTATGGTTTAACCTTCCCCCATCAAGTTCTTTCAAACAGGAAGTGAGTCAAATACAAACCACATAGTAACCTCAGTTGGAACATCTGCTTCGTAGACGCCTGCTTTTGAGGCCTACCAAAGTAACATGATAAACCTTAAAGATAATTTTCTTTTTTTCCTCTCGTCTACGCATGATGTTGCCTTTAATCTCAGTCTGTGCTTTTGTGCTTCACTAAAAATCAATTTTAATTCATTTTTGTATTCAGAATTTTCATCCATATTTAAAATAGACATGGACTCGGGTACATTTACTTGAGAAACTAAAAAAAAAAAAAAAGCATCTCTAAGGCTCATCTATGTCCTACTTGTGTTTGTTTTGTAGATTTTTATGCTCAGTTACTCTGAGTTACCTAATCTGATTACTTTTTTTCTTCTGTTTGAATATTCACGTCATTTTTATCAGGTGAACTATAAACAGAGATCTACCTCATCAATGCAAATGTTATTTTATTGTGCTAAACAAAGTTTTCATGTAATTTATTAAAATAGATTTATAAAAAAAGAATCTGAATTTTCAAGAACTTAATTTTGTTTCTTAAAGAGTCTGTACATGATTTGATGAGAACTTGAATCTGGCGACCATGTAGGATATGTAAATAATTATGTATAAGTGGTGGGATTTTAAGAGCTTGTGACAGCAGCCATTTTGTGGTAAAATGTGAATTTGCTAAATTTCAAATGCTTGCATCAAAACAATCTTGGTTTAATTCATTACAACTTAATAGCAACAAAACTGAGGTCCTTGTTGGCACCTTACCTTCTCCATCGACTGGTGTCTTCCTCTGAAGAAAGAAGTAAAAAACCTTCATTTTTGACAGCTGCCAATCATTTCACTCTCATGTCATCTTTCTATCATCATCAAGCATCTTTGTGCCTCCCTCACTCCCCCTTAATTTTGGTCCACATCCTTCTCCAAATTCCAGCTGGTTCAGAACTCTGCTCCCCGGACTATTACCAAAATTCCCCTTTTCCAAGACTCCGATTCTCCAGCAGCTTCACTGGCTCCCCGTCCATCTGAGAAGTAACTACAAAATTGTTTTCTTACTCTTCAAAGCCATTCACAACCTCGCCCGTCCCTTACCTGCTCAAGATGGCTTCACTGCCCCGCCCACAGAGATTCTCATCTTCACCTCACCTTTGTGCCCCGCCTCAGCACCAAACTTCACCCGATGTAAGGAACACAGACTCCTTTCGTTCAAGTCCAAACTCAAATCTGAAACGTTTAAAGTGTCATATGATCTTTAATTCTATTTCCACAACATTTTTATAATTCCAACAATTTTAATCTTATGTTTTAACTTTGTTCTGTTTTCAATTGTGAAGTGTCCTTGAATGAGAAAGCATGTCCAAACTTTTGCCCTGTACTGTTTACCATAATAGAATAATTTTAAAATAATAGAAACTTAATATAATCAATCTTAAAATATCATTTAGATTGAGACATGGTCAGTTTATTTTATTATAACATAAAAACGACCATCATAGATGGTGTGATGTCCCCAAAAATGGATCAACCATCATTCCAGTCCAATGTGTGGAAACACTTTGAATTTACAAAGACATGTGACTGTACAGTGTGCTAGAATGTTCTAAAAATGTTCCCTCTGGATTGTTTAGATGTTGAAAAACAAAATTTCCTCAATCTAAAATGTGAATGGATTTGACGCTCATTCTTGTTTACTTGTTTGTTGCTACATAAATTCAATTTACACTTGATTATCTTGAAGAAATAAAAGGAATCTGGAAAACTCCACCTTCACTGTTCTGTACCAGGTCAGTATCTGGGTCACACTGGCTCAACTTTTGGCTAAAGACGTCCTGGACCCATTTAAGGTCAGTGAATCAGATTGTTCAAAATAAACTATGAATCCCATAGTCAACCAAAAATGATGTTATGAATTAGGGCTTGATTGATAAAATCCATTTAATCAACTTGAATCAATCTAAGCCTCTTGGTCTTCACTTAAAGTCAGGCGACAGAGACACTGGCTAATATTCACTTATAACAGGGGTTGGCAAACTACGGCCCGGGGGCCACATGCAGCCCCTTAAGCTACTTAATGTGGCCCTCCAAATTAAAATACATTGAATCAAAAATCCTAATTATTGTTTTATTTTCATTGTATTTCTGGTTTCTTCCCATGAATGGTGTTGTTTCTCTGACGTTCGTGTGTGTTCCTTTCTGAGTCAGATGGTGATCTTTCGGATTATTCCTACACCACATAAATGCAGCATTTCTTTGAGTTCACATTTTCCTCTGAAGAACATCAACCCATTGGATCACCCAAAAGAGAACAAAAATTAAAATTTAGAAATTAAAACTCCCAAATTTTCTGTTTTTAAATTAATATATGTGAATTTGAATCCAAATTAAAGCATGTTTTTCCTCTAAATTCCATATTATTTTTTTAGTTTATGAGGTTTATTACCAAATCTCTCCTTCCATCTGCTCCTTGTCCGGCCCTTATGCCAAATTTTAGAACCCTTTGTGGCCCACGAGTCAAAACAATTGCCCACCCCTGACTTATAAGGCCTTTCTTGGTAAACTGCCTCAATACCTGTGCCGTCTTCTGTCTCCTGTTAACAGCATTTATAACTCTCGCTCTTCACTCAAATTGCTTCTTTCTGTTCCCAGATTCCACACTGAATTAGGAAAAACAGCCTTTTCTATTGCTGCTCCGCTTTCCTGGAATAATATTCAAAACTCTCTGCATCTAAGTGACCTCATTCCCTTGAATTGTTTCAAAGAAAAACTTTCTGAGCTTTTAAAAGAAATATGCACATGTCACTCTTGACTTATCCAAACCACCCTCAATTAACCTTTTATCCATTGTCCTGTTGTTATTTTCAATTGTTTTTAATTGTATTTTATTGTTATTGTATTTTATTTCTATCTTAATTGTTTTAACTGTATTTTATTCTCTTGTGTTGATGCCTTTTGGCCCAGGTCTCCCTTGAAAAAGAGATATAAATCTCAACGGGATTTCCTGGTAAAATAAAGGTTAAATTAAATAAAAAAAAAAAAAAATAAGCTTATCAGATCAATTATCCATCCATTAAAAAGGAGATTGATCTAGCATATATAGCTAAAGTCTGCTAGCTTGATGCTAACGTTTAATGGAATTTCCCATAGGGCCAACACTCGGTCGATGTAAACATACTTTGCTGGCTTAATAAACATCTTTATAAACTCACAGGCAGGATTTTTTAAACTATTTTAAGGAAATCGTTTTATAAAGTAACAATGTGTGGTTGAAAACTGTTTTTTTTTTGCTCATTCTTTCTTCCTCTGGAATAAGGTAGATATATGACGGGGTCTTTTATAATCCCTGAGGAAATTCAAAAGTGATCATCTGCTGACAATCATAAAAAAAATACACACATAAAAGCAGAATAAAAACAGATGAGTTCAAACATTAAAATACAAATTAAAAATCACAGGAATAAATACGTCAATTATCAATGGGTTAAATAGATTAATGAATTAAAATGATTAAAAGCTTCTTAAATGCTCAGCCAGAGCGTTGTATTGCCTGATGGGACGAGGAACAAAAGAGTTCTTCAGTCTGTCTGTGGAGCAGCGCTGGGACAGCAGTCTGCTGCTGGAGGTCCTCCTGCTGGTGAAGACCTCATGTGGGGGATGTGAGGAACTCCTCATGATGGACCTGAACACGGTCAGAGTCACCTCCTCCACAGGAGCCGGTTTCAGGTGTAATACTATAGCCCGATCGCCACATAGAAGTCAAACGGAAACACCCTCCAGGAGAGGCAGAATAATAATGTTTATTCTTGATTTTTGTTCGAACTTCTCCTTTTGATAATCCATGTAACACTGTATGCTGTTAACAATCTCATTATTTCATTGATACATTTTACAGTATGTGAACTGGATCTGATTAACATGAATGTATTCAAAACAAATAGTGGATCATTAATATATTTCTAAATAAGAGTGAATTGAGTGGATTGAAAAACAAATTAATCGAATCAAATCGATTTAGGAAACTATTATCGATACTAAGCCCTATTATTAATCACATTGTTTTTAAAATGAATCGTTACACACTTAGATGAAAAATGTTTTTGTCAACAAGTTATATGATAGTAAAAATCTATTTAAAGTTAAAGTCCTATTAGTTGTTACACACCTGGGTTGTGCGAAATTTGTTCTCTGCATTTGACCCATCCCCTAAGGGAGCGGTGAGCTGCAGACACAGTCGCGCTTGGAAACCATTCGGTGGTTTAACCCCCCCAATCCAACCACTTAATGTTGAGTGCCAAGCAGGGAGGGACTGGGTCCCATTTTTAGAGTCTTTGGTATGACTCAGCCTGGACTTGAACCCACGACCTTCCAATCTCAGGGCGGACACTCAACCACAAGGCTAATGAGCTGGTATATAATAATCAACTTGTCTTAAAAGTGTCTTTTTTTTGTTTTCCCCCCCACTGTGAAAGACCACATCGTCTTAATCAACTACGAACATAATGAGCCACACTGTTTCTCTCCCCATCTGTTTGCAAACTCAACTTTTACCACAAGAGGGCGACATCTTCCAACAAATCCATTGCCAGCAGCCCTCACAGCAACTTTCCACTCCAGACACAAAGCACGTGACTCCATCTGTGCGGGGACAGAGGGTGTCCGAAGGACAAACGTCTTGAAATGCATTACATCACTCTCCACTAATATGATAATATGTCTTAGTGCAGTGCCAAGCATGAGAGGGGCCATAATCCCTACAACTGCCGCTCCTAATGTGAACAAGGGGGATAGAGGAGTTGGAGGAGCAGAGGAGGAGGGAGCTCTCACTCTCTAAGTGAAGCAAACAGGAGGATGGAGGAGACCATAATCACCTCTCACTCTCTAAGTGAAGCAAAGCTCTGCCGCTTCCTGTGTTCTGCCCTTGCCTTCTCTTTTTTATTCCTTATATCATTTTTCCTTTCGTTTTTCCAGTCATCATATATCCTGTCAGGAACGGAAAAAAAGGAAAGGATACAGACGACACTGAGGACAGAAGGACGAGCGAGGAAGGGACTGCAGGAGAGAGCGCTGAAAGATAAGAGAAGACGGGAAGGATATGAGATGAGAAGGATTGATGAGGAGAAACCAGAGACAGAAAGTCATAAAAAGGAATGAGAGAAGGTGAAATTCATCAAGAGAAAATTGATAAAACAGCTGACAGGAAGGCTAATCGAGGGGTTAAAGATGGATATTAAAAGAGGAAAGTGACAAAAAAATAAATAACAGGTGAGGGAAATCAAAAGGAAGAAGGAGGGACGGAAGGTCAAACGGATGAGAGAAAGACTGACCACAGAAGAGAAGAAGACATGAGAAATCCTAGTGAGGGAGAGAAGAGAGGTGAGGAAGGATGGAGAAAAAGATACAATAAAGAAAAGACACAAAGTAAAAAAATATACAAACTTACAGTTTATAGTGTGAAACTTACGTGTTGTGATGTTTAAGGTGACATGAAAGACAAAAAGTACTAAAGATGAGAAAAAACTGCAAAGAGAAATGATCATAGAGGAAAAGATGTAGCTTAATTTAAAAAAAAAAATTTAAGTTAGATTGTTTTTAGCACGGTTTGGCCACGGGGGATGAGGCCCGTGGAGCTGCGCATCTTCCTCGGAGTCGGTCTGGCTGAACATAAGGGGGCCGGCCCGTTTGTGGTCGACTGGATCCCAGATGTCCTGTTGCTCCGCCAGGTGGGGGAGCTGCGGATCGGCGCCGAGTTTCTTCTTCATTTTGCATTTTTTGGCCTTTTGCGGCTTATACTCCGGAGTGACTCCGAGTCGAAAAATACAGTATACATAATATTGAAATGATAAAAAAATCCTTTCGTTCTCAGTTCCACGTGTGAGGTGAGGTGTCGCTATGCACGCACACGTTCGTGCACTCCCCCGCGCTCACAATCAGCGTTCACGTGCAGCTCACAGAGAGAGCTAAAGTGGGTTAAAAAGAGCACAAGGTCAGGAAGAAAGGAAACAGTCGTCACTCATGACTGCTGTCGCGGTTGATTGGTCAAAGTTGCAGGAAAATTGAGATGAAAATGAAAAGTTGCAGGGTGAGGAACAAATCTTGGCTTTGCTTGGATTTACGTTAATAGTTGAGATCGTAACATCCTTGAGGGACTGACAAATGTGAAACTTTTGAATCAGAAGGAGCTGCAAGAATTTATCAGGAGGGAAGCCCAGATGAAGAGCGCGCAACGTGTTCGGAACGCCGCACGCACACTAACAGCGAGCCTGCATGGAGAAATGACATCAGCTGACTCAGAAGCAGCTTCAAAATATCCTGATACTGGCGGAGGAGAATTATCATCCAGAGCAGGTGTTTGTTCTGGAGGATTCTGAACAGAGGCTCCCTCTCACACTTATTTGATGAAGGAGGAAGCACAGCCTTTTTTAAGGCACAGAGAACAATGTAAAGATTCTTCATGAATCGGTTTAAAAATGATTCAAACTTGTCAACATGTTCATCAGGGCTGAAAATGTCAAATTCGATTCGGTGACGTGGATTGGGTGTGCACTTCTGCGTGCGGTGTGAACCTGGCGTTACAAAAAATCAGCTTCTTAATATAAAATATAACAAGGATGACATAAAATCCAAAGAGAGTGCACAGACAGAGATTCAATTAAATTTTTATGGAGGATTTAGAAAATAGAAAGTCGTGGAGGAATGAGAAAAGGAAAAGAGAAAGGTGAAGAACTTTGATTTCTTCCAACGACATAAAAGAGAAGATGAGAGGAAGAAGAATGAGGGACTGGCAGAAGCACAAATGGGAACTAAATGAGTCAAGAGTGAAAGAAAATGTCTATTTCAAATGTAGAGATGGTCAAAGACAGGTCAGATAACAGATGGAGGAAGAGTTTGAGGATCAATAACTTCTGAAAATACTTTAAAGTTCTTATGAAACTGTGTCTTTTTTTATTCTTTTTCCGATGCTGTGAAAAAATAATTACATTGAATTTGAAAAAGAAAGAAAATATAAACAAAGAAAATAAAACCAAAGAACATTTCAATAATATTTTTGACTTTTGTACACTTTTTCCATAACAGAGAGGATATACAAGTACTCAACAAGAGTGTAATACACATATGAACAATATATAGTGATTAAAATCATATCAAAAAAGGATGTAAATATATAAATGAACACAATCAGTGTCCCGCTCCCCTTCACATCCCGGTGGGTGCATTATGGATTCCTTGCTGCTGCAGCTTGAAGATCCTGTTTGGTGGTGCAGCTGTTCAGCATCTGGATGACAGACTCTCCGCTCCTCACCTCAGGCCTCACGTCTCCCCTCTGCTCTACCAGCAGCACAGCTTTTAACCAGGCTTTGACTGATGCTTCTTCAAGTCTTTACTTTAATGAACTTTTTATTTTTTTAATGTTGTAAATAATCATGTCTTTAAACAAGACATTCCTCTAATTGGAATGCATTAAGAAAGGCTGATCATCTGTTACTATGTCAGACAAAGACTGACTTTTCAAGACATTGAAATAAATGAAACTCTGGATAAAAACTTAAAAAAAAGACTTTTGTAAATCAGTTCTGGTGGACTCAAAAAAACGTATTCTTTTATCCATAAAAAGAACCATTTTAATAATAAATGATGAGAAGTTCTAAATTGCAGTCGGTTCAACATTCACCTACTTTAAATTGAACTAATATGTACTGTAACATCATGTTCTTTCAATATTTGATACCAGCCCGATGGCACAAGCTCTTTTCACTCTTGATGTTTTCAACATTTGCTGAGAACTTTCCTGTTATTTGGACTCTTCTTCATACCTCTGGCTGTCAGACAAAATTTACAACATTGATTGACTGGAATTGGAGAAAAAACCTCTAAAAGTTAGTATTTATTTGCTCCAGTTTGGTTAATACACTCATATTATTTTCCTTTGTGTTTCTAAAACATTTGCTTTACTGTAGGGCCACTATAATACTTGTTTTTATTTCATTATTTTACAAATGTTAGCTTCATTCTGTTAGGATTACCAGAATCAGGTGTGTTCAGCCAATGAGAAGCTACAAGAGTGTGAGGGAGGGGCCCCAAAAGAAGTAGGACTGCAGGCCTTAATGTTAGAAGACTTTACTCCAGTGACTCAGTTTGAAGTGTGTCCTTCACACCTTTCTCAACAATTCTTTAGCTGATGAAAACATGAAATTAAATTTATCTTTCAGATTTAAGTGTCGGTCATATATCCCAAAAATACCACCGCATTTAGTATTGCAAATTTTTCTGCTAATTTCATATGTGGCCATGCAGCAGCATTAGTAATGGGTAGGCGAAAGTCGTATTTTTACAAGCATGGTTGCAGAGGTTCTAAGATAAAGCAACCCAGTCTCAGTGAAATGTTAATTTTTTTGTAAAACTGGATGATTTTTCTCTAAAAGTTGACATCGGTCAGCAGCGGCTCTTATTGGACGATGTGTAAATGTCTCCGTCTGCAGCCGTCCATATCAAGTTAAGTTTAATGATTTAAAATAACCTGGGCCAAACAAAGCACTGTACATTAAAAGTTCAAAGAACTATAAAAAAAAAAAACAGCAAAAATGTTAAAACAATCAAAGATAAAAAATATGGACATATTATGCAAAACCGTAAAAAAAACCACCAGCCACCCAGAGGAATACAAAAAGCCTTTCTACACATTTGACGATCGCTGTCTACATTCATTGCCATATCAACAATGTCTCCAAAAAATTGGGTGGTGGCATCAAATCTTGAAGATTCTACTAAAGCCTCCCAACGCACAGAGGCTGTTAAGCATTAGGGCCACCAATTCTAGGTCTCCAGGAGTCGTGGTTTGCTGCTGCTGAACTCTTAAGGTGTTTCCCACCGTCCTGGAAGAATCCACTTCCTATTAGTGCTGCCACAAACCATTATTTTAATAGTCGACTAATCACTGATTATTTTTTCCAATTAGTCGAAACAGGATGTAAAGCACACATCTTGAGCATAATTAGCTTTATACTAATTAAAAACTAGATATAGAGCATTACCTGTGATAATGCTAGTCTGAATGCTTTAAGCTGAATTTGGCTGATAAAGATGCTGAAATTGATAGCTGAAATCACTGAAGCTGAAGGCTAGCTAAAACAATAGTTAAATTAGCATAAATTGACTGAAAAAAAATCCCAAATTAGCCAAAAATAGCAAGCATGCTGCTGAAATATTAATTAGCTAAACTACAAATTTTCCTAAAAAAAAACGAAATAAATGCCAAAATAATCCAAAAAGCTAGCATAGCATTATAACTTTCAACTTTACAACACTCTGACTCCACATAATATAAAGTAACGATTAATCAACTATTAAATTAGTTGTCAACTATTTTAATAGTTGATTATTCATCGATTATTCGACCAATCGTGGCAGCCCTACTTCCTATATAAAGAAAATGTGAGTTTCGAGCTACCGTGTTAAAATCTCGCGTTTTTGTGAAGTTACGCATGTTTCTACGACCACTTATGTACAAAAAACGGGTTTCCACTAAACATGCACTGAAAGTTAAACCAGGTCAAACTTTGACCAATCAGGGACTCTGATTTTGTAGTGACGCAACTCATGGAAAGGCCAACGGTTTGAAAGTTGATCATGAAGGAGAATGTAATAATTGGGGTTTTTGTGCGGCTGGAATTCCATGACATCAAGTCTTTTATAGATTAGAATCGAGATGCAAAAGAAAAAGATTCACAAGATTCGTTCGCTTTGACATTTCACACCAAACCTTTTCTAACATGCACTAGTAAACTGTAGAAGAAGAAGAAAAAGAAGAAGCCACTCCTTTCTTGTCCAGTACAAATACCATGAAATTCTCAAGAATGTAGCTATAGTTCGTTCTTGAATCTGTGTCACATGTGTGTAGACCCACTGGAGATCTGCAGATAAGAGATGTGAGACGTTGCTTTTTTAAACCAAAGACACCTCATTGTTAAAAAATAGAATTACCGTCAATAACCTTGACAGAACGGCTGCACTGGAATTCTGTTGGACTAATATTGAATTTCCTTGTATTATTCAAGTAGACAAAAGCCTCTCTGGTGAATGCGCTGCTTTACAGACGTACATAGAAGCTAACCATTGTCCTTTTTCATCAGAGCCTAAAGGAAGCTGCAGGTTTGAATCCACCAGAGACTCTAAATGAGACCCAACGCCTTTCTGCTCAACTAGAAACCCTAAAGCTGCCATATGCTGCTGCCAATGACAGTTTGATGCAACTTGAAAAGCTACAACAACAGTGTCGAGCTGCTGGGATCAGGAATCATTTGAAACACATAAGCATGAGCGGCAATAATAAAGTGATCAGTCAAAGCCTGGTTGGAAAAGCTCTGCTGTTGCACACAGCTGCTAATGCTACTAACAGCCTTAAAGCACATGTATGTGCACATGTGCATGCAAACCGTCTCACACACACACACACACTGTAACGTAGAAGCATAAACACAGTTAAAACAAGCACAAAAGGCTGCTGCATTTGTTCGTCTGCTTAGTTCTCTTTTTGTTTTTTTTTTGCAGTCTTTTTGGCACTGAAAACTTCACAATGTAAAAAAACAAACATGTTGTCAGTCACTCTTGGCTCCAACATGGGACGTCATGAGAGTTTTCTGCAGGACCCAGATGTTCACCGCTCCACCTTTTTTCATTATCAGTTTGATCATAATACCTTCGTATAAGATGCATAAAGAAAAACTGCTTTTATAAGTTGAAAAAACAGATTTTTCAGATCTTTTCTCTAAACATGACAAAGTAGATCACAGTAAGAAACCATAAGTTCATTAGTGGAATGAGGAAGCTGCAGGGTGGCTTTGGGAACACATTTTGCAAAAGAGAATAACAAGAAAATCCATCTAACAAACTTTCCAAACCACAAATTTTTCCTTGACCTTCTACGTCCACACTGTCAACAAACAGTGATGACTAAGTACCTGGACGGCCTGGCTTTGCATTCGTTGGACTCGGTACCTCCTCTGTCAAATTCAGTCATTATATACAAGGTCATGGCGACACAGCAAATCAAATGCAAAATACTGCGCAGCCACAACTCTGTAAAAAGGCTGTAAAAAGGTAATAGTATGCAGTAGCACCGCTCGGTTACCACTATAAATTTAAAACGCTTCTCCATCTGCCATTTTACTTCGGCTGAGGTGATTTCCATGGCGAGCGTCTAACTGCAGTTCCATCAGCTGCATAAAGCAAAGTGGCTGTGGTATTCTTTCTTGGTAATTATACAAAACAAAAGCACTAAATACATTTTTACAGCCCTTTTGCTCACGATTACCATAATATGCCGTGAAAGGTCGATAGGCGGGCTGATAAAAATAAACACTCAATTATTACATCTGGAGGAGCGGATGTCCTCTGCAGCCTGGGGTTAGATTTAAAGCCTAATTGTTTTTAACTGCTCGAAAATGTGGAATAATGATAAAAATGAATATTTTTTTTTACTGCTTGTAGTCCTTGTGAGCTGTTTCAGTCTGAAAACGAACAAGAGGACGACTTAGGAGAAGATATTTATGCCTTGAAACCATTTGTTACATTTTGTTGGTTTTAATTTAATATTAATGCAGGGAATCAAAACACTTTCTTAAAGTCCCACTTCAATCATCTTGTTATCCATTGTTAAAGTGTTCTAAAAGGAAAAACCTGTGGGCTTTCCCAGGACATACACTCACTGGCCACTGCATTAGGTACACTCTTGCTAGAATCAGGTTGGATCCCGTTTACCTTCAGAACTGCCTTTATCCTGGGTGGCACAGATTCAAAAAGGTACTGGAAACATTCCTCAGAGCGTTTGGTCCGTACTGACATGACAGCAGCACACAGTTGCGCCAGATTTGTCCACAGTTCAGTCAACTCATTGTGATTTCTACCCACAGAACTGAATATTTTCTCTTTTTCTGACCATTCTCTGTAACCCTTAGAGATGGTTGTGGGTGACATCAACAGTTTCTGAAATACGTCCGGCACCACCAACCATGAACTGCAGCAGATCGTCTGCACGCCTCAATGCATTGATTGGCTGATTAGAACCGCATGTTGATGAGCAGTCCAACATGTATACCTAATAAAGTGGCCGGTAAGCGGAGTTTCTGCAGAGCAGCACGAGCTAATTAGAACTTTGCCTCTGAGTTGTGGACAGAACCGTTGGTGTGGGGTAAGCCCGCCCCCACTTTCCTTTCTCTGTTGCTGATAGCTCAGAGCCGGGAGCTTTTCCAAAAGTCATTTGATTTTGTCTGCTGCTGATATACACCGATTAGAAAAAAAATAAATAAATAGAGATGCAACTTTTCCTAATATACGTCCTCCATCATCAGAAAAATGCTACAAGAACACCATCAAAACACCAAAAGCATGATTCTTATCAGAGAGGGTTTTAAGTACTGTCAGTTTTCTCTTTTCTGGTGAAAAAAATGATGTGATATTATAAAAAAAAAAAAAAAAAATCTGCCAAAATAATGAGCATTTTTTTAAAAAATAAACCAATTTAGTAATATCAATATATTTGTTTTAAAAAGCCGGTTCTTTGCAGTTTGACTACAGATTTTAAAAGTGTTGTGTGGGTTAAACATCAGGGTCAATGAGCAGCCATGATTTACCTTGATGTACTCCATTTCACCGGCAGAGGAGAATGGCTTCTGCTGGGTCAAAATGATTATTAATGGGGAGCTATGCATCACTACAAGTCAGAACTCTCATGGTTAGAGTCAGGATCAGGGAACAAATGATGTTGCTGCAAAGTTGGACTAACAAATGATTGTCACCAAAAAAAGGTGAAGATTTGAGCTGAAATGATCGTTTTCTTTCAGCCAAATCTCATTCATGTTAGCGTGCAAATGCTAAAAATGTGATGCAGAACCTCAAAGCTGAGCCGCATGTTTCCATTCATCCAGATGTTGGGATGTCAAGACACATATTATCAGCAAAACTTGCAAACTTGATTATTTTACTGAAAATGTGACAACTGGGGGTGATTCTCTGAAATCAGTGCACTTTAGGGTCCCACAGGTTTATCTTAATATTTTTTTAAATATAAATTAAGCCATAAAATGTATTTTGAAAACAAGAAACGGTAAGATCCACGTGTCTCTGCATTATAGCAAACTAAAGTAGTTTGAAAATTATGTTTTGTCAGCCAAATGAGCATATCCACACCAACCAAAGTTACTATTTCACAGTTTACTAAATGAATTAAAATAGCCAATAACCTCTAGTTTTTACTGCTAACAGGATTATTTTCCTGTTTAATTTCCTAGCTAAAAGAAACATGAGAAAAATACACAAATCTTTATCAAATTGCACCATTTCATCATGTTCAACTACGTAACAACTTATCAATCCCCCACTTTTAAAAAAATAATGGTTCAGTCCAACTTCTTCAGCAACCAGGAAGTGACATCACTGACTAGTTTCCTGCTCGTACTCTAAAGACAGATAAGTATAGGCCTTCTTTCTCACATGATGATGATCTTAAATGATATTTATTATTGTTTGGAAAAAGTAAACAATTGTTTTGAAAAATATATTAATTTTCCTAATGCCATATGTATGTAGATATCTTAGCCAATGTAGACATATCAGAACTATTAGCTAAAATATTCAACCAAGTAAGTAAACCCGCTGTTACCAGTTGATTCATTGCAACAGGGTTGAAGGTTGGACTGCTCTATAGTCAGTAACGCACTTTATATTATCTGTTATTTCATGTACAATATGTTCTCGTCACCGATGTCTAAATCAAATGCAGAACGACAAAAAGAGGACAGGGCCAGGAAAGATATAGATGAGTCAGATTGTCCCGTTACGGCAGGGGTGGGCAAACTACGGCCCGGGGGCCACATGCGGCCCCTTAAGGTACTTAATGCTGCCCTCCAAATTAAAATACATTGAATCAAAAATCCTAATTATTGTTTTATTTTCATTGTATTTCTGGTTTCTTCCCATGAATGGTGTTGTTTCTCTGACGTTCGTGTGTGTTCCTTTCTGAGTCAGATGCTGATCTTTCAGATTATTCCTACACCACATAAATGCAGCATTTCTTTGAGTTCACATTTTCCTCTGAAGAACATCAACCCATTGGATCACCCAAAAAAGAGAACAAAAATCAAAATTTAGAAATTAAAACTCCCAAATTTTCTGTTTTAAATTAATATATGTGAATTTTAATCCAAATTAAAGCATGTTTTTATCTAAATTCCATATTATTTTTTTAGTTTATGAGGTTCATTACCAAATCTCTCCTTCCATCTGCTCCTTGTCCGGCCCTTATGCCAAATTTTAGAACCCTTTGTGGCCCACGAGTCAAAACATTTGCCCACCCCTGCGTTACGTGGTTGAATGTAAACAACCAAGATGACAAATCAATTTCTATTCATTTCTGGGAAGGTGGGAAAACTTTCTCAGTTATTTTCTCAGTTGGTTCAAATAGTCCATCTGACGTGATGTTAAAAGGCTTTTTTTTTTTTTGGTAAAGTTTTCAGTAACTTCTGAATCCAAAGTGCACCGAATTCAGGAAATGACCCAACTTTGAGCAGTTTCTCAGTGGTGTAAATCATTATTGATTGTGTGACGTGTTCACATCTATAGAGTCTGAAGCTCAGCGCAAGGAAAATGACAGGTTTTTGTTACATTTATCTAATTTTGATCAAAAACACAAACCTTAACATGTAACAAAAACTAACCATCCCATAAAGAAAACCTTTTTTTCTTCTTTCTAAATAAGAGAAACCAGCACCGTTACATATAATTGTGAAAGAACAAAGTGGATCACACGATCAGTTTGATATGTTAGACTTCGCTTGACATTTCTCGACTCTTACAAAGTTTACAGGAAAGCTCAAACTGAGCAGCTGCTAGTTCTCCATCCATCATTTTGAATGTTGTCAGCATGTGATAAAGGCAGTCCAGTCAGAAGACTGGAAGTCAAAGGAAGAGTTTCACACCACACAATTGTATCCGTCGGGGAGATTAGCTCCAGCTGGATATTTATCATTTTGAAGTGAAGCTCTCAAAGTTTTCTAATCAAAGTCTACCACATCCGCTTTAAAAACACCATCCATCCATCCATCCATCCATCCATCTTTCCATTCTCAGAGGAGCAGCGAGCGTCTCCACGCGACCACATCACCTCATTCATCTGATAAGTAAGTGTCGCCCAAAATGCTGAACCTTTGGTCCACAACTCCTTATAAAAATATTATAAAATGTTCATGAATGCCTTTTTTTTAGGTTTCTTTATAAAAATGGAGAAAAAAAATCTATTCTACTGTGCAAGTGAGAGAAATTTGACTTTTTTGACACTTGAGGTTAGGGGAGGTATCTTTTTGTACAAATTGCAATAATTCGTAGCCCTCCCACCGCGCCTCATTTCACAAACTCAGGCAAGCACTGACCGTAGATGTAGAGAAAACCATGGCGATGATAGAAATGAGATATAACGCTCTTCTCTTCACACGGAAGATTAGGCAAATACAAAATCATCATTGTCCACACTTTAGGAAAGTTTTCTTGTGTTGGCACGTGAGAACTGGCACGCTGGTCAATCGCCGTACAACCGTCAGTACCATGTTAGTAAAGGTAGATCGTGTACAGCTAAGTGGTCAAATTTTGGCGAGGAATCAAAAATCCCCACTTATATGTAGAGTTCAAGCTAAGTGTGTGAGATTAGCCTGACCACGTGAGCGCTATAGGCATATAGATTTACAGAAATCATGAAAACCTAAATTGCACTTATTTACAGAGATGGAGTGGAGGGAACCTTTGATGGAGGCTTTAAGAGCAAGTTAGGTCTGCACCCGAAAACGTCCTCTTCTCCCCGTCTTCAAAGTGCTCTTTGTTGTTTCTTTTCTTTTTCTTCTTGATTGTGGTTCTCGCTTTGTTGCATGTATTGCTTCTGTGTCTTATGCAATACTGCTAAAACTGCCAAGCTTTGTGTTAAAAAAAACAAACAAAACTTCACACGGTTGGTTGTTACAGATGGAAAACGGGTTTTCTTCATGTTTAAAAAAGCCGAGGGTTTTATACAAGACGTGTGTTCGCATGCTGCAAACCTCCGTTCCTCACACGTGAGTCTGCATCCGTTGTGTGTGTCTGTGGGAATAGTCGGAGGGCGGTGACGAGTACGAGAAGCGGGTGGAGGTTCCATACTTTCCCAGCCCCGTTTCGGGACTTTGTTGTCCTGCTACCGGGCCCGGCCCCGTCCCCTGCCCTGTTGCATACATCTCGTAGGCTGGAGGTTCCTCTACGGGAGGGGCGAAGCCCATGCGGTAGGTGGTGTATTGGGAGGGGTATCCATAGTTGTCGTACGGAAGCTGAGTGGTGCTGTCGAGCAGACCACAGTCTCCCCCGGGGTACTCTCCGGGGGACTGAAGCGCTGTGTTGGGGGGCGCCTGCTGACTCTGCGCAGCTCGGGAGAAGGTGTTGAACTGAGCGTAGGTGGAATGGGACATCCTGGAAGGGGGGCGGGGATCGTAGCAGCCCGCCCTCGAACCTGGCACCGTGCTAGGGGGGACCGCGCCGCTGGTGGCGGGGGAGTTTCCACTGGAGGTGGCGCCGGAGAGCACGCCGCTTGGGTTCGGTGGGCGGAAGTCGCCTTGGTAGTGGACGACACGGGTCTGGGGACGGGCCTCGTCGTGCGTGGTGGCTCGGACGTTGTAGTAGCCGTTGGTCGGATCCTGTTTTAATAGAACAGAAAACAAAAGTTGAGGCTCAAACAGACACACAATGAAATCACATTCAGCACTGTTACAGTACGGGATAATTCACTCTTACAAAGTTAATAACTTCTCTTGCATATTTGTATGAAAATATGATTAATGAAGAAACCTGGAGCTCACACCGGAGCTCCAGGTTTCTGCTCTTTCATTTATCGTAACTTTTCAACCATTAACACCATCAAAGTAATTCTGAAGGAGAAAAACAGCTCAACGGTTGAAAAGTTATATTAATGTTAAAGATTTTGTGTTTAAGCCTCACCGTCATCCACATTTGGGCCAGTCCCCAAATAGTACCAGAGACCAATTCCTTTTTTTTTTTCTTAATCTGGTCGATCACGACCTACACAGAACATGACTTTTTATTCCACCTTTCTGCAGTATGAATTGTGACGGGAGAGGATAAACGATTTATAGGTATCATTTTCTAAATGTTTTAGTTCTATTTTTTTGTGAAGATTACAGAAAGGAATTATTTTAAATTTGGTTGTGTACCCCTCTGGAAAACCATGAATGTTTATGTTCATGCTGTGATTGTTACACTTTTTCCGTTAGCCCACGAACTGACCCCGGCCCCTCATCAGAGACTAAAACTGTTGTGTGGCCCTCACAAAAAAGGTTTGTGGACCCCGGGCTTAGCGCTATATTGGTGCTTTCAATAGGTAAATGGGTATACATGTAAAGCGTGTCTCTACTTTCCTCGAAGGCCCAAAGCGCTTTACAGTCCCAGACCCATTCATCCAGACATAGACAGGTGGTGGCTCCGTGATGAACACTGGCACCAACCTTCCACCAGAGGCGATATGGAGTTCAGTGTCTTGCCCAAGGACACTTCGACACATCGGTGGGCAAAGTGGGAATCAACCTGTAATCTTCCAACTCGGGTGGACTGCCCTAACGCTGCGCCACGTCATCACTTTCTGCCAAATAATGAGTGGCTACTGCGGCTCCGCCCCCACCGTCCAGTTCTATTTTTCTATGGATCAACAACCAATGGGGACCCTCAAGAGGTGAGGTTCGGTCCTGTTTAATGGGTCCATTTTACAAACGCTCAAAATACTGGACTGTATCTGACCACTCAGTGGAAGCGAGGCTTGAGTCACCCCGTTGGCCCGTACGACTGCTGTGGGTTTTTGGGTTGTTCGGGTCCATGGAGGGTCACAGACAGGAAGGGTTACATCTCAAGGGGGAGTTCCCTGAGGTTTATGCAGCCATCACAAGGAATGTCACAAAAGTGGAACATCTCATTGTTGTGTGTGTGGCAGATGTATCGTCATGTATTTGAAATGATGCTGTAAGTTACACACACTCATCACAACTGGGTGATGCTGCCGTACGATGTCCTAACACCGTTCTCGCGTCATCAGTAACTAACTGCGAGCAATGGCTGCTTGCATGGGTGATACAAGAGTCCATAGGATGCCTGCAGAATGACTTCAAAAACTTCACTCTGATTGCTTAATTTCCTAAATTCCAACAGTCAAGTTGTACGCTTGGAGCACACGCATCGTTTAAACAGCACTAACGGCCCTCTTTTCCAGTCTGGAGGATGTGGGGGAATTGAAAAATTGACAAATCCAATTGACGTGTGTGCATCTTACTTACGTCGCCCTCACTTACTCCTACGTGTTTGCTGCAGCCTGTCGCCTAAAGCAAACAAATTAGCATAAATAATAATTTTCTCTGTATGGCAGGGATAGGCAACTTCAGGCCTCGAGGGCCGCAGTGTCTGCATGATTTCCAGAAATCCAAGCCCTACTCATGACTGACTCAAGAGAATCTGGCCACGGAGAAAAACTATGGTGCCAGAAAATCAATAGCTGGAAGTCCCTCCCCCTGCCGGAGCCGGCTACACAAAAACATCATTGACGGCTGAAATCATTGAAATCAGTCCTCGACCAGAACCCCCATTTTAAGCCTTTTTTCCTTTTGACCAACCGTAACTGCTTATGTGATCAGCTGATTCACAGAGGAAACAGTGGAATTTCGACGGGTTTTTCTCACAAATGTGAACACTTGTTAATATTGACTTGACATAAATAAAAAGGTGAACGTTCTCGGTCCCATTTGAAGCTCATCTCACTCACTAAACTGCTAGACAGTTGCAGTTTATTCGCATTTAAAAGCTTACAAGCTGATAGTCCTGAAAAGGTTTTAAAATATAATTTTCGAAAGGCTTTCCAGGGAAATTTCCACAAAAGCAACCGGTTGCAAAATTTCCGCTTCCGGCTATAGATTTTAGACACCATCTTGCGAGGCCCCTCGACAGATTACCCGGTTCATGTGTGTCCAGCCAATTAGAACAAGCCTGGGCAGGGTGTGTTGGAAAACATGAAGGAATGTGGCCCTCGAGGCCCGGAGTTGCCCATTCCTGCTCTATGGGAGCTCTGGAAAGGCAGTAGTGGCTATAGAAGCTTTATTTTTAGAGCTGATTTTGTCTGTGTACAAATAAATAATATAATACATCTTGGATTGAAATGGATATAAAATGGCAAATTAGTGCCTACTTGATTAATCTAAAAAATATTAATCAGGGGACCAGACCATAGTTTTAATAAAAAATATTTTATATATTTCTTATATATAACCAATTTTTTTATTTAAAACACTTCATCTAGGGTAGAAAGATGAAACGAAAGACGGGTATGGGGTGGTGAGACATCAGCACGACAACAAAACAGACTCACAGCACAGGTTACAACATCACAGACGCTTCCCAGCAAAACAAAAGACGATGCAAAACGGCCCGATGGCAGAGGGATCTCACCTTCAGCTCGTACTCCTCCCGCGTGTCGCTCTCGCTTCTGACGTCCTGCTTCAGGTCCATGTCGTCTTTGAACGGCTGAGTGGAGGGAGAGAGGGAAACAGAGGGCAAAAACTAAACCATCAAACAACGAAACACACAGACGGAAAGAGGGAGGGTGCAGAAAGAAAAGGAGGAGGAAGAAAGGGAGGGAAGAGGAAAACACAGTTTCAGCTTTTTCATCCCAAGAGACTGAAGATGAGGCGAGCTGTCGGAAAAACCGTTCTGGGTCGGGCTTTAAAACCTTTTCAAAGGCGCGGCGCCGGTTAGATTCTCCAGGATTTCCAGGATTGTCTAAAAGAGGCAGAGCGTTAAAGCAAGGCTGTTTCATTGTTGGTGAGGGTATTCCTCCAAAGCAGCTTCCATGAGTGTAAAAAAAAGATAAGTGCACCGAACCTGTGAGTTTAAAATCTGCATCCTTGCAGGTTTTTGAGCATTTTGCAGAGCCAGTCCTCTTATATTTGCCTCCTCATATGTGCAAACATTTAGGTTTTGATGGATGAGGTGTAAACTGGAGCTACAGTGTGTATTTTCTTCCTTTTAAAGAGAGCAGTTTAAGGTTTTTCCGCCTCTCCTTCCAGTTTAAAGTCAGTGTCAGTGCACACGAAAGGCCGTTGACCTCCACGCCTCCTCGCCGCAGCCCCGCGGTGACTTAGACGGGAGTTTACTAACCGAGTACATGGCCTTGACCATCCTGGTTGCCGTGGAGACGTTGGTTGCTTCCTCCTCCAGGCTGTTGGTCTCTTTATTGACTGTTTCTACTTTGATGTCTGGTTTACCGAGGGTGACGCCACGGCGAGCTGGAAGGAATAAAAGAAATTAATTTGGTCGTGCTTTGGATCGAAGGTCAGATGAATTATTGATTTAATGGTCAGTCTTGTTAGAAAAGCAGTGAAATAAGTGGGAAAAAAACAGTTTTTTATGATTTTTATTTAATGTGATGTCTTTGATCTTTTTTTGGCTTTGAAACTGTGTTTTGGATGTAATGTGGTCTGCAGGTTACTTTGTAAACAAGAAAGCAGCAACAGTGTTTCACAATGATGAAATAAGATGCAAAGCTGTGTTTTCTATTAGCAATAAACTGTTTTTGTGTTTTGTTGCGATTCAAAGAAAGGTAAAGGATGTCACTGCAAAATCTCCTACTCCTATATTTGTTTCATAATTGATTAATTGATTGATTTGGTTTATTTCAAGGATAGAATGTGAAAAGGGAAAAACACACAAATATTTTAAACTCATTGCAGAAATAATGAAATACATTGATTAGAAAATAGAAAACAAACAAAACTAAGATAGATTTAGTTATTATTAACTAAAGTCAAGGAGAGTTTGATTGATTGTTTCAAAATGTATATAATCCCACCCTTACTATTACAATAATATTTAGAGATTATTCATTCATTTATTCATTCGTTCATTCGTTCGTTCATTCATAATTATCTTTTTCCAGTAAAAATATTTCACAGTAACTAAAATAGATATCTATCATTACAATTATTTGAATTTGCAGGTTTTATTACCTGTAAATACTCATATATTTGTATAATTTTTTTTGTTTAAAAATATTACTTGCGAAAATTAAAAATTACAGAAGCCGAAAATGGCCTGCCCTACGTTTTAGTTTAGATTGTTTTCTCATTATAATGAGACGATGAAGAATCTCTCTCCCTGTTCTGATTTAAGCTTCTTTATTTTATGATCAACATCAGTAGAAGAAAACCCTCCACACATGTTGTTTTTTAGTCTGTTCAGTATTTATTAGTAGATCTATGTTCTTTAAACGCCTTCATTCTATCTCGTGCACCAGCCTCCCCCCTTTATTTCCCTAAAACCCCTTGAACAAACAGAACCCCAGGGGTGCTGAGCGTTTCTGCATGGCGCGTTCACTGAGCTCTGGACATCCTCGGCAAAACAAAGGAGTTTATTAGACAACATGTCGAAAACTAGAACTGATTCATTTAGAGTTTATGGATTAAATAGTGTTGACATTTTTTCTAAAAAACTGCATTATTTTGCTGCAGATTGTATAAAAATAACAAAGGCGTAGTAGCGGACTGAGTTGGGCCGAGTGGCTGTTTGAGTCCGCTAACGTTCGGATCTCAGTGAACGCACCACACAGCCCTGGGTTCTACCATTCGACCTGTTTGTTCTGAGGTTTTAGGTAAGGGAGGAGGCTGGTGCATTAGATGGAATGAAGGTGTTTTAGGAGTGTGGATCCACTTATAAATAGAAAAAAAAAGACAAAAAACAACTTTGTGGAGTGTTTTCTTCTATTGTTGTTGTTATTAACCACAAGATAAAAAGACTTAAAACAGGTAATGTGTCTGTGTCTCAGGACAGGGAGTGGGGGACGCTTCTTTGTTCTTCATTATCTTGTTATAACCAGAAAACAAACTTTTTCTGTATTAACAACATATTGGATCTCGTTATAAGAAGAAAACAGAAAAAAAAGTGGAGAGGGGAGTTTTTGGCTTCCACAAAAACTAATGTCAAGGAATTATCAAAAATCTGAATGTTTTCTTTGTGCCTTTCAGCTTCTTCCTTTAGGGCTCGCTACGTCAAATCATCCTCAAATCTTCCTTCTTTTCTATCACATTTTCTCCTCCTAACATTCCCAAACCATCTCAGAACATCTACCATGATCTGTTGTTTCCTCCATCCTTTCCAAATTGCTCATACATCACTCTCTGTTGCTGTGGACTCACTACCCGCCGGTGCCTTCAGAGGACGATTGTATGGCAAGCCAAAGAGATCAAAGTGCCACGTTTTACTGATAACAATTATTATTTTAAATATTTAAATGTTCCGACAGTTAGTTTCAATAAAAAAATTAATACCAAAAATGTTTTAACTGTTTTATGATTTAATTTGGACATTAGGCAGGTGGGACGAAAACATTAGTATTTTAAGGAATACTCCAGATAGATTTGGTATTTTCAACACTATTTTTATTAAGCATTTTTTTCTATCAGTTTTTGTTGATTTGATCTCAAAAGTTTTCAGAAACTATATGTTTTAACATTTTGCTTGTGTTCAAAGTTTAAATATGTTTTGTTGTAATAAATAGGCCTCAATGACCAAAAGTTTTGATGTTGCATATATAAATATTGTGTGTGTGAAGTACTTTATATGAATATATGATTTGAAGCGTTTCTAAGAATTAGTTGAGCTTTCATATTGTTGTTTATTGTCGTTTTTTTTTTTTTTACTTTTTACTGATCCGAAAAATGATCTGAACTGTGAGTTTAAGTGATCTGTTACATCCCTAATTTAAAGCGCCTTTCGAAACTCTCAAGGACACTGTACAAGTGAGTTAAAAACACAAACAAAATAAGATAAAAAATAGAATTAAAGTTAAGTAGCAGAGGTGGATTTAGAACTATGATGATGGGTATGACAGTTTGAACAGTTGCAGCTCAATCTCTTTACAGCTGAAGGAGATCGAGCAGCAACAATTCAGGAAATAGAATAAAAATCTGTATAATTTTGTACAGACAAGCTATTCAGAAACCATGAATTTTAAAGGCTATCCTGTTAGAGACCGCTGAAAGAAATGGTAATATAAGATTTGTCAAAGGTCCAATCTAAATCCAACTGTGGTTCAGGAGCTGGATTTGAAACAGACTTCTCTCAAATCTTCAATACTATCTCTAATTATCACATCAGAATCCATTTGATCAGATTTTGACTTTTTTCAAGTTTTTTTCCTTAAATGCATGAAGTCAGGGGAGTCGCTCTCTTCATGCGTCACATCTGATCTCCGTACATCCGCAGTCACACTGTGTGTGCCCAATCAACACAGATCAATGTTGAGAGTTTGACAACTTTTCTGGAAATGAGGTTTGTAGCTTGAAATAATCAGCGTTTGAAGTGATCATTTCTCACTGGAGTGTCTCATTACTGTCACACAGAGGTGCCGTTTAATCTTTTCAGAACCAGAAACCAACTGGAAGCAAATAAAATGCTTGGGTTGCAACAGCACGGCTGGAAAAATCTCATATTTTTAGTTGGATATTTCCTGATTAGATTAGAGCCTAGAAGCAGCTCGGAGGTACATTTTACTCATTTGAACTAAATGCAATCATACAAACACATTTCTAAAAACGTAGCCTATTTATAAACATTGTCAGATTGGCACCATCAAGTTCATCTCCTTTTTCTTTTTATTACTCACAAATATTTATAATTAATTGGTAAGAAATACATTGATTTAATTCTATTTGTTTTGTTACAGTTCTAATACAGTGAAATACAAGGGAAATTATGATTATAATTAACATTTACTTTAGCAGGAAGTCATATGAAACAAGGAAATCTCAAATCCATGTTAGAAAGCAGACCAAAAAAGAAAATACAAATCTAAGATCTAAACAGAATTTATAGTATGAGACAAAAAATCGTATTACCTTGCACTATAAAGTGTACTTAAAAGACTTAATTTTTTTCAAAAATTACAATTATGATCCAAAGAACTTTATGTATGGATTCATTTTGGTTTTACTTTCCAATTTTGCAACAGTTTTGAGAAAAATGTTCAATATGCGTCAAAAGTAAAATCAGATTGAACAACAGGGACATGGATTGGTGACGTTTGGGTAGCTTCTTTTTCAAAACAGGGAAGAGCCAACAGTTTGAAAACTGATCATGAGGGACAAATCAATTATTGTGGTTTGTGCTCGCCTGGACTTCTAAAGCTGTGTTTCCTTTACACATACAGTATGCACAAAACTTTGGAATCTAGAACATGTTTTGTTTTAATTTGATCCACTAAGAGGGAGCCTTTGGGTGACGTCCCAGCATATGTGAGCTGTGCATGTGGAGCGGAGCTTCACAGTCTCAGATGCAAGTGATAAACCTGTTAAAAAAATAACCATTCTAATAAGTCACCAGCTGGATTCTTTTTCTGTTTAAAAGCACGTGCTCATCTTCATCTGTCAAAGGAGACGTCTGCGTCGTATTCAGGCTGCAAAAGCGCGTTGGTGGCGCGGCCGGCGCCCGCTATGCAGCACTCAGGACAGACACTTCCTATCAAGAAGTGGACTAAATTTTAATAAAGTGTTTCTATTGTAGATTTCAAAATGTCCTTTTCGATAAACCCCCAAAACCACCTCTTCTAAGTGCAAAAACGTTTTTTCAATAAATGCGAGATTTTTTTCAAAATTGTGGTGTTTCCATTAAGCAAATGTATTATTAAAAATCTAATTTGAGCTATTTCAGAGTTAATGGAAACATAGCAATTTTTTTTATATATTAGAATAGAGCTGTAAAAGAAAAAGTCTGGAGTAAGTTTTGAAAGATTTGCACCGCTTCAATATTTGCACTTCTTCCAACTGTAGTTAGCCTTCATGCTCTACTATCGGGTAGTAACAATCCAATGTGAACCACCGTATGCTGCTAAGCACTTTCTTGAACGCCAATCATGAGCCCAGTGTGCGTAGCATCTCAGGTATTGGGAATCCTTGAGGTTAATATCACTAGAGATGACATGCTAGCTTGTTGCGTACGCAAAGGTGGACGCCATATTGGAATGGTATAGATTCCTGTTTACAGCTGTGTTACAATTCCAAAAACAGATCTGGAATAACAAGAGTGTGACTTTTCACCAGTAAATGATTGCTGTCAGCTGATAAAGGAGAACTTCTAGAAAACATTTGAACCAGATCTGAGTGAGTTTACTCTCAATAATGAACGTTTAGGATGATCAAAGTCAATGGCAGCTTTAGACTTCTCACTATTTCCACGTTTTCTATTATGTATTTGTATGTGTGTTAGAACTCAGATCAGACCAGATGACCTGCTGCTGGCAATCAGATTACTAAGTGGAGAAAAATAAACTAACCAGGATTCCCTCAGAAAGAGGGAAGAGTCCATCAGACCTGAATCCTCGTAGAATCACAACCATGAATCAGGTATGCATTGTGAACAAAATATTTATACCATGACCTGGGAATTACTTTCCTGATGATCAGAGTTAAAATTGGACCAAAATTAAGAATTTTATGGTCATTTTATTGGTTCTGTTAGACCAGGGGTGGGCAATTGTTTTGACTCGTGGGCCACATAGGGTTCTAAAATTTGGCATAAGGGCCGACAAGGAGCAGATGAAAGGAGAGATTTGGTAATCAACCTCATAAACTAGAAAACTAATATGGAATTAGAGAAAAACAGCTTAATTGGATTCAGATTCACATATATTCATTTAAAAAACAGAAAATTGGGAGTTTTAATTTCTAAATTTTGATTTGTTCTCTTGGTGATCCAATGGGCTGATGTTCTTCAGAGGAAAATGTGAACTCAAAGAAATGCTGCATTTATGTGGTGTAGGAATAATCCGAAAGATCACATCTGACTCAGAAAGGAACACACACGAACGTCAGAGAAACATCACCATTCATGGGAAGAAACCAGAAATACAATGAAAATAAAACAATAATTAGGATTTTTGATTCAATGTATTTAATTTGAGGGCCACATTAAGTAGCTTAAGGGGCCGCATGTGGCCCCCGGGCCGTAGTTTGCCCACCCCTGTGTTAGACCATGCTTCATTGTTTTTGTACCAGTCCAGTAGCAAAAAGCCGGGGTACCATCTTTAGTGATATTAACCTCATTGTTGTAAATAATTAAACTTGGCTAACGCTTCTAGCTTGGCTAACATGTAGCGTGCTACAAACAAGTTCGAGAGTTACTGTGAACAAATTTCATAAGGTCTGACTGACAGAGACATTTGTCTTTGACTTTCTTTGGCCTAATAGTTGCAGTATGTACACACCAGAATGTAATGGATGTTTAAGAACACTCTCAACCACTTTTTCAACATTTAGCTAAAGGTAAACGCCCATACATGCAGGTTTACATCCTAACACGGGTTTCTGGGCTCAGAGTGACCGTAGCATTATAGTTGGGTGCACTTTATTGGCAACACAACATAATTTTAAAGATAGATCGATTGATGTATCAATCATTGATGGCATGCGCCCTATAGAGCGGAAAGTAAGATATAAATTCTACCTTCAGGGATAAAACTCTCAAACCAGACTCAAAACTTTTGTCTCATAAAATCAAAAAGCTGATATTTCCTTCTGAATCCAGCTGAACTTTTTCTATTCATCTATCTGTGGCAGCGAGCCATCAGTCTATGTTAGCATACACAGATCTGCAGCAAAACCTGAAAAAAAAGAAACATTTCAGTCTGTGAAGTCTTCAGCTGTCTCTTATTCAAACAAAGAGAAGCCTGTTTATCTGCAGAGACAACAATGTTTGTTTGAGTTTCTATTTCCAAACCATATATCTTTCCTGTAGTGGTGTTTATCAGCTCTGAACCAGAGAATGTACTCTTATCCCCAGAAAATCCCTCCGGGGACTCTGCCAGTCACCTTCAGCGTCTCTCCCAGTTTCTTTATTTACTGCAGAGTCGTTCAAAAATGATAATAAAAAAAAAAAAAAAAAAAAAACACCAACTGTTTTTTAAAACCTCCTTGGAAGAGTTCGTAAATACTAATGGGATTGCTAAACACTATATGAGGATTCATCAGTTAATTCTATTCCCCTTTTGTCTTTAAATGTGAAGCTTCTTCATTTTGTCTTGTAAACACATTTCTATGTAGATAGAAGGAAACATATAGTGGGTGTTTTAAGGCAGTTTGCCATATTATATGAATATTCATTAATCTCATTTAAATACATTTGATATATGGATGACATGTGAAAAGGCAAAGTGACAGATAAAAGAGGAGGGAAGAAATGAAGAGTGAAAGCCACCTGCAGTAAGTGCACGCACGCAGACACATAAAAAGAGGAGAGTGCACTCACTGCCTTTGCGTTGGCGGTACAGGAAGAAGGCGAGCGCCAGCAGGAGCATAATCAGCAGGATGGAGGAGCCCACCGTACTGACGGCGATAACTCCCACCGGAACGGTATCTAAAACAAACACAGGCAGAAGAAGGGTTGAGGTTGACGGACAGCCGCTCGCCCCATTGTTGCAGAAACCGGCGCCGTTTGAGCGCAAATCCTCTGGCGTCCCCAGTTAATGCTGAATCTCTGAGGAGTGTGAGCGTTGATAAGCCATGCCAGTCAGACAAAAGGACACAAACGCTTTCAGTGGAGGACACATTTTTACTTGCAAAGATGTTTTTGGAAGATTTTCTAAATCCTGTGAAATCTGACAGCTGAGTTAAGGCTGACAAAGCGTACAAAAACCAATTTCTCTGTGTAATGTAATGCTGCAGGAGCTCATGTTAAAACGGCTCTCCAGGCTGACAACATCACGCAATACGACTGGGACCACTGCTGAATAATCGCACTTCACTCGCATCTTCGGTTGGAGAAGATTTCCCGTCAGGAATTGATAACAAATATTTTAAATGTTTTCAAATGAAAATATCATTCCAGCTCGATCGGTGCAATCTATCTATTTTTAATGACAGTCCCTGTAGGAAAGATTATTTGATAATTCTGCAACATTTCATTTTCCATTAAAGCTTAAACAACCGACCAGAAGGAGAAAGTATGTTTCAAAGCAGGTTTTAGGGACTTTTAAAGGCAAGTTTTTTGATAAATTAAATGATCGCTCTATATTACTCATAATATAAGGAATGTGTGAGCTTAAAAAATGAAACAGGAAAGCTGGCAAAGTTGGTGGTTAAAGTGAAAAATGAATCATGAATGCTGAAGTTCAGGAGTAATGACAACAAGTATAGGATTAAGTAGAAGAATTGTTCCTATGCAATATCTCTACATCTTTAAAGGTCAAAACATCTTGTCTGCATTCAATACAAAAATCTATTCATTTGCTGAACTCTGATTAAGATTTTGTTGTGGTTAAAAAGGTTAAACGGGTACAACAGAGTGTTTTACCCTTTAACACCAAAGCTTTATCTCAAGTTTTTACATTCTTTCGACAGTTGTAACAACGATTTACACATTTAACACAATTCCAACGGATTCTGAAGACAAGAAAAGCCACATCACGCAACACTTTACAGTAGAAAAGTTCTTAAAGGATAACCAAACATGGAAGGTGTATTCTGACTCCACAAAAAGAGACACTGCAATGTGAGAGACGCTATCTTCTATAAGCTAAATTGACAGAGAAAAACTTGACAGTGAATTTGATTTAAAAAAAAAAAAAAAGAACATTTAGAATTATTTGTGGTCTGTGGGAAGGAATGAAAAATGTTTCATTGCAATAAAATGTTCATTAAAGGGTAACCAAACAGGGAAGTTGGAGGCTGACTCCACCCACAGCTGAAATGTGAAGATCCAGTCAGAGGGGTGGGGCTTGGGGAACAGGACTGTTATCATTACTGGAGCTGCAGATCATGATGAAATGACATTGGACTTAATCGGTTTGACCAATCACGAAATTCAACCGTAATACCTGGATTCAACCTGTAGGGGGCAGCACACTGACTGTTTTTGACTACATTTGCTTTATCCTATTATGAAAAGCAGCTTCTTCACATTGATCGTGTAAACAATAAGAAAGTTCATTTAGTTGTCGCTGGTCTGATCTTTCCCACTCGTGAGATTTTCCTACCAACACTCACAGACCAAAATAACATCATAATTTTCAGTTTTGATGGACCAACCATCAGTCTTTTCTACCTCTTTAATCTTGTGGTTACTATTGTGTTTTGTGCCGTCTTTATGACTTTAGGTTACATTTACTCTCTGGACTTTAAGGTGAATATTAGAAAAATGCCACAAGAATATGTTACAAAAATGTCTTTACATCTGAGTCGGTCTCTAAGAATTTTAGGGATAATTCAGAATTGTCAGTTGAGGCGACCGAACATCTCCCCCTCTGATACCTTTCTCCTCAAGAGTGATGATCATGGTTCCAGGTCCAAATGAATTCCAGGCGGTGCAGTTGTACGGGGAGTGGAAGTCCGACTCCATCACATTGTTGATGGTGAGGGTGGAGAGGACCGCTCCTCCCTGGGTTGGAGGTTTACTCTGCTCTACCGTGTAGCGCTCCATCAGGGTGCCTTTCTCCTTCTCCCACACATTCTCCTTCCACGCCCAAACCTGTTGGAAGCAAAGCTGCTGAGTCTCTAGGATCTAAACACAACATCAAAAATGCTCAGAAAATATTTTCTAAATTCATTTTTTAATTCAATTGGACAGAATCAAATCTAACATGTTTAATTCTATTATCTAAAATCCATTTTCATCCTCTGTAACATCAGGACTCAATAACACTAATGTCTCCTCATCTAATCCTGATAGTTTCAACCAGAATAGATCTACAATCAGACAAAAACACACGAGTAAACATTTTTCCAACAGATTAATGATGTCAGAACGTGTTTGGAGATTAAAGCAGATTCTGGCTGCTAATTTACTCCTCACACCTATCATCACCGCCTCATTACAATTTGCAGAGCGAGAAAAAAAAAAAAAAAAGAAGAATTTCCAGATAAATAAATCAGAATTCCGAGAGAACACGAGCACAATGGGGCGAGAGAACATGAGCGCTAAAATCTGAAGCACGTTTTGCCACTTAAAACCTGCTGAGTTTTGATGATATTAAAAATGGAGCAACATCAAATATACATACAGCCACATTCTGGAGGAAGGTGTTCCTTTATCTAACTTGAAAAAAGAACGGTTAGTTGAAGGTCAAATGTTTTTGCTTTTTTTCCCTTTTTTAAAGTTTTTCTGTTTTGTTTTTTTTTTAATACTTTTTTCTTTGAATAATTATTTTGCAGCACTTTTGTGTCTCTTTCCCTCATTGCCTCACCACACACAGCAGCACACTCCATATTTTATAAGTCCCCATGTCTGTGCATTAAGCCTGGGCTATAATGTCGTATCACATTATACGCTCTGAGCTCTGCCTGTGCAGAGAAAGGCTGAAGCTCTCTAAAAGCTCTGATTTCTGTCACGTTGGCACTGCACAATTGGATAATTGACGCTGAAAGGTACAAAATTTTACTCTGCATCCATTTCTCTCACTCCTCCCCTCCCCCCAGCAACATTTTTTTTATTCATTCCAGCCCATAAACTCAAATGGCATTAATAGATTTATTTCTGCATGTATAGTTTCTGCTCTTTTTTCCGAGTCGTGAGCTTTTTGTTGTTTTCCCCTCTCCCATTCCATCCTATACTGCTGCTATTGGAACTTGTGTTAAAATCAATTTGTATTTAATCGCAGCTTTAACAAGTATTGCTCTCAACAACAAAGGAAGGAAAACGCTGCAGCAGCTACAACCAATTCAGGAGGAAACTCAATTCCCACTTTCTTTGGTGAACAAATTGAAGAACAACTTTTTAGCTGCAACTAAAAGAATCCTGCAGTGGAAGAAAACAAACACAGCGTTAATTAATATTTAGGAAGCTTAATTAACAGGCCTATCAGAACTGATGTTTTCTTTTGCAAAGTTGTTTTTTTTAAAACCACAGATTTGTGCGTGAAATAAATGAAGTCTCTACTTAGACAGACGACTGTACATGAGTAAAATTGGCCTTCAAAATAGGAGGCGCAAAAAGGCAAAATACCTCCAGATTTCTTCATTACTCCCTTCTGATTGCAATATGTCAGTTGTTCGGCATTTTATTTTTTGAACTCTTTATTTATATATATATATATTTTTTTTTTTTCCAACAACACAAACACATAATTCCCAATGACAAGGTTTGTTAAACATTGCCTCCACAATAATTAGAACATACCACAAGGTCAGGTTATTTAAACATAAAAAAAAAAAAAAACAAACAAAAAAAAAACACACCAAATGCCCTGGTATTTGGTGTTTTTTTCTTTTTTCTTTTGTTTTATGTTTTTTTTTTTTTTTTTTTGTTCGGCATTTTATACTCATGTCTGAATCTCGCATTCCAAAATCCAGGAAAATTAGTGTGCACTAACGCTCACAAGATTGGTGAAAGTAAACCACTTTTTTCATATGGAAAAAAAAAGATTTTAATTTATTTTTTATAAACTATTTAAGTCAGAGGTCTCAAACTGGCGGCCCGCGGGCCATTTGCGGCCCTCAAGGTGATCTAAATACACACTTTGTTGCCCTGAAGTCCTATTTACCAGTAATGAATCCACACAGTCAGGGAGGTCATGACATGTCTTACGTTGACATGTATGACCAAATCCCCCCAAAATATAAAGTTTCCTTCCACAAAAAAAAAAAAAAAAAACTCCATCAGTGAAAACAAAGAATCAGAACACAAACTTTTGTATTGATTCCTGTAACTTAGAAGCTTTGAAAACATGTTTCCCCTAAAAAATCTGCACATTACAAATGTCTAATCCGGTATGTACAATTTCCTAAATGTGACTTTAATTTGGCTAATATAATGAACCAACACGACTAATCATATTAGAGAGGCAATGTCTTCTCAGGGACGAGGGATTCAAACTAGCCATTCATGCTGTTTAGAACACCAAGAGTTCAATAAATACAAAGTAACACTGTCAGCTACTTTTATTTACGCCACATTGTTTTGCATAATCACATGCACTTATCTCTTTAACATAACTTGTAATTTCAAAGTAGGGAATTACAAGATAACAGACTTGACATCCCTGTTAATCTGATTTTATGCGCCGCTTTCTCAGAAGCTGCTGATTGGTCAGAGCGAAAACATCCAACTAAATGCGACTAATGTCACTGGATTGTAGAGTTTTTAAAATAACGTCAAAAAGTGACACATTTTGCAGATGCAGCGTTGTTTTTACTCTTAGAACTCCTAGAAGTTATTATTTTTTCTCAGTCTTTCGACAGTAAAGATGTGAGAGAAATTGGCTTCGATTTTCTGCGAAGAACGATTGCAGATCAGACACTAAACCCTGGGAGATTAAACTGATCTTTTACAGTCAGATAACTTTGCTTTTAGATTTACTGCACTTACCTGAATTCATTCAAACTTTGGATGACTCCAGTAAAATGACAAACTACTTTCAGATATTTCTTGAATCATTCTTTTTGACGTTCGTGCACGTCTCATGGGTTTGTGTGCGGCGGGTCTCCTCTACGGTTTGACCCAAACGCAGAAGCAGCTGTTTTCGATGAGTCACACCTTCTTGTTCAGTGAAGGGAACAGTCTGTCCCTATTTGACGCACTGAAACGGCACTGTCGCTTCCAGCTCATCTTTTAGCCTGAGTGGCAGAAGCTGAGCAGAGCCAGCCGTCTCCAGCTGGACAAAGAGCTGCAATCTGGATCTGGTATGAGGCAGATGCAATCTGAAAAGGTCAAGCATCTCTGGAGCAGATTACGACTTCCAAGCGTGGACTTACAATCTTATCAGGTGGGGGTGTGCTGGCGATGTAACACTTGATCTCTCCTCTCTCCCCCCTGACGGCGTACTGAACCGGATCACTGGAGATGATAGGGGGGCCTGAGACGGAGACAGGAAGACAGAAAAACGATGGTTAAAAGAAGCCAATAGCCTATGAAGCATTTAGCAGTAATACAGCCGAGCGGGGTAAATGTTTAACTTTGGATTTCAAAGCTGTGCTGTGAAAGTCAGCAAGATAACTTCAAAGAAGAAAAATCTATCCAATTTCTCACATTTTATGAAATTTATTTTTCTTGTAGACTCGTATGGGGTCAAATCAGGACCAGCTTAAAGAGAACATTTGTCAATTATACCAAAAAAAAGCAAGGAAATTTAAAAAACTGTTTTAAACTCAAAAGTATAAATTGAAAACCTAACAACATATTAAAAAATTGAAAAATAAAATTGTAATTTTCAAAAATATATATGTTCTAAACCTAAAAGAAATATTGGAAATAGAAACAAAAGGCAAATTTGAAACTCGAAACTATGAAACTTGCGTTTTCATTTCCTCCACCTTCAATTTTAGTCCTTAATTCACAGTTTCAATTGAGAATTTCTGTTTTTTGCCTAATTTTACACCTAGATAACACATTTGGCACCAGGGGCGGAGCTCCGGGATAGCAAGGGGGAACAACAGCCCCTCCTTAACACCCCCCCAAAAAAAAAACACTTGGTATTTCTTTAGTTAATATAAGTATAATTACTGACAAAGTTTATGAAATAATCAATACAATACAATTTTTACTTTTGGGATAAAATCTTGGTCCTGTAAAATTAAATATTTTTTATGCAGGCCAAAATATCCTTTTACTTTGACATTTCTCATTTGTCACTCTTCCAAAAATCTTCTGCCCCTATAAAAAGGGTTCAAGCCCCGCCACAGGGTGATGCCAACAACATCCCAGCATCGCATGGGCTCAAAAGTCCATGTAAATAATATTTTGAAAAAAAAGTCTAAATAGGAATTGTAAATTGAAGACTAAAACTGAGAGAAAGAGAAACGAAAAAACAAAAATTGAAAATATAAAATAGCCATGCATTTTTTTTTAAACAAACATTTTTTTATTTGATACCATTTTAAGATTTATTGTTTATGCAATTTAGGTTTCAACTTTTCCTTTTTTTGGTTAGAAAACATAGGCCTTTATATTTCTTTGATTTTCATTTTCTTCCGACCAAACTTTTTTTTTTGTTTCAATATTTCTTTTACGTTAAATTTTTTTTCTCGCTTACTTTTTTCCAATATTTATTCAAAATGGTAATGTGTCCTTTCATATTTTAAACTATTTTAACATTTAATAACATAAAAAGTATACAATAAAGTTTTTTTTGTTCACTTTAAAATCCCACTCCAACTGTCATTATTCAGTGCTTAGGTTTTGTCATGTTCTGTTTTCTGTCAGTCTCACCACATTCAGGTTAATCGTCCACAGCTGTTTTCATTTAGTCAATCATCCTCAGTGTATTTAAGTGTCTGGTTTTCAGTTTCTCATTATCAGGTCATCTGCTCTTCTATGTTCTGTCACCGCACTGGTGTGTTCGCCTGGATTTGTCATGTTTAAGTTAATTTAGTAAATGTTTGTTTCTGCCACCAAGTCTGGTCTCTGGCATTTGGGTCCTCCACCACCATCCCTGACAACTATACTTGGTTCTATTTGAAATTCGTTCTCAGTGGTCTTTTAATTATGATTATCAATTTTTAAGACATTATTTTTGATGAACTCCTCGCCTCTGGGTTGTGAGTGGGACTAACCCTACACTGGTATCCCAGCATCCCTTTGCTTCCCCTTTTTCCCGCTAGCTTACAGACCGTTACAGCCCCAAGCTAACATTAGCGTAGGAAAGAAAACAGTGAAAAATATTGGAGCTTTCCAGCCGTCAGCTCAAAATGAAGATGTTTATGGATGTATTTGTCTGCAAATGGATGATCTAGAATTGGAGAGACTGTTCGCCTATTTCAGTTTCTGCTTCATCATCTGAGCTTCTTCTAAAAAGGATTTGAGCTGCTCCTGATTTATCATGATTTAAATAAAGAAATACTCAGAAATACAGTTTTAATAAATTATTTTATATATATTTTGGGATTTTTATTGGAGTTGGTCTTTAACCCCATAGACTGGTTTCATTTTAGAAAGCTTAAAAATCCCAAAACATTTAGCAGCGTGAGACTGTGATGCTGCTGCTAAATAGATCCATTACAATGCTTCATTTCCTGAAACGGATGCTCTACTGTATCACATCAGCGCATCGCATTAAATCATTATAGCTGAGTATAAGTATTCCCCTTAACAAGCTTTCTCGGCAAGTCAATTACTGCTTCTCGCATTAGTATTTCCTCAGGGTCAAACATCCTTTTGCATTAAGCCATCTGTGCTAACATGTTGGTCTTCATCAATCCTGCTGCACGCTGGATTCATGGCGGTAAAGCTCTCATAATGTGATACAAAGGTGTGTGCTTAACCCTTTAACTCAAATCTTTAATGTAATGTAACTTTTCAACCATTGACAAGATCAACATTAATCAACTGGAATAATGTTAAACGTGTTAACAATTAAAATATTACAGTAAATCAAAGAACACAAACACTAGAGCTCCAGTGGTAAAGGGTTATACCAGGGGTCTGCAACCTGCGGCTCCAGAGCCAAATGTGACTCTTTTATCTCTCCGTGGTGGCTCTCTGGCTGAAGATAAATAAAATATTAGTACGTTTTTAAAGTAAGAATGACTTCATTATAATTTATAAATGCTGCTTGTAGTTTTGGTATTCATGAAATTTATAGTTTTTGAAATATTGAACAAAATGTGATTGAGAGTCTTCAAATTTCAAAATTTCAAGTAGATTAGCCACAAGCCTTTAAATATATTCATGGGCTATGTTTTCAGCTTTTATAATCATTTTCACAAATGTTGGAGTTTACCTGTTTTTTTTTTTTTAGCAACATGCTAACATTTTTTGGCTAATTTGTTAGCTACTGGGGGTTTTAGGCTTATTTAGAGTTTAGCTTCTATTTTAGCAACATGCTAACGTTTTGGGTTAATTTAATTTACTGAGGCTTTTAAAGTTAACTAAGAGTATTTTTATTTTAGCAACAGGCTAACATTTTTGACTAATTTAGTTTACTGAGAAATCTTTTGGCAATTTTGGAGTTCGGCTAGTAATTAAGCAACAAGCTAGCTTTTTTTTTTTTTTTTTTAAATAAATTGACCTCTATTGAGTTTTTTTATGCTAATTTGAAGTTTAGCTAATGTTTTTAGAATATGCAAACGTTCTTTGGCTCATTTTTTATTTAGGCCAATTGGGATTTTTAGGTTAATTTAGAGTTTTGTTTTTATTTTAGCAAAATGCTAATGTTTTTGACTGATTTAGTTTACTGAGGAATTTAACGCTATTTTAGAGTGTAGCTAGTAAATATGCAATGAGCTAGTTTTTTTTTGTTTGTTTGTTTGTTTTTAATAGCTAATTTGGCATCTAAGGTAAAAGGTAAAAACGTTGAAAAAAAATTACATTTTGAGAAATGCTAGTTTCTTTTTATATTTTTGATATTGTTAGTGCCAGAAATTAGGCATAATTCATATGTATTTAAAAAAAAAATAATGAAAGCAAATTTTAATTTCTAAACAAAATTAAAAAGTAAAGAACATTTTTTTTTTAAAAAGGCTAAAGCAAGACTATGTGGTTCTTTCCAGATTTTGAATCAATAGAAAACAAGCCTAAATGGCTCTTTTACTTTGAAAGGTTGCCAACGGGGTATACCTAAAAATTATATCAATCTACAGCAGGCTGTTAAATTGCTCTCAAGCAATGAATCTTTAATTTGACTATTTTTACCAAAGTAAAACATTCAATAGAACTAACATTCTAAAGCAAAAATGACTAAAAAATAGGCTAAGATGGGAACATTTTATATGTTCAAATATGATCTCATGATTTGATGACCTGAAATCTCGTGGTGACTGTGAACCAGTTCAGATGCAGCAGAGTGGGTGAAAAGCAGCTCAAAGCGATGCTGTCGCTTCCCATCACAGTGAAAGAAAGAAAGAATGTCAACGCAGCAACTGTGCAACGGTAGCAGCAGCTTACGCAGACAAAGCTGAAAAAGAGTTCTATCGATGTAACTCCACCGCTGTGAGGAGTTTAGCTGAGACGTCCTGATCATGCAAGATACATGAGCTCAGTGCTGCAGCCGTGATACCGGCGGCGGGAATCGGATGTGGAGCCGTAAATGCAAAGCTCTGTGATGAGTATCAGTGGCAGGACAATGTTTAGCCGAGTGTCAAGTGATGTTTGAACCCAGCAAAAGCTGTCGTATGCAATTAACTGTTGGAAGCCAACTGATGTTACAAACTGTGACTTTGCTCTGGTTAAGTATAAATAGCTCTGCTAAGATGGAGCGTCACATCAGGGCCGGGCCCAGGACCCTGGGCTGCATACCCTAGGCAAAACGTGATTTCTGCCCGTCCCAGCACACACACAAATATCACTGCATGCAAAAAAAGAAACACTGTAGCTGCCTCCAATATGTTAATATTTTTTTTATTTTAATTCTCAAGAATTAAATAACAATTACTTTAAAAAATTTAGCACAAAAAATACAAACCCCTAACCTTAGCAATGGAAGGCGGCAGCTGTAACCACTGCACTAACATTTGGTACGTCACTATCAGCATGGTAGAATTTGAACAGACATCTCCAGTTTTACAGGTTTAAAGATTTACATTGGTTTAAAAAGAGGAAAAGAAAAAAAAAAAGATTGCTAGTTAAATTCTTTTTTCTGACCAAAATTAAGAGTATTTTTGACCAGAATTTCCAAGCAATTAAATACAAATTAAACAGACAAACTTTCTTTTTTGACCTTAAAGCTATCCCTAAGCGGCTTGTTTTGTTGCTTTTTCATCCTTAAAATTTTAAAGACGCACTAACAGATAACACCGCACACCCTTCCTCTTCCCCCACCTGGTATCAATAGGGGCTGCGTCAGCACCAGGCAAAATTACTAATTATATCAAACTTTTGAGTATTTTTTAATAGTTTTTATTACAACCTTTATTTCCCTTTTATACACAAAATGAGGTGTTAAACTTTAAAAAATAAAAAACAAAACAAAATCTTTGCAATTTAGTGCCCCCCTCCAGCAGATGGTGCCTTAGGCGGTCGCCTGGGTCACCTATGCCCAGGGCCAGCCCTGCATTTTGTGTTATGACTATAGTAGGATCCTGATTTCAGCAGAATTTGGACTCTGACATGTCAGCACATATGAGAAGCAGTAATTGTTATCTTTGCTCTCTGAATTATCTGGGGAATTAGACTCAGCCTTTCCACACACATTTTTTTGGCCTGAAATAGCAAGATGACAGACAAGAATTGCCTTTGAAAAAAGTCCAGAGAAAGGGCTTAACCAACAGTCCGCGTGCTTTCATTACTCATCCTTCCAGTCTGACACAGATTCATGGATTTGCTGTGAGTGGGAAGATCTGCTCGACACATTTTTATGGTTTCTGCAGAGATCAGCGATGTTATTAATGCAAAGTCAATGGATATGAACTGACCGTTGACAGTGAGCGTAACCTCGGTCTCGCCCACTCCTATGCGGGGAACTATGGCCTTGCAGACGTACTGCCCCGCATCCGCCTGAGACACGGACTTCAGATGCAGCTGGTTGTTGTTGCTGAGCACCTGGACACACAAAAAGGACACATTAACAAGAGAACATGAAGTACAGCCCCGTGGGTTTGTAAAACGGGGAGCAGATGGTGGGAAAAAAACTGAATAAGTTGTATGTTTAATTCATAAATCATGTTGATTCACTCAGCAGGATCCATTAGGTTTTTTTTTTTTTTCCTGGAGCCTTTCTTAACCGGTTAGGCACAAATAAAAAATTTAAAGCTCTCCACCCGCAATCGTCAGCTTTACAACTGAGAAAACATTTATGAAGTCTGGCTTTATAACACATGTTTCAGGGAAGTCGGAGGATACAATCACCTCCAAACGGTTTGCAGTCACCGTAGATTAACTATAACACATTTATTATTGCAAAAAATATCTCCTAAAACAGAAGTCTGCAACCTTCAACACGTTCAGCCTGATTTCTTATTGACTACAACCACAGAAACCACAAAGTCTTACTTTCTTCCTTACAAAATAAGACTGATTCTTTTTTTATTTACTACTATAATAAATCTAAATCAACTATTGTTGTTTAACCATAAAAAAACAAAGAGAAAGATGTCCACTTTAAAAACATGAAATAGTTCATATCTTTTGACAGAGGCTAACAAGACATCCTTTCAAAATAAAAGACACTGTCATCTTACTGCAGTAAATTAGTAGTAGTAGGTAGTGTAATGTCAGAAGTGGTTTAAAACAAAAGGTAATTTTGTCATTCTTTGTGCTTCTTCCCCAGAAATGTATGAATCTAACTAAATAAAATAAGCCAGAACTAATTAAGTGAAACTTATCGCATTTTTTAACCACAGTTGCACTTTAATCTTTCAATTTGTTAAAATAAAGAAAATCCACTTTTATATTCTGATGTGCTTTAAGTATGAATTCTGGTTCACACTTAATTTTAATTTTATTTTAAAGTTCAAGTTTTTTTGCTGGCGGTAAGAACTATAACTTTAAAATAAAATCCACTTCTGTGAGATGGACTGCTTGTTTGATTCTTGTGGATATTATGGAAATCAAAAAAATATATATATATTTTAAATTTTCTGGTTCAAAAGTTTTTCAGCTGCTGTTAAAGGTTAAGAAATTTCCAACTGCGAACCAAAGAATGTGATGAAGTGAAATGTCTTAGTGATGGACCATTTGCACAATGGAAATAAATGGAAACTTGACTGGTCCTTTTTGAGTGACATCCTGTTACATGTTTGGACGGATGTCTCTTATCCCTTTCAAGTGGGGAAATTGTAAAAGGAGATATAGTTTGACACTGACTCCTGACTGATTTTCTTTGACAAACAGCACTAAAAAGTGTTTGAGTATGATTTTGGTAAACTACAAAGCTAAATCGCTTAAAGCGGGGGTCTGGGGCTCCAGAGCTATGTGGCTCTTTGACTTCCCAATTACAGCTCTCTGGTTAAAGGAAAATAAAAGATTTTTAAAAAGTAAGTAGTAAAGTAAAAAAGAAAAAAAAACTTGTCTCAACTCGTTTACAAACAGCTGAAGGACATTATTTATCAGAAGCTTTTTGACATTTTTTAAGGACAAGATTTTCCATTTAAAAAAAATTCAAGGATTTTAAGTGTTTCTAAAAAAAAAAAAGTCAATGAATCAGCTCATATTTAGTATATTAGATGTAACAATTGCAACATTTTTTTCTGAAAATTGAAAACCTACTGCATTTACTGCATTGAGATGATCTTACGTGACACAGGATGTCTTTTATTTTTAAAGGAAATCATGTGAAATCTCTGGCAAAAATTAACTATTGCAAATTTTGTAAAAAATAAAAATCTGGGCAAAAATCTTGTCTATAGTTACATTATATGAAAACATATTAGTGTCTTAATTTTCCTGAAAACGAGATAAGACTTAAAAAAAATTTGAGTTTCTTTACTTTATTTTTAGTACTGTTTTTTATTTTGTTGTTACTTCTTAAAACTAGAATTTTTTTATTTTCTTTAACCAGAGAGGCACAGTGGACGGCTGAAAGAGCCACATGAGGCTCTGGAGCCTGAAGGTGCAGACTCTTGCTTTATTCTGCGTTCACACCGGGCTTGCTAACGCTAAAAGCGTGTTCTTGAACACATTTAGCATCTGGTGTTCATACTGGACTGTCGCCGGCATGGAACGTGAGTTTTGATAGCAAAAGTACGACATTTTCTTTCATTGAAAGTGGCCGCTTGTACTTGTGTTGCCGAGGGCTAAAAGCACACTCTATATGTTCACATTGGACAAGCAGGGGGCAGTCTCTATTTTTTTATTTTTTATTTTTTGTCAGTCAGTTACAGTTGGAAGAGGCTTAGTGCAAAATGTCATTTTGACTGCATGGGAACAAACCGCCGTTCTTAATTTTTCCTCCGTGATCAGTTTTGCACTTCCACAAATTAAAATGGATGCCATCCAAACATCGCTACCAAACCCAAATCCCTGATTGGTCGATCCTTTGGACGCATGTTTAGTGGCCGTTTTGTACGTACATCTTGAATGGTCGTAGAAATTAGCATAGAAACTTGTTTAGCAACGAGTGAACATGAGAGTTTTGAATACAGAAGTAGAAACTTTTCATTGGAAGTGGTCACTTGAACGCAGATTCGAGAGGCCGGTGTTAGTGCAGCATTAGCCCTCGTGCTATCTTATGGGGTGCAGATGACCCCGCCCTTACAGTAGCTGCGTTTACATGAGCAAAATGCCCTCAATCGGATCAAAGATCGGATTAGAAAAGAACTGTACACATCGGCACATTTGAAAAACTTTACTCCCCAGGGCTCCCTTGAAAAAGAGGTTTTAAATCTCAATGGGATCCACCCCTGGTTAAATAAAGGTTAATAATTAATAATAATTTATCCGATTGTAACAAACGTCTCCATGCGCCACACGGTTGATCGGAGTAAATCATGTTGACAAACGCAGAACTGTCTAAAATACCGGAAATAGTCATAGAACAAAAAATGGGAGCTCCGTTATAAACAAAGATTCTGTATAGAACGACATGATCCTCTGAACGTGCCTTCATTATTCTTAATAATATTTTTAAGTGGCCTCTCGCTCATCATTTTAAGCCTGAGCGCCGTCTTGTGGGGTCCAGATGACCCCAGTTTTAATGTAAACATGTCTAGGACAACACAAGGGTTAGGTCAGGGAAACTCCAGGCAGCTCCAGGCTCCGAGGGCCACTTCCTGCGTGCCTTCCCACCCTCCTCTGGCATGTTCTAATTGGCTGGACAGACCTAAAGCAGGTAATCAGTCATGAGTAGAGCTGGAAATCATGCAGACACAGCGGCCCTTGAGGCCCGGGGTTGCACAGAGTCGAGGCTGGCAGTCGTCTTTCTCACCATGCTGGAGCCCTTCTTGGTCCAGGTGAGGGTGAGAGGGGGGTTTCCGGACCACTTGCAGTTGAGAGTCACGTCTGAGTCCACGTCCACTGTAACTGGTCTGGGCTCCACCACCAGTATCGGGCCAACTGGGAGAAAAGAGGAGACATAAAATAAACTTACAGCCACCAAATCTCTAAAAAGTATTTCCTTTATATTATAGTAAATGTTTTGAATTTTGTCTCTTTTTTGGATCAAAAACCAGAGTGTGTAGTAAAAAGAAAAGGAGCACTGATGGAGCTCCTTTCAGCTCAGCGGTGCGTGCGCTCCACTCACAGTGCACGTCCACAAGGATGCTGACATTTGTGCTTCCCACTGCGTTGAACACTTGACAAGACACGGGCTCGGTGAAGAAGGAGTGATCCGCTGTAGTGACAAACACACTTTCCCTGGCCCCCTCCAGCAGAACACCACCTTTAGCCCACCTGACAGAAAAACACACAACGCCATTTAACACCTTTGAAGCAAAGCAAATTGTTGCGGCGCTGCCTGTCAACAGGATCCGCTGATCCACTCTGGGGGGACAGATGACAAAAAACATGGCCCACCACGAGTTTTTATTGACAGAACACAAAAACTTTCTGCAAACAAAAAAAAAGAGTTTTGATTTTTATCATATTTAAGCTGAATTCTTGAAAAAAGGGAATGGAAAAGGTTATCTTTAATTTTGACTGTTGCCCATCCTGCAGCGTGCACCACGGGCTCAGCTTCTGCACCAGGCAGAGCTCCTCTTCTGATGGAGTCTCGGGCCTTAAATGAAAACCAGCCTTTTTGCAGTTTGGCTGCTTCAGAGCTGTCGCTTACAATCAGCCTCAGAGTTTAACCGTAGAAGCGTTCAATACTTGCACCAATTCTGTACCCTAAGCAGAAATTACACTTCAGAAGCCGCTCCGGAGGGCGGATAGGAGCAGATTGAAAGAAATGAAGGGAGACCCGCTGGCATTGATCATCTGATCAGGCTCCTAATGCTGCGCTGCAGGACTGCCTTCAAAACCTTTCCCCTCATTTTAAACGGCACTCATGAGTTCATCCAGACCTGTAGCCCATGATGGGGGGGTTGGCGGTGGCCTGGCAGGTGAAGGTGACTCTTTCCCCCTCCAGGACGGAACGGGGCTCGATGGACAGGGTCACTGTGGGGGGGGTCTGCATGAACAGAGATTCAGGATCAGAACACACTCCAGTGACATGTTATAGAATCCACATCCTGCCTGGCAAAATGACTTTAGACAATGAGCTTTATGGCAAAATAAGATTTTTTCCCAAAATGGACATCAAAGTAAAAAATAAATAAATAAAAGTAAATAAACAAAAGAAGTTTTTCCTAAAAAAAAAAAAAAATCTTGTTACTACAGTATCTGGTGATAGCAACCACATAGTAACTGGTGCACACCAGATAGTGCCGGTAATCAGAAGAAAATTGAGAAAAAAAGAATTCTGGTTACTATCCAGTGCAAACCAGATAGCAACTGGCACACACCAGACAGTAACCAGAAAAAAAAATTTGGTTACTATCTAGTACACACTGGTTAGTAACCAAAAAAAATTTGGGGAAAAACAAAAAAAATTCTGATTGCTATGTGGTGCACACCAGATTGTAACTGGTGCACACCAAATAATAACTGGTGCACACCAGATCATAACTGTTGCACACCAGATCATAACTGTTGCACACCAGATTGTAACTGGTGCACACCAGATTGTAACTGTTGTAACTGGTGCACACCAGATAATAACTGGTGCACACCAGATCATAACTGGTGCACACCAGATTGAAACTGGTGCACACCAGATAATAACTGGTGCACACCAGATCATAACTGGTGCACACCAGATTGTAACTGGTGCACACCAGATAGTAACTGGTGCACACCAGATAATAACTGGTGCACACCAGATAGTAACTGGTGCTCACCAGATTGTAACTGGTGCACACCAGATAGTAACTGGTGCACACCAGATAGTAACTGGTGCACACCAGATAATAACTGTTGCACACCAGATTGAAACTGGTGCACACCAGATAATAACTGGTGCACACCAGATAATAACTGGTGCACACCAGATTGTAACTGGTGCACACCAGATAGTAACTGGTGCACACCAGATAGTAACTGGTGCACACCAGATAGTAACATATGCACACCAGATAGTAACCAGAAAAAAAAAACAATTATTCTGGTTATTATCTGATGCGCACCAGTTAGTAACCAGAAAATATATATATATATTTTTAGTATTTCTTTTTACTTGCTTTTTTTTTTTTTCTTCAATGTCCATTTAGGGGCTCTGTACTTCCATAAACACTAAAATAGTATCAAACTTTCCTTCAACTAAAAGGGTATAAAATCCACATGAAGTGACACATTTTGCATTCTACTCTAATCAGTCAATGTTAAGAGACTTAGAAAACGTATTTTCTGTGTTGCAAGAAAGAAAAAAAAACATTCCAAGATTTTTTTAACAGCAAAATATTCTTAAGAAAAATTGTCTTAGTGACTAGAATAATTTTCTAAAATTTAGAATTCTCTGTCAGACCATTTTTCTTATCCACTTTGCAGATTTGTGGCTTATTTAATGAAAATCTGCTAATGGAGGAATTAAAAAAAAAAATATTTCTAGGGGCTTGTTTCTGTAAGGCTTGAAGACAAAATGATGTAAGACACTAAAATCTTTTATGAGTCTAATTTTCAACAAAACTTAAATGGTTTTAAGATTAAAGGACATATTTTTTTATCAATTAAATATAATGAAAACATACAATATCTTAAAGTGGATGTAAAGCAACAGAGATCAGCTGATAAATATCTTTCATGTTTTTTTTTCATATAACAGAACTAATTTTAATTTACTGTGTGAAACTATGTTTTCAGAATATATTTTAAAAACTATTAATATTTAACAAATTTTTTATAACTGTTCAGAAAATGAACATTTTAAATAGTTTATTTACCACTGATCAACAATTTTCCATTAGAATATAAAAATTGCTGTATTATCTATCTCTTTAAGACATTTTTTTGTATTTTTAAAATGTGAAATCTAGGATTTTATGAAAAAAAAAAGAAAAATGAATACAAAACTGACTTTAGTCCTGAACATCTGTAGAAAATCAGTGAATCTGTTATGATCAACTTTAAAAACGTCGTCAACAGGGGCTGAAGATGCAAACCAAAACCTAAATTCACAGAACGGTTTTGTTTCAAGTCATCAAGTATCTTAAAAACCCGAGCTGTGCGCACGGTTCCTAACAATCTCTCATGGTGGAGCAGCAACATACGGTGGACATTGAGAGTGACAGTGACTCGTTTCCCCATCGGTACAGCTGGATTGCTGGCCACGCAGGTGAAATTGCTGCCGCTGTCAGTGTCGACCGGAGTGATGGGCAGGTAGCTCCTGGTTGTCACTCTCTTTCTGTCTGGCAGCACTTCCTGCATGGCGAGGAATATCAATGAAGCAGAGAAAGGACAAAGAAACCCATGGAAAGGAATGAGGTAAACAAAAAAAGAAAGCTCAAAAAAGAGATGACAGTTATGAAAAGTATGTTAAACAAAAGAATCAGGAATTCATTTATATGTAGAATATGAGACCTATAAATAGCTATTACTAAAAATAGAATATAAGCACTGGACATTTCTGCAAGAATAAAAGAAATGATTAATAATTTAATCATGACTGTCATTTTTTTATGGTCTAAAATGAGGCCATAAGTCCTCTTCCTGACAGCCAGTGTGCCCAGTTTTCCCTGCAATAAAAATGCACGGTCAGTAACGCGGCTATAAAAGAGTAGCATGTAATATGCATGAGTATGTGTGGGGGATCTGAAGCCGGCTGGGAGAGATGTAAAAACATCTGTGGTGGGGTGTGTGACTCAGTGTTTGCTGTTGAGTTGATGTGCATACCAAAGTGTGAGTGTGTCTGTGTGCGCTCGCAGGCAAAATTTCATGCATGCAAAAGAGGAGAGGGAGGGTCTGCAGAGCTTGAATGTGGAAGAAATACTGCAAAATATGATGGAACACAAGGTGTTAATGTGCTGCTGCTGCTGTGCGTGTGTGTGTGTGTGATGGGTTTTTACATTTTCTGTTGTGATTTGACAGTCTGGCGTGCAAAAAAGCTGATGTCTTGTCTGAGGAGTCCCCGGCGATGCTTAAACACAAAATCTTTCATTTACTGTAACTTTTCAAAACGATCAATGTAATTCCAGAAGATTCTGAATCTTCAAATTCAAAAGGGTTCGAATATGATGTTTAATGTACAAATGTATAAAATGCTACAAGTGTAGAAACCAAACTCTTTATTATGTTTAGCTGAAGCTCAATTCAGAGGATAGAAAACATTATAAAGGAGCTAATAAAAACAAAAACTTAGTCTGACCTTGTTTGAGACTCAGTCACTTATGAATATGTTCAATTTATTTCTATAAAAGATTAAACTATATTTTTTTTAATTCATGAATGTTTACTTCAGTGCAGAAAAATCATTTAAATAAGAGTTAACTCAAACTGTCTTTTATCAATGATTGAAATTTGCTGCATATACTGTAATGCACGTGTCGAAGTCAAGGCCCGGGGGCCGGATCTGGCCCTCCCTCTAATTCTATCCGACCCTCCTGATCATTTTATTCTATTGTTATTAACGGCCTGATGTTATCTTGCACTCCTTTGTAACTTGTATAATTTTGACAAAATATATTTTAAAGCAAAGTAAAATATTTAAGTTATTTAAGGTTTAAGTTGATTTATTCTGGGGTAATATTCCTGCATTTTTTATATAGGAATGTTAAAAATTTGCATTTTTAAAGTTTTAAAATTTTCGTTTTTGTGTGTTAAAGTAATATTTATCCTGTTCGGCCCCTGACCTAAGGTGTGTTTTGGATTTTGGCCTCTCTGCGATCGAGTTTGACTCCCCTGTTTTATAATAACACTGAAGTTTTTCTGTATTTAAAGTCTTTTTTCAGGGGTGTCAAACTCATTTTAGTTCAGGGGGCCACATTCAATCAGTCTGAAATCAAGTGGGCAGGACCAGTAACATAAAAGCAAAATCACCTATTGTCAACTTTATCTTTTTTGTTTTGTTTTGTCTCTCAGTTTAAAAAAAAGTGCCTTAAACGACCAAGTAGCCTAATTACTTATTATCAAATTGAACATTATTGCTTGTATTTTTGGTATTCATAAACTCTACAGTTTTTCAAATTATTGATCAGAATGTTCTCCAAAGGAAATGAATAAAATTGCTCAAATCCTTCAAAAACTTTGAAACTTGTGAACTTCTGCATACTTTCAGCTAGTAACATCTTTTAAAATTTAAAATCTTCAGTAACTACCAGCCATTTTAAGGTAATTTAGCTTTTATTTTAGTAACATGCTGGCCGTTTTGAGGTATTTAAGCATTTTTCAAGTTTTTTAGGCTACTTTGGAGTTTTGCTAATATTTTAGCATCATGCTAGCTGTTTTGTAAAAATTTGACATTTTTCTTTTTTTGGTTAATTTGAAATGTTACTAATATTTGGGCAAGCTTTCAGGTTCAGCATTTTCAGCTATCTGCCTCAACATTATCAGCTCTAGCATCTTCAGCAGCCACTTTCAATTTACGGCATTCAGGCTGACATTACCGCAAATTAAGCCTTTTTTCTAGTTATATCTTGATCTCTTGTTATGGTGGTTTTGTGTTTCCTTTGCTCCCCTAGTGGCGGAATTGTGTATTGCAGTCATTTCTTTCCGCCAGCATCCTTATATTCGTCCCACTTCATGACTGGGCCGGATTAAACCAGGCCGCATGTTTGACACCCCCTGGTCCAAATCCTACATAAGGTTGCTGTACATTTAGTTGTCATAGTTGGAAGGATATATAAATTGTCTGCAGTATTGATAAATTATTGTGAACAATTTTCTACATAAAATAAGCGCTTACTAAATATTTCAAGCATCCTCATTTCAAAATTAATAAATTATCTTTTATTTACAAATCTGATTCTAAGGAGCTAATGCTCCATTGTGTTTTATAATTAACTGCTCCACTGCTCCAACTTAAACGCGTCCTGTTCTTTAAAGATGTCAAACAAAATCCAGACAGCAATCTAAAAGGAGGCAATGTGAAATGTGAGAAAATGTGGAAACAGATTCTGACCTTGATATGCTGTCAAAGGTTTGTTGCAGTTATTGACGCTTAAACAACAACTTCTTGCCAAGCGGATAAAAACACTGATGAGTGAATCCAGGGTTTTTATTCTTCCAAGGCCAAACAAAACACACCAGAGATGTTTCGAAACCATATTTACTCCTGCTAGAAAGTGTAGGACTGTTTCAAAAACTGTCAGACAATGGGCTTGACACTGAGACAACTCTGCTCGATGTTGCATGCTCTTTTGTTAACCTTTTAACACCTGGGGATTTGCCGGTGATGCATTAACACAAAATCTTGTAACTTTTTAATCGTTAACAAAATCAACATAACTCCAGCAGATTCTGAAGGATAAAAGCGCGTCTTAACGATTAAAATAACTAGAAAAGTTGCATTACCTGCGATACTGCTAGTGTGAATGCTTTTTGCTGAGAGTAGTCGCTGAAGATGCTGAAGCTTTTTGCTGAAAATGATGATAATTGATCTGAAGGGATTTGCTAAAAATGCTAAATTTGCTGAAAGACTGAAATGTAATTAAAGAACTATGAAAGAGAACTAAAGTTGATCTAAATTTCTGAAAAAAAATTGTAAGAAATTTGCTTTAAAATCCCTTTTACATGCCAATTTTGCAAAAAAAATATGTACTTAGCCCAAAAAGTCTTAGTAGATGCCAAATTAGCCAAAAAAAAGCAAGCTAATTGCTTAAATACTAGCTAAACTCTAAAACCGCCTAAAATTTCTCATTAAATTAAATTAGTCAAAAATGTTAGCCTGTTGCTAAAACCGAAGCTAAACTCTAGATTAGCTTACAGAAACCTCAGTAGAGGCAGAAAATTAGCAAATAAATAAATACAAAGCAAACACATTGTTTAAATACTAACTAAACTAAAAAAAATAGCCTAAAATTCCCAGGTAAACTAAATTAGTCAAAAACGTTAGCCTAAATAGAAGCTAAACTCTAATATAGCCTAAAACACCTCATTCAATAAAAAAATAGCCAAAAACGTTAGCATGTTACGAAAATATTAGCTAAACTCTACATTTCTTGAAAATTACTACAAAAGATGAAAACATGAATAATTTACTTAGAATTTTGAAACTTGAAGGCTTCCTCATTAATTTTCTATGGGGAATATTTTGCTCAATATTTCAAAAACTTTAAAGTTCACGAAAACCAAAAACACAAGCAGTGATGTCCTGAACAAGCTGAACGTAATATCAAGATTGCTGGAATCGTTGATTGAGTTTTTACGTGCTGAAAAACGTACAGAAAGCAGCAGGAGAATCACTATAGTGTGAAAATCCCAGTAAATGAAACAACATAAACACTGGAGCGAGCGTAGACCCGTTGTAGGTTGAGACAGTTACATTCTGTGCAGCAAATTCCTTCCAAACCATCAGGAGACATTCTGCAGATCTCATTTCAGTGTAATAAACTCATCAAGGTTTTATGTGTGCTCTATGATGCGTGGCCTCCCTCCGCGCTCTTGCGGATGCAATTACGTGCGCGTGTTTATGGGTGTGTGTGAGTCACCGTGGAGTGGTAGGCTCCCTCCACGGGGACTCCATTTTTGGTCCACTGGATGTGCGCCGCAGGCTTGGCCCCGCGGGTCAGACAGGTCAGGTTGAATGGCGTTCCAGCCATCAGCAGGAGCTCCGGCGTTCCCTCCACCACGGGGTCCTCCGGGGGGACTGCAGGACAGACACACATATCCATGCTTTGACGTTAATGCAGGTGCACACCACTCCAACATTCTTTAAGTAGTTTAAAAGATACATTTTCTTTTTTGTTGATCCTATTTTTTTAAAATGTTTTCCTTCCTTAAACTAGTTTATACCCTCACATGCACTTCATGCCTTCAACATTTCCATTGTGGCTATTTAGCTCTCAAGAAAATTACCAACAATTTATATAAATAAAGAGTTTTTTTTAATCTTTTTCTTTTAGTTAATTATGTTTTGTCATTTGAAATTTAGAAGTAAAAAATACCAAATAACTGAGAAAAATAATGGTAAGAGTTGTTAATTATTAGAAAAAAGCCTAAAGCACATATACATTTATTTACAAAAAGATGATTTTACACCAATGGTTACATATAATAATAAATTGAGAAAAATGATAGAAAATGCCATGCTAATTTTTTTTTATTTTTAATTCTAGCAAATCTGCTGCAGCAAGATGTATTTTATTTTGAAGGGACCTTTCATGTGCTGCTGTCAAAATTAAAATCGGTTTTAGAAATGTTATTAAAAAAAAACAAACATTTATTGCAAACATGGGTTTTGGTCGGTAAGAAACTGACTGTCAGAAGCTGACTATACTTTGCAAGAAGATTACAGGAGGCGAATGAGAATACAGCCAAAAATCAGCTTGGATCTTGAGTCGGGAAAAGCGCCGTCGGACACTTGCTGTTGTCCTAAAACCTCTCCACCCTAACTGTCCCGTTCCAATTTTCTTTGGACGTACGACCAACATGGGACCAGAAATGGTAAACTACAAATCGGTCTGGCTTAATGGGTCCATTTTACAACGGAAACAATCAATATATTGTACAGTACCGGTCCAGTCCGGTCTGAACCGCTCAGTGGAAACGTGGCATCAGCGTTGAAAAGTTATTTTCCTGAAAGTATGTAATTTATGGCTGTAAATGCAACAGTAACATACAGTACATTTTTATCTAGCCTTTTTGAGTAAAGTCATGTATCTTCTGTTTTTGCTTGTTGTGTGAATGCATTCAATGCATTCACACAATTGTTTTTCACCATTGTTTTTCTTTCGTACGTTTTTTGACACGTTAACTAAGCTCAAGCAGCTTTATGCAATTTCAGCAATCTTGGTATCAAAACGTTCGGCTCGTTAAGGACATTACTGCTTGTATTTTTGGTTTTCGCAAATTTTACGGTTTTTATTTTGCAATTTATATGCTAATTTTTTGCCCTATCTTAAGTTTAATGGGAACATTTTTCAAATCGTTATAAAACTTTCTGCACTTATGCTTTTTCGGCTAATTTGGCACCTTTTGAAGTTTTTTTTGGGCTAATTTGCAGTCAAGCTAACACATTAGCAACATGTTTGCATTTTTGGCTAATTTGGCAACTTTTTAGGTTTTTTGGTGCTAATTCAGGGTTAAGCTAATATATTAGCAACGTGTCAGCTTTTTTGGCTAATTTGGCAACTTTTCCGTTTTTTTTTGGGCTAATTTGCAGTCAAGCTAACACATTAGCTACGTGTTAGCTTTTTTGGCAAATTTGGCAACTTTTGAGGGGTTTTTTGGGCTAATTCTGAGTTAAGCTAACATATTAGCAATGTGTTAGCTTTTTTGGCTAATTTGGCAACTTTTCAGGTTTTTTGTGCTGATTTTAAGCAAAAATCTTCAGCATTTTCAGCAATCACATTCCGCAAAATGCATTCACACATGCATTATCGGAGGTAATGCACTTTTCTAGTTTTTATTGTTTTCCTTCAAATATAGAAAAAATGTAAAGGGTTAAAGTGTAGGTTCGTGTGTCACAGGATTTCAGGTTAATGGTTTTCAGTGTCACCATAAGAAGATTCTGGTCATCAGGTCAACTGGAGTTTTATAAACTTTACAGCTCTGGGAGACCAGAAGAACAGAACCTGACAATAATTTGACGTAGAATCTCCAGACATGTTCAAGCATGATGTTATGGACTTTTGGGAGACCAAACTGGCACAGTTGAAATAAGAACAAACAGCCGCACCAAACATTCAGCTGAACAACAAAAAGGTCATTTTTCTTCTTTTTATTTTTACTCAACCTGGAAAAATACAACAAAAAAATCCACAAAAAAAGCATTCAAAGGTCTGAATATGATCTAAGCACGGTAAGAAATGAATGTGCTGCTGTGCTTCAAAAGTTGCCAATTGAAAGACAGGAAAGCTCCAAAATGCATCGAGCCAACGGGGGGGCAAATGGAGCATCCATGGAACTCAGTATACAACAGAATTCCTGTCAAATGGCTCCAACTATGCTCAAAACTTTCTTCACTCACCTTAAAATTCAAGCTCTTTTAATCCATAGAACATCCAAAACAATAAGATGAGACAACGTCTCAGTCACTTACCGAGCACGTTGAGCTTGGCCCTCCTGGATCGCAGTGCCGCCTCTGTGGCCTGACACTCATAGATGGAGTCATCAGAGAGCTCCGATCTGGTGATCTCCAGATTGAACTGGCCGATGTCCGATCTCTGAATGCGATACCTGGGCCAGGCTGGGGGAGAGACATAATAATAATAATAAAATGAGTGTATATTTACAGCTGAATAATCATTTTTGTAGATAGTAGATGTATTGTGAGTCATGGTGTGTGCTCCATATTACTCAGCTAACCTGGAAAGGACTGCATAGTCTGCTGTTTTAGAGTGATTTTGAAGTGAAGAACAAAGTAAAAGGAATTCTGACTTCAGTGAGTCATTCCTTTGTTTCTTTAAGATGAGCTGCAATAATGTTATAAATTCAAGTTATACATGTAGTGACTAGATTGTTAGAAACCCCAGCCACTATGTGGACTCTAAATAACATGTTTTAAGGGGAAATAAAGACTCCTATGAACTCCTGGCATATTTTCTCCAAAAGAACGAGTTTAAAAAAGCTTTAATTCCGATGTAATAATTTCAATGTTTCAATAGATCATCTTCTTTCCATTAAGCAGACAGAGAACTGTTTTTCACTGCTTCAGCTCATCATTTCCTTCTTCCAGATTCAAGTATCCCTTCAGTTTCTTTAAAATGTTGTTTCGCTCAAACAAACACAAAAATGATTTTGCAAACATTATATTTTTAATTAGAATTTCAAAAAATCCATCATAAATAATGGAAGGAAGCTACTTCGCTTATTTTCCCCACATGATTAATAACATTTAAAATGCTTGGAGTTAACTACCCTTATAAGACGATAATAGTAAAATATTCATTTAGAACATTTTATAATAAACTTGTCAAGAAAATAATTCTTGGTAAAAGCTGGTTTGTGTGTTTTTTATGTACATATAATGTGTCACTAACGCTGAGTTCACACCGCACACGGAAGCGCCGCCAAATGGAGAGTGCGCGGAATTCCCCTCAACCTCCAGTTCACAGAAGACACATAATTTTCCGCGACGCTTCTGGGCGCCACTTCTCCAAATTGCACTGCATCGATCTGTGTGTGTATATGTGTTTGTTTGTTTTTAGTGTATTATACGTTGTTTGTGTGTTCATTTTCATCTCTACAGTCTGCTTAGATACCAAAATATGATCACATTTGTATTTTATCGTGAAAAATTTGTTATATTTTGAAAATTGACCGGATTTTCTTGTGTGTCTTGCCGTAACTTCTTGCCACGATTGATGCGGCTCTTTCGCGACTTGTGCAAAAAAATAGGCTAGACGCCAAAAACAATTACGAAGGACTGCAACGCTTCATGTCTGGTGTGAATTACACCATAGGTGTAATGGAAGCGGCCTCCGTTCCGCTTCTGTGTGTAAATGACCCAGTTTACTAGATTACTTATTAATGTGTCATATTTCCTTCAATTAATTGAAGATGGCTTCAGTTTTATAAGGAGTTATGTTTAAGTTGTAAAAGAACGCTCTATAAATGATTTTACTGCTTATTATGTGTATTTTAGTGGTGAAGACTTTTATTTTGGAAGCACCACCTACTTTCGGTTTTTCTGTGATATTTCTACTCACATCAATTCAGCAGAAACAGAATAAAGGGGAAATGGCTGACGCTCGTGCAACGACAGAAAGTCAATAAAATAGTTTAAAATCCATCATTTGTTTTTAGCATCTAGCTGGACAGCACCTGGGTTCTTGTCACTCCAGCCGTCACAAGTTTTCATCATCGAGTGTATCGTCTGAATTCAGAGTTCATTTCCACCACATGCAGTGTTAACCGGGCGTTAAAGTTCCGCTCCAGTCATCTTTTGTTTGCTTGTAAAAGCGTTCACAGTGGACTTTTAATTATGATTGTTCTGTTTTCAGATAAAACAAAAAACAATCTGTGTTGTTTTGAGGACATAGTTTCTGTAGCACAGCAGGATCTTGTGGCGCTTAGGTTGTGGGCAGGACTGTTGGAGTCAAAGTAAGCCTCTACTGAAATCAATCAGATTATCCCTTTGCTTACTTTCTCTCTCACTAGCTTAGAGCCCCTCACATCCTAAACCATAGCAGTGCAACAAAAACGGTGAGCAAAATCAGAGCTATCCAATCGTACAGTTTAGATCCGGATTCATGCTCAGACGAGAAAAACAAAGACCTTCATGAATCTATTTGTCTGATAGAGGATGCATCAGAATGGAGCGGAAGAGGGAGACTTTTGCTGCCCATTTCAGCTTTTATGTCACAACTTTGAGGTTTTTAAAACTCCATTTTGTCACATCTCTTGATCCATCACGATTTGAATAAAGAAATGCAATTTGACGTGCTGATGTAAGCACGATGCCAACCGCTCTCCATGCAGGAAGAGTCTGATCTGACAGCACCGTCCCCAGTCTAACGTAACACTCAATTTCTCCACTGAGCTTGATTGAGACCCACATGGAACGTTACTTCATATTCCACCATTCTGGAGTCTGATGGGAAAGGATAGATTATTTATTGGTTTAATAGTGATTCACTTTTTATGTATTATTATTATTTTTCTTCAGTACATTTTTTGGACATCTATAGCTCTTCAGCTCTTTCAGCTATTTAACTCATTTAGCTATTAAAACATTCAGCTCTTTTTATGCTAGCTTTTTTGACTGTTTCAGCAGTTACTAAGGATTTCAAGTCTATTTTGGGGTTTAGCTAATATTTTAGTCACAAGCTAGCTAATTTGGCTAATTTAGGTTTTTTCAGTTTTGTAGGCTAATTTGGAATTTAGCTCATATTTCAGCTACATGCTGGTTGTTTTGGCTAATTTTGGCATTTTTCCGTTTTTTAGAAGTCTAGCAAAAATTTCAGAAACCTTCTCACTGTTTTGGCTAATTTTGAATTATTTCAGTTTTCAGGCTAATTTGGCATTTCACTAGTATTTTGGCTAGTGTTTTTTAGCTATCAAATTCAGCATTTTCAGCTATTAGCACTAGCATCTTCAGAGGTTACATTCAACTTATAGCATTCACTCTAACATTATGCCAGTTAATGCTATATATCTAGTTTTTAAAATGTTTTAGTATTTTTTTCTATGAAAATAACAGAAATGAATTATTTAAGATTTGGCTATGTGTGGCTTTTTGGAAATCCATAAATTTTTATATGTAGGCTGTGATTGTTACACTTTTTCTGTTAGCCTACAAACTGACCCCGGCCCCACATCAGTGAAGAAAACAGTTATATGGCCCTCATTAGAAATAGTTTGGTGACCACTGCTTTAGACGCAGGGCTCCTTTAAGACCCCCCAAATCTGGATTATTTTCATGAGAGAAATGCAGACATGTTGCTTTCTCTGGGATGACATCATGAAGTGGACGGCAGCCACGCGCAGCGGCAGGCGGAGCTTCAGGAATCTTGTCGTTTTACTTCCAGGTACGAAAAGACTCACGAAAAAGAACAAATATTCCATAAATATTTTGTTTTTAAGTGTTTCAAAGGTAATATATTATCGTATATATGGATATAGTTCCCCCTGAAAGGCTTCAGAAAATCATGGTATGGTCCTTTTAAATTCTTCCATGTCCTCAATGGTCAGAAAAAAATGCTACAATAACATGTTAAAAACATCATCTTCATTGGAGTGGATCTCTTTGATTTCACCAAAGGAGTAACACCTGTTATGCAAATCTAGAAGGCTTTTGGTGTCGAATCATGTTGGAATTATAGAAACCAGACAGAGATGAGAGAACGGGGAGCATGTTTATGTGCAGCTTTATCATGATACACAGAAAACAACTTGAATTCACTTCAGATGTTTTGAAGACCTTTTCCATTAACCTCAGCATCTGGAGATCAGAACGGGGCATTCCTCGCACAGACATCACAGCAATGAGGAGATGAGACGCACACATGGACGCACACACACTGTGCGACTGAGATAAACACCTGCAGGCTTTTTCTCTCAAACGCTGATCAAACATTACCTCAATACAAATCTGCCACATCAACTTCTGCCTGATTCACAAGCTGCACAAACAGCCCCAATTACAGAAATCCCCGTCCCCGTGTTTTTGAACCCTTGCCTCGCAGACAAAGACATAATAGAGCGTGACGTCCCACTAGGGGGCACTCATTGATCCTCCATGCCCAATCCTCACATGACATCATGAATTCAGATGGCAAAGGCAGACAAGGAGGCAGGCAATTGGGGTGAGTGGAAGAAAGGGGGGGTAGACAAAAGTATTAGTGGAGATTACATCATCCACTCCTGCACCTTGCAGCATAGCAACCACAGAGGTGAAAGCACCCCAGGGAGAAGGAAGAAGAAAGAGGAGGAGGAGGTTGAGGAAGAACAATAAACCGGCATCAGTGAAGTCTGCAGGTGTAGAGAGCTGTGGATTTTTTTTTTTTTTTGAGGGGGGGATTTGTACCCCAAACAGGTGTTAGGACACTCAACGTGCCTTCATGTGACAATTGTGTTAGTGTTTGAACAAACATAAATCTTCAGTGTGCGGGGGAGGACACGCAGGTAGGAATTAACGGCGCCCACGATGTCAAAAACAGTTTCACACAACCCACGTAATGAGCACTTCTTACACACACCTGCACAGCTTCTCTGGGTGTCCAAAAAAATAAATAAATAAATAAGTAAAATAAAGCTTTCAAGTGCACGGGAAAGCGAAAGACTGAGGGAACATATGTCAGGGATAAGGCGGAGAATGGCAGCACTGACAGCTCGGAGTAAAAAATGGACAGAAGGTGGTGATGGATGACTGACAGCAGAGAGAAAAAGACAAAGCAGATAACACGTTTATCAAATGTGTTTGTCAGCGGGACCATGCTTACAGAGGCTACAAGGACAATGAGAGCATTACCGACCAGCGGAGAGCGGGAAGAGGAGGGGATGGGGGGGGTGGAGGAGAGAAGGAAACAAAGAGCAACAGAGGCAGTCGCTAAAGAAGGCAAGTGTTACTCAAGTCCAGCTTAAGAGACGGAGGAAACTTCAACTGAAGAATGACGGCGACACGCCGTGACCTCTCCTGAATCTGCAAATTGAATTGAGTTGATCACAAGATTTACGTCACATGTCAAGCTATCGCAAGTGTGACTGTACGTAGGTGTTGGAGTGTGCGTGTGTGAGGGCGGTGGTTAGTGTTGATGTGTGAGTGGGTGGATGTGTACCATGCAGCACATGGCTGAATCTCCACTGTTTTGACCAAAGACACGAGTTCTTCTGAGAATCTTAAAGCTTTAAATGCTTCCTGCTTGAGTTTTCCTCTCACACTTTGCTAAGTGCGGCTAAAAAAAGAAAACAAATGACAGAAAACATCTGGGGTCTGGGTGAGTATGTGTCCGTGCCTCCATCCATCAACTCAGTCATCCACACATGCATTGGAGATTGACTTCTCCCCGGCAACGGCTACCTTTTTTTTTCTTTTCAAATCTATAAATACTCTCTGTGCTGGACAAACTAGAAACTTGTGTGGAAGACTTCCAATTAAAGTTTCCCAAGGTTTACTCTTCAGTTCTTGCTACTTATATATTTTTTTTTTTTTTTTTTTTTACTAAGCCGAATTAGCTCCTTGTTTTCTCTTCATTGTGAAGGTGTCGAGTGACATTTAACCATCGATCTTCTCAACTCGCATAGAGATTCTAAAGCCTACCCAGCAACTGAGGGGCGAAGGAGGGACAGTTTGCCAGTCTATCAAAGGGCAACACAGAGACAAACTACCACTCACACCTGTTTTTTTGGACAGTGCTGTCAGAAGATGTCTCCAGAATACGGAACACACAACATCTCCCAGCTGCCTCAGTGCACACTCCCTGAATGCCACTAAGCTGACTCTCATCTGACAATCACCCACCTGTTACTTAACAGTGCAGAGTCTCACACTGTGCAAAGTATTGTTTGTGGCACTCTGCCTGCATTACTGAGCGTTTCTATCTAGACCTGATCTTTTGTTTCTAATCCTGCTTATTCTCAGATTGCTTGCTGCCTGTCTTGACCCTCGCCTGGACTCTGACCAATTTGGTCTCCATGCTCGTGATTGACCTCTGTCTGTCTGACCCTGATTTAGCTTGGTGGACCTTTAGCTGTGTTTACTTACTGTCTGAACTAATGAACCTGCTGCCCGTGGAACCAGCTGGTTTGTGACAGTGGGAAAGTCAAAAAGTTCAGAAAAAACAACCAAATTGCCCTCAGAAAGGATCCAGCCCAGGGTTTGAACTGGGGCCATCTCCATGTGAGGTGAAAGTGCTAACCACTGTACCACCATGCGGCCTGTGAGGCAACATGATACCAACAAGCTAGTAATTTTCATCCTTGATGGAGAATTGCAGAGTTTCTACCTGATTACCAGATCCCCAAAATGTATGCCTTAGTCACATGAACCCATACCGTATTTTGGGTTGTCCAGGCTGGTAGAAGGTCGTAGAAAGGAATGGATGCGTCTTTGCCTTTGGTCACTACAGTGTATACAATGCTTTAATAGCAAAAATACGATATATACCATAAGATACTCAGCAAAGAGAGGATGGTCAGTTCAGAAATCACAGTTCATAGATTTGATGGACCCTTTGATGATTGATGTTGAGTTCATGACTTTGTTACACTATTCTCAATTCAGAGACATTGTCTTTGGCCATGTTTTAGATCAATCAATCTATAGAGATGGAGGAGCCAACATTATAACATGATGTCATGTTTCAAATTGTTTAGTTGTATCATGAAAGGATATCAATGAAATAGTACCGATCATTGTTGTGCATATGGTAAGCACATCATGAATGAATGAAATTGTTTATTTCAAGCAGTCAATTAATAATCTATAAAATAACATCTTAGATGATCAATCACAAGTTGATCACTTGAAAGGAAGTGGGAGGAAGTGAATTTATATAATCCCACCTCTGTTTGACCTTGCCATTTTCTTTACATGAATTATCAACATCCAGTTCAGTACTAGTTATCAAATATTTATGCCCTACAATCAGAGATTCAAGTTATTAAAAATGCTTAAGATCAGTGATGTGATTACATTTCAAACATCCACAGACAAGTCATTTATATTAATCAGTATAAAAAATCTAAATATACTCAGACGATTATCATCAGGAAAAAAATCTTTCACATTAATCAATACCGAAATTCCAAGCACATAAAGACCATCATCACCCACACCAACCAACACCAAAAAAACAAAGCATAACAGATGATTAATGATCATCTGAATATAGTCCAGACCCAAAAGTTCCACCTGGCGATGATGATCCAAACATACTCCAGAGACTCGACAAGATCAATACAAATGACTTTCTCTGATGATAATCAATAACTATCATCAGAAAGAAAAATCATCTACATTATTTCATGCAAAAATAATAATACAATAAAAATCCAAAATATACTTATTAAAAAAGACAATTTGTGTAGATTGTTTTCATAGAAGAAGATCAGTCATAAATCACACTTTAGGACAAAGAAAGTAGAAGAAAAAAATCAAGAATATGTGCAGAATCAGTGATAGATCACAGGAACCAAGGAAACCAGGTCTATCAACAGGTTTAAGGCCACGTAATTCTTCTTAATGCCGCCGTTATGACTGCAGACTGTCCTTCAGATGGTATCACATCAATTGAATTGTGCTCAAGTTGTCTGCAGGTCAGCTGAAAATCAGGTCAAAGTTCACCTTGGCGTGGATGTCGGCAAGCACAACTTTAAGCTCAGTCAAGGCGGCTTCTAGATTTTTCTTCTGTGTCGTGTTCAACTCTCCTTGTTACAGGATGACTGCTGTTTTACAATATCTTTTTGATTAAAGTTGCTTGTAAATCGCTTTGAAAAGATGAAGAGTTGAGGAGAATGAGGACGCATCTGTTTGCAAGATAACCGTAACCAACAAAAAAAATGAAGTGAATCATGAAGTAAGTAAGTTACACGTGCGTATCTTATGACATACAGGTGATTCTATCATATAATGCTGTTTCCCTGCAGTCTAGTTATTAGGATCTGGCTCCTTACTGACTGTGCATGGTGCCGCTTGGATAGCTGTTAGATGTCCTCACAAACTACACTCGGATTGTCTAATTTCTCTATTTCTATCAGTCAGGCTGCATGCCTATCACTTAAACACCACTCATGGACTCCTTGTGTATAAAACAGGATAAAAATAAAAAAAACCTGTACAACGTGCCTTTGTAACACCTACTTCCTTTATATTTACTTTTATGTATTGACCGGTTTCCTTCAGCATGCTTGCAGAAAAAAATAACATTTTTACTGTACGGGCTAACCAAGCAGTCCATGATTTAGATATGTTGTACAAGCTACCTGCTACTTGTATCTTCCTGTAAGGACAGTTGAGACTAAGTTCTTTGATCCAAACATCAGATGACCCAAGAATCAGAAAAAAAACCTTTCTCCTATTAAACTGCCCAATAATAGTTTAGTCTTCTGAAGAGTTGTGGCTGGTGCTAAAACCATGCTTAGTTAGTGTATAATTCCCAATACTTTCAAATCGTCGTCAACATTATTTTAGACAGAAATTCAGTTTTCCAAATGCATTTATGTACTCGAATCTTTACTGACACAACGACGCCTTATGATGTGTCACTTCTAGATGAAGTTATCACTCATTCTGCTTTCTATTTTGGAAAGTTTTCACATAACCAGGCTCAGAGTGCTAATTCACAAGTATTTTGGGAAATGTAATCACATCAAGTGGAGGGTATAATGAATCTCCATTGGCCTTGATTTAAAAGTTCAACAGTTTATAATAGTCTGCTGCCTGGCTGGAATGTTTACTTCTGGACATCGAGCACTTAAACAGCTCTGAAATAACAAGAAACTCTGTAACTGCTTTGTTATTCTTGGCACACAACTGGCTAGCACTTCAATGAAAAAGGCATGTCCGCCACAGCAGTGTTACAGTGTCCAGAGCCCTCAGCAATGCCATCCTGGCAGCCCCTTGTCACTGAAGAGCTTCTTAACTTCTCTTTCACTCCCACTCCTCCGCTGAGCGTGTGGTGGAATTCAAGAGTTCCTCGGAGGGCTCTCTCTGCTGGCCAAAGATTTCATCCGTCTTGATCAGCAGGTAATCTACCCCGCTGAGTCCGGCCTGGGCATGACATACTTACCCCCCGGGTCTACTGACAGTTTGCAGAGGAAAGCAAATAAGTACTTCTCAGCTGAATCCCCAATTATGTTCTTTTTGTGCGATTTATTTAGCAGAATCCTTTCAGATTCAAAAATGGATATCCTTGATAATCTTCCTGAATGAGCAGGGAGAATGTTAAACTACAACACAGAATACAGACGTAGCTGAAAAGAAATAGATTCTATTCTTTGGAGTTAGGTCTAAATCTCCTTAAAAACTTACTCCAATCATCTTTTGGTTGATTATAAAATCAATCCCGGTGGCTTTTTAGTTCTAGATATACCCTTTTTGGTCAAAGTTTAAAACCTGTTATTTTCGAAGACATAGTTTCTACAAAGTTTATTAGAAAATTCCCCTCTGAGTTGGGAGCCTGTCCTCATTTCCCATCATCCATCTGTTTACACTCTCAAGTTTGCAGTCCCTCACAACCTCAACCTAACATTACCGGTGAAACCAAAATATTGCGCAACGTTGCAACCATCCAGCTGTACAGAATTGATCCAGATTCAAGCTTAGACAAAGAAAGTAAAGACGTACATGGATCTATTTGTCTGCAAATGGAGCCTCCAGAATGGAGCATGGACCTAGTGGCCCATCCAGCTTTTTTTCAACGTCACAAATATAATCTTTTTCAAACATCATTTTTCATTCACAACCATTTGAATAAAGAAATACTCAGAAATGCCATTTTAAGTATAATTTTTTTCCATTTGTGTCCTCCATCATCAGAAAAATGTCACAAAATCACATTAAAAACCCCGAAAACATCATTTTCACTTGAGTGGATCTTTAATGAATTTCAATGAAAGACGTTGTAGATTTTGTTAGTCACAGAAGTTCCGTTGTGCGCCGCAGTGGAACGAGCCTGTTGCTGAACTTGAGTCAGCCGGTGACGTCTCTGCCAACATAACACAGCGGTCTGGTCTCTTTCAGTGAGCTGACCCCATGTTGTCACCGGTGTGTTAAGTTTGTTGCATCCATCAACCTCAACACACAACTCCATCATGCTGCAGCCATGACAGAGTCATAAATATTCCAGATATCCTCTGACAGATGTTAAAAATGTCAGACAGCAAGGACTGATCTGTGTTCTAGAAGGGGGCTTTTTTTTTTTCCTTAGTCTGCCACTGAGTCTCTACATTAAAGGGACCACACCATGATTTTCTTGAGTGAACTCTATCAATACATGTGACCATATATTACAATATTTATGAAATATTAGTTATTTTTCATGAGTTTTTTCCTACTCTGAAGTAAAACGACTCGATTCCTGAAGCTCCGCCTTCTTCTTCTTCAAAGATTCATGCACGTACCACATATCTGCCTTAAGCAGCTCCGCCCATCGCTACACTGGTTCACAATAGAAGTACACTCGACATCTGCACAACTGTGCTCGACAAAAGCCGGTGTCTTAAAGGAGCCCCGCGTCTAAAGTGACGAACAGCTGTTTGAGCTGAAATTTATTGACGACAGGATGCGAAACCACTAGCTTTGTAGAGAAATTGAGTGTTGGTGATAGACTTGGGACGGTGAGGCCTGAGCAGATTCTTCCTGGAGGAGGAGCTTAGCATCGTGCTTACGACAGCATGATTCGACCCACTCGTTTCTGTGAGTATGGGAGGGGCTGCTGCAGACAGTGCAGGTTTTTAGAGGATTACTCTTATAAACGTGAACTGATCAAAATACCACTTTGGGGTTCCTTATTGTGAGGAATTAACAGTAAAATGTATTTAAAACCTCAAAAAGTAGAATTTTCATGGTGTGGCCCCTTTAACAGAAAGGTACTGCTGTTTTTGCATTTCCACTCTCATAAATGTAGTCATGTTGTAGTCCTAATGCCTTTTCTCATTCAGGATGAGTCAGTTCTTAACTCTGCAGTATGAGACCTTTCAGGTGTTCCTGGTCTGAAACTTCAGGGATTCAGCTCTAAAGTAGAAAAGAGTGGAGTAGTAGTTCCTAAAGAGTTGTGGAAATGATAAATCCATCAGGATCCAGGTAGCATTTTCAGTATGTTGTTTGTGCAAATACCACGGTGAAGCTTTGGTGCAATTTCAATAAGTAAGATCTACCTCATTTTCAAGTGTCCTCGGTTGCTGATTTTTCCCTCGACACATCCCTTATTGTCAAGTTTTCCCTTTCTTCACAACCAATCACAATCAAATTCTTGCCTTTAAATTCATAGAAGTTTGTTTATTCGCATTTTATTCACATTTTTCCAGCCGACCTCCACCCTTTTCTTTGCCTCAGCGCGGTCTGACCTAAAGAACTATCAGCTTTTGGACTCTGAGGTCTATTGACCTGATCTGAGGTCATCTCAAGTTTGTCTCCTTCCTGTTTCACTATTAAATCTTTCAATCACAATTTCTAGATATCTCCTTATTGAAGTCTGCTCGTGACACTACATCACTTGATACTATAGATTCAGTATTGATTGTACTGCAGAAGAGGAAAAAAATAAATAAATAAAACAGCCATTATGTGGTTTTGCACGAAAATGAATGACATCCTAAACTTCAAGTAGAGATTGGTAGTAAAACCAGCATTCTCTTGACTTTTCTTTGTTTGCAGCTTTAAATGCCATTTCTTGAAGGTGGACAGTTTGGTGTCTTCGTTGACATTGTTGTTGTTACTCAAACTAGTAATAATGAATTCCTCTGCTCTATTAATGTTACTGCGGATCTGAGGGATTTATTAGAAAACTCATCAGACGATACAGTCAAAGCCAAACAGAAAACAGTCTCGAGTAAAAACAGCAAAGCTGTAGGATTGATTCTTCACAAGAGCCAAAAACAACCAGTTTTGTCTCTTGGTGCTTATAGCTTATCCAGACTCCAGGGTTTAAGTTCTGCCGTCCTGATGGTTTTTAAGAAACCTTGCCTCATATGCTGCTAATTACCTGGAACAGGTGTGTTTAAGCCAATAAGGAGCTTCACTGGCAGGTCAGATGGAAAACACAGTCCTGGATTCTGACACCTGTGGTATACCTCAGTCACATTTATTTGTACGCGGGTTGACCCGTACGAGTACCAAGGGTTTTTGGGTTGTCCGGCCCGTGGAGGATCGTAGGCAGTCCTACAGTTTCAATCAGACTCTTTAATGAACATTTCATTGCAGTAGCATTCCTTTGTTATAGACCTCATGGAAAACAAATATATTTTTAACAGATCGTCTGTCAATTCTTCAACTTTTTGGACTGTTCATTCCTGGTTAGTTTGTCGTAACTAGCATTTCTTGATAGTTCCTGTTGACATGGAACTCCTTGTTAAACAGACACAGTCTCTTGCTAAATTAATGAGACACAGTTGTTTCATATTTTTAAAAAAAATTCAAATTTCCACACGTCCTGGAATTACTGGCCTTCACTGTCAACTTTTTCTTTTTATTTACATTTTAGAAATGAGCTAGAAAGTGTCGAACTATATTGTTTGTTTTACAACAGCTTATTACAGAATTTAGCCAACCACAATGAAGAAATTGTACACAATTTTTAGAAACGCTGGGGGCTACAAAGGAGTTTGTGGGCCAGAGGAAATTTGGACACTGGTCGCATTCGACCCACAGACCGGACTTTGGACATGCTTGTCTCTCTGTGTTTTATAGCCATTGCCATAATAAAGGTAATAAATACAAAATTCCAGCTTTCATTCAGCGGACGAGGATCATCTCTGATCATTTTTGCCTGAATCTGTTTGGAACACAGAGGACGATCTGTCAGCAGCAGCACTTAAGAATATCGATGCATGCTGCAACCTCTCACTGTTTTCAAAAGCCTCTGAATAGTTTTTGAAAAATAATTGGCTGGAGGTCAATGGAGGGCTTTTCTTTTGCGTTTGCCTCTCCTCATTGTTTTCTCTGATAGTTCAACACATTTTGGGAGAACGCAATCTCTCCTGTATTTTCTGCAGCTTTAACCTTTTGACTCCAACTATTCTACTGACACGGAAAGCTTCTCACTCAAGCGCAGAGTAGCTTCTCTGCTGCTGCACTAAGTCAGTCTGGAAGAGTCTGTCGGCTTACATGTACATGCAAATATGGGACTTCTGTCTGCAGAGTCAGACTTTTTCTCTAATTCAGTGAGATCTACACGACTCGACTGTCACTCAAATACTTCTTGGTTCTTAACTCTTTCACTCGCACGTTGTTCTGTCTCTTGTAGTAAAAAAAAAAAAGCCACCATCTTCATTTTGCATTTGTCTCTAGAACCATGAAGACTGTTTCCCCCCTTTATTTTGACATTCCTCACCTCGAAGGCCCTCTCCGATTCCGAGGGCCAGTCCGTCCTTGGTCCATTGGACTATGCCGGTGTAGTTGAACACCACGCAGGACAACACCACCCGCTCCCCCAGCACCACCGACTGGTCAGCCGGCTCCTGGGAGAAGCGCACACACCACACTGCAACACAAGAGCAAAAAAGAGAATCAATCCGTGACCTGAAGTCTTTTATTGCTCTGAATTGAGCCGCAAACCTTCTTATTGAACTCTGCTTGCCAATATATTAGCTCTTGAGATAATTTGTTGTGTGCATTTACTGAGTTTATGGGATTTTAATGGCTTTACTGAAGATTTCTGCTGTGGCTGAATTTCTTTACAAGAGCTCTTTAAAGTCCCCCTCTGATAAAAAACAAATCCTGTTTTTTGAGTTTTTAACATGTATGTGTGGGATTTTTCATGTGAAAGAGAACAAATGCAATAAGAAATCTCTGTCAATCAAAATGCAACAGACAGGCTGTATTTGAATGAATGATCTTCTTTCTGCTGCACATGCACTAAACCCTCATCTGGTCCGGCTAGCGTGTCTAGTTCAGGTTCTGGAGAAGAGAAGATGCTATATTCACATTGACTGCAGTCAAATGAGCCGCCGTTCACATTTCTGTGGTCCAATCAGCCGTCACTGGATTTTTGGTGTGAGTTTCATCCAATACTTACGGTAGCAGTCCTGAGAACGCTGGAAAATCTCCAACAGACTCCACGGAGCTTCTTGATGTGACCACGGAAATGTGAACGGCGGCTCATTTGACCGCAGTTGGAAAGGATTGTAAATCAATCAAAGAGCATTTGGATGTTAGCTTTCATTATTTTCTGCTCTGAGAAACCAATGAATTGAATGGATTGATCACAGCAACGTCAAGAAACATCAAAGAGTCTTTGCTGAACTGGAAGGAGAAAGAATCAGGATTTTGGAGGAAGTTCGCTCCATGAAGATCGTCACTTACTTGTCTGTCCTACCTTGTCAGATTTTCCTACCCGTAGCCCAAACTGATAGCTATAGCTAACCAAATGTCCTGCCTAATCAGATAATCCCACCTGCTGCAATGAACCAACGTACAGTTTTGATGTTGGGTTGTGAACACAGCAGGGAAGAAAAGAATTAGGGGGAAGGTAGGAAAAAATAATGGGTGCAGCAGGATAGCATTATGAACAGGGTAGGAAAGAATTATGGGTGGAACAGGACAGGATTACAGGGAGGAGCACAGCCTAAAAGTGGGGGTTGGACGGCTCTACCGCGAGGCAGCACAGCTGGATCACAAGATGGAGGGGTACCACAGATTTATGGGCGGTCCGCTAAGACTAAAAAAGATAAGTAAGTGTAGGTAGGACTAAATGGGTTGGAGGAAATTTTGGGACAACGCTAAAAAACAATTACATTTTTATGTAGCGATGGGGAAGAGTTACAGTAGCGCGACACAGAGCTATCATACTATAACTGGGGCGATCAGGGGCGGGGCTGCTTAGCTGAGCTCAAGAAGGTCCCGCCCCCTATGAGGAGATTTTGGAAACAGAGGCTACAGATCAACCTGAGTTGTGGGATTTTGGTTGAAAAATTACGAATTAAAACACAACCGGTAATGTCTTTTTAAATAAAAAGATTAGTTTTTGCTAAAAAAAAAACATAAAATATTTTTAGTTTATTTTGTGGATTCATTTTTAACCCTTTAACACCTGAGGCACAACATCTTTAACATACTTTAACTTTTCAATCGTTAACACGATCAACGTAATTCCACAGAATCTACTGGAATTACGTCGATTGTGCTTACAATAAAAAAAAAACAACTTTTTCTTCTCCGCTTTGTCTCCTTCTCAGCACCTTTTTCCCTGGACATAAGAGTGTGTCTGTATGCATTTACGTGCAAGCAACCTCTTGTGCTGCAAAAACATTATTGCCAAGCGATGATAAGGCTTTTTCATCAGGCAGTACAAAGGATTTTGCTCACACATGCACATCCCCTGCAGCAAAATAAGCCTATTGGCAATTGCAGTAGCGCTGTACAAAGATTTAAAAACTACAAATGTAGCCTCCATTAATGCTCTCGGATGAAGAGGAGAAGCGTGAGGTTAGGAGGCGAAGCACTAACCCCGTTTTCAGCCGTTTGCATCATCAGGTAAAATTGTTTCATATTCCAGAGAAGGTCTTGCAAGAAAGCATCCTAATTAAAGCAGAGAGAGTGCTGCCTGAGCTGGAGAATACACACACACTTGCATAAAAACACACAAACAGAGAAGCTTCAAATTACACCAAATGCATGCATTTGTGCAGACGAGTCACTTCCAGACGTGCAGCTGCCGCACTCAGAGAGCAGATGTGCACGGGTCGATCCAGCTCTCCGCGCACCCACACAAACACTTCCACCGAGGTGCTGTTTGCCTTCCCGAGGGCTATTCTGTTCCTGGATCATTGTTAAAACAATCCTATTAGCTAATGAAGGCAAAACTGGTTAATAAAGAAGCCCGTGGTTCTCAGGGACACGTCTCAATGGGATTTAATCACAAAGGTGCAAACAACAGGGAGATGTGCTGATTCGTCAGGAGGATTACACCGCTCGTGTTGTTGTGCGTGTAAGGCTCCCTTACGGGGGCAGGAATCCAGGAGCTTTGATGTGTCTTTATCTTTTTCTCTCCAGAAGACAATTGGAATGAGCGTGAGCTTTGTTATTCATTTGGAGTTAAGAAGAATCTGCTGGAAACACTGTAAGCTATATTAGATAGTTGCACGGTTCTTAAGCTGATGATATGATACTCTGAAATGTTCCCGTTCATCTTTTTCTCAGTGTATAATTTTCCCTCTCACGACTGCAGCTGAAGCAGGAACCTCTGGGCCTCTACAAGTGCTGCGTTCAGGGTCAGTGAATCTGAAACCTGCAGCATTCGAGTGTGTCCTTCCTGGAGAGTTACTGCACTTTATTATGTGCAGACTTTGGACTTTCCAACACTGCATCTAATTAGCACTAGACAGAAAAATGCATGAGTGGGATGGAGATTAACTGACTAAATGCAAACCTTGGAAAGCCTTACAAAACATAAAACTTTTTTTTTTCTGGTTATTCTTCTTCACATGCAGGACGATGCAAAGTCCCACTCCAGTCTTTGATCAATTGTAAAATCATTCCCAGTGATATTTTATGATTATTTTTTTTCCCAGCCAGAAAAGCCAAGTGGGCCCCAAGTGGTTTAAAAGTGGGCAGAAATTTTGGGCCCCGAATGTCCACAGCCTCTGTGGTGGCCACACCTGTGTTTGCCCATGTTGGTTCACGGGAGACCTCAGAGGGTTGGCTTGCTACGCTAGCCAGAAACCCGGTGGACAGCAGAGCTCGCTACAGCGGAGCTCATTAGGTCGCTACAAATGAGCTCACTTGCATGCTACAGCTAAGCTTGCTAGCTTGATATACTGGAGCTTGCTAGCTCGATAAAGCGGAGCTCACATGCTTGATATAACAGAGCTACAAATGACCTTACTACAATGCTACAGCAGAGCTTGTTAGCTTGTTACAGGGGAGCCTGGTAACTTAATATAACAGAGCACACTAGCTTGATACAACGCAACTTGGTAGCTCGCATAAGAGGAGCTCACTAAAGCTACAGCTAAGTAGGCAGCTAGCATGACACCACAGAGCCTTCTCTCTTGTTACAGCTGACCTGATAGCTCAATACAATGGAGCTTGCTAGGTCTCTACAAATGAGCTCACTAGCATGTTTCAGCAGAGCTCGCCAGCTTGCTAGCTCAATACAACAGAGCTCGTTAGCACGCTAAGCTGTCCACTGGGCGGCTGGCTAGCATAGTGAGCCAACCCACTGAGAGCCCATTAAGCCAACGTGGGCAAAAACAGCTGGAGTAACCACAGAGAAAGCCAATTGGGGCACATTTTCTGACCACTTTTAAACCATGTGGCCTTACTAGCTAGGTTTAAGCTAAAAAAAAAAAAAAAATCATTCTCTCAGACGTAGCTTCTGCAGAGCGTCAGGAATTCATTAGAAATTCCTTTTGTGTTGTAGGTGGGATCATTGGGGAAGGACTAAGCCTGCTCCATTTCCCATCATCCATCTCTTTCCACCAGGGGTCTCAAGCTCAGTTTACCTTGGGGCCTCTAAAGGCAAAGTCTGGCTGAGTCTGGGCTGTATGCGGTTCCATTTGTACCAAAAATATGTTTTTGCGTCCACCATATATATTTGGTTCAATATTCTATGTCTACCGAACAAGTTTATTGAACATTTAATCATGTCTATTACCTACTAAGCAATATCTTCTGCATGTCCTGTGAAACGACAGGAGCTAACGAGGCTAGCAACTGTTGCTAAGGACTTTTCTGACGACCAGATCCAACAAAAATGCCAAATGCAAAGTTTCAGGCATAAAGCTGAAACATCACAAAAGAAATACAAAACTATCAGTAAAAGATACAGCTTTGTAGTACAAAGACATGAACAAATATTCAATAAACTTGTTCAGTAGACATAGACAGTGGACGCGAAAAACATATTTTGGCACAAATGGAACCCCATAGAGCACTGGCTGCACATGTTGAGAAAAAAGTCATTAAAGTCTTTAAAAAAAACGTGATTGGTTGGTTCGTCAGCCCCCAACCTTTATTATCGTTACAACAATAATGCTGAGTAGTATTTGAGCTATAAGTCGAACAGTTTTCAATACAGTTTGAAATAAGGAGGACTCAAGAATGCAAATTTAACCTTAATTTTCTTTATACATGTCCTCCATCATGAGGAAAATGCCACTAAAACATGTTAAAAACGCTAAAAACTAATTTAAACACATTTTTAAAACAAATTAAGTCTTTAAGTGTGCAGGTAAACTTATACGACACATCATGCTGTCAAACTGATTTCTGACAGCATCTTTTAAATTCTTATATTTTCAATTCACGCTTTACAGTGTCAGTCTTTTTTTTTTAATGCTACTGCACATGACACTTTTTAAATATGTTAATAATCATTCAAATTTTTCAAGCTTTGACTTTGACTAAACTCTCATTATTACTGCTCGCTTCACATTAGCCATAGTTCAGCAAAAGTTCAAGATGTTTACAGAGACTTAAATTATTTACATAAAAAAAGAACAAAATGGAAAAACAGGAACATGATGGGCTTTTAAATAATCAACACAAATGTGTGGTTATTATCCAAAAAGCTTTTCCCAAAACCAAAAATTTCCATCTTTTCCTGAATTTAAGCACCTGTATGATTTAGCATTTATAATAACGTGACTTTATTTGCTGCATCTGCTTAGATGATTACTGGTTTAAAAATCCAGTTGGTTAAATTTAAACTAATTCAATATATTTAGGCACGCAAAGATGCTGAAAAAACAGCAAAAAAATCTGACTGAGAGGAACTAAAGTTTCTAAAAGTGTAGTGTGCGTGGTTGTTGTTTCAGAGGGTGGTATAAAAACAGGGAAAACCCTCTGTGAGGATCTGCTGTTTCTGAAAGGTATGATCAGAGGAGGTTTTTTAAAAACTGCAGGAAGGCGACAGCAGCAGTCACTATGAAGGAACAAAGGAAGCATGACACACGGAGCCAGGGCACGGATAGAAATCCACTGCTGGCTCCTGCAGCTGCAGTCAGACTCCGTACAGAAGAAGATCCAACAATTTAGTCAGATCAGCCTGTTGACTCTCAGCTAATGCGATCGCTTTTGGAGTGCGGGGTCAGAAGGGACGGGGGGCTCTCTCTTTCCACTATCATATTTACATCACATGAACCTACGTGAGTTCAGAGTTTCGCGAAGTCAGCCTGTGGCTGCAGCAATCCCATAACCAATGTGAGTCATCAGTCGTAGCTAGACCTCTCCGGAGTCCCACCTGAGCTGGAACATTTGCAGTGTGAACCCGGGGTCACTCGTGCAGAGCAGCCAGCTGGACTGCACTCCGGAGCCTCCTCTGGAGAGCAGTCCAGAACCTTCCTCTGCTCGCAGACACAAGGCCACAAAGTCCAGCTATTCTACATGAAGACACGGTTTGCTCAGGTGGAGCAGCCGGCCGATCCTGTTCGCGTTCCAAAACCGAAGCGCTCATCGTCTTGGTTGACAAACCCCGGTGTAGTCAAATAAATAAAAGTAAAAGGCCAGTGGCTTATTTAAGTGTGCTACAAGTATACTATAAAGTGAGATTTACTTATTTTTTTAAAGACTCTTCTAAGCTTAAAATATTCCAATTTAAACTGAAGAAATAATCACTATACTTCCTACACTACACATACATGCTCAGTATTAGGCTTGCTATAATTCCATTGGCAAACTGTACAAGAGTTTTTACTTGGAAATATTGTCCGGCTTAATCTTTTGTTCTCTTTGCTTGAGGAAGCAGCAGACCTCCTTTCAGCTTCAATCTGTTGAATTCAAATGTCCCTGTTAAAGCAGACACTTGTTTACTTCCAGGTCATGTCAGTCAGTGCGAGTCCTTCCTGTTTACCTTTTGCAAAAGGTTTATTCTCACTTTGTGTGTACATGCAAGACGTTGGAACATCTCAATCCAAGTTTTACTGGGCTTGTTTGAACTACACAATCATTGCACACACAGTCAGATGGGACCCCCTCCCTCAAACTGCAGAATTGCAGTAAACGTTTCCACTAAGTGTTAATCACCACTTCAGATCAGCTGGAAAAAATGAAAGCCCAATTCTTTCTACAGAACAATTACAATTTTCTTTCCTTGTTTATTTATGTTTATTTATTTTTTTGTTTTTTTTAACAAGAAACAATTTGTGTTTGGATGCTTGAAGCAGTTTGCTGATAAAGATTTTTTTTTGCATTAAAACGCCAAAGTGACTTGAAAGTTTTTTGCCTGCTCTGTAAAATCAGTGTACAGTGATGAAAGCACTAAGACGTTTCATAGACGACCCTAAGAATTTATAAAAATATTTGACAACAATCTTTTAGAACTGCTCCACATTTTTTTGCATATGCACACTACATATTTTTCCACATCTTTAATTAAACTCACAAAATATTTTATCCCTGAAAATATTCTCTCCAACTTTGTCTTTTATCTGAAGAAGTCAAACAGAATCGCGGAGACAAATAATGACTCCTGGAGCTGCTCCTGCTCCCCTTTGAGAGAAGGAAAGACGGAGCTACTGGGAAGTGATATCCTGCTGACATGAGTGATTTACATGTGGGTCATGTTATGCATGATTTATGCAAAATTAACAGCTATTACAGAACAAGCAGAGGCTCTCTGCTTCATGTCTAACTGCTGAGAACAACACACTTCCTCCTGGGACTTTGCTGTTTGCGTGAGCGGGATGAATTGACAGACAGGCAAACAAAGATAAGACAGGAAATGTTTCTGTTGTGAGTTCATGCATTTATGTTTATGATGAGAGTGCGTACATTTTTTATTTGTTGTTATTTTATTTTTCGTGTGGGCATTGAGACGTAATGAACTACGTACGCGATTCACTTCCGCATTCTGTGTGTGACCGCTCAGTCATGTCCGGTCGGAGCAGTGGGCTATTGTTGATGTGGAAATAGTGGAGTATTAAAAGATGTTGATGGAAATTGATGTTGGCGACACGGAATAGGTGCAGATTCCTGCATTGTTTCACGTATTTTATGTGAACCCAAAGCTAAATGTCGAAGTATTTAATGAAGTTTAAGTGCAGCTGCGATCGGGAACCATTTGGTGCATTAACCAGAACCGTAACCCATCCTAACCTTAACTTTTCCTCCGAGTCCGTGCAGCCAAGAAACAAAGCTCAGCACTGGCTGCACCTATTTAGAAACTTACGTATGAATACCGTTGTCAATTTTCATTTGGGCTAATGCTAACTAGGGATGTCCCACTCCGATCACGTGATCGGAAATCGGGCCCGATCACGTGGTTGAAGACTTGATTGGAATCGGGCTCCGTTGTCCGATCGGGATCGGATATTTCATTTATTCTTCTTATCATCAGCGCTTTATATTTCAATCTTATTATTCCGGATAAATACTCCACTAGAAGTCTGCATGTCATGAACAGATCACAAAATGTTATTCCCGGAAAACGCAGCAGAAAACAGCAACATTTCAAGCAGAAGACTGATGTAGACAGATCAATAATAGCTAGCTAGCCGATCACGGATTCAGACTTCCGGCATCGATAACTCTTTTAAAAACCCTTTAAACTGACAGCTAGTGTCTCTAAACAACAACCTCTAAGGGCATTTCAACAGAAAAAGGCAGAGTTTGGTTTCTTTTTAATGTTAAGCTGTTCGTGCTGTAGACAGATGGATAAAACAGCAGCTGCTAACTGCTACATGCTAGCGCCGTGATTTAACTCCTTAGGACCCGAGCTGTCCTTTGATATGCCTGTTTTATTTATCTGAAAGAGAAATAAAAGTTAAGAAAATTAACTTCTCTGATAATAAAACCGAAAATGGGATGTCTTAGGAGTTTAAAAAGAAGCACATAATCTTAAAAAGCAAACTAAGAAAAAACTAATAAATCAAAATTATTAATATGAGCTAGTCATGATCATCAAATTCATGTGAAAACAGTCATAATTTATTTTTTAAGAATTCTAAAATGGACAGGAATCACATTTGGTCAAAAATGTTCTGTAGCTCTAAAGATATTAAAGCTAAAATCACTAAACTTTCTCACATGACTAATTATCACTTATAGAACAAGAAAATATGTTTTTTTTTCAGAGTTTATATCTGCTCTATTTTTACTTGGCTAATAAAGCTACTTCACAGAAGTGTTCTATTTAAGTTTTTGTGAAGGCCACTGATGTGTGTTCACATTTGTGTATTATTTTTTTTATTTTATTAATTATACGAGGATGTTTAATAATCCTGTTCTTTAATTATCTTGTATTTTGCTTTGCCACATTTATGTACAAGACAGAACTTGGGTTGGAAAGTAATTGTTTTTTTCAAAACTGCCGCTGCCACATTTCAACTGTAGGGGGCGCCTAGGAGACAGTGAACTTGAACAAATCTGGACAGTTTATCTCATAACTGCCAAGGATACTGGAAAAGCAAGTCACGTCTCCTGTGTTTCTGTATTTTCCAGGTATGTTGTGTCCGTGTTAAGTTTGAAAACAACTTTTGAACTGAGTCAAAGTTAGAAATAGATGTCAGCAAAGTGTAAAGTAGCGTTTTTATGTTTGTGAGTTCAAAAATGAATAGAGATAAACTTCAAATTAGTAGTTAACAATAGTAGTTAGCTAACAGTCACCATTTATACATTTTGTTTTAAGGAAAATAGCTAGTACTTTAACAAGCTACCTTAATTATTTTATGTTGATCAGTTAATAATACAATTTATGAATATGTTAAGTGAATGTCTATTACAATGCAGCTGTGGAACTTGACTGAGAAATAATTTTCAGTAAATGGTTACATTGAGGATGTAATATTAACCAACAAGTCTGGAATATAAGAGAAAGCTAGATGATATGAGGTGATGTGTTTTCTTTGATTTGATGCTGTTGAATTAAATTGAAGTGTATTAAATTATTTCAGAAGTGTCTAAATAGACAACATGTATGCAGTGGTCTACTGTAAAAGATATTACAACTGGAAAGGTTCACATTGTATTGTGTGTTGTTTTAATAAATAACTGCCAAGGATACTGGAAAAGCAAGTCACGTCTCCTGTGTTTCTGTATTTTCCAGTTTTGTCAGCTATCTATACAACTGTCTACGGGTGTCATCACCTGATACCTGTAACAGTTTATTGGGGGCTCGTCCGGGATCCACTTCCTCTACTAGGGCGAAGTTGATCCATGTGAAATTACCATCACGGACCAGAGGGGACCTGATCCAATCAATGAGTGACGCCGACAACCTGCACCTGAGATCATCTGATGCAACCTGAAACCCATCCACGCTGGATTTTCTGACGGCGTCGTCCCCGACTACAGATGAAGAGGAATCCCTGAAGTACATCACGTGCTACAGTGACAAGGAGTGAGGCTCACGCTGTGCAGAAACAACAAATTATCGACAACAAAAGCTGAGTACGGATCCTGGATTGTGTCATCAAGTGCAAGGAATTGGGAAGAAGCTATGGCAGACGGTGAGAGGAAACGCTTGGTGTGGACTATCAAGAAAGACTTGCTCACCCTCTCTGCAGACCAGCTGTTTCAGATTGCCAAGTCATTGAGTCCAGTGCCAGAGATGGACCAGTCTCAGCTCAAGCAAGGGGATGAGGAGGTTTGTTTTGAATACATCCGAAGTTTCATGCACAGTAAAGCTTTACTAGACTCTGAGGATTCAGGTTTGGCTCATCTGCTAGAGCTGAGAGACACTGTTGATGTTGCCACCAGACTGTGTGTTTCAGAATCACAAATGTGTGTAGCTAATGGTGATGTGTCACGTGTTTCACATGTCTCTCAGGTAAACCCACAAGTTGATGGGGACAGAAATCAAAGCAATGTTGCTGTTAGTCGGTTTGACACTAATGATAGTGAGGTAATTGAAGTTGATATTGCTAATGCTAGACATTCTTCCGTCTCTGGAGGTGTCAAAGCACATGATGCAGAGATGCAGAAAATGCTTGCCAGTTATGAGGAGCTCACTAAGAAAATAATGCAGTACCAACTCGGATATACTCAGCAACCTACACCTCATTCAACAGCAAAACCACAATCCACATCACAACATAGGGACTCTCCCAGCACCGAACATGTAGCTGAGGATACTACACCTTCAACATTTGACAAGCTGGTCTCTTTAAGAGAACTTTCGTACTTACACCGTAGAGAGTTTAAGATACAAGGGGGTCAAATTGCAGATCAGGGGTCAGATATCAGTTACAGTAACATTTGTCGCCAAATTGAGGAGGGAGGAAAGGAGCAGTTCAGTGATGGTGAGATTGTGAGAGCTGTCCTCAGAGTTATCAAGCCTGGAAATTTTAAAGACATGCTGATGACAAAAGAAGATCTGACTGTGGAAGAACTTAAAGGCTTCCTTCACTCTCATCTAGGTGAGCGTAACAACATGGAGCTTTTTCAGGAGCTCATGTGCACCAAGCAAAAAGACACTGAGACACCTCAACAATTCTTGTATCGAGTTATAGGACTTAAGCAAAAGGTCTTATTGGCTTCAAAACATGCCGATACTGAGGTCAAGTACAGTGTAAACACAGTCCAAGATGTTTTTCTTCACACTGTATATCAAGGGCTCGGACATAAATATGATGACATCCGCAGAGAACTCAAACCACTGCTTACAGATGCTGGTGTGACTGATGAAGCAATTCTGAAACAGATGAAAAAAGTAATGAGTGATGAAAGTGAAAGACAACGACGGTTAGGCCCTATAACCCGTCAAAGACCCACCATTGTACATAGTGCTCAGAGTGAAATGAGTTCCACCCAATCTTCCACTGGTAAAGAGGAAAATGCTTCAAAGAAACCAAAAGCAGATACGATCCAACAGCTAAAAAAAAGTTGAAAAACTTTCCAACCTTGTTGAACTGATGCAACAATCAATCCAGACACAAAAGATAGAGCAACTTAGTAACTCAAAGAAAGGGAGAACAGAGAACAGGAGAGAGAGACCATACGGCTGTAAACAGTGTGTTGAACAACAGCGACCTGACTGTTCTCACTGCTTCCACTGTGGTGAAGAGGGGCACAGAGCAGTGGGCTGTCTGAAAAAACCAACACTCCAGGGAAACTGGAACCGGTCCCTGCCAGGGGACAGACAGTGACCGGGCCTTTGCAGTCCCAATTTGAAATAAGCCATACTGGTGCACATGACAAACAGAATATAGCAGCAAATGATGACAAAATGCTAAATGATGCAACAGAAAACCAGAGTCAACAGAAACATAAATCCAATGATCTCTGTGTGCTTGCAGATAGAAAACGTGAACACCTAGCCAAGCTGATTGGGAGGAAAGCGCTAACTTATTGTAACCTGAATGGCTTAGCTGTAACTGCTTTGCTAGATACAGGAGCTCAAGTAAGCATGATTGATAGAGAATGGAAGGACAAATACCTACCTGAGATTGCTACCAAACCACTGAGTGAAATTATTGATGATGAAGAGTTCCAGATGTGAGTTCCAGTCTGTGCAGTGGGGACATTATTCCATTTGATGGCTGGGTTGCACTGACTGTAAATCTAAGAGGCAATGAGAATCCTGATTTATCAATCACTGTGCCTTTCCTCATCAGTAGTGTTGCTCTGGAGAGACCTCTTCTGGGTTTTAACGTGCTTGAGGAGATGATACAAGGACATCCTGGAAAGTTGATCCCAGTACTTACCACTCTGCTTTGTGATGCCCTCTCAGTAACAACAGAAAAAGCTGACATTCTGGTGAACCTCATCCAAACAGGAAAATGTTCTGCGCAGCATGGATGCTTAAGAACAGGCAAGCAAGACATCATCATCCCAGCAGGTCAGGTTAATTGGGTTAAGTGTCAAGTCCCACCTCACATAGATTTGGCTGACTGTGTTTTTGTATTCGAACCAGATGACAGCAACACACAGTTGACAGAGCTTGATGTTGGGGAGGGTTTGTTAGAGGTACAAAACCTGCAAAAGCCATTTGTTGCTGTACCTGTAGGAAATAACACAAAACACCCAATTACTTTACCAAGAAAAACTGCTCTTGGGAACTTATACAGTGTTGAAAAAGTAATCTCATCAGACCAATCTGACATGCCCACAGCAACAGTTAACATGACCTCTGTGACCCCTGCTAGTCCTAGTTCATCAACGTGGCAGCCCAACGTTGACCTGAGTCATCTTGATGAGGAAAAGAGGGCTCTTGTTAACAAAATGCTTTGTGAAGAGGCAGGAGTTTTTGCACGTGACAGTAGTGACATTGGGTGCATACCAAGTTTGCAGATGTCAATAAGTCTTCGTGATGAAATACCTGTGCAGAAAACTTACTCTTCAATTCCGAAACCACTCTTTAAAGAAGTCAAGGAATATATACACGAACTGCTGTTGAAAGGCTGGATAGTTAAATCCAAATCTCCATATTCTGCCCCAGTAGTTTGTGTCAGAAAAAAAGATGGTAGCCTCAGGTTGGCATTGATTATCGTCTTCTGAACAAAAACTATCCCTGATCGACATCCGCTGCCTAGAATACAGGATCTGACAGACACCCTGGGGAAAATAGTTGGTTTAGCCTACTAGACCAGGGCAAAGCCTACCATCAAGGCTTCATCTCAGAGGGATCACGTCATTTCACAGCTTTCATTACTCCATGGGGTCTCTATGAGTGGATCCGTATCCCATTTGGATTGTCAAATGCCCCTGCAGCATTCAGCGTAGCATGGAGGAAATGTTAGGGCCTCTCAGAGATGAATGTTGTATTCCCTATCTTGATGACGTGCTCTGCTATGCAAAAACATTCGATGAGCATGTTGAAGCGCTCCGTAGGGTTCTACAGGCTCTTCAGCATCACGGAGTAAAACTGAGGCCTGAGAAATGTGAACTTTTTAAACGAGAAGTTAGATATGTTGGTCGCATTGTGTCAGGGGAAGGAGTCAAAATAGATCCACGTGACTTTGAAGCTGTACAGGCCTTGACAAACAAAATACCACAAACAGTTGGAGAAGTAAGGAAATTGACAGGGTTCCTGGGCTATTACCGCTCATACATTCAGGATTTCTCCCGGATTGCAAAACCAATCTATGAGCTACTTCAAACCAAACCAAGGAAAATCCAGAATCATGCACATGCAAAAATGGCAGGTGTTCGCAGTTATCTTCCAGAGAGAGTGTAAACTGGATAGAGAAACATCAGGAAGCCCTTGAGCAGCTGGTCACCCTTTTGACAAATCCACCTGTCCTGGCCTACCCAGATTTCACTCTGCCTTTCACCTTGCATACCGATGCATCAGACCAGGGTTTAGGAGCTGTTCTATATCAACGCCAAAATGGAAAATTGAGAGTCATCGGATATGGTTCAAGAACACTTACCCCATCTGAGCGTAATTATCATTTGCATAGTGGAAAATTAGAGTTCCTTGCATTAAAATGGGCTGTGTGGTGAAAAATTTCACGATTACCTGTACTACGCCTCACATTTTACTTGTTTACACGGACAACAACCCTCTGACTTATGTCATGAGTACAGCAAAGTTAAATGCAGTTGGCCAGGTGGGTTGGCGAGCTCTCAAATTTTAATTTTGACATAAAATACAGACCTGGGAAATCAAATGTTGATGCAGACACCCTATCTCGCCTTCCTTTGGACATAGAAAAATATGAAACAGCCTGCACTGAGAAGCTCTCAGATGATGTTGTGTGTGCAACATGGGATGGTAGTTCAGGCAGCTGAGAGAAAAGATGTAGCCTGGTGGCAGCCCTTAACACGTCGCTCTCCAGACCAGAACCAACAGTTCAATTCTAACTTGTTATCCATCAGCCATGATGATCTTGTTAAAGCACAAAGAGAGGATCAAGATATTAGTCAGATTTTAGAATTAAAAAGATCAAACACCAAAATGACAAATGAAACACCGCAAAAACAGTTAGAGGACCAGCCCGAAAGCTCCTTCACGAGTGGAGTAAATTGCATCTAGAAAATGATCTCCTCTACCGACAAACAAACGAGAAAAAACAGTTGGTTCTCCCCTTCAAAATATAGATCACTAGCTCTGAAGTATCATGCACAATGAAATGGGTCATGTTGGTACGGAGAGAGTACTCCATCTTGCCAGAGAGAGATTCTACTGGCCTTATATGGCAAAAGAAATAGAGGAGTATGTCACTCGAAAATGTCCTTGTATTAAATCCAAAAAGCCCACAATGCATGACCGTGCTCCTATGGGGTAGCATCACATCCAGCTTCCCATTAGAACTTGTATGCATTGATTTCTTACATTTGAAACCAGTCGTGGAGGTTATGAGTACATTCTAGTGGTGCTTGACCATTTCACTAGATTTGCTCAGGCATATCCAACGAAGAACAAGAGTGGGAAAACAGCAGCTGAGCTAATTTTTCTGTGATTTCATACCCAGGTTGGATATCCCTCCAAACTGCATCATGATCAGGGTCGTGAATTTGAAAACAAACTTTTCCAAACTCTACAACGACTCTCCGGAGTAGGTCACTCGAGAACTACGCCTTACCACCTCAGGGCAATCCAGCAGAGCGTTTGAACCGTACGAAGCTTCAGATGCTGAGAACGTTAACAGAAAATGAAAAACTGCGGTGGAAGGATCACCTCCCACATGTTGTGCATGCTTATAATAGCACCCGACATGAAGCAACTGGCCACTCACCCTTTTTCCTCCTCTATGGTCGTCATCCACACCTCCCAGTTGACTTGTTGTTCAGGTTAGATGGAGATAAGGAATCATATTCACCAAAAGAATATGCAGAAAAATGGGCTGAGAGGATGTCAGAAGCTTATCGGATCGCAAGTGAAAACAGTCAGAAATCCAGCACAAGGGGAAAAGCAACCTATGACAAGAAAACAAAAGGAGTGATGTTGCAACCAGGAGACCGTGTTCTGGTTAGAAATCTCAGTGAACGTGGAGGACCAGGCAAATTAAGGTCGTACTGGGAGAAAAATGTTTACAAGGTCAAAGGTCAAATTCCTGATAGCCCAGTTTATATTGTCTGTCCTGAAACTGGAGACCAGAAGAAACCCAAAACACTACATCGCAACCTCCTGCTATTAGTAAATGACTTACCTCTTGACATTGCTACACCCAGTACCAAAAGTACTCCTGAAAAGAGATCAAAACACAAAAGTAGACAAGGAAAACCGACAGACACACAAAAGGAGACAGATGTGATTGGAAGTTCTGATTCTGAGAGTGACGATGGCTCAAGCTACTGGTTCAGACTACCGTCTGTAAGAACTGAAGAAAGCTCTCTTAATCCCTTTGTGGAACCCACTTTGCTTCAGAGAAATTTCTGCCAAAACTCTAAACAGGACTCAGCTGTTTCAGAACCTGTGAAAATAGGGGATGATATTGAACTAGAATACTTACCGAACTCCACATGTATCCCAGAAGAAGAGGTAGTAGAACAAAATATGGATGGAAATACATATTCACTGATCACACCTGAGGGGGAAGATGGAGTCGCTGAGTGTGCAGATTCTGAGATAGGAAAAAGATCTCCGTCCCCTGTTTTTGAACATAGTCAGACAGAAATTCGAAGATCTCGCCGTGAGAGAAAACCAAGACAATTCCTCACTTATGACTCATTGGGGGAACCGTCAATACACTCACAAACTAATGCAAATGTAGTGTCTGCAAACACCACACCATACTCATCCATTGCAGTTTCTTGCATTTCACAACCACCTTCGTTTTTCCCATACTTTTCATTAGGCGCAACACCATGGATGCCTTCTGTTCTGTACACACAAACACCATACATACCACAAGTGACCACACCATACATCCCACCTCAACTGTGCTGGTGAGATCAGACTTGAACACCATGCTAACAGATTAAACTTTAATCTCAGGGAAACAAGGACGAGGTTACGGTGTATTTGGTTAAATGTGAAAGGACATTTTTTTTTTGCCAGGGAGTGTGTGAAGGCCACTGATGTGTGTTCACATTTGTGTATATTTTTTTTTTATTTTATTTATAACGAGGATGTTTAATAATCCTGTTCTTTAATTATCTTGTATTTTGCTTTGCCACATTTATGTACAAGACAGAACTTGGGTTGGAAAGTAATTGTTTTTTCAAAACTGCCGCTGCCACATTTCAACTGTAGGGGGCGCCTAGGAGACAGTGAACTTGAACAAATCTGGACAGTTTATCTCATAACTGCCAAGGATACTGGAAAAGCAAGTCACGTCTCCTGTGTTTCTGTATTTTCCAGGTATGTTGTGTCCGTGTTAAGTTTGAAAACAACTTTTGAACTGAGTCAAAGTTAGAAATAGATGTCAGCAAAGTGTAAAGTAGCGTTTTTATGTTTGTGAGTTCAAAAATGAATAGAGATAAACTTCAAATTAGTAGTTAACAATAGTAGTTAGCTAACAGTCACCATTTATACATTTTGTTTTAAGGAAAATAGCTAGTACTTTAACAAGCTACCTTAATTATTTTATGTTGATCAGTTAATAATACAATTTATGAATATGTTAAGTGAATGTCTATTACAATGCAGCTGTGGAACTTGACTGAGAAATAATTTTCAGTAAATGGTTACATTGAGGATGTAATATTAACCAACAAGTCTGGAATATAAGAGAAAGCTAGATGATATGAGGTGATGTGTTTTCTTTTCATTTGATGAGCTGTTGAATTAAATTGAAGTGTATTAAATTATTTCAGAAGTGTCTAAATAGACAACATGTATGCAGTGGTCTACTGTAAAAGATATTACAACTGGAAAGGTTCACATTGTATTGTGTGTTGTTTTAATAAATAACTGCCAAGGATACTGGAAAAGCAAGTCACGTCTCCTGTGTTTCTGTATTTTCCAGTTTTGTCAGCTATCTATACAACTGTCTACGGGTGTCATCACCTGATACCTGTAACAGTTTATAATGATAAAAGAAGGTTAATGAAATATAAATAAGGGACAACATAATCTGTTTATTCAAGTTGTTCATGTTTTAAATTAAAAAAAAATATCGGATCGGACGGGTATCGGCAAATCCACAGAATCCAATGACTCGGAATCGGATCGGGCCCAAAAAACCTGATCGGGACATCCCTAATGCTAACTAGCATGAAACACACGTCTAATTATAACTGTCTTTATCTGTATGACCTGTTAGTCGTGTTTCAGTTACTCCACAGCAGAATGTTTCTAAAATTGTGTCAATGTAATGTTCAGAGTCAGGTAGAATCAGTCTGAGACGTGATTCCCTTCCCTAAAATGTCTCAACACAGGCAAAAGTGCCCGTTAGCGGACGCTACCACCGCACAATGAAGAAGCGAGGCTCCTCATCATCAGCTGAGAGTATGATCAGTATTCTGAAAGTCACTTCAAAATTTGTTTACACATAAAAGGTTCTGTTGAACAAGTTTTAAATGTTCTAACAGCTACGGTTCATCTCAAACAGTCACATGATCATACAGTGCATGGTAGCGTTTTGTTAGCGCTGACTGTTTCCTGTTTCAGGAAGTCAAACTTTTCCTTTTTGGATGTCATTATGTATACACATAATGACAACCAAACATACAATGTAAGAAATAATAAAAATAAGCCAAATATCAGGGAAAAATGCACAGAGTCCACGCATATAGATCTCCCTCTTACTTCCACGATCACACACTCGCACAAACACACACACATATTTATTTATATATCCCAGTGAGGACATCCCATTAACACAGTGGGGGCTCCTGACAAATAAACCAATCAATACCCACCGCAAGCGAATGAATGAATGAAGCTCACCGTCAAGTTTGTGAAAATCACTGTAGAGTTTTCTGACTTTTACTTGAACTGTTCTGTAATTAGAATTTTCAGAGATTTTTTAGGTCAACAGGGCGATTATTTTCCCCCTCATACCTTTTTATAGAACTTGATTTACATGGATCATTAAAAAATGCATTTTAACACTAAAAAAAAGGAAAGATTACGGCTTGCAATAATAAATCAGAATGCACTGAGATAGTGTGGGGTGAATGGATGAAGCTTCTTTGATGGAGCGCTTTACACCTCCCTCAGGGTGCCTTTACAAGGTCAAAATGAGTTAATAAATACATTGGGGTGGTTAAGAGGAAAATTAAAAATAGATTAAAATTGCAAAAACTAATACAGTACAGATAAGAATGTAATAAAATGAGTAAAAGTAAATAAAATGCTACAGAGTATTAAAAGTCTTTCTAAAAGGTACGTTTTTAGTTGGTGTTTAAAACAGTATCATGCACGGTTCTGCAGCAGCTTCACTTAAATTAAAAATGCAAGACAGTCATTTTAAACTGCATTTGTTCAAAACTTCAATCACTTAGTGCAATTTAACAAAATCAAACACTTTTAGAGACTTCTATTTGACCAACTATAAACTAAAAATAGTATGTACATCAAAATAAATAAAAACAAAGGGATGTGTTTTTTTGTGGGTGACATGCTGACGAGAACGGTTCTAGGACTTCGTCAAAAAATGGGTGGAACCCTCCAGGAACGAAAGGCGGAGCCTCAGAGATGGAGTCGTTTTACTTCCAGAGGTATGAAAAGAGTTCAAAAAATCAGTCATATTTAATAAATTATTAGTTTTTTTAGTGTTCCAAAGGTAATGCATGATCATATATATGGATATAGTTGACTCTGAAAGACTTCATGTGGGCCACCTGTACAGGTTTGTCCATGTTTCCCCTGCAGACAGCTCGTATCCACCCGTAGGGGCAGTTGTGACTAAGACTCTAGAGATGAGCTGTCATGCCTAAATTAAGCAAACATGTTTGGGGAGAACTTCGACACTCAGTTTTTAGCATCTTTTCTACATCAGTGTGGGTCTGGATAATCATATCAAATAGACTTACAGAAACTTCTGGTCCATTTTCTCGTTTTTCCGATTAATCAGATTTTTGTTTATGTCAAAAGACTTCTGTCATTTGTTGAGTTTGATTCTTCACACTTTGATGTTTAAAGTTTTTCATTTATTAGGGTTATTAATCCTGTCTCTTTTCTAAACCCCGTCTTCTGTTTTTCCAAACCCAGATTGTCATCCTATTATCTTCTTTTCTGATGTTTCTGTTTGTCTTTTCCTCTTCACTTTACAGAGGAATATGTTCCTTCTTTCTCACTGCTGCAGCTTCATTCTTCCTTCTTTCCTCCTCTCGCTTCACCTTTACATCCCTGCTCCGTTTACCCCGAGGGTGGATCTCCTCTTCCTCACTTACTCTCATTGCATAATGACCCAGTGGTATAATAAAAGCCTGGGTGTCCAAACATGTTATCTTCTCTACATTTAATACGTCTTTTTCCTCCTTTTTCTGCGTTGTTAAATGCAAGCGTAAAAAAAAAATAACGTCAGAATGAGTGAAATATTTGTTTCCTAATGAGGAAAAATGTCGTTCTATTCCCGACAAACAGGAATTATCTTCTATTTTTTTTCTTCCCCTGTTAGTTAAGATGACTTTGACAGTGTGAGGTGCATGTTCTGTCACGCTGACAGAACAAAGGGAAATCGGGGAAGTGCAGCTGTCAAAAATCTGTCTTCCGTTTTCTGACACAATGAAGGTAGCGCTCGCTCAGATCAAAGCCACACCCCCGTGTGCTGCTCATGTCGGAATACATGTAAAGAAAGGAAGTCTTTGCTAACTTGGAAAGGTTAATGACGCTTTAACTGCTCGGACTTCAAAGCGGATCGCCTTGTTTTCTCATTAGACAAGGTCACTATGGCGAGGAATGCAGCCAACTTCCTCCAATATGTCCGCCACAGGCCAAATACAGTTTTGTGCCATGTTGGAAATGAACAGTCACTTTGTGAGGTTTGTAACCCTAGACTGCAGCCCTCCAGACCCCGGAGCGTTCATCCTCTCAGTCTCCACCCCAAAAATGCAGCAACTCTGACCCTCTGTCTGTATTCATGTTCCAATTCTGCCTCTGGGCTGCGGCTCGCTCCCATTTCAGCCACTCTCAGGCAGAGGAGGGCACGCCGCATCAGCGTGCGTGCAGGGCATTGTCCGTGTTTACACGCATGCCTGCGTGCGCATTGTTGTGTCGCGTACGCCCGTGAATATGTTTGCCATTTCTGAAAGGCAGCAAAGGGCAAAAGTGTGGATGGCAGAGAAAAAAGGAGAAGGTGTTTGTCTGCAAGAGAATACAGCGCTCCAGTGTTTATGTTCTTTGATTTACTGTAACTTTTCAACCGTTAACACGATCAACGTCATTCAAATAGATGTTGAAGGAGAAAAGCGCGCTTTTCTCCTTCAACATCTATTTGAATGACGTTGATCGTGTTGAAAAGTTACAGTACGTCAAAAATGTTGTGTTTAAGCGTCACCAGTGACGCCTCTGGTATTAAAGGATTTAAAAAAAAAGTTCAGTTCAAAGACGGGAACACATAGTTTGCTTTGTACCATAAATGTTTTATTACCTCTGCTCGTCGGAGAAAAGAATGTTTTGTCTGTAATATATTATGTTGTTTGATGAAACCATATAGAGACGCAACAAACCTCTTATAGGTATCAAAATAAGCTCGTATTTGTTTGAGGAGGAACACATAAAAGCAAGATTATTGACTTAATAACTTTTATATTTTAAAAGCTCTTTGTTAGTTGTGTTTTAATTATAATTAGGAAGATTTTAACCAAAATCCCTCAACCTAAATGTCTTAAAAAGCCATTTTTCATGTTAATCTGCAACCTATGTTTCAAAAAATCTCCTCTGAAGGGGCGTGGCTTTTGGAGCTGAGTGGAGAAGCTTCCCCTTCCCCCGTCGAATTATGACTGCTCTGTGGTTGTCTCCAAATTCCCCCCTAACTACAAAAAAAACTATACAGTTTAAAGTACTCTGGATTTTAAAGACAATTTGGACACCACGCTCACTACGTTTCTTTCATTTTTTCAAACATCAGATATGACGCCACAGATTTCACAAAGTCAAAGTTGAATCAGTGTGAGCATTTCACGTTTATTTAGGACTCCACTGTGTTCTGATGGTGAAAGCGAGGATGGTTTATTTAAAAAAATACATTTAAACATGTTTTTTTGTAAGAAACTGTTTGACCACAATGCATTTTGGTCGATATTTGCTAATTTAGTGAGCATTGATGCACGCTAGTTTTTCATAAAATCTTCTGGGAGATTTTTATTGTTCTCAATTTTAAAATTAGTAGATTTGGATAGCTCTATAAAAAGGCAAACTCACTTTATAGTGAGTAGGGAGGGAATTTGGAAAGAAGATCATTTATTCAAGACAGTTTGATTGACAGAGATTTAACATTTAAAAACTGAAATGATGTCTTATTACATTTGTTCAATTTTATAACAAAATGCCACACATACATGTTAAAAACTCAAAAAACAGGATTTTTTCATTTGAATCTTTTCTGTATTGCTGCTTTGTCTCGTTTGTTAATTATTATGCTGCAGTTGAAACAATGCAAGACATGTCACTAAGCTAGGATTGGAAAGTCATGTTAAGAAGAAAAAACTCTTTTTTTCCCCTTCCTCTTCCTTCTCACATAAACTAAGAAAAACATTATCATTAGCCCAGCATGTCTGTCAGACAGAGCTTTCCCCGCTGGGTTTGCCAAAATAAAGGATAGGAACCTTTTTCTTCGTTTTCAGTCTCCATCAGTTTTCTGACATGTGGAATGTAGAGATATCTATTATATTCTACTGTTTAATCCAATGTTTAGGTGCGATGGCGATGTATGTTCCTGTGACTCTGGATCCTGGTGTCCTCAAAGCTGCTTCCTCACAGCAGAGACGAGCCGTAAGTTTACGTTTATTTCAGAAGTTTCATTTAAAAAGTTATTTTTAAAAGTTTAGTCTATAAACAGCAGCTTTATCGCTCTTTGAAGTCAAAGGCACTTATTTATTCAGTTTCCTCACTGACTCTTTTCTCCCCTTGACGTTTTATTATTTGGGTTTTGTTAGCTTGTTAGCTTTGGGCTGCTAGCTTAGCAATCGAGGTAGCTATGCGGGAAACCGCTTTGAGTCACGTGACCAAGATAGATATCGTGAATAGATTCCGTCAGTTTTCCAAAATAAAAATTCCTCCAGGATTAAAAAAAAAAAACAAATTGTTTTTCTTTTTTTCTGCTTTCACCGCTGTCCTAAAAGAGGACACACGATTTTTGATTTTGGCCTAAATCCTCATAATCATGATCACTTTGAAAATATATCAATAGATCAGAGTGAGACTTTAAGGTGTCATCATGTGATCCAAAGCTTTGGGAGGGTTTTTTATTATTTATTATTATTAACCTTTATTTAACCAGAGTGGATCCCATTGAGAATTAAAACCTCTTTTTCAAGGGATCCCTGGGGAATCCTCGTGCGATCCCGACACTGCGGCAGTCTCTGCACAAACTGACATCTCACCCACATCAGATCAGCATTGCACCACCATTAAAGCTGGTTGCATATATGAAGTGGAGTTGTTTGTGGAAAAAAGTTTGGACTATAGATTGGGCTAATAACCTTTTCATTGTTTGTACTTGCAAAGCTGCAAGTCTTTCATCAAGCTTCAACTCAAGCAACCAGTTTGCATCTGACTGTCCAGAGCGAGGAATGCATCTTCCTCATGTTTTAACGCTGGCTGAAAAAAGTAATCATAAGAAAATATAATTCATGCCTCCAAAGCCCAGAGCATTTAACTGATGGAGAGGGAGCGAGGGTGAATGAGGCCGACACAGAGGGAGAGAGAACCACCACCAGAAGTTTGTCATTGTGCGTTTGTTGGAAACAGAAGCTCAGTAATTTCCCAGAGTCCTTCCCCTTCCCGCTCAAACACTTCCAGACGCTCAGAGGAGCTGCGTGACGCCGAGCGCCGAGGAGACGGCGAAAACCAGGCTCTTGTCGAACATTTCTCACACAATAAAACTCCAACCGGGGACTGAGAAAACCAGCCCTCGATGCATCCTCTCCATCACAGCACGGAGGAACTTAAAGAGGTTGTTCTTTTTGCTGCCCAAAACACACAGCTTATTTATTTACATAGAAATCCATTTCAAGATCATCCCCTGCTGCTGGAATTTAAGGATCACATGGGATCCTGATGCTCCTTCCTCCAGTAAAGTCGCCATTTGTTTCTCTCTGCTCTGCTACCAAGGAATGGTGAAAAGGAAACAAATATATGGTTGATTTCCATCATACTGAGACTTGCAAACTTCAAAGTTTTCTGCAACCTACAACAAAATGAACGTTTTAATGTCAAATGATAGATTTTTGTCATTTGTGAAGCAGCAGTTTATGGCACAAATGACTGAAACGGTTTAAAAGAAATGTAATCTGGCATAATTTATAATGATAATCCTTAATAATGATATTAATAATCCGGTGTGTCCCCATAAATCAGGGGTGTCAAACTCAAATCGCACAGGGGCCCAAAATCCAAATCATACAGTAGATCGAAGGCCGAACAGAATAAACATTTATTGAACACATAACGAAACAAAGTGTTAAAACTATTAAAATGTTACTTTTTAGACATAAATATGACTACAAACAAATAGGAATATTTTTCTAGAGTAAACTTTAAATAACTTTCAATATTTAAAATATACATTTTACAAGATAAGATCTATGGAGTGATATTTGTGCCACCATATTGCAAGCTAAAGTCATAGTTTTGAGATCAAAATGTTCTAAGTTGCAAACAAAATGTTAAGTGTTGCAAATAAAATATTCCAATATTTGCTTTGAAAAACATTTTTTTGCGTTTACAACCGTTTTTTTTTCTTTAAAAAAAAAAAAAAAAGAAATGCGAACAAACGTTTTTAGATGCGTAATGCTTCATCTCGTTTTCACCATATCTTTGGCTTTGACGTTTCTTTCTGCTGCCGACATTTTAAACACGCTTTTCGCTACACTAACATGAATAAATCCAGAACCCTGCTGTGTATTTGAGCTTTTTTGCTCCCCTTGAGTTCTGCTCAAAGAGAAACGGGCCACAATAGTTGAAGACTGTAGAATTCTAACTGAACAGCGGCGATAGAAAGTCCAAAGTCCGCTTTGGGTTCCTTAGCAGGCACTGTGAGGCAGAGACACCTGATTGGACAGAATCTACACCAATCAGCAGGCTGTCTGGGGTGGCACAAATTTCATGCCGACAGAAAAAGTTGAACGCAAAGCCAAAGATATGATGAAAACGAGATGAAGCACTGCGCATCTAAAAATGTTTGTTCACTATTTTTCTTTTTTTTTTAGAAAAAAGAAAAATGTTGCAAACCCAAAAAAAAGTTTTTCAAAGAAAATGTTAAAATATTTTATTTGCAACACACATTTTGTTTGCAAATTATACAATTTTGATCTGAAAACTATGACTTTTGCTTGCAATATGGTGGCACAAATATCACTCCATAAACATCGGGCTGATAATTATGGTTAAACTGGTTTAAGTATTTTAATGTAAAACAAAAAAAGTTTCTGAATTTTTTATTAGAAACTTTGAAAGACACAGACTGATCATTTACATCATCCAACAGACTTTTAGACTGTTTTTATCGTTAAATGTCCTTTGAAAATGAGGAAACGTTTAATAAATCTTAGATGTTGGCTGTTTGGTGAGACTCCAAGAAGGTTTTGGCCCAAATTCTTTTCCTTGGTGTCATGTTGACCTTAGTGTGAATGCGCTCCACCCCCCACAGTCAGCCAAAGCTTCCTAAAGGAATTAGGATTATGTTTTCTGTCTTTCTACAGAACTCCTCTGGCTGTACAAATCCACAGCTCCAACAAACTTATTGAAAATGTGAAACCTAAATCTTCTTGGCACATTTTTTAGCATCCCGGTCTCCCCTTTTCACTAAGCTAACTATTAGCTTTACTCAAAATGTTACACTTTTAAGTTTTTTTGTAGAAAGTTACGGAGGAGTTTGTGATTCTGCTGCCAGGTCGTCGTCCGTGAAATCAACTTGATGACATGAAATGCTGAGGCTGTGATGTTTGGACTCTTTCTGGAGAAGACGCTGGAATGATTGACACATCCAGAGATGCACATGATGGAAAAGTGGTGCGAAAAGGCCGACAGGAAGCCACGTTGGCAGCTTTTCCTTCCTCGTGCTCTGGTCCGCTTCATCCTGCAGCTCCCTGTCAGTCTGTCTAATTGACTTTGCTTTCTTACATTTCATTTCATCTCTTATTTCAGTTTTATTTCCCCCTTTTTCATGATCCCCTCGCTCTTCAATTATTCATCCATCTCCCTTTCTCTCTGTGATTTTTTTCCATCTGGTCCTGGTGATGTTTAATTCACCTATTCATTTGGAACGGGGGGCGGCTGCTGCTGTACGCCGTTAATTGGTTTTTAAGAGTAAGTGCACACAAATGTGCATGCGCTCACTTCTGCACACACACTCCCCTCTGCTGCTGGAGCACACTGCATATGCCCGCTTGCATTAACGTCAGCGTATGAGCAAGGAGTTAAAAAGGACGTGCCGGTTCTGTGTGTGCTTTTGTGCATGACCGGTAACGAGTGTGCAGGTCAGTGCTGTGGACGTGGCTTTCATTAGAGATGTGTGCATGGATAAAAACGAGTGTGCGACTGTATCTTTGTACGGACCTGAACAACCGGACATTTTGGACAGTGGACTCTCTGTGAAAGACTCAGAGATGTATGGAGCTAGTTTATTTGAAATTCAAATAAAACAAATAAAAAAAAAAATTTGGTGTTTTGTCCAAAATAAAATTAAAATGTCTAAAACTTTTTGCCATTCTAAAATAGACTTGATTATTTTCAGCTTCAAATCTTCTGTTTTTTAGGTTTCAAAACTCAGAATTTCCATTTCAAAAAATTTTTTTTTCAGTTTCAAATGTTTTCTTCATGCTCAACTCTTTTTTTTAGTCTTGGAATTTGAAAATAAAACTTCTGGCCCTGTTGTAGGTGTTGGGGGCGGGGCTAATACAAAGGACCAATCAAAATCGATGAGGGTGGTAACTTCAGTCCAGGTGCATTCACTGACTCTGAGAACTGTAATAATTATAGTCAGAAAATGGCTGTTAAGTCTGTACTATCATACAGTCTGAAGTTGTCCCAAGGTGGGTGTAGAAAGCTGTTTTATTGTGTACAAACCGTACGTCCAAAACGCCATTTTAACCCGTTCAAAGCACAATCTTGTAGTGTTACATAGAGGAATCAAAAACATCCTTATGCTTGCATAAAATGGCAAAAAAAAAATGCAGGAGCTCCAATTATCTCCAGAGGCCAAATGTTTTTTTTTTCATGCAGGAAATGTGAGTTTGAACAATACAGCCATTTTGTGACCGTAATTCTCCAATTTCTCCGTCAGTGAATGCACCGAAACTGAAGTTACCATCCTCATTGATTTTGGTTGGTCCTTTGTGATAGCCCCGCCCCAAAGGGCCACAACAGGGCCAAAAGTTTGGGGAAAAAAATCAAATACTAAAAAAAAAAAAAGTTAAATGAGAAAAAATGTAGACCTTATTTAGACCTGGTTGTTATAGGATGTTGCTACTCTGTGTTACCTTCTTTGTTCTCTTAACCCCGCTCTTTTACCCCCCCCCCTTGTTTCCGTCTGGTCCAACAAAAAAAGAAAAAGATACAACATAATTAAAATAAAGTTTAGCATGAAGTACAACAGGGGTTTATACTTAATAAACCCCTGTTGGGACATTAAAATCTGTCCAACGCAAGAGGCTCTCAGCCCGTATCTGCTTGCTCAGCTGTTGGACAGGACAAGTTAAAAAAAAAAAAAAATTAAAACAAAAAAATAGAACATTTAAAGCTGAACTAATTAAGTTTTTTTTAGAATTGCAAAAACTTAAAGTGTTGGACATTTTACATTTTTTTGGCCAAACAGCAATATTTTAGTTTATTTGGGTTTCAAATACAATCGGCCTCAATATAGCTCCACATAGATGGTCTGTGTTCTAATTCAGGTCAGGAAAGTTACAAAACTTTGATTAGCAGATGTAAATCTGTATGTAATGTATGAATCACACACAATAGTAATGAATCAAATCAACTAATTAACTACCAGGGAACTACTTTTAGGTCCCACTCCTAATTATAATTGCACTGTTTTTAGCCAAAATCACAAAAGCTTTTGTAGGACATAGTTTCTGCAGAGTGGCTGGAGTTCAAGAGAAATTGACCTCTGAATTGAGTGCTGGACTGGCGTGAAGCAACCTGCTCTCCTGCTAGCTTACAGCCCCCATGACCCCAACCTAACCTTTTTGTTGCCAACGCAACAACAATGGCCACCAAATATTGAGGCTATCCAGCCCCCAGCTCAGACACAGAAAACAAAGTCGTACCTATTCGTCTACTGGTGGCTCCATCAGAATGGAGCGGAGCAGGGACCTTGTGGCTTGCCGTAGCAACTTTGCAAGTGAAATGCAATTTTAAGCTTAATTATCTTAAATTATGTTCTCTATCATCAGAAAAATGCTACAAAAAGATGTTAAAAACATAATTTTCACCAGAGTGAGTCTTTTTATTGCATCTTATTTCTCTGTATTCAAGATTTTCTTTACTTTCTGGTTTTAGATAACTTAATTCCTTTAACATTTGAGCTCCAGTGCTTATGCTCTTTGATTTACTGCAACATTTCAACTGTTAACACAAGAGTTCTAGTAGATTCTGAAGGAGAAAAGCGGCTCGTCGTTACATTACGTTACAGGTTTTGTCTTTAAGCGTCAGCGACGACGCTTCAGGTGTTTAAAGGGTTAAAGTGTAAGATGGATGGCGACCCAGACCGAAACCATTGAAATGGTTTCAAAAACATTTGAAATGCTAACAATGACTAACGAAAACAGATTTTAAATGGTTTGAGTCTTTTTAATGAGTCATTTTTTTTGCGTTCGCCGCTGCCCGCTAATCACTAACAGTCATGTCAAATTGCATCATCAATCACAATTTTCGCCCATAATGAATTGTGCGTGCGTGCAGACTGATTGCCCTTTAATGCACATTCAGATCTTTTCCAATCGCCATTTAGGCTGGAAGTGCTTTAAAGCACTAATGCACTGCAGAAAACCAAAAGAGTTCAATACATGATATTTATTATTATTATAAATTCTATATGTGGAAATAAAAAAAATGCTATTATTCAAATATTGAGCTACATTTTTGCAGAAACTATTTACTGGTGTTGGTTTTTCTCTCAAAGCAATTTAAATTCTGCTGAAAGGAAACATTTTTTTTTCTCTTTCACAGACGTATATTTCAATAAGAGGTTACACTGTGTCTAAGGATATCTAATGTCTCTTTGGCATCAGCGATGTGTTACCAGGAAACAGACTTTTCTCCTTTAGAATTATGCTGTAAATGTTAACGGTTATAAAGTTAAAGACAATAAATCTTTTTAAATTGTAGATTTGTCATTATCTATCATTTTGTATGTTTTGGGTTAAAATTTAAACAATCTAAAATGCTTTAATTTAATTAAACTAAATGGATATATTTGTGTTTCCTGAATCAAATGAAAATGCGATTTTTCCCTGAGTGGTGGGAAAGCTTCCAGTGAAAAGTCCCTTTTATTAGGCTGATGTCAAAACGCTGTCATTACAGATAACTCTCCCAAATAAGTCCTCGGAGTTCCCTAAACAAGTGAATAGCTGCAAATCTAAGCTTGTGTGTGTTCCGAGCGCTCCCCAACTGCGCCGCAGCCACATCATTAGTCACACACTCCGTCTCCAACCTGGATGTCGGATCAGAGGAACGGAATCAAGTCTGGAGCACATTTGTCATTATCCAAATAACGACCTCGCTAAGGCAACGGCTGTGTGATCTCCTCTTCAATAAGAATTGGTGATGTGAGCCACACTGAGGCAGAGGAGATGGGATTTTGCTGTGAAGGGAAAAGCAAAAAAAAAAAATAATAATTTGGTTGTAGCATTATGCACAAAAAGACAGAAAACGTCAGCAGCAAACGAGGAATGCTTCAGCGGTAATGATGATAGGTTGGAAAGGAGCTACGGGGGAAAAAGTGGAGCATCCTTTACCACACAGACGCTCATACGGTTTAATGTAACCATTAGGAAGTTAAAGTGAGTTTTCATGGAGTTGCTGCAGTAATGCAGCAGATACCAGAACTCGGCTGCTTTCCAGAAACTAAAAAAGCTGCATGTAAATGTCAAGTTTTATGCTCTCTGTAAGGAAAAAAAAAAAAACAGATTTCCACGTTAAGGATTTTCCCATTAATGAAAACAGCAAATAGTGGATTTGGCTTCAGGTGAGTGAGAACGCAGCGTTAATTTACTCCTTCAAAACAAACGATGACAAATCGCCTTCATTAAGTGGCGCATCAGCAGGATAACAATTTCACTTATGGTAAGTTTTTTGCTGCTGATGAAAACACACATGATTTGCATTTAATTTTTTTTTTTTTTTTTGTCCTTCACACTGCATGACATTTTTCTCCCAGTTCCTACGCCTCTTAATGCATATGTATTTCTGAGCGACACTGAGAGAGTGTGAAAGCTTGCCAAAGCTGTGCGTTGGAGGCCCTTTTCTGTCAAAACTTCACAGCCCAGAAACATTCAACATTAATCTTTTTTTTCCCTCTGATCTAACGGCAGGATACCTCTGGCACGACAAGCTTTGAACCCCCGCTCTTGAAATTGTAAAGAATGTTAAAAAAAAAAAAAAAAAAAAACGAAGAAAGAAAAGCTCTTTTAGGTCTCTGCGCACTAATTTGGACTCTGTCACTGCGTGTTTTACATGTGGGATGTGCGGTTATAGCTTTGGGGGGACTATTCCCAGCCTAATGCCTAATTTAAGTACAATGTGGAAAGGGAATGTTAGTATTTCTAGCCTGTCTGAAAGACACATTTGTGAGCTTTTGTTTTATAGGGATGTCAAAGATTATCAAGCCTTCGGTGTGAAAAAGCAATTTTCAAGAGTTCTTTAAGAAAAAGATTTTCTAATTTGGTTTAAGTTGGAATTGCCTGTAGGTAAACCATTTCCAGAATTATCTTTATGAGACCTGTTACCAGGGTAAAATTAAGGTAATAGGTGTCATTGCTGCTCCTTTTCTTCCGCAGTCTCCTCCACACACAGAGCTGACATTCTGCACAGTTTTATCACAAATTACATGTTATTTTCCGTTAATGAAATTTGAGCTTTGTGTAGGAAGCTCCTCTTTTTTTTTTTTTTTTTTTTTCCGGACGTCAGGGCTCGCGCTGACAGGTTGCAGGGAAAAGCTGACATGATGCAGTGTATGGCGTGTTTGGATTTGAAATTGCTGCCATCCTGCTCTTATTTGGGGCCACAGAAATCCAATTTATAACAGGGTGAAGCTGAGGTGGGATAAGCAAGCGCCAGCCACCATAGTGTTCCATAAAAATCTACACATTCTATTTATAGAAAGTGCCGGATAATCTGGCAGATCCTAATCCGCACACCTTCCTTCATTTCTCTACAACAGATTGCACCTCGCTGTTCGGATTGGTGTAAAACTCATGTTACATTTTGCAAAATATCACATTTTTAGGTTCATGTTGAGAAATATTCTTTCCCAACTGACTTTTTTTCAGATTTGACAATAAATTATTTAATTCAAGAGATATTTACTGTCCAAAATAAGCACCTTGTTTTGAATTGGTGCCATAAATCGTCCATCAGGGACCGAGTCTGTCTCCTGATGTGATTAAGATTTGCCTTTGCTGAAGGAGCAGCCAATATCCTCACAAAAGCTCTTCAGAGAAGTATATTGTCTTCCCATGCTATATATCTCACTTTTGAGGAGCTTGTAGACTGATTTAGGCAAGAAATCTGGCCAGGTGATTAATCTGTCATATTTTAGGCAGCAACGAGAAAGTAAAAAAGAAGAGCTGTCATAAATGTGACTGAGAATGGACCTGCATGAAGATGACTGCATTCTTTAAGGACACAACTCTCTGCCTGGATGACTGCTGCTCCAGAATAACTTATTCCTGGAACTTGTGATTTAGTTATATGTCTTCTTCATCCCAAAGGATCCAATGAAAACTCTGCTTTTTGAATAACTACAATTCTGACAAACTAAAGCGAGCCAAAGAAATTAGGGTTAAAGGTGTGGTGCATTCTGGGTTGAAAGAAATTGTCTATTTTACAAGATATGATAATATTCAGTAGGGAGATAAATACACAACAAACATTTATTTTTTTCTTTCTAGTCGTTCTGCAGCTTTAACCAAAAGGCATAAACCAAATTGAGACAGTGACATGGATTCAGAAGCACATGTACCGTACTTTCGACTCTATGAGACACACTTATTATTATTGTGAATAACAGCTAGCGTGTAGCATTGTCTGGCAGTGGCTGCTTTACAACACGGGAGTTGACGCAGTCACAGAAACTTTTGTTTTAGCCGTATTAGTCTGTTTTTTACCTGTTGCAAATGATATGTTATTGTTAACATGCTAACACGTAGCATTGTTGAGCGGCTTCTTTACGTGCAACTAACAAGTTTGTGTGTTAGCACAGTCACTGTAACTTTTATTTTAGCTGTAGCCTACTAGTCTGTTTTTATGTGTTGCAAACAAGTGTCAATGCTAACGCATTTGACGTGTAGCTGTGTCAACTTGAGGTTTACTAGCAGGGTTGGGAGTTAGTTAGTTACAGTTAACATGCTAACACAGGTAGCTTGTAGCATTATCAGGCTGCGGCTTCTTTACTTGCTACTATATAGCAAGGTTTGGACTGGTTTGGACTTAGCACGGTCACAGAAATGTTTGATTCAGGTGTATCAGTTTGCTTTTTATGCATTCCAAATGTATGTCATTGTTAACATGCTAACACGGCTAGCATATAGCATTTTTGAGCTACTTTACGTGTTACTAACAAGGTTGGGAGTTCTCACAGTAGAAGTAACATTTGTTTTAGCCGTATTAGTCTCTTTTTGTGTCTAACAAACGAGGTAGTCTGTCACTGTGAACTTGCTAACGCAGCTAACATCAACGTTGAGCTAACGTTTTTTTTAATGAACTACTAGCTAACTTATAGCTGTGTCAAACTAGGCGTTATTTGAAACATTGGGAGTTAGCACAATCACAGTAACATTTGTTTTAGCCATATCAGTCTATGGAAAACAAGACTGGAAGTTACAGGCCTTGTGAATATGCTAACAAACAAGTTCAAACAAGAATTAACTCTATTTTTTTTTTATTTCTGTTAATGTGTCGTGAAGTTTTGGGGGCCTTACTTATGACATAAGTTTGAAAATAGACCATTGATTGATGGTGCATCTTACAATTCGGTGTGACCTACACTGTAAAAAGTGAATAAATTAACAATAGTTCTGTAATTTGTGCCTTTTCAAAATATTAATTTGCATCAAATTACATTTTTATGTTGAATACATCATCAATTAAAATTTTTTGTTTGATGAAAAGTAAGAATTTTAAATGTAAAAAATTACAGAACTTATGTTAATTGATCCAATGCTTCCCTTTTTACAGTGTATAGAGCAAAAAATATTGTAATTGTCCTGTATTGTAATGAACTGAGGGAAGCGTTCTTGTTTCTGCAACTTTGCATGCCCATCCCCTCGTTCTCAGTCTGTGCAAGAGTGTGCAGACACATGCACTGCAGGTTTTGTGTGTTAAACACAAGCCGGTCCTGGCAAATAAGCTGCTGGGCCTCAGCAGTGGGGAAAGTGTGTGTGAAGGAAGAGGAGGAGAGGAAGAAGGAGGGCTGGAGACAGGGGAGGAGAGCGCGTTTACACATGTGGAGGAGTTAGTGTGTGTGTCAGCGGGTTTGAGTTCGTAGAAGGAGGAGGAAAGAGCGAAAAGCCTAGATTGAAGTTTGATATGTTTGTTATCCCCCCTCCCTTGTCCCACTTACATGTCCCCATGGAGCCCAGAGAGAGGAGGCAGAATGATGCTCCGAATGTGTGTGCGAGTGCGCACGCTGGGCTCATCTTCATGTGTGAGAGCTCATGAAAAACTCAGCCAAAACAGATCAAGATAAACAGATAAAAAGACAGCTTGAAATAGACAGGAGGAGATGGGCAAGAAGGCAGAGTTTGAGGACGGATGATCTTGGGAAAATCCTACACGCTCATTCATATGCATGCCTGCACTCACTGGTGACTGAGAAAGACCACCAGACACGCCCACCGAACGAAAGAAGGACAAGAGAGTGACATAGAAACTGTGACCAAACAGGCAGTGATCCACTTTTGGACATCTAAATGAGACAAACAAACAAAAAAAGAAGTTAGAGTTTCATCTATGAATTTATTGTTCCTTTCATTTCTAAAGGAGCATGAAGGTTTTTAATTAAAACATTTATATTAGCTGTTAAATTTATTTTCACAAAATCAGAGGTTTTTAAAGATTCTCTTTCAAGAAAAGTAATTTCAAAAGTGAATCATTTTTGCATAGTTTTCCCAAATTTCTAGAATTATTATTATTTTTGAACGTTTTTTAAGGAAAAATAAAGATTGATGGCGACTTGATGTCAAATTTTCAGTTGTATTTGGGAATGATTCTTATGACAGGATCAGATGGGATTTGTTTCCCTGTTATTTTATTGTTTGCAGCATCCTTTACGTCTTAATGACTGTTACAGTTGGGAAGGCATTGACCAGGTGACATCTAGCCTTTCCTTATCTTTCAGCCGTGTAACTGCATCTATAAGTTCAGAAATCTGGCACTTTGCATTTCTGCACATTCATGCAAACATCTCCAAAGATAAAGAGCCTGAAGAGGCAAACAGCTCCAAATCCGGCTTTGTTCCAAACCCATTTTCCAATCTCTTGTAGGGTTTACCACATGGAGAGTGAAGATAAAGGACAAAAATGATTCTAAAGACTCTTTCTTGACACTTTTTGTAAAATGTTATGCTGAGAAATGATTGTGGTATTGATAGAATGTACGTTCTAAAGTTGTGACGTGCATGAGGTGAAGACTCGGGTCACTGTGGAGGTCAAAGACACTGACAGAGTGGGCTGTAATCCACCTTCTCCTGCTTTTGTGCATCAGTTTATGGATTTGAGTTTGCACAACTGTACATACGGACGCAGCAGTTGATGTGCTGTGAGATATTTTTACAGTTCAAAGACCCACTCCAATGACAATGGTGTTTTTATCGTGTTCTTGGAGCATTTTTCTCATGATGGAGGACATAATTAAAGAAATTTAAATTTATTTCTTTAATAAAATTGTGATGCAGTTGAAATTGGCGAGACCAAAGTCCCCCCATCCCACTCTATTCTGATGTCTCCACTTGCAGACAAACAGATCCATGAACATCTCTGTTTTCCTCGTCTGAGCTGGAATCTGGATCAGAACTGTAAAGTGGGATGGCTCCAGTATTGCTTGACATTTCTCTTGCACTAGTAATGTTAGGTTGTAAAACATTTTAAACAAAGAAATGATGGGATATCAACGAAGAGTTACTCCTGCGCCTACAGTCAAAACTCAGAGGGGAATTTTCTGCCAAGTGTTTTGTTTTTGGGCATCTGGGATCTGCCCTTTTGGGGAGGGGTACTGTGAGGACTATGGGCTTTGGCTTGATTTTTATCAGTCATGTCATGGGTTTTGGTCACATTCTGTTTTGAAGTGTCTGTTGTCAGTTTTTCCTCTTCAGGTTCTCTGTTCTGTCCTGTTACTGTTTTGGTTCTCCATAGGTTCTTGTCAGGTTTCAGTTTATTAATTAAATGCTTAAGTGTCTGCCACCAAACGCAGCATTTGGGTCCTCCAACAACACTTCCTGAAAATGTCTTAGAAAACAACACAGTTTTTTTTTTTATTTTGACTAAAAACTACATAATCCTAACTGAGACCACTGGGAACCATTTGAAGATAGAAATAAATACATATATAGTTGGAGTTGGACTTTTAAGGCAGGCATGTCTAAAGTCTTTCATTCAAATTTGTCTTGGCCTGCAGGTTTCTGTCATAAAATCAATAACATACAGTAACAGCCTCAACACTTTCCAAAAACTGTGTGTAAAGTTTGGCTAAATTCTTGTTGTAGGCTATTGTAAACCCGTGCCGACACTGTCTCTGGACCCTTTTCTAGCTCATTTCCCAAAAATCGCCTATAAACAAAATGAACACATTTGTTTCGCTGATCAAATTACTGTGGTTTGTACTTTCAAATAAGATAAATATTTATGTAATTTTCTTATCATTTTTAAGTTTACATTTAGCATTTAATTGTGAATAAAATGTAATTTCATAAAAACTCAGATTTAATGTTAAAGGTTTTTTGTTCAGACAGGTTTATTACTCTATTTGATTTTTGGTCTTCGAAAATGAATTTCACAGAAATATTGGTAAAAAAAGTACTTAGATTTATGTCTGTTCTGTGTGAACTAAACACATCCAATTGCAATGAAAGGTTCTTAATCCCTTGAACTGTCTTCTCAACCAAATGTTGGGGAACATTTAGAAAACATGCTTTTAAAAATATTGATTTTGTGTGTTACTCCTTGAGGTACGGAGCCCCTAGAAGGACATAGAAGAAAAAAAATTGAAGTAAAAAAATCTAGTTACTGACTGATGTGCAATAGATGTTATCTGGTGCGCACCAGTTTGTATTTTTTGAAACAATTTTTTACCTCAGTTTTTTTAAAAAAAACCTTTTTTTAAGTTCTTTCCTAAAAAAGTAAGTAAAAAAGTTGTGCACACCAGCTACTAACCAGATTTCTTTTCTAAAAATTAAAGTAAAAAAAAAATCTAGTTAATTATTTATTTTTAGGCAACTATTTATTAATTAGGGGCTCCGTACTAAGGCAATAAGCAGCAGGTAAAAAAAACATTTTTTTTGCTGATTTTTTTTTTTTTTTGGTTTGTTTTATTTTTTGGGTAGTTAAAGGGTTAAATGGTTAATTTCCTTCTAAAACGGAGAAGCTCCAACAATTGTTCTGCCTCTCCTGGTGGGTGTGCCATAGCATTACACTTTACTCCAGAAGAAGAAAATATGAGCAAAAAATAAAAGTTTTAGACCACAAATGGTTACTTTAAAATATATTTCCTTTAAAATTCATGCCGGTGAGTTTTTAAAGATGTTTATTTAATCAGCAATGTATGTTTTGGTCGACTGAGCGTTAGCATTAGCCATCCTATTGGAATTTCCATGATATATTAGCATTAAGCAAGCGGACTTTAGAATTTTGCGCTAGGTTGATCTCTACTGTTATGGATCGATTTTTGTTGTGTTAAATCGCTTTAAATAGATTAGTCGATTTTGTCAACCAGCCCCAGTTTTTACCTCAACAAATGTTTAGAAAAAGTTTGGAGACCACTGGTTTTAGGGTTTTAATAAAAAAAGGAAAATTATGCTTTTCATAATGCAAAAGTGGAATTTATTCAACCACTGGTTCTGCTGCCTCTCTGCTAGAAGGTTATCCTTAAAGCAGGACGTGTAATGAAGGTTACTACAATCCTCAGAAGGACAACCCTGTCTATTCCCAGTCTACACAGCACTACTCTGCATCAGCTCAGGGTTGGACTCTGTTGACCAAGTTCTGGTCTTGGCACAGACTGCTTTGAACTATTATTCAAATGATCCTCATTACCACACTGAAAGCCAGTAAACATTATATTCTGGCTCCAGGCTGCTTGACACAAATCTCTGACTTCAGCTGCATTCAGCAACTTTTCAAGCAGAAATCCAAAGCTTGTCACATTTGTGAAAAGGTTGCAGCCCCATTTTAATGCAATATACAGTAAATTATAGGTTTCTGTAATAATTGCTTGTCTGCATGCCAAGGCTCCAGATTCCTTTTATGCTGACAAAACAATATTTCTGCATTGGTCTTTTCATCTGAGGTAAAAGAAAAGCAACCCAGCAAGTAGAAATAAGATTTTTTTTCTTTTACTTCTTTGTATTTAGAAATGTGCCTCTTTTGTCCCACAAAATACAGATTTGGAAAAATCTAAAACGTATTTTTAACCCTTTGATACCTGAGACGTGATCAGTGGCACTGAAACACATATTCTTTAACATTCTGTAACATTTCAACCATTAACGTTATCAGCGTAGCCAGTGGATTCTCTCTTCAGAATCTACTGGAATTATGTTTATTGTGTTAATGGTTGAAATGTTATAAGTAAATCAAAGAACATAAACTCTGGAGTTCAAAAACACAATGTTCAGGGATGTGGAATTTGGCTTTTGATTAAGCATCATGCTAGCTGTTCATAGCAAATTTAGACATTTTTCCAGTTTTTAGGTTTGCTTGGAGTTTAGCTATTATTTCAGTGTTATGCTAAGTGTTTGTCAAAATTGGAATTTTAAGTTCATTAGCCAAACTTGGAGTACAGCTTTTATTTCCGCATTAAGCTAGGTGTTCTGGCAAAATTAGACATTTTTCCAGTTTTTTAGGCTCACTTGGAGTTTAGCTATTATTTTAGCATTATGCTAGGCATTTTGGCAAAATTGGACATTTTCAAGTTCTTTAGGCTAACTGGGAGTTTAACTATGATTTTAGCATTATGCTAGCTGTTTTTGCCAAAATTAGACTTTTTTTTGTTCTTTAGTCTAACTTGGAATTTAGCTGCTGTTTTTATGATAACTGTTTTGTCAAAATTTGACTATTTTAAGTTCTTCAGGTTATCTCAGAGTTTAGCTGCTATTTTAGCATTATGCTAGCTGTTTTGGTAAAATTCGACTTTTTTTTTGTTCTTTAGGCTCACTTGGAGTTTAGCTATTATTTTAGCATTATGCTAGGCGTTTTGGCAAAATTGGACATTTTCAAGTTCTTTAGGCTAACTGGGAGTTTAACTATGATTTTAGCATTATGCTAGCTGTTTTTGCCAAAATTAGACTTTTTTTTGTTCTTTAGGCTAACTTGGAATTTAGCTGCTGTTTTTATGATAACTGTTTTGTCAAAATTTGACTATTTTAAGTTCTTCAGGTTATCTCAGAGTTTAGCTGCTATTTTAGCATTATGCTAGCTGTTTTGGTAAAATTCGACTTTTTTTTTGTTCTTTAGGCTCACTTGGAGTTTAGCTATTATTTTAGCATTATGCTAGGCGTTTTGGCAAAATTTGACTTTTTCAAGTTCTTTAGGCTAACTGGGAGTTTAACTATGATTTTAGCATTATGCTAGCTGTTTTTGCCAAAATTAGACTTTTTTTTGTTCTTTAGGCTAACTTGGAATTCAGCTGCTGTTTTTATGATAACTGTTTTGTCAAAATTTGACTATTTTAAGTTCTTCAGGTTATCTCAGAGTTTAGCTGCTATTTTAGCATTATGCTAGCTGTTTGGCAAAATTTGACTTTTTAAAGTTATTTAGGCTAACTGGGAGTTTAACTATTATTTTAGTATTGTGCTAGCTTTTTGGCAAAATTAGAAATTTTTCCAAATTTTTTTGTCTTTTTTTAGCATTCAGTTCATATTTTAGCAAGCTATCAGCTTCAGCATTTTCAGCAATTAACTCATTTTCAGCAGTCACATTCAGCTGACACCATTCATGTTTGCATTATCACAGGTAATGCTATATATCTAGTTATTGTTATATTAATTAATATGAAGACAGAAAAATTAAGAACAGTTCATTTATGTCTATGAAGGTACAAGTATCTTTAAATACCGCACATCACATCATATTTACTTACTATTATAGAGTAGTAAAAACTACCAAAAAGTTTTTTTTTTTTAAAGTCTTTTCCTGACTATCTTCTTGTATGCCTTCTGGTCATCATCTCATGTTCTTGCTTTCCTCTCTCCATCTTGCTTCTTTCAGTCTCTTTTTTTTCCTCTCCATTCTTTGTTTTTTCTCCTCCCCTCCTCTCTCATTTCTTAGAAGAGTTTTAATTAGCTGGTAGCCTGAGGTCAACCTCTGCTCTTCACACTAGAACACAGCACACACACGAAAACACTCCCCCCATTTTGCCGTGATGGTGTGTGTCTGCGTGTGCTCGCACACATTCGGGTTTTGACAAGCAGAATTGATTTCCGCCACTTTACTCCAACATCAGACAAATGCTCTGGTTTCTCGCTTTAATGCTGAGAGCTGGAACTCCCATGATGCTGAGCAGAAATATTACATGAAGAGTGTGTGTTTGTTAAGAGTGTGATATAGGACGGAATGCATAACTTTTGGAAATAGAGAAGTGTGTGAATGGTTGAGTCTGTGCGTGAGTGCATGAAGCCTTGGGTGATGTGTTTGAGTGCATGAGTGTGGAGTCTGCAGATCTCAGGAGGTTTTTAGAACTTGTGACATTAGCAGTGACACAGAAGAAGTGAATCATTCCTGTTTCTTGCTGCACATCAATACACTCGTATCCTAACAAGCGTAGGAAAAAAAGAGCAGAGTTCTCTTTCAATTTAATGAATTTTTTATTCGCACTTTTTATTTTAAAATCATCAGCTTTGAAAAAAAGTCTTGTTTTTGTGACTGACTGCTGCAGGGAGGAAATAAATGAACTCTCTGTGGAGTTGGACTGGTGGACTCACTTGTTAAGGAAGTGTCTTTGCTCCCAAACGTGGAGTCATGCACTCTGCACGTCTTTGTTGTTTGGAATTCAGAGCATGTCATGGGTTTATGATTTTTGTTCTGCTGCCTACCTATCTGCAAATATATCTCTGGCAATGCGCATGCTTGGCTGAGAGTACATATGTGTATTTGTGTGTGTCTAACACAGCGAGAGACAGACACACAAACACACAGCAGAGGGGTTTTCATTAGACAGCATATGCAGGAGATTGTGGAAGAGGTGCAGGAGTCAATACGGAGGATTTTCTAGTTACAGGACTATCAGCAGGAGGCGGCACTTCAATCTGTGCAAACACACACAAACCCACACACAACATTACAGCACACATGTAGATGCACAAAAGGCTCATGACAAAAAAAAAAAAAAAAAAAACGTAATGGGTTTTAACCAGGCTTTGCAGCAGCATGGATGTTCACAAACCAACAAAAACAAACACGTCCTGTGACAGAGAAACCACTTTAGTTTGGTTATCATGAGTGAGAAACTTCTTTCTTTTACCAGAAAAGTTGACGAGAGATCAGTGTAAAAGACTTGGAGGGACATAGTATCAGATATCTCATTAATAAAAAACCCCGAGCATACCTGACCATGAGTTGATTCTGGAGTTTTTTTTACCCGATGTCTCTTCAAAACATATAAAAGTTGTGGTGCCCTGAATCCATTTCATTCACAGCAAAAAGCTTGTTTTTAACACTGTATGCTGCTTCTGATGTTGCAGGCAGCATTCTGTCATTCCATCTGCAGCAGATGTTGATCAAGATGAGTTCCAAGTAACTCTGAGGCCTAATGCCAGTCTGATACCCAAAAAAGAAATCCAGTCACCAGCAGAGCCTCTGCTTGGTAAACAGCAGACGCCGGTGTAAACCGTATTTTCTGACATAAACGTCTGACATAAGGGGCATCGTCAATGAATAGTTTATTTTCTAACCCATGTCATATATAAGGCGCAGATCGGAACACTTTTAGCTAATGTTAGCTACATTAGCGTGTTCATAACACCTGTTACGTCCAGCAGTGTTCGCGACATGTAAAAAACACAGACTGAAATCGTCACCACAAATGTTATCAGGGCAATCAACGTTAACATATGTGATCGATTAAAAAAATTACAATTAATAAATATTAACACTAAGTAATTACACTCCGTGAATCAACAATCCGGTTCACATTTCCAAGGTGTGCATTAATTTCTGATAATGCTCATGTCGTGGAGCATTATCCCGCTTATAACATCACTTACAAAATAAGTAAATGTTCAATCGATATCTGGTACTATATTGCTATTTTTTAGGTTTAGATTGCTTTTTCACAAAAATCGGACTGTTAGAGAGGTTTTGCTGCCTGTTGTCATGGTAATACGTCAATGCGTCGTTGAGCACCAGAGACCTCGACTGCATTAAAGGACAGCAATGTTAATGCTGATGGGTTCAGTGAAGCATCAGTTCAGAGAGAAAGTTCACGTCTTACTGTTTGTTTTTGTCCAGAAGATGAAGTAAAAGTTTGTTTTGAAGAAGTCTGCAGATTGTGACCACACCCATCCACACCCAGCAGCCAATCAGAATCGAGTATTCATCTGCACCATAGTATGAGTTCATTTAAAAGGCAGGAACAATGTTTGTTTCTTATGGTTGTTTGTCAGCATCTCTGTTTTCTTGCAGTAATACTGGAGACATAAAAATCTTTCGAGTTCTGCTTATCTTACCGTTGACGTGTTTTGTGCACCCAAGTTACTTTTCTGGGTTAACACTAAATAAAAAGGAGGGATAACATTTTCTGCCTGGCCAGTTTTTGTACAAAATTTACCTTGTAAAACATTGAGATCAATCTTAATCAATCACAACCCAAAAGTGTGACTAATCTGGTTAATTTTTTTAATTGATTGACAAAACTAAACATTATGCTACGTTCATAAAAAGTGAGTTCTACAGTGCTTAAATAGTGCTTTTGCCAAACCATCTCTGTGAAGCAGCAAAAGCTACTTTGCTGAGGCAATCCCTTCAAAGACCCAACATTTAACAAGCTCTTGTTGCATTATTTCTTACTATGGAAATCATGAAAGAGTATTTCTGAGTATTTCTTTATTAGAATCATGTTGGATCAGGAGCACATAAAAACTCAAGGTTTGTGGCGCAGCAACTGCTGGCAATTTTCCTGCTTCACTCCATTCTAAAGCATCCATTTACAGACAAATAGATCCATTAACGTCTTAATTTTCATAATTTGACCTGTCATCTGGTTCAACATTTTACGACTGGATAGCTCCGATATTGGCTCATTTTTTTAATTTTTTTTTTTTCGCTATGCTAATGTTAGCTTGGGGTATTGAGGGGCTGTAAGCTAGCAGGAGAGAGTGGAAAGAAAGGAATGATGGGATATCAATGTAGGGTTACATCCGGGCCACAACCCAGAGGAAAATTAATGATAAACTCCTGCCTCTCTGAAGAAAATATGCATTAAAACCAAAACAAGCTTTTAGATTGTGGCTAAAATTGGCATAACAATAATTAAAAGATCTCTGGAAATGATTTTACAATAGACAAAAAAGATACATTTGGGTCAGGACTTGAAGGCCTAAAGCGGGGGTCTTGGACTTGCAGCTCCAGAACCATATGTGGATTTTCCGCCCTCTTTTGTGGCTCTTTAATTGAAGAATCATTACATGTTTTCAATAAAAAAAATACAGATTTTTTTAAACTACACGTTGCAAAAAAAAAAAAAACAGTCAGATAGGTTTACTGTAGTTAAAAATGTTGATTTTTCTGTACCACAGAAAGCACAACCAGATTTTATACTTAAGGCAAACTGGAATTTAAGGCAGATGATTTATTTTTAAGCAAAATTGAAGTATTTTAAATGAGTCGTATAGGTCAAAAAAAAGAAATCAGATTCACTTAATTAACTTAGTTGATTTAATTTTAGTTAGATTTACAGATTTTTGGCTGAGATCCACCAATAACGGTAAATTAAGCCATGTACAGTTTTTTTTCTTCAATCCCTCAAGACATCACACTACCTACAGCTACATTTGCCTCTTTGACATGATCCTATGTGACACAGAGTCTTTTATTTTGAAAGGAAGTCGTGCGAATGTTTGTCAAAATGTATGGGTAGTTTTGTGTTAAAAAATTGAAAACATTTAATTTATGTGAAAACAAAATTATATTTATCATATTTGTGACACTAAATACAAATCTTTGTCTTATTTTTTCAGAGTGTAGTTAGAGTTTGTGACTCCTTGAGGTCAGTAAAAATTTGACCTGAATGGCTCTTTAAATGTTGAAACCCCCAGCCCTAAAGTGCTTTATATTCACACATTTACACACTGATGGCGGGTTCACTGTCTTCCACTGCTGCTAAGCTTTAACAACCAAAAGCTTTGACATTTGGGGGCGCAAGGCGAGGTCCGATTAAAAAAAAAAAAAATCAACTGATTAATTTGAAGGAAACCCTTTTCTTTCAGCACATGTTAAAGTGAAGTCAAACTTCTTTTACTCTATTTTAAGTCAGCTAAATCCTTCCTCAAGGCCACATAAGATAGTTTTCAAAAAGCAGGGCTTTTGTTTCAAACCTGTGAGCTTTCACTAAAAAACAACCAGTTATCTAAATCCTGGAGAGGCCCAATGCCTCAATGCAGGTTTCAAAAACAAGAAGTGACCTTTTGTTTATAATTGGATATCTTACATTATTAATTATGATCCAAAACTTGACAATTATAAGGATATATCAAGATAGGTCTATCCAAATGTAGAGAGACTTCTGCTGAAAACAAACACTTTTTTCTAGTTATTCCATCCTCTTTTTTTCATTTAGAAAGTCTTTAAAATAAAGTTCAGCAAAAATGAAATTGAAAAAGTTAAGTCATTCATCTCCGCACAAAGAAATAATCTCTGTATTGAAGGCAGTTCTTTGTGGCTGCTCTAACTGTGCGCTTGTTTACTTCATCTTCTCACCTCATTTCACAATACACTTCTTTTTGCTCAAATAAACTCGCCGCAGTTTTCACTCACAGACCCTTTCCTACACAAAAGCATCCTCGCGTATTAATACTTTTGGATTTCGCAGACTTAGTGGCAACAAAGAGAGTCGATTTTATTGAGGACGATCAGCTGTTGTGCTTCTTTTTTTATAATAATTGCTGGGTGAAACTGTTTTCCTCTTTGCATGAACAAGATGCAGAATATCATCAACTCACACATAATCCATTCTCCCCTTTTAAAAGTTCCGCTTTAATATCATTTAGTGTGTTTATGAGATTTACTTTAATACTCTTTCCCATCTTTTTGAAATTTCTCCATGAGCTATGACTCAGAAATTATGAAATCATGAATAAATGATCGCCTTCTTTTTATATCTGAAAAAAAGGAGTGAATTTCTGTGGCTTCCAACACAAGACTGATGCTCTGTTTCTCAAAGTGATGAAACCATTCAAAGTCATGATTCTGGGGTTTTTTTATGACTTCACTGTTACATCAGATGCAAACATTTTTGCTGTCCTGTGCATCATTTATGCCTGCTCCAAATAATTTAGGCTGACACTTTCATTATCCTTCAGAACTCCTCTAGGTCTGGCAGAGTTTGAAATAATTATGAGTCAAGGTGCATTTGTAAACACGGACCAGTGAATCCTGCTTCTCCACAAAAAGATCAAGGTTTATAAATAAAAACAGGAACTATTGCTGTTCGTAAAACTCCTAGAATATAGAATGAATTCCAACAGTTTAACACAAGCCTTAATCAAAGGGATTTCCCTTCTCTGTGTGAGTTCAAAATCTTTTTTCTTTTTTTTTTTTTTTTTGAGCCTCCAACCACAAAAACTGCCAAGATCACAGTGCAGCCACGGTCTTTGTTCAAAGCACCTCCATCTTCAAACTGACTCATCCTGGCTTAAATCCTTCTAGGAAAATGTTATCTGGCAGTGAAAACACATCCACTTCCTTCCTTCCTTTCTTTCTTCCGTACCAGCAAAAACAATGAAGCAGGTTGGCAGATGTGCTGTGTTCGGGGTTCGAGTTACTTCAGCCGCTTCATTTCACATCACTATTAAAAAGCCAGCCAGTTTGACATTCTTGGATGCTTCATTTATGACTCGCTCGGCTCTAAGTTGACTCTATTCTACAGACGTAGCAGAAGCGTGATGACTGGAAACTGGAAACGCTCTGCAGACTGGCTGGAAACTGTCTGGAGGTCATAATTCAACAGTTTTGCATCTCTATATTGAAAGAAAACCAATTTAAACTTTGAAATAGTAAAAGGATGAAATACGCCTCCACAGTGCAATAACAGCACAATAAATGAATCAGGAGTATGAAGCCACTTTGTCAAAAACTATGCAACACTCGTCTCACAGCCTGTTATTTGAGAAAAAAAATACTTTTTTTTTTTACTTTTAAACATATGAGTTTTTCACACAGAAAGCTAAATTGATCATTAAGCCAAACCTTCTCTAAGAATAACTTTCTATTCTTGAGCAGAGGGGATCAGATTTAACAATCTGTGTTCACAAAGCCTCCATTCATGCTCTTCCCTCACGTGTGTGCAGCCATAAGCCCGGCCAGGAATCCTGGTTGGCTGGTAATAATGTGGCCTGTGTTTGGGTTGGAATGGAAAAATATGTGACTTCATTAACTTGACATTCCCAACTTATTTTGAAGATTGCAACATAAAGCCTGAGACTGTTACAGGTGACTAAGAGTAGGAGAAATTCCTCTGGATCGACCAGGACAGAATATAAGAGCATATATACACCATAGTCTCATACGGCGGACTGGATAATGGGGCGCTGTTCCGGCCCCAATGGGCAGACCTGGCAAAAGTCTAGGGGGGAAAACCAAAAATGGGACCATAACAAAAACTGTAAAAAGAAGGGAAACAAAGAAACTGTGTCCTGAAAAGAAAGGGAAAAACAATCAGTGTGTTGGTTAAAAAACAAAAAGACAAGACAAAAGGAATTGGAACCTTAGCCAAATGTAAAATAATTCAGGGAGACTGCTCACCCAGCCATGTCGATCATCGGAATCAGTAGCCGAACCAAAACTACCTCAAGAAAACAAATAAACAAAGCCAGGAAACTACCAAGGTCCAACCCCAAACTAAAACAACAAAACCCAGCAGTGTGAGACTGCTGAGGACAAAGAGAACAAAAAAAAAAAAAAAAAAAAAAACAGCGGGTGTCAACTAAGGCACATTCGCCACACCTCCCAGGTGAGCAGAAGGAGTGGATGGAAAAAGGTACAGCAGTAGCAGCAGGACGTAACAGCGCATTAGGTGAGACAGAAGAGTCAGAGAAACTCAGACTTTATTAACTGCGTTCACAGTAACTCTAGGGCTATGTCCAAATTCCCACCCTAACCCCTGACTACTAAAATCTATATAGTGTTGCACTATCGAGTTCCCTGGATTTTAAAAGCAATTTCACTCAGCCTACATCAGCAAGCGTTTCTGTCTGGACCTGATCTTCTCTTTCTGACCCTATTTCATCTCTAATTGTCTGCCGCCTGCCCTGACCCTTGCCTGAGGGTCTGACAACTCTAGTCTCTTCTAGAATGATCCCATTCTTGTGAATAACTTCTGCTTGTCTGACCCTGATTTAGCTTTGTGGACTTTTAGCTGGGCTTAGTTTCTGTCTGAGCTAATAAACCTTTGATAAAATACATAAAAATATCAAATAAAAAACAGGCTAATGTTATTTATAGACCAAACATTCAGATAGTGTCATGTAACTCTAAAAATCACTATACAACTCTAAGCAAAATCATAATTATTCCATATGAAAGAGGCTCCATATTTTAAGAAGCACTATTGATTTAAAAAATATTTTTTTAAGTGCACCATGTTGCAGAAAATATGATAACTTTAGGAATGGAGTATAAACTCCTGTATGGAGAAATAAGCTAACATTTATTTTTTGTTTCATGCGAGTTCCTATACTGTGTGAGGTTCAAACTAAATTAAAATTATCTCAAGAAAGTGATCCAAATAAGTTTGTTACAAATATTTTTTATGAAATTTTTTTTTTATTGTTCAGAACAGACTGGTGAATTCCAACCTTGAATCAGAGTTGATTGTTCCTAGTTAAAGCTAAAGTTCCAAAGAGAAATATCCGGATTCTTTCTGAACGTCAAGGACTGCATCAGTGTGTGAAATGAAAGGTGGAGTGTTGCATGAGGTAAATACTTCTATACTGCTTTACTACCTCTGCAGAAGGCCCAAAGCACTTTACAGTCACAGACCCTTTTAACCATTGACACACACATTCACACACTCTGCTGCCTAACACTACTGCCTGTTTTAGACTACAGATGGACTTTTTTTGGTGAAAAGAGTTAAAATTTTACAGCGACTGGACGATTTTTCTAAAAGTCGACATTGGTCAGTGAACAATATGGAGGTTATGCTGTCGCAGTCCAGTGACAGGCGGGTGCCAGGAAGGCAGGGGGGGTCTTCAAAGTCCCCAAAATCGTCTGATGATCAGCTGATTTCAGACACACCCCTGGTTTCATGTTCTGATCATACTGCCTTTGAGAAGGGGAAGAATCTGTGTTTGGGCTTAGAAACCATACGGTGGCAGCTGGGTACTCAACAAGAGCTGCTGACACGGAAGTCAACTCTGACCAGTGGTGCAGTAGGCCCACATTTATATACCCCTGGGCTACCTGGGGTATATAAATGCTGGTGGTGTTCCATATGGATGCCTGCCATCTGGAGACATTTACTCATCATCCAATCAGAACTGTTGCCATCTGGCTGTCACCATCCTGTGGTCGCCAAACTGTCAACTGATTTTGTAATGGCATTGTGACTGACCGATGCCTGTCGATGACTTTCAAACAATCGGGTGGCGGCGTGAAGTCTTGATTCTGTAGATGTCTCCCCATCACCTCATCACGTGTAGCAAATGAGAACTGGACTGAGTGACTCCTCCCACTTGGGCCCGATCCGAATACTCCCCTTCTCCCTTCCCCTTAGCCTTCCGCCTTCGTTTATCTCTCCGTGCTTGCTCTAAACGGAGTGTGGTAAAAAAATATTTCCGACGTGAGTTTCGTTCAGTGACGTCAACAAAATCACCGGTAATCTAGCGTTAGCGCGGAGCTTCCAGCGCTCCTATATACATTACAACAGCAATTTTATAAATGTAAAGAGGTCACACTGCAACATAAAGTTATTACTTACGTTTAAATGTAAACATCTGTGGGTCAGAGAGCACCAAAGTGAAGAAAAGCGCTTCGTAGCGCGGCGCGGTTTACTCTCGCGATAGCAGACTTTGGACCCCTCTGTTTGGAGTGTGAAGCGTAAAAAATAACAATTACGGACACAACTTTGACTTCAACTGCCACTTCAAATCAAGGGGAAGGGCTAAGGGGAAGTGAGAAGGGGAGCTTTCGGATCGGGCCTTGGTGTTCTGAACAGGAAGTACTCACTGGCTCCATTATATTTGTCTGTAACAACAACCCCCTCCGTTTTTTTAAAAACATTTTCTGGATAATTAAACATTTTTAATGATATTTTGTTATAGTGCAAGTTTCCTCAATAATAATAATATGTGGTCTTATGTCCAACGTTAAAAACATTTGACTGAAGTGGAAGGGGTGTAGTCTTTCAACAAACTCACTCCGGATTGGTGACCATTTCTGGTTCCAACACGGCGTTGTCTGTGTTGCAACAAAATATTGACTGAATTGGTTTCCTTTTGTTGGAACCAGAAACAGATTTGCTGTGGGTGCTGTCACACTCAACCAGTCCAGTTATCAAATACAGTCAATGGCGCCGACCTATAACAAGTAATATGTAGTTCAGGACGCTTTGACACATGGGCGGGAACCAAACCTGCAATCATCCAATCAGGGGTCGATGGCTCTAACCAAGACTTGGACCGCTGCAGACCAGACTGCTGTCTGGTCATAGAGAGCAGTGGGGTGGGGATTGGGGTGGTGGGGGGGTGGTGGGGTGGGGGCTGTGGCTACCCTGAGATAATCCAAGTTAACTGACGCATGGCAGTCATCAGACTCCAGACTGCAGTCTCAGATGGAGCATGACTGAAGCTGCTGCTCACTGACCAGCGGCCTTTACCAACACATCAGTGCATCTCTGTCCTCCACCGAAAGGGATTTCAGCTTCATTTGTTTTTAACTAGACGGGGGACGGACGCTTCAAATGTTTGTGGAATCGAATGTGCGCTCTTGATACAAGATGCTGGAATGAATTCAACTAATTGTTACTGCACTTTCAAAATATTTAATGGTTGCTTTTTACATATTGCTTTACATAAGTACCACTCAAACTATATTTTCATTAATCGTAAAATCCTTCTCAGCGATCTTTTAATTATGATGATGTTGTTTTTAGCCAAAATCTAAAAGTCTGTGTTTTTTTCAGACATATATTCTGCAGAGCTCACTAGAAATTCATTTTTGGACTGTTGGTGTGGAAGTTGGCCTCACTAATTTCCCAGAATTCTTTTCTTTGCAGTTTTTCGAGCTAGCTTATAGCCCCACAATAGAACAAGCTAATATAAGTATAGAAAAAAATATATATATATCTGAGCTATCCAGCTGTAAAGTTTTGAGCCGTATGCCAGTTAAGACGAGGAAAATGAAGACGTTACTGGATCTATGTGTCCAGTGGAGCAGAGACAGGAGACTTTGGCAGCTGCTGCATCGCAAACCTGAGTTTTAATCTTAAATTATTTCATATATATCCTCCACGAAGAGAAAAATGCCACATGAACATGTTAAAAACATGCCTGTTTTCATTGGAGTGGGTCATTTACCGTTTTATGAACACTTTCTATTGTTGCTAAATCATGATTAGTCAAGAGAAAACCTGTGATAGACTCAAATATAGGAATACAAAAAGCAGGATTGAAAGAAAGTTAAGACAAATAAACTTTAACAAAACATGAAAAAAACCAAGAACAGAACTCCAGAACTGCAAACCAAACCCAGAAAAAACAGAACCGGACACACAAAAACAAAGAGAACACTTAACAGAAACAATGACGGCTGTGGACGTCTGTAGGTCAGAACCTGCTGTACTTAAAACTGAGGAACTAAAAGCCGAAATGCTGAAGAAGTAAATAAATAAAAAAAAAACGTCTAAAATAAATAATAAATAATAAAACTGACGGATCAATCAGACAAAAGTTTTCCGTTTCATTTATTTTTTATCTATAAATTTAAGCCAATTCAAACTGTTGCTATGTGCATCACTTAAATACGTTTGAGTATATCATAAATGACCAAACAGAGGAGTATGTTTTTCCTGCGAGGGCCGGGGAGGTCAGAGCAGCCCATGCTGCTTCAACAAGTTCTCTAAATTGCCAGACAAACACGTTGTCAGCTTTGCCCTTTAGAACAGCTTGTTTAAGCATTCCTCGATCTGATGCATCATCACTTCAACTTCTCAAGAAAGCTAATAAAACCGAGTATTACTATGTGTTTGAGCCTCGGTGATTAAACACTTTTTATATTCAGGCAGAAAAATTGCACGAATGTTGTAGTTTTGATAGTTGAGAATTTTAATGAAGCTTGTTAAAAAGACAACCTTTGTCATTGATTAAGAGTCAACGGAGGGAAAAAAGCAGAGCAGAGGAAAACGGAGCAACACTTTTTAGTTCCTGTTAGTATTTACAGGAATAAATATTTTAAGTAAAAGAAAATACAACAGTCAGCAACAGAAGAGGAAGTCCTGATCTCACTTGTTGTGAGCTCAGTTCTTCCTGAAGTTTGATTTGATCTGTTTATTTCAGGCATTGATTGTATACAGTGCAGGGATGGTTTCTGGATTAATAAGAAATAGTATTCTGATTCAAATCAATGAGTATTACATATATATTACATGATGTGTGATTGATGTTACTGTTAAAAAAAAAAAAAAATTGCATTTGATCTGGTCAGAACCAGATTACATTACTATGCAGAACGGTAAAATTAAGTAACTAAGTACGGGCGGGATTATATAAATTCTTCCCACTCCTTTTCAAGCAATCAATTAAACTCTACTAGTTAATAATTATTCTATCTAATAAATCAAATGTCACATAAGTGTGACTGTTTTGTTTGTTTTGCATTTTGAGTTTGAAAAATCTGTTTTGTCCTGTATTTTTCATAATTTATGCTTGAAATCAATCAATACAATATCACACAAATATATAAAACTCATTACTGAAACAAAGAAATATATTAATTTAAGATATATATATTTAAATATAAACAACAGGTTTCTTTTAAAAAGTAAAAGCATTTAAATGTGTCATGTATAGCTAATTAGTTTGTATTGTGATATGAAAAAACTTTATATAAAGTGAATAAATGCTTTCAGTCGTTTTTTGCCGTTAGACTTACAAAACACTTTTGAGTCACATTAGATTCATTAAATATGATGATATTTATCAAGAAGAGTTTTATTTATTGCTTGACAAGGACTGGAAAGAAGCACATTTATATAATCCCAACCATACTGCGTTTGTTTATTTTTAGATTTGTGTCATAGTTGTCGTATTGCGGTCTTGATCAGATTGAGTGCAGATTTTTTTGCTGAGTAACACAATTATTATTTATCCTTTAAAAATATTTAATCATATCAATAACAATAAAATGAATTGCAAATCATAGATTAATCCAGAAGTCATCCCAACACGTTGCAGATCAAGTAATTAAGTAAAAAACATGGTTATTATTACTGTTTATGCTTTTATTGGAGATGTTTTTGTTTTCAAGATTTTAAAAACTCAAGCAATCCATGACTCTTGGGTAACAGCCTGACCTTAAACTGAAGATATAATAAGAAAATATCCAAAATCCTGTCAGCTCTAGCTTGGCTTGAATTTTTTCTTTGTTTTATCAAATCTTACTAACGTCTATTTCACACAACTTTATTATGTAATCGATACTATTTGACGAAGTGTGCGTTTTTCGCTCTCATTGTATGTATGTTAATAAATAAAAACACACCCTTTTGCAAAGAAAATGTCTGTAATCTCAAGCATAAATAAAAAATATTCTTTTCTTTATTTTCAAAATGAGCTTTTCAGAGAAAAGTGGAAACAAATGAGAGCTCCTCCGTACTTTTTCATCCCATTAGAAGTCCTAATTAGCATTAAAAGTGTTGTCATTATTATTATCTTTTTTATTATTAAAGGATCCACAACAAAAGAACGTTGTCTGTTTTTCATCTAAAGCAAAAAGTTTGTAAAAACCATGAAAATATCAGTTGAAATGTTTCCAGTTTGTGGTGCAACAGGAACATCTCTTTGAGAACAGAGTGAAGGTCAGAATGTGGACCCAAAACAACAGTGAGGAGGTTCAGGCTGACCTCCAGCAGCGTGGGGGGCTGGTTAAACCCAAACATAACAAAGCCCACTGAAGCAAGCGGAGTGGAAGCAGAACCCCACTGACAAACCCAAAAACCAATCACCATGGGTGGCCTACAAACTTCCTGGATAACGACCAGTGCACAAACCAAACACTGAGAACTTTTACTTCCTGATTCATGATATTTTTTAAAGACAATAAGAAACGGAGCGTCAATCAGGAAGGAAATTTAGCTCATTTTGGAGTCTTTGGTGCCACTCGACTGCGGTTTTATATCTACAATCTCCCAATCTCAGGGTAGATGTTTCCTGCTGGACCGCCGAGCTGCTAGCTGTTTTTAAATAACACAAAGTGAAAAGTGATGCTCAGAAAAGTTGGTAATGTCCCCAAACTTTGTAGGACAGCTCCAACAAGACCAGCTGTAAATCCCGGAAACCCCAAGCCCATAGGCCGGTACCGGTCCGTGGGACAATCGGTATTAGCCGGATTTCAGAGGGAAAAAAAAACTATTAACTACTAAACTACTAAAAATATTAAATTTTTTTCTGTTTTACTTTAAATCTGTTTCTAAAGGAAATTTTATTTTGAAAAACGTCTGGATTTTCCACCACATCTGGCTCATTCATGACTCATGTTAAGTGGCTCGGTCACAAGGCAAAAATCTGTCTACTAGTTTCCTACAGCGGCTGTGCCGACTGCTAAATTTGAAATCCCCAAGCTAGCAAAGTTAGCTAACGTATTTTGTTGTCAAGCTGCAATTCATTAGGATTTCCACCTTCCAATGGAAACTCTTTTATCTCATTTGAATGTTTCCTGGATGAAATCTAGTGAGCAAATAAAGTTGAAAGAAGTGGCAGATGTTTTACAGAAGATAAACTTTACACTCACAAGAAATAAAAAGAATGAATTGGAGGCACATCTTAGCCTTGTACTGGCTGGTCTGATTGTCTGACATTAATCCGATCTGTAGACTGAAAAAGATCGAACCACTGAACTAGATTATACCAGGACGTTTATCACCAGACATAAATAAAGAAATAAATTCACTAACTTGGATTATTTCTATTTAGTTTATTTTCTGATCCTGAAGGAAGTTTTATTTTGAAAGATTTCCTAAATCTGTTTACAACATTCATTCTGGTCCCGCCAAAGCAGCCACCTATAGGGCTAACTGCATTGCTAAGCTAGTAGCCAAAAGATAACAAAAAACAAACAATAAAACGTATTTGGAAATCTTCTTTGGGGAAAAAGTGAGAAAACTAAAGAACCTTAAACATCAAAAAACAATTGCTGCTTTTTACAGACAAAATCGGGAGTTTTCCTCCACATACAGAATTATTGAGACAGTTGTTCTCGTAGCAGAAGCTGCTCTGGCTAATGCGCAGTGACAGACTCTCGACTGTTTCACTCGTAGATAATAAAGTTGGAGACACAGTGGATCAGGTTTATATTATATTTAGAAAAAACTGTTTTACGACAGTTGGGTGATTCTATTTTTCTTTATTTATCCATCACATCGAAAAGTCTGAGTTGATGAAGCTAGCGTCTGGTTGTTAGCCTCCAAGTTCAACGGAGAATGGAGATTCAATCAAATAAAGTTGCTGATTTGTGAAAAAATTGTAAAAGAGATATTTAAGAATTTTCCCTGCAGCGAGACTGAATTATGTTCCAAAAGTTTAGGACAAAAAATGTCCCTTATGTGTTGACAAAATACCCAATGACTGAGTTATGTAGAGAAAAATTATGATCAATCTTTTTTTGCCTTTAAAGATAACCAGAGTATGGATTGAGTGTTAAATCGACGCAAATATATTGAATTAAATTCAAATCAACAACTTTGTTGTTGATTCCATGTTGTTTATCATCTGTATAAACAATATCCACGGTATTTTCAGACTTTTTTAAAATTAAATTTCTCGAAGTAGCATTTTTTTTAAATAGATTTTCAGAAACCAGAAACTTAAAAATGTTAACTTCTACCCCGCTCGGACCGGTCCGTGAAAATATTGTCTAATTTAAATCACCCCGAGGCCTGAAAAAGGCTTGGGACCACTCTTTTTTATGAGGTTAAAAACAACAGAATATAAAAGAGGAAGTTTTTGGTTTGTACTCATATATATAAGAATTTATTATATTTTATTCACTTTACTTATAGCAGTGGTGTCAAACTCAATCACGCAGGGGGACAAAATCCAAAAACACACAGTAGGTCACGGGCCGAACAGGATAAACATTTATTAAACAAATTTTAAAAAAACAAATTGTTAAAACTTTGAAACTTCAAGAACTTAACATTTTTAATATTGATGTGAATAAAAACAGACATCAACATTATTACTGTATAAATCAACTTAAATAACTTCAATATTTTGTTCTCCATAATGACATATTCGGTCTAAATTGCACGTTGGGCACCAACATCACTGAGACAAATTCCTCGTATGTGTAATCATACTTGACAATAAAGTGATTCTGATTCTGGTTCTGATTCTAAATTGTACAAGTTAGAAATCAAATCAATGACAACCCTTCACATTTCTTTACTTGTATGTCATTTTATATAAAAAATAAACGTATAAATATTTCAGAATATTTTGCTCTGTATGTCTTGTCACAATTATGCAAGATAAGATTGGGCTGTTAATAATAATAACAATGTAAAATGATCTGGAGGGCCAGATATAATTGCCCCAGGGCATTGACTTTGACACGTGTGAAGATAATAAAGTTTAATGAAATAAAAAAAATATATTTTAGTGTTTCAAAATTGTGTTTTCTAAATGCAAAATGAGATGAGAACCAATGCGTGGCAAAACAGTCTCCTTCTTTACTTATGAATTTCTATTTTTCCTAAATAATGTCACCATTTTTTATTGCGAAAAAGCACCAGTGAAGCCAAATGTCTGAAATGGGAAAAGGGTCGAACAAACAGAAGGGGGCTCTGACGAAGAGATTGACTAATAGAGAAGGTGCCACTAGCATTTAAGATGTTATGTCACTTTGTAGTGCTTTATTGGGAGCCTGCTGTAAGTGCCTGCAGTCTTAATCCAAACAAAGGGCAGTGGTAGTAGGAAGCCATGCTTTGACAACTTCAGAGCAAACATGGAGGCCAGCAGAATGTTAAGTGCTGCCTTGTCTAACCTTAACTTCATTTTCAAAGGTCAGGACCACGGCGGAGGCAGCGATGAATCAAGCACTTCATTCCTCTGCTCACAACTCCCCCCTTCCATCTTTTCTCAATGCATAGTGTCCCTAATTCCTCCCCTCCCCTCCCCTCCATCGTTTCCTGTATTTCTCACTCCTTTTCTGCGCTCTCCCTCTCTTATTTTTCTGTGGTTTTCTCTGGCCACTTAATGGAATGCATGGCATTTCCTCCCCTTTCTCTCCTCCCCCCCAGCTCTTCTTCTCTCCATCCCTCTTTCCATCCTTTCTTCAGCCCCCTGCCTTCTGTAATGAAATGTAAACTTTGACATTTGTCAACTTAGTCCTCCCATCAACAATGTGCGCTGTCTGGGGGAGAAAGGTTTACTGTAGCATGGTGTCTCCAGGCGAACGATGAGCCCTGACCTCTTCACCTTTGTCCTGTGCTCTTTTATTTGTTTAATTTTTTTTTTCCATTTCTGTCTTTTTGCTGCTTCTCCTCCTGTGTCCGTCCTTTCTGTTCTGTTACTTTTGTCTCTTTCACTTGCCGTCTGTGTCGCTTTATAATCTCCTTTTCTCTCCTCTCCTTCTGTCTCTCCTTAATTCAATTCTCTGCTGACTGATAATCTTGTTTTCCCTCCTTTTTTCTGAGCTTCCTCATTTTCTTGCAGTCCCTTCTTTCATTGATAAGATGTTTTGCCCTTTTTTCTCTGCCGCCTGTGCTTCATATTCCAGTCTGTGCAGCCTAAATCAATAGCAGTTTCACAGCTAATTCCACAGCTCTGCGTCAATACCCAAAGGCACCAGTCTCCTCCATCACCCCCCTGCCTGCCGACTATGAATATTCAAATGCCTATTATAACAAAATGGTTTTTCTAAATGCATTAACATGCAGGAGAGGGGGAGGTCTATTCAGAATTTGATTTTTTCTTTTTTGGGTTTTAAGGGAATACATTAATCGCATTATTCATTAAAGACAGGAATCATGTTATTGAGCTTCATTTTTTCTTGAATGTAGCCTGTTAAAACGGGAACAGTCAAATAAAGTTCCCATGAAGTCATACGTTAAGTAAAGCTCTCAAGCTTGGATTTTTCACCGATTATTTTGCCAAAAAACTTTAAAAGTCAAACAGAACTGGAAACAAGGAGGATTTCTTTATTTCTTCTTCCCCCCTTTTTCTCTCTCCTCCTATCCCTCCATTCATCTTGCTCTCCCCAGCAAATCCAAAAGTTGTGTCACCATAGCAACAGCTGCCGTCTGTGAAAATTACCTAAATCCCTCCCTTTTTCTCCTTTTTGTTAATGCCGTGTGTTGCCGGTGACATTCGGCGGATGCTGGTTTGATGGGGGAGCAAAAAAAAAAAAACGGAAGAGAGAATCGGAGGGGAGAGGAGTTTACGTTCAGGAGGAGCATTGGAAAAGAGCAGCAGAGCAGAAAGAGGAGAGGAGGGATTAGAGGTGGAAAAGCCCAGTGGCCAGACAGGCAGCCAGCGAGCTGGAGAGAAAGGGGGGGTTGAGATGGAGAGCAAATACAGGGAAAGAGGGATGCTGAAATCCAGCCAGACAGAAAGACAGACAGAGAGAGACATACATAAAACAAATAAACAAAGAGTAAGCAAAGAGAGGCGAGCCAAGGGCACACAAAGCCCGGCTACAGACAGACAAACAGACCCAGACGGACAGCGAGACTGACCCAGGGAGACAGGGCAGCATATGAAACAGGTAGCAGGCATAGATGAGACAGACATGTGTCGCCATGGAAACACTGAAACCAGTGGAAAAAAAGGGAAAAAGAGAGGTGGTTGTGATGCGTGTTGGTGGAATAGTAGGGGGAGATATAGGAAGCATGACGTCCCCATGGTAACGCAAACCGAGGGATCCTGAGAGACCCCACAAGCACAAAAGACTCATTAAAAAAAAAAAAAAAAAAGTGGGAAAGCATGTTCATTACATCCCAGAATCCCTCTCTTCACATGTGTGCAGCTTCATCGCTGTGGTTGTGTTGCATCCACAGATGCTCCAGCGTGTTGGTCTGCAGCCAATTACCACCTTTTTTTTTTTTTTTTTTTGCATTGCCAGACCCCACCAGTAAACAAGATATGAGTAAGTTAGGGAAAAACCCTGATAGATGGTGTGAATCATTACAGCTTGCGACGTTAGTCCGGGTTGGATGGCGTACAAGGCAATCTGTTGTCTTATCATGTGTGCGAGACCAGGCCGGCTTCCAGGATCACCACTGAGCCAATTCCACAAAGACAATCCCATTCAATTGAGATAAAGCTTCAGTAGAAATCATGTTGCTGGGAAACTTCCCCAGAATGCTTATCAGACACCAGTAATTACTCTTCAGCAAACACGCCAGCAGATTTGCAACTATTGTGCCACTTAATCAGGGCATTGTGAGCGCAAAAGTGCTCGTGGCAGAATGTGACTAAATGAGTCAAGTTGCTTGACCTGAATGTGCTGCTGACTACAGGAACTGTCATTGCCAGGAAAAGAGTCACCAAACACAGCCCCAGGATTTACACAGAGAGCTGGTAGCGGCAGCAGCAGCAGCGGGGTCTCAATGAGCCCGCTGTCATTGAACACAACAGCACCAGAAGCTAGCAGGCGCTAACAGCTACTTATCTCCTCCTGTTATCTGTGTTTGTAGCTGCTGCATCAAAACCCAAAAACTGCATCAACATTCACACAACATCAGCAACTTTAACTCCCATTGGGCCGCTTGACTATTGCGGGGGGTCATTAGTGGACTCTCCATTCATAATTACAATATTTGCACCAGCACTTAAAGGAAGCATAATTACAGCATACGGCAGATTGCTAGCGGCTAACTGACTTGCAGTTGTGCCTAATGGCTATTTGCTACGGGTGTAAAACAGGCTAAGTGTTTGCTCAAAACAGACAGCTGTCCTGCACACACAGTCAACCAGAACTGTTGTTTTTAATTCAGCCCCCAATAATTGCACCATTTTAGCAAATGAAAACAACAAGATTCAAATCTGTTTTCTTTTGTTGTCCTGCTAAATGTTGTTTTAAAACGGACCATGTTAACGCCTAATTATTATGTTCCTGAAAATTAGCGGTGTTATGAAGTCCATCTAAACAGATGTAAATTAGTAGCAGTTTACATGCTTATAGCGCTACGCTCCCCAAAAGGCGTTTGTGTCTTTTTCATCTGCAATTTTCTTTTCCAATTACAAGTAAAAGATGGAAAAACAAAGGATTTATATTCCTTTTCAAAATGGGAGACTAATTATAAGATATTTGGTAATTGTTTGGGGAATACTTTGAATATCCTTCTGAATAGTTATTGTTAAAGGCTTATTAATTCAATTATGCTATGCGTAAATTGATTTTTGGAAGCTATTTAAAAACACAAATCTATTAAATATATTGTTTGTGGTGTGAATTTTATGAAAGCCGAAGCACAACAGGCTTAAATTCTGTACAAGGTTATGCACGCTCCCTCCAACTTTACAAAAGGAAGCATTTTATGTTTGAAATTCGATAAAAACTGTACTACAATTTTAATAATTCAAAGGAAACTGCTTTGGAGGAAAGTGAGTCTCTCATGTCAAGGCCCAGTTGTAGCTTCACAATGAGAAGGTTTGTTTCAGTTCCAGTCAACCCTGTAACTAAATGGATTCTGAATACCATCACTTCTACAGAAAAAATGTTATCAATAATCTTAACAGCACGAACATACAAATTGGAGCTGTGGCCTTGGCTGCAGAGCTCCTCAACTCTCACTGTTGTCTGTTTGCTTTTGCGAGCACCGCTCAGGGTAAAAAAAAAAAAAATCCAAATCTCTCAAATTGCCGTTAAGTGCAGTTTGTGAGGATGGAATCAGGACCACTTCAAGCCTTCTTTGTGTTAAGAGAGGTGCAGCCAAGCATATGCAAGCTTTTCATCTAAGCAACTGAGAGGAAGGACCTTCACCAATGGATTTCCATGAATGAGTGCATTATTCTTCTCAACGTTAATAAATGTTATCTACCCCTGCCTCAATTGCCACACCATCATGGATGCCAATTCATGCTAAACTGGAGAGAATGCTGGAAGGACACTAGATGGATAGCAGAGGGAAGGGTGGAGCGGTGTCTTAAAGCAAGTTGATCCTGAGGTACTAACCAGATGAACGGACATTCATCACATGTATTGACATCTGGTACTCGGGATCCTAGACTCTACCATGGAGCCGAGTCAAGGGGAGAGTGGTTGAGAACTGGTGGAACTTCAGTTACAGCCAGACTCCACCTTAGTCCCTCCCCCCAGAGGTTGGCGTGGAACCTCTCCTGGGTGTATCCCGCTTTTGCCCAACAGAAGCCAGGACACCGTCCGACAACCCCGTGTTCAGAAAGTTAAGAAAATGGATGGAAGTTCTGGACAAAAATGCTCGCATCGATCCACCATGTTGGATGTGTATTCTACCTCACTGAAGAGGTCACATGCCCAAAAGTGAGTCCTGATTGGTTGATGCGCCACGCCTGACACTCAAATCGTGTCGGAGGAGCTAAGATAGCATCTGTACATTGACTTAGCATTAAAACTCGACGCTCCTGACACTCGAATTCTGTTTTTATTCAGGGATAGTTCATGGACTCATTTGGATGAGCAGAGAATGTTATCCTCTGGTTTGGTTCACGTTCACTCAAAGGATCCTCAAGAGAAAATCTAAGACTGAAGTTAACCAGACAGCCAAAAAAAACCTGCAGTTACAACCAGTGGTAACTTAGGGGTCAGTAAATGAAGAAAACTCATCAGTGACGTTCAAACCACACAAGGTTCTGACTTTTTTTGTGCATATTTAGATTTGCAGGCTGTTTTTGTCCCATTATTCCTCTAATCTAGGAAGTTCATATAATCTAGTTCGCTTTAACTCTTAAGCATTTTCTCTTCTCGCCGGAGCCGAGGGCTTACAAGTGAACCCACACCCTTGTTCCCAAGCGGAACAGAGTTCCCTTGTTTGATCGGCACCAGAGTTCAGGTGAGCTTTCACACTTGCCAAATGAAGCGAAATATCTGAGCGAAGGAACATGAATCAAACCTGCCAGTGTGAATGCGCCCGTAGCTCAAGTCAGAGCAGTTGTTTCAGGTCTGATCCCTCATAACAGTTGCGTGTTCTGTAACTGAGCAGTTGTGTTTTTCTTCTGATGACGCCCAAGAGTTCTAAAGTACTGAAAACCAGCCGAGATTTAAAGAGTTACTGAACATTTGGCTTTAGAAAGCTTTTAATGCAGGAAAATGGAAACAATACACATGTATATTGCTAAAATTATTAAAATTATTAAAAAAACAACATTAAAACCGAATTATTTAAAGTCTATATTCTCAAATGTCTTTCTACCTAGTCAGTGTTCATGTTGTTTTTGGGAATGACTATGCATTATTGTTTTATCAATTTTTTAAAGCTTTGACGTTTCAATTTCACACTTACATGTTTAGGTTTTAACAATCTAAAATAAACTTTTTAAAGGCAACTAATCAACATTTTATATGATCTTCAATTTTCAACCTACTCAAAGCGCTAAATCCTATAAAAACTGACCCACCACTTACTTATCATGAATGGGTTGACTAATGCTTTTGAGCATGCTTTATTTTGGTAAATGATAAATGGCATGTACTTATTTAGTGCTTTTCTACATTGATTAAGGCCCAAAGTGCTTTTCAGTGGCAGTCTCTTTCATCCATGCAGATTCAGAGCTGCAAGGCACTAACCATGTGAACATGGCTTCATTTAATTTGTAAAATCAAGCATTTTAACCAGATCTAGACCAGGAGTCGGCAACCTTTTACAGTAAAAGAGCCATTTGGGCTTGTTTTCCTAAACCTAGAAGGAGCTGCATAGTCCTGCTTTAGCCTTTAAGAAATTTTGATTTGCATTCATGACCTTCTTTTTTTATAGTAATAAATATGAATTATGCCTATTTTTGGCATGCACAAAATCAAAAATATAAAAAGAAACTAGCATCTCTCAAAATGTGATTTTTTTTTTTTTTTTTTACTTATTTTCAAAATAAAGGATGTTCTGAGCCCAACGGGATCATCTCAGTGCAGCTCTGGACAGCTAGTAGCCAATGTTGTGCAGCATAGGATAATATGGGATTTTAACTGATAAAAGATCAAACTTTTTACCAAAGTTTAGCTTTGCATATAAAATCTGTTCATTCTGGAGGAAGTGTTGAGCAAACAAGACGTCTTCAGGTCAACAGGGATGTTAAGACCTACATAGTTTATCATCTGCGTGAACCTCAAACATCAATTTATACATTTAAATAATCTAAATTAAAAAAATGATAATTAAGTAATCCTTACTTAATCCAGAGGTGAATTTCTGATGATATGCTACCGCTCTTCAGAAACTATGTCCTTGAAAAAGACTGCTTTTTTGGGGGGGTTTAAGACAGCATAATATAACTAAAAGAACACTTTTAAGGAACACTTTTACAATAAATTAAAAAATGATCGGAGTGGGTCTTTAAACAAACTATGATACAAATTAATTTCATGAGAAGGAGGAAATCAGTGCAGATAAATGAAGAAATAAATCAGTTTAGAGCACAAACAGGTATTTTGTTCATTCTAAAATGTTTATTTCCATGTTATTATAAAAATGTTGAAGGACAGCTAACAAAAAACACAACAGTGTACCGTATCACAAGCGCTAAGAGGCGCACACTTAAAATTCTTAATTTAAAAAAAAAAAAAAAAAAAAGATAATACATTTTATAATTTGGAGCGCCTTGTTAATTCTGCTTTCGTTTACTGATTTTCAGAAACAATTTTGAGAGCTATTGCTCTGTCAAACTGTTTGTTGGGTGTTTTTGTGATTAAGCTAACTCAGCTAATTTGTAGCGGACATGTTTTTTTTTACATTACTGACAAAATAGGTAGCGAGCATAGTTTGTTTTAGCTGTATCAGTCTGTTTTTTATGTGTTGCAAACAAGCCAGGAAGTTGTTGTGAACATGCTAATGTGGCTAAAATGCCTAGCATGGCTAACATGTAGCGCAGAGGTCTCCAACCTCGTGAACTCCTGCCCTGCTTTTTATGCATCTAACCTGCTTCAGCGATTACTGCTCACTTGAATTCAGTGTGTTCAGTCAATCAGAAACTGGAATCATTCGATCCAGCTTATCAGGAATTACTGAAGCAGGGCTAGCTTCAAACAAGCCGAGCAGTAGCTAACAAGCAACAGGGTTGGAGTGTGTTACAAACACGTTAGAATTTATGTCCTAATTCCCATCCTAATCCCAAACTACTAAAAAACTATATAGGGCAGGACTATCTGGTGCCCTGGATTTTAAAAGTAATTCAGACACTATGCTCTATGTTTTTTTTTTTTTTTTTTCTAAACAGCGTTTATGATGTCACTGATTTCTCAAAGTGAAAGATTTTCAATTACCAGAGAACACCGAACACCTTGATTTTTTTAATACTTTTTCCTGACAAATTATAACTTTCAAACCCATCATCCACTAATAATTCCCAATCACATAAAAGAAAAAAAGTATCTGTGTCGTTGTGTCCATGAAGAGGAGTTTGGATTTCTTCCCCACGTGACCCGTGTCGCCTGCTATTTCGGATCACCAGGTAGCCTCGGAGCTTTTGGGGAAACAGATCGAGGCCTCTGTGTTCAGAGCTGTCTGAACTCTGAGACTCTCAATCAATCTTCTCTTTTTCCCTCTGCCTCCCCCCTCTGTGTTTCTCATTGCTCACTCTACTCAGAGATGGAGGTCATATGTGGTCAAGAGCTGAGAATGGACAATCAGGAGGCAGCCATACACCCAGAGCAGTTATCACTGCGGCTCTCATCTGGCCCTCTCTGCAGGCTTCATGCAGCGCTGCCATATTACCCAGCTCTCCCTGTCCTTATCTTTCGCTATAGTTTAATACAGAGAAACTTAATAGAATTCTTTTTTATGAATAAAAACTCCAAAGGGGTTTTATGCCAACGTTTTCAACCTTTGGGAGTGATCTTTTATTAACAGTTTTTGTTACCTTTGAAGGAAAATGCCAAATTAGTCTCTGGGCTTAAGCCTAAATGGAGGAATTAAGTCATGTTTGTCCGGCGTTCAGAAGCGGCTTAACCTCACAACTTCAAAGTAAGAGCAAGATCTTCAGGGGGCCGCGAGTTAAGCAGTTGACACTCGCTGAATACTTTTAATCTAGCTTGTTATACCACACTTGCCTACCAGAGATATGGCAGAGGACCTGGAAGTGTTTGAGACAGAACAGACAGAAATCTGAGCAGGTTCAGGGCTGGAAAGACTTGACTGCAGAAACAGATGTTCTCCCTTTGAGTATATTCTGTTGCTCACATTTCAAGAAGCTCTTAGCTTTCCTTAAACAGAAAAGAAGACGTTTCCTTGAAATAATTTCCTCTGGAAAAATATTTTAAACAGTTTGACATTCCCTAATAGTGCAGAATGTCAGACTTAAGCAGGACCAAGTTTAGCCTGTCTACATCTTAATGTTTAAACTAATGAAGAACTTCTAACATTCTGATCTTTGACCAATTCATTTGGAAGAGTGAGAAATCATTAGATTCTAGTGATTTTTTTTTATTTATTTATTTCTCTATTTGCTGGTTTGCTTATGTGTACGTTTGTTTTTAAACACTGTGTTTTTAATATGTATTTTATTTGCTTTTATGTTAAGCGCCTTGTGTTTCGGCCGAAGAAAAGGCGCTATATAAATAAATTAAGTTTGAGTTTGAGTTTATTCATTCAATTTGAATTCCACTTTAATCTTCAAATCATTTCACTCTCTAAAAAACATCCTGAATTTTTGAAAGTTGTAGTTTTTTTCTCAGGATGACCTTTTGTGCTATAACTCCAAAAACTTCCCTCCCATACTAACATTTCTAAGATAACATGTTCAGCTTTCGTTGTTTTTCTGTAAAACACAATGCAGGGCTCTTGAACATTAGCTGATTCAAACTCTATCTCATCATGGTCCTGCATGGTAACAATTGAATCATAAAAAAGGTAAAAAAAGACCCTTGTTTAATCCTTGAACACCTGAGGCGTTGACTGTGAAACTTAAACACAAAATCTGTGACATGCTGTAACTTTCCAGCCGTTAACACCATCAACGTTATTCCAGTAGATTCTGATCATGATCCCCACCGTTTTTCTCCTCCAGTCTGCTGGAATTACATTGATTCCTTCAGAATCTTTACAGTTTTAGTAGATCAAAGACCTGAACACTGGAGCCCAAAAATACAAAGTTCAGCAACTACTTGTTTTTTTAGGGTAATTTGGAATTTAACTATTATTTTAGCATTTAAGCTAGCGTTTTTTTTGTTTTGTTTTTTTTTTTTTTTTGACAAAAGTTGACTTTTTTAGATTCTTCAGGCTAATATGGAGTTTAGCTAATATTTTAGCATTATGCTAGCGGTTTTTGACTAAATTGGACTTTTTAAAGTTCTTGAGGCGAACTTGGAATTTAGCTAATATTTTAGCATTATGCTAGCTGTTTGACTTTTTTAAGTTCTATAGGCCAACTTGGAGTTTAGCTAATACTTGAGCATAATGCTAGCTGTTATGTTTAGACACTTTTCCAGCTTTTTGGCTGCTGCTAGTGGTTGAAAAGTTACAGTAAATCAAAGAATGTAAACACTGGATCTCCGGTGTTAAAAGGTTAAAGACTCATTCCAATGAAAATTGTGTTTCTTTGGTGTTTTTAACTTTTTCTTCTCAAAATAAAGAAAATCCACACAAAGAAAACTAAGAATAAAAGTGCATTTCTTAAGATTTCTTTATTAAACTCGTGTTGAATCAGGAGCAGATGAAAACCCATGGCTTGAAAAAGCATTTTTAATTCTCCCTACAATTCTGATGCATCCACTTGCAGACAAACAGATCTATTAACGTCTTAATTTTTCATCTGACTCAAAACTGTACAGCAGCATAGCTCTGATATCGTTTGCCATATTATCCGTTTTCCTTGCGTTAGCATGGGCTTGAGAGGTGCTATAAGTTAGCGGGAGAGCATGCAAACAAAGGGTTGATGGGAAATTAGCCGAGGCTAACTTCTGCGCAAACAGACCCTTCCATAACTCAGAGTTGAAAATTTAATGACTCTGCATAAAATATGTCTTTAAAAAAAAGAGACCATGGCTTTATGATTTTGTCTAAAAACGGCATAAATCAAAAGACCACTGGAAACGATTTTATACTAAAAAAATATATAGTTGGAGAGGAACTAGAGCACCCTAGAGCGCTATCGCCAGGTGATTTTCACGGGAGCTAAAGTTTTTACATGATTTTTTAAGATGTTGCATGTTTCTGAGTGTCCTGAGTCCCTGGATAAAATCTCACATGTACCAGGAATGGGTGGACCAAAGGTCAAGTCTCTGGTATTATTATTATTTTTTTTTTTTTAAGGAATTTTTTTGTTTTCAAATTTCTACATTTTCAGTAATTTTCAAGCATGTTTTCAGGATCTTCCTATGTCTTTATTATCCATTTTGTTACATAAACTACAAGTGAAAATAAAAGAAAACCACTAATTTATCTTGTGTTGTCATATTTTAATAATAATAATACATTTTATTTGTTGGGTGCCTTTCAAGGGACTCGAGGTCGCCTTACAGTAAAAAACACACAGCTTTATACAATAGGAAAAGAGTATGGAAAAAACAATAAAAGAACAGTTAAAAGAGCAACAAAGCAGATAAATACAGCATAAAATAATGAATTACAAATCAGGATGGATAAGATAGTTGGAATAAATGAGTTTTAAAATTAGAAATAAAATCAGGAAGTGAGTTGTAGGTTAGAAGGGAGAGAGTTCCAGAGCTGGGGGGCGGAACAGCTAAAAGCCCTGCTTTGATTTTGATATATTGTTTATTTTTGATTTATTGTTTATGACAAGTATTTTTTTGGTTGGTACATCATATCTGGTAAAAATTACCCGGCAAAAGTGATGGTGTAACTTTTTTATTGCAAAAGTGTTCTAGGGCTAATGAAAAAAATGTCTTGCAAGAAAAATAATCTTATCCAAAAATGTTTCAATAGTAAAATAATCTTAGTTTGGGAAAACATGTCTTTGTGACTCGATTTTTTTTTCCATTGAAATAAGAATTCTTAGTAAGATCTCTTTTAATATTCATTTGGCAGATATATTTTTTACTTATTTAAACCAAAGCTAACAATGGGGTGAGAATGTTTGACTTATTTCTAAGGGGCCTAAACTGTAAGAAATAGAGAAAACGATACAAACTCACACCATTAATGGAGTCTCATAAACCTCATCGCGGGACATGTCTTTAAAACATACCTCACCAACCCTGCTCTCCCTCGCCGACTGACTGAACCCACCTGGTGCAGGTAATCATCAGTAGGAGGTGCGGAAAGAGCCGGAAAACAGGAGAAAATCTGGAGGATCGTCAGCTCTGTTCCAAAGAGAATAATTGGATTTAAAGCTGATCTTTAACTCTTTTTCTTGCTTCTTATGTGGTCTTTGCTTCCAGATGACAAAATAAACAGCATGTCACCAGAGCATTGACTCATGGGAATGTACACAGTCACTGCTTATGTGTCATGACCCCTAAAGCAAAGCACAGCTTGTGTGCGTCTCCACGAGTCCTCGTAATGGGTCCGTTCCATCTGCTCACAGAGTCAGATCCCCTTTTAGCCAAAATGAGCTTGCAGGACTCTGCTGCACACCACCTTCAGGTTGGAAGCAGGGAAAACCCCAGACGGGTAATCCGTCTGTCACGTCCCCTCACAGGTAGAACACCCCCTCAAGGGGCAATGCAGACATATGAAGGATGTTTTTGGACTTTGGGAGGAAGACCAATGAGCCACAGAATACACACTTACCAGAAAACATATTGAGACTGCAAGCTATACATTTCAGCAGTAGCCACCACGGGACATTTGTGGAACAATATTTTCTTGGTACTTTGATGCTTTCTTCTTTTTTTTTTTTTTTTTCTGCGCAATAGTTCACTTGAACTTTTAGACTGAAAAATCTACCTTTGGGTGGAAAAATGAATTTTACAGTTTAAACAGGACTTAATGTTGCTGAGAGTCATTGATGTTTTTGACAAGAGATGACACAGCATTTTGGGTTTCAGGTTTGACCCAAGAGTGTCATCAAGAATGAAGGGAAAGATGGTGAGAAGAGAGCTGGAGGAAGCAGATATGAAGATGTGGAGGTTGTCGGGATGGAGAGGATCAGGAAGGAATCCATCAGAAGAACAAGGTGAATATCTTGGATGTAGATGTAGATGTTCAGACGTTTTGAGAGGAGAAACAGTGACGATGATGGTAAAAGGATGCTGAGGTTGGAGCTACCAGGAAAGAGGTCTAGACTGGCATGGCTGCCCAAAGTGGGCAAATTTGGCCCACCGTAGGTTATCTTCTGGCCTGCCAAGTCACAGAGTGTTTAGTTAAAATCCCTGATCCGTTTCCCATTGGTTCTCTATGGTGTTCCAAAGCTCTAAGGCTGTAATATACTTGTGGCCTCCGGGTGACTCTGGTAGCTCTGTCGGTGCGACCAGGGGTGAAACAATCCTCAAATTTGTTAGCCCTGGGTTTCTTGTTATGTTAGAAATTCTCAATTCCCTTCACAGCCACTTCTATGCTTTTAGCCGCCTTTTTCAGCTAGCCACGATGAAGCATTGTTGAGGTGGTTGGTGTGGAGGAAAGGGTTAGAAGGAAAGGATCTGCTGTGGAAACTCCTAAATTGAGCAGCAATCCATCCACTCCATCAAAATAGTCACACAGCCATAATGTGGCACAGAAATTTGGACATTTATTTTAAAATATATTCATGTTTTTACATATTTATAGATGTGATATAATACTTTTTTTTGGACCACAAAAGAAATTTGAGGGGAAATCGTCCACCTTTCTGATGGGGAATTCCCACAGCCACTTTCTTAAACCAGAACACATACTTTTTGTTTTTCTTCCTCACCTAATTGTTTCTTTTCTATACCTTCTTATACTCTTTTTTAAACTTTCTCCAAGTTCTCTTTCGCCCTCTTCCAGCGTTGCTATGGTAACTGCATCGTATTCTCTCCGTATCCCTCTCTTTCCCGATGTGTCTCTGGTGCACCCGCACTTTCCCCCCTCTCTGGTGGCTGGTTGGACGGTTGCTATAGAAACAGACTCATTTAAAAGAAGAGCTAAGAAATTATCTTTTTCTCTCACTCTCCCCACCGCGCTCTGCTTCTGCTCCCCCCCCTCCTCTCTTTACTCACCCCTCCGTGCCCGCCTCCCTCCTTTACCCTCTTGTGCTTTGCCTCAATCACAAGCAAACAGACCTGCTCTTTTATTCTCCTCTGGCCTGCACTGTTTGTTGTGGATGTGGGAAGCATGTGTCCCTTAAATCTCCTCATGGCATGTTTGGCGTGTTTAATAAAAGACGAGTCATGGAGGAAAAGACAGGTATGAATAATAGAATTGGCCATGACAGAATTTTAATTAGGTGCTTCGGTGTCTGCGCCCCTGTTGACTCACTGTCATGCTGCCTTAACTCAATAAAGACTTCCTTTCATAAGCGGGAATTAGTAAAGATGCTGCAAGGTGCGTGTCATCTGCATGTATAGCTAGGAACGGGAAAGATGACGCTGATAAGCGATAATCTCATCTCCCCTCTGAAACGATGACAAATCCAGCCTTTTGTTAACTTCACCTGTGATGCCGTAACTTTCTCTGCGGCCACAGGGGTGAGACGCCGGCTGACGTCTCTGCCCACCCTTTTCCTGCCACCGCTCAGAGCTGCCGGCTTATCTCCTCTGCACCCGAGCGTAACAGGCTTCACCGCCAAGAGATAGTGTCACCCCACCTCCCCCCCCCCCATGCACCCTCTCCAGCACCTCAGCCGGCGACGCTCTCGCCTTTCTCTGCCTTTGCCTCATCAAGCCTCAGCGAGTCAAGTGGAGCTGGGGTGTTATCAGTTCCTGATAGTTATCGACTTACATTAAAACATGAGAGGGTAGAGAGGAGGAACACGCAGATAGAGAGGCAGAGGGAGGATGGAAACACAAACAGAGTGGGTGGTGATGGATACCAGCTTTCATCATCCATAATCATGTTGTCCATCTCCATTTTTAAATTGCTGTTGCTGCTTTTTATCACTGTTTAAAATCCACCAAAGCAAAAGACATAAAAGGCATAGAGGGATTTATTGAGAGTTCAAACGGAACAAAAATACGAGAAACTGCTGGAAGACCCACGCAACCAAATCCCTTTATTGAATCTGTGTCGTCTCTGATAAGAGAAAAAAGTTTGGAAGCGATATCACGGAGAAGATCACAAGTTAGTAATTGTTGTTTGGGATAAAATTGATGTTTTTTTGTAAAGCAGGGCTGTCCTAACGTTTTGCAACAAGGGCCAGATTTAGATTTTTCATGCGTTTTCACGTCTTCAAATGCAAAACAAATACAGTTTAACCAAATTATTGTCATCTAGCTAGCTTGTCGTAGTTAGCATGTCCCATCTGGTAGTTTCTCTTGACATTAATCACCTTCAAAACAGTCTCTTTCTATATTAGGCAAAGTTGTTTCATATTTCATTGGTGAAAAAAAAGCACCAGTTTCTACTTTTCCTAGGAGCTGTGTTTTTTTTATTCACAGTTCACATTTTAGAAATTAGCTAGAAAGCGTCACACGACAGTGTTAAACCTCGTTTCCACTGAGGAGTGGTACGGTATGTTCCAGTTAATTCTGCAGGTGTTTTTAGTCAGTTAAGCCTCGCTTCAAATGAGAGGTTTGTTTTTACGGCACATGCAGGGTGCTGACCGCTAGCGTGTCATTGTAGTACGACAACTTGAAAAGCAGGAACAATGGAGCTCATCCATCCGCTCGTCTTTTTTTTCTTTTGCTCTACTGTTTGTACATTGTGTATGATAACATTTAAGGTGGTAAGAAGTTTGCGGGTGGCTAAGAATTGCTAGCTTAGCGCTATACTGGTGCTTTCTAATGTCGTCATCACTTTCTGCCAATTAGTAGTTGACTACAGAAACCCCGCCCCAACCATCCCATTCTATTGTTTTATGGATCTACAACGTATGGGAACACTCAAGAGGTCTAGGTCGGAACTGTTCATTGAATCCTTTTTACAATGGAAACGCTCAAAATATCGGATCGCTCAGGTTTACGGGTTTACAGGTTTATGACTTACAACCACAACAGTTTTTAGAAAGTGCTGGGGAGAAAATCCTCATGAAAAGTCTACAATCACAACTGAAGTTTCGTTGACCTTTGACCTCGGGAAGGGGCCACCATATTGAATTTTCAAAAACAAAAAAATAAAGGTTAGCGAGCTTGAGAAAGTGACCTTCCCGTGTTGCTAACACTTTCTTTAACCGCAATATTATGAAGACTTTATTAAAAATGAATTCCTGGATAACAAAAAAGGATAATAGACAACATTAATATGTTAACGTGGGTGTGGTTAACCAAAAACCTGCGTTGCAAAGGAAAGCCAAAAAAATAATTTTGCCAATTCTTGTTCATCGCACCCAAGCGATCATACAATAAAATGGACATTATTGTTTCAATGACAGGAACCTGCAGGCTTCTGGAAATCTGAATGTGGGCCACATTTGGCCCACGGGCCAGACTTTGGACATGCAATCTGTGACTAAATTAGTGGAACTGACGGAGTTTTCCAACACATCTGTACCATATATATCAGACACCCACTAGGAGGAGTGTGAGGGCATCTGGGTTGATGTTTTTCCCCCTTTGGATGAAAGCATTTCCATATGGTCCTCACTTTTCATACCTGGAGGTGGATGGCTGAATTTGGATTGGGGTCCCGCGGGACCTGATGCAGATTTGCAGGAGTGGGGTGTCGCTGCAGGCAGGAGCAGGTGTCGGGGAAAATAAACTTTTGGTCCCTGGTGTGACATTGACTCTGGCACTTTGTTAACATTAACAACTGTGACAGAGTCCAGCCATGACTCTGAGAGGAAGACAAAAGCCGGGCTTCACTACACTGATGGGGAAAACATCCAGTCTCGCGTTCACACAGTATCTTCTGCAGCGAAGAAACCAATAAAGTAAAAATAGGATGAAAATGTAATGATGGTTTAAAAAAAAAAGAGCAGAGTTAAGAAAGCAGCCTAATGAAGTGCTCTACCCAGAGGATTTATCTGTCAAATGATGAAAAAAAATGTCAAAATTTGGCAGTTGTGGGGGTAGCAGCTGCATGACTCACACACGACGCGCTCCTTGACATGAGTCTTGTGCTTTCCTGCTGTTTTCTATCATTTTCATTAAGTTTATGTAGGCTACGGTGTAAAAAAAAGTTAGCAGATTTTTTGATTAGACGCTAACCGCATGGGTAAGACGCTCCATCTGGAACAAGCTCATCTGTCAGAGTACAAAAGTGGGTTTCACTGAGTTTAACAGTTACCCCATCCATTAAAGGAGCCTTCTATTTCCTCTTCTGAGAGCAAAACGCTTGATTGAAATCACAAGATTAAATTAATTATGCTAGGACCGTATACGTTCACAATTCTTCTTTCCTAAAGCAAAAATTTCCCCTTACCACACAATCAAAAACTCACCAAAATTCACTTACAAGTGGCCAGTTAAAAAATAAATAAATATAGTGACAGCACAGTGGGAGAAACCGTCAAATCAACAAATGGGGCTAAAATCTCTTATGGAGCTTAAATAAATTGTTTCAAAGTCCACAAACCAAACCAAAGGAAGTTTTGAAATCATTATGGGATGGCGACAGGACCTACTGTTACTGGATTTTCAAGTATTTTACAGCAAAGAAATTTTTTCACAATATGGAAAAAGAAAAAATGTATTTGACCAATCTTCATGAAAATTTCACACACTTACTGCCAAATTACATATACAATCACAATTGAACTTTGACCTCAGGAGGGAACCGCCATCTTGAATTGAAAGAAAAATACCTCTGAAACGAGCTAAACATCTAAACTCTTCACAGGAAATTCAATCCATCGCCTCTTAACTCATTGAGCATCATTGGAAAGCAACACATTTCAACATTTGTACAACAAAAGTTGAACATTTTTAACTGCATTTGGGGGCGAATTTGCAAAAGTGGCATTCCCCTTGTAGTAAACATTTTTTTTTAAACACCTGAGGCATCATCCGTGAAGCTTAAACACAAAATCTTTTAACGTTCTGTAACTTTCCAACCATTAACACAATCAAAGTCATTCCAGTAGACACACTATGGCCAGCTCATGCCGCTTTTCTCCTTCAGAATCTACTGGAATTACTGCAATTGTGATAAAGATTTAAAAAATTACAATAAATCAAAGAACATGACCAGAATATTGTGAAAACCTAAAATATGAATTCCTGGCTCAAGACAAACAAAAAAACATGACGTATGATCTTACAAAATAAGAAATATGGGCGTGGTTAACCCAAAACCTTGGTTGCCATGGAAATTAAAATACTTACTTTTGCCAATTCTTCTTAAAATTACATAGACTTGTTCGTTGCACTCATGCGACCAAAAAATAAAATGGTTGTTATGGAGATAAAACTAACAGAAAAGCCACTTTGTTGAAAAATTGATTTTTTGAAATTAATTTATGAGGGCTTAGTTAACCAAAAACCTCGGTTGCCAAGGAAATTCAAAAGTTCGCTTTTGTTGATTCTTATAAAAATGATATTGACTTGTTTGTCGCACTCAGGGGACTAAAAAATAGAATGGTTGCTATGGAGATAAAACCAACAGGAAAGTCACTGTGTTGAAAAATGCGGGTTTATGAATTTATGAGGGCGGGAAAGACAAAAGGGGGGGAGTGAGCGGCGTGCTGCAGCCGCCCAGCTAGTGGGGGCAGATTAGATTTGAACATTCCCCAGAAACAGTCTTTCATCAGAAAGAAGGATGCTTTTATAAACTTTTTCCTTATTATAACAAATTATTTTTTATATTGAATTATATAGTACCAGAAAAACAAAATTCTGAAAAGAGCAGAAAAAAACGTGGTAACAAAGTGGTTTGTGAGATTGATCTGAAAGGATCTTTAATGGCTAATTATCTATTAAATTAAAGCGTGAGTAATCTGACAGGCGAGAAGTTCCTTAACTGAGTTATTGTTCTTCTGATTGCGAGAGGAAACTGCATCCCAGCCTCAGATAAGGTGCGCCGACCACGCACACACTTATCCAGCGGCACGCATAATCCAGGCCAAAGACAAAAGGGAAAACCTTGTGATAGCGATCTTGTAATGGATCAGATTGATTCAATTCAATGCGCTGGACAATTTCTCATTCTTATTCCTGAAGATGTCTCTGAATGGATTTTATGTGGGAGGCCCATTCAATTGTTCTCCCTCACCAGCGCACGAGCCTCAGACGAAGAGCGAGGGAAAAAAAACACCGGGAGACAAAGAGACGGAGACACATAAACACACGCCACCTCCACGCACCGCTTATTTCATATCACAACCCTTTTTCCTTGACATTTTTGCTCGTCGAAAAGGAAACCCTTCTATGCTTTTGATACTTTTATGCTTGACACCTGTTTTTTTTTTTTTTTTTTTTTTAGTTTTTTAAAGATTCTCCTTGGAGAGGATGGCCTGCCTGCCTTCTCACTTTTCCTTTCAAAAAAGCTGAGCTTTACCTTTTATCACTTTTACTGAATGCACAGAAAGAAGAATGGCTTTATTTATCCTTGGAGGTCTTAGAACTCAAGTTTAAGGCGACCAGCGCAGCAAGCTGCTTGAAACAGCAGTGAAAATATGCTGAAAGTATCCAGCAAATTCCAGGCTCTTCCCTCCCTGGAGACTCCATCTATAATAGGGCTGGCTGTTTCCCGGTGCTCCCTTACTGCAACCCTCTCCCAACATAAATCTCTGCTCTCCAGCCCCGCTAGACTACACCTTCACTGCTGTTTGCTTAGAGTCCTCCTCAGCACATCCACAACGTCTGCTTTCTTTGTTTCCATCTGGAAGCATGTTTAGCCCCTGTATATTACACAGGAGTGTGGGAAAAATAATCAGTTTGCTGATTTATTGCAATATTTCACTTTAAAATACTGACAAGATGGTATTTGATAATTTTTTTAACAGGATCTTAATTTGGTTTCCACTAAAACTCCTGATCGCTACTTGGCAGTACAGCAGACTGAGCCTCTTTGAGTACCCCAGTGGCCTTGTGGTAGAGTGTCTGTTCTGAGACTGGACGGAGTTCAAATCCAGGCCGAGTCATACCAAAAACTCTAAAAATGGGACCAAGTGCCTCCCTGCTTGACACTCAGTTAACCACCAAATGGTTCCCATCGCGGCTGTGTCTGCAGCTCACCGCTCCCACAGGGGATGGGTCAAATGCGGAGAACAAATTTCACGCACCTAGGTGGGTTACAACCAACAAGACTACACCACACCAAAATAACAATAATAATAATGTTAAATGTTCAGTGAGTCTCATGGTTTTTGTTGTTCTGAGATGTGCTTGGGTAAAAGCAGCTTATTTATAAGAACTTTAACTTTGTGATCATTAAATACAATCAATTTCCCCATTTTATTACCATGAAAGTTATATTAAGTTATAAAAGTTAAAAAATAGTGAAAATCTGTTCTGGGATATATCGTGATATGTATTGTATCGCGATATGTAGATTCCGATACTTATCTTCAGACCCTTGCCAATACCCTGAAGGTGCATTCACACCGAATACGGTTCGCATGACAAATTTGTGTGCCCAGCGGAAAATTTGCTGTCAAAAAATGTGATCTGACCTTGACACTGCAGCCGCGTGTGGGAGGAGCTACAAACAAATTAATTTAGGATGATTGCCAAATATGTGGATATTTCACTTAGAATGTATGGCAGACACAGATGATGCTGAGAAATCAGTTTTATTTATTGTGAAGAATTCTAAAAAACCATTGGTAATCATATTTAAATGACTATCATTAAAAGATTTTCCCGGAACAGGGGGCTGTGTTTGTATGACAGCCACTTCCACTCTGTTTCTGTGTATCTGTGACTGAGCCTGAGGGCTGACTGTCTTGTATTAACCAAGTAGGAACTGTTATGATTTACGCGGTTCTACTGAAACCGAAATGTCGTTTCATCTCACTTTGGTTCTTAGTTTCGTTGAAGGTCTATCTTAGGGCATGTCAATCACTTCTATTATGTTTAGTACTTTGAAGATCTAGTTTAGACCATCGAGAGCGCTGGGATGTCTGGCTGCATTTCACAGCAGGTCACAGAAGTTTGACAAGTCAATCAATCGCATCAGCCAATCAGGAACTCAGCTTTGAGCACGTGACATTTTCATTGCCCCGATCAGGGGTAAAATACTATACTAATACCAAATACTAATACTAAAATACTAATCTAACATGAGGAATTTGTCCTGTTGCGGCGTGGCGGTTCTCTGGCTGCAGCCAGCCCCCCCCGTGCGTCAGTGGAGCTGACAGCTGCTGCGTGGAGTGTGGGCAGCCAGCTCGGGTCTCATAAACTGTGATATTTTACTTATTGTCGTGGAGTTAAAAAAAAAAAAGGTCCCCTATTCTTTCCCCTTCTCGGGTTAATGCGGAACAGCCTTCAAACTTGGTCACAGAGACACAGAAACAGAGAAAGCGGCTGTCATCCAGACACCCCCCCGGCTGGGATTAAAGCCCTGATAACCTCTCAGACACCGTGGCTCCTCACCGGCCGTGTCTAGCTCAGGATGATATGTTTGACGGGAGGTGAATTCGCCACGCGGTGAAAGAGTGGTGCCAGTGCCACTGGTTTGTGGCTTGGAGGTTGGAGAGCTCTGGTTTAATAGGAACACCCAGCACATCAAAAAACAACGACACCCAAAACGTAAACTCTTGATGCGGGGGTCTTAACTATGCATCAAGATGTGACAATTTGAGAAGGAAAATGTGTGTATTTGGGAAGATTTAGGAATGAACTTGGCACAGATTAGGAATCGAACCTAAAGAACCGCTTTGGCATTTGAACTGCATAAAACCCAATTGATGCCCAACCGCACTCTTCGCTCAAATTGGCCCACCTGTCCCATTATCTTAACATTGAAAATGGCCGCCTCCACCCTGCGAATTGCATTTGATGTAAATGTAACTTAATATTCCACATTGACCTTTAACCCTGCCCTCTTCAACATTTTTATCTCTTCTTGATGATTATTTAACCTCTCAAGTCCAACTTCTCCTAAACATTTTTGCCTTTCTTTTCTTCTATCCGTTCTCTCATTTGTTCTTTTTCTCCTTCTCCGTCTGTCTCTTTTCCCATCATTCCCTTTTGTCACTTCTAGTTCTCTGCATGACCTCCTCCACGTTTCCCTGCAAGCCCACCAATCCTCTCTCATTCCGGCTGGCGTATCATGAAGACGGACAAGTGTCAGTCCTGAAAGTGCTCGAGGATCTCTCCTGGACGGCTGCGCAGAAGGCGAATAGAAGAGTTTTCCACTCTTCACTTGATCATTGTGAATGAAGGACAGCAGCTAATATTCCTTTATTTTAATTACATGACGGTATTCTCCCAGGTCTCCAAAGATACTGTTACACTGAGGATTTGAAAAGCAGCATGAAATCCTTTGAAGTACAACAAAAACACAAAAACAGCGTCGAAGGTGGACCAGCTGTTAACAACAAGAGCGTCTTTGAACTCATTTCCTTTAAATAAGAGATAACTGAATGTGTAACTGCTTTAAAACAAGGCTCAAGTTTAAAACTTGATCAAGTACATTTTCAAAGGTAACGTTTTCGTACCATCCAATTAGTGTAATAGAAGGGTTGCATATAGCGGCCCTAATGGCCAGTTTTTAGGTTGGACTAATCCTGAAGCTGCTTATGCAAGAAATGCTCATCAGTGTTTCTCCGTTTGCTAAAAAATCCCCACAGACAGAAATACATTCCGAGGTTTTCCTGGCTGAATAGTCATGGAGAACATTTCTTGGCCTGTTTTTTTTTTTTTTTTCTTTCTTCGCAGTGTGTTAAATGGGTGCTTGACCTGACCCTCTGCATCTGGTCAACTAAAAAAAAAAAAAAGGAAGCTGAAAGGAAAGTGAGATTCACAGAAGTGCTGTTCTTTTGCTGTTTTTTAGCAGGGTCTATTTATGTCATGCAGCGTATTTGCGTTTAGAAAGGTTTTTGGTCGTGACATCGCTGAACCTTCAGATTTGGAACTAAGTGGCTTTGTCAATCCACTCGCAGCTCCACATGATGAAAACATCTGATAGACCAATAAAACCCTGCTCACCGGATTTCATTCAGAAGCGTGATTGTATGAAGCGGTTTGATTGATTGCCTTTGAAACGGCATAAAATCCCAGACAGCTGATGCAGATGGAGATTGTCATCAGCAGGTCAGCGCATCTTCTGCATCCGCTCAGAAAAATCCACCTTTGGGGAACTTGCAGAAATCGTATTTTCTTTAAGACCCATTCCAGTAAAAATGGGAGTTTTTGCTGTTTTGAACAAGTTCTTGTGACATTTTTCTCATGATGGAGGAATGATAATAAGAAAATCCAAGAGAATCTGGCCACAGAGAAAAAACATGACGCTCAAAAATCAATAGCCCCTCCCCCCTGCCAGAGCCGGATCCAAAAAAAACATAACAGTCCTCAACCGATTTTAAGATTTCGACCTTTTTTCCCTTTGACATACCATAATTGCTAACGTGATCTGCTGATTCACAGAGAAAAAACAGGCTTTTTCTCCAGAGGTAAACAGTGAAGTTATACAAATTTGAACTCTTGTTAATATTGACCTGAAAGAAATAAAACGATGAATGTAATTCTGTCCCATTTGAAGCTCATCTTGCACACTAAACTGTAGACAGTTACAGTTTATTTGCATTTAAAAGCTTAAAAGCTGATAGTTCTGAAAAGTTTTTAAAAGTTTCCTAAAGTTTAGGAAATTTCAGCTAAAGCAAACGGCTAACGTTGCAAAACTTCCACTTCCGGGTAGAGATTTTTTCTGACACCATCTTGGATGTGACCAGAAACTTTTACTTTGAGTAGTTAATAATACTCAAAAAAATAATTTATATTTACTCAAAAGGCTTGTGTCAAGTGGTTCAAGTTAAAGAAATTAAGTAATTTTTCAGAAGCAAGTCAGCTATTCTGAACAAAGGGAAACATTTGATCAGTTAACAAAAGTTCTGTATTTCGTTACATTTAAAATTATTCGTTTTCACTTAAATAAAATGTTGGTTTACACGAGTTAAAAAATGTAATTTGATCAAAGCTAATATTTTAAATGTAAGAAATGACAGAACTTTTTGATAATTTATCCAGTTTTTCTCTTTTCACAGTGTACAGAATCCCAGAGGATAAATATTCTGTTTTCTATCTTATTTAGTAATATTTACACAAACATTTTAAAAACGCATGAAAAATCAAAATAGTTAAAAAAAAAAAATTCCTTTTAGTAAAAACAGCCAAAGTTCATGTATTGAAATCACTGAGAATCAGGAACAGATGGATAAAAAGCTCGGAGGGCCGTAAGCTCCCTGCTCCGCTCCATCCTGACGCAGACGAATAGATTCATGAACGTCTTTGTTTTCATCGTCTGAACTGGAATCTGAATCAAAACTGTACGACTGGATCGCTCTGATATTTTAGGGTTTGAGGGGCTGTAAGCCAGTGGGAGAGCGTGAAAACAGATGGATGATGGGAAGTGGGGAAGGGGTTGCTCCACACCATCACAACTCAAGGGTAAATTCCTGATGTAGACCTGCCGCTCTGCAGAAACTATGTAGAACTCGACATGTGTTTATTGATTTTGGCTAAAAACAGCATCAACAAAATAAAAAAAAACACTGGGAATGATTTTACAATAGATCAAAATGACTAGAATGGGACTTGAAATAAATGAACCAAAATATGAATAATAGATGTTTGTTCTGCGTCTTTATCTTCAACATCCTGGTGTGTTTGAATCCTTTCTCTACATCTTTACATGCTGTCGCTGCAAAAGCGTTTGTGGATTCACCTTCAGACTTCTGCCAGTGAGTTTGTCTGTCGTTTGATGATTCATAGAAGAATCACACTTCTAAAGGGCAAAACAGCAGGGAGCTTCTCATACTAACTGACTGTGCTAACTCAGAAGAAAGGGGCGCATTCGACATTTTTTTGGGGAGCGTCTTACTAAACAGTCATTTTAGAAAATAAAAACATCCTTAGATATAGATTTCCTGGAGTGTTCTGGTGAAGCGTTTCATGAATTTCAAGCAAGTTTGTGGCTTGAAGGACACCTTGAGAGACTTCTCTGTGGATTCCCAGATGCCTCTGGAGCTCATTTTAGGTGTAAATCTTTTGCTGATGTCAAACATTAAACTTTTATGGTCCAGCTGGGGTGCTGGAGAAATGAGCGCCGAGGCCAACTGGGCTCTATCTTTCTTCTACCTGTTTTTTTGCTTCCTGAGCTCTCCTGCTCTGCCTCTGTTTATCCTCAAACATCCCCTCTTGTCAACAGATTAAGACTGAGCCCCGCTGTCTCTTCCGCTCTTCATCTCCCTTTGCCTCCATCTCTCCTTCTTTCGGCCTGTCTCTTCCCATCGGAGCCTCCGCTCTGTTCTTGCGAAGCGGGGAGAGGAATGGGAGAAAAAAGAAAGGATCCATGTGCGAGTGTGAGGAGTTGGATGGGACAGGTGCTGGCGGTGCAGGCTCGCTCCTGTTTGCATGATCAGGCTGCGAGCAAAGCTGCCGTTCAGGAATCTCGTCGTCAGACCGGCGCTGGCAGCGCAGTGGCAGCTCGCCACTTCAGACGCACACACTGGGACAAATGGTAATTGCTGGGGCCCGCACAAGAGCGGTCAACCACAGGGAGATGTAGTGGGTCTGCGATGGGAAGCCGGGCGCGCCACGGTGCTGCCGAACAGTAAATCAGGCTGCTCAGACACCAGCAGTTTGAGCTGTCGGCAGCTGAAAGCAGGCAACAGACACCTGGAGGAGTCCAAACAGGCTAAACACACATTAGACTGCAGCTGCTGCATGGAGGCGACAGATTCCCGCTGATCGCATTTACAGACTCTCTTCTTCGTCTGCCCTCGCTGCCTCTTTTCCAACCTGCCCAGCCAGCAAAGTCAAGTGGGGCCGTATGGTTTAAAAGTGGGCAGGAAATGTGGGCCAGAATTAGGTATGACCTCAGTTTCTCAATACGGTAGAGCTCGATAGCTCAACAAGGCGAGCTTGCTAGCTTAACACAGCGGAGGTCGCGAGCTCAATACAGCGGAGCCTGCTAGCTCAGTACGGTAGAGCTCGCTAGCTCGGTACAGTAGAGCTCGCTAGCTCAGTACGGTAGAGCTCGCTAGCTCGGTACGGTAGAGCTCGCTAGCTCAGTACGGTAGAGCTCGCTAGCTCGGTACAGTAGAGCTCGCTAGCTCGGTACAGTAGAGCTCGCTAGCTCAGTACGGTAGAGCTCGCTAGCTCAGTACGGTAGAGCTCGCTAGCTCGGTACAGTAGAGCTCGCTAGCTCGGTACAGTAGAGCTCGCTAGCTCGGTACGGTAGAGCTCACTAGCTCAGTACGGTAAAGCTCGCTAGCTCGGTACGGTAGAGCTCGCTAGCTCGGTACGGTAGAGCTCGCTAGCTCGGTACGGTAGAGCTCGCTAGCTCGGTACGGTAGAGCTCGCTAGCTCGGTACGGTAGAGCTCGCTAGCTCGGTACGGTAGAGCTCGCTAGTTCAGTACGGTAGAGCTCGCTAGCTCGGTACAGTAGAGCTCGCTAGTTCGGTACGGTAGAGCTCGCTAGTTCAGTACGGTAGAGCTCGCTAGCTCGGTACAGTAGAGCTCGCTAGCTCGGTACGGTAGAGCTCGCTAGTTTGGTACGGTAGAGCTCGCTAGCTCGGTACAGTAGAGCTCACTAGTTCGGTACGGTAGAGCTCGCTAGCTCGGTACGGTAGAGCTCGCTAGATCAATACGGCAAACTCGCTAGCTCAATATGGCGAGCTAAATAGCTCAACACGGTAGAGCTTGCTAGCTAGATACGGCAGAGGTTGCTAGCTCAATATGGCGGAGTTTGCTAGCTCAATAACGCGGGACATGCTAACTTGCTGCAGAGGAGCAGGCTAGCATGCTACAGTGGAGCTCACTAGCTCAATACTGAGTAGCTGCTAGCTTGATAAAGCAGAGCTCGCTAGCATGCTAGTGGCGCTAACTACCTCAGTATAGAGAAGCTCACTAGCTTGCGATAGTAGAGCTTGCTAGCATGCTACAGAAGAACTCACTAGCTCCGTCAGCGGAGCTCTATGCTGTCAACCAGGCAAGCGTAGCAAGTTAACCCATAGAATCCTCACTTACAGTAAGTCAACGTGGGTGAACACAGGTGGGGCCACAACATAAACTACAGACAAACCCATTTGGGACCCACTTTGTCTGCCATGCGGGGCCCCCTTGGCATTGCTGGCTGGGTGATGTGTTTGGTTTATGTCTGCGTTTTTGTTCTGGAATATCTTTCTAGAAGTGCTGGATTCCAGCCTCACATGCTTCATCAGACTAAAAAGCCCAAAGTCTGATTGTTTTGCTTCCTCTGCCTCTCCTGTCTGAGAAGATCATCGTCTGTGGTTCATCACACCGGCAGCCTGCGGCACCAGAGGGACCCAGGTGCTGAGGCAGGTATGCGCACGCGCTCACATGCACACAAACACGCAGCCCCAATTAATCACCTGTGTCTTGAGCATCCTCAAACACAGACACCCACTCCGGCTGAGCCCGGAGAGGGCGATCTATCAAGGTGATCGATAAACAGGGACATTAATATTAGTAATGGCTCTCGTCTCCACTCCAGTGAATATGTCTCCTTCTTTAAGGTAATATATGATTTTTTTTTTTTTGGCCACGCGCACGCGCACTGTAGAGTCTACCTGTCCTGCATGCTAAGATTCTTACACACTTTCTCTCTCTAGGGACATTTGCGCTTCTTCTCCACTTTCACACTCAAAAAAGCGCGCACGTGTCTGGCGCGTGCGCGCCCACATCATGCGTGATGAAAATTGATCCGATGTGTGTGAGTCATGTTAGAAGCCCAGCGACCGGACCGCGCGCCGGATCCTCGCATCATCAATCATCCCCTGGGCTGGCAGGTTATGCGCAAAGATTGGTCTTTTTTTTTTTTCCTTCTGTGCGCGCGCGCGTTTACACACACACTGCGTTCAAATCAAGCGCATCTATCCACTCATGCGTTGCAAAGGTCACGTCAAAGCAATGTCGTGTGCAGATGCTCCACATCTCTGCGGAGGAAGCGTTAGAGAACTGCGCGTCTGCGCCTTTGGAGGAGAACCCAAACGGGCGCGCGCCGTTTGGGTTCTCCTCCAACAGCGCTAAGACCCCAAACACAATCTTTCTTAATTGAAGTCATCAAAATACCCAAGGACAAACAGATTTATGTACATTTTTACGCACACACAAAAGCACGCGCGCTTACTTCTGCGCTCCAGAAGTGGCACAAAGCGCACAAAGAGAAAACAGTCCTGACAAAAGACCCAAACTTTCTTTCCTTTTCCTTCATCCCTGCTGGCGCTCACAGCACATCACTGCTTCTTTTTACTCACCTTGGTTCAAAGTGAACAGCAAAGTTAGGATCCACAGGGCTGGCATGGTTCAGCCACGCGCTCCGTTCCCCCCAAAAGACACCATCAATTCCTCCTTCCGACCGGCTGGATGTGCTGGAATCCTCTCTGAGTCATGGGAGTGAAGAAAGACAGTTCTACAGGAAAAAACATCCCATGTCTCCCAATATTCTCTTCTTTTCTTCTCTCTTTTTCTCACAACTATTTCAAATTTTACGCGCGTAAAAATGACTTTTGCTCACATCTGTCAGCCTGACTTCTCTTTTTCCACTCTGCGCTGAATATTCCCCATAAAACGGACTAGAATTCCTCCTGCTCTTTCTCTCTCTGCCCCCCTCCCTCCCCTCAGACAACCACTAACACACACACACACCCCCTCCCTCATGCACTACAGCTCCAAATCCCTGTTTTAGACTCCGCAGAGGGGAGGGGGGGCGGTGCAGCGGCCGCAGCCAGAACTGCGCTTCAGACGACGAGAGGGAAGAGATTTCATTTCCATCCATCCCGCAGCACTTCAGATATTACTGAGATGTTCTGCTGCAGGCGGAGGGATTTACAGCTTTAGGGATGCGTTTTTTCCCAACTAAACATTCCTAAAAAAAACAAGACATTTGACACTTATTACAACTAAACAAGGTCAAACAGAATAACAGCTTTGAAATGGACTTCAGTTTGAAAAATCTGTTTTTATCATCCAGAAATGTGACAAAAACAAAACTTTAATATTCTTGTAATAGTAAAGCTTATATTAGAACTGTCTTCTAAAGAAAAGTTACTTTCATTTAAACTGTTTAAAGACCCACTTCAATTAAAAAATATGTTTCAAACCTGTTTTTGTAGCATGTTTCTAATGATTAAGGCAGGGCTGCTCATTCCTGGTCCTCGAGATCTACCACCCTGACTATTTTCCAGATCTCCAAGCCCTGCCACCTGCTGATTGGCTCAGTCAGATGTCTCCACAATCTGATTGAAAGGACACACCTGGTCCAGGTAATCAGCAGCAAGCAGTACAGGGAGAGCTGGAAAACAGGCAGGGTGGTAGATCTTGAGGACCAGGAATGAGCAGCCCTGGATTAAGGACTAAAAATGAAAATTAAGTTTATAACTGAATTTCTGGTTATTTTTTTGTTCAAATTCCTGTGAATCAGGAGCAAAATGACTGTAAGTGAGAATTGGACTGAGTGACTCCTCCCCCTTAATGTTTCAAACAGGAAGTCATCCTCATAGACTTCTATATATAAGTCAACATCTATTACTCCGTCCTTCTACTTGTCAGATTAACTACTCCTTTACATCTTTTTTTAACACATTTTTAATAATCTTCATTTTTTTAAAGTGTAACCAAACAGGGAAGTTGGAGGCTGACTCCGCCCACAGCAGAAATATGAAAATCCAGTCAGAGGGGTGGGGCTTGGGGAACAGGGCTATTATCATTACTGGAGCTACAGATCATGACGCCGAACTTCTGAAAAGACGTGGGACCAATCACAAAATTCAACGGTAATATCTCGACTCAACCTGTAGGGGGCAGCACACAGTCAGATATTGACTATTATGTTTTAGAATTTTACAAGTTCATCTTAAATGGTCAAAAATGTGTCAAGGACTAATAGTCAGCAGTTTTAAAGCCCCATTAGATCAAAAGCCAAAAAAAAGTTGATTTAGGGTTTGGTTTCCCTTTAATGGTATTTTTGCTGTAGAAAAGTTTTCAACTGACTGAATCAGATGCTTTAATAAAAGTAATTGGGTTTTGTGGAATCTTTGAAAAGTCTTTGGAAAAAGTGATTTGCCAGTTAACAACTAATAATTACCAATTACAACATGGGGACGTTCATATCGAGTAAAAATGGTGATTGAATCTACTCATTTGGTTGGAAATTGAGGTATTTTCAATGAGTGACACTCACTTATGTTACGTTCACACTGAACGCAGACTGGAGCGACCAGCTAATGTTTTTAGTATGACCGCCACATGTAGCGCTGTCTGTCTCACTTAGAATGTATGGAAGACACAGGGAACTTCTTCCTCCATTGACTTTACAGTGAAACTGGCCGCCTCCGCCACTCGAATCGTGTTCGGTGTGAACGCAGCATTTGTCCAGTTCTCTATATACAGTCAATATACATTGCATCAATTTACAGACAAATAGATCCATGAACGTCTTTGTTTTCCTCGTCTGAGCTGGAATCTGGATCAAAAATGCATTACTCTGATTTTCTCTGGAGGGCCGTATGGGAGAAAAACAAAGGGATAGTGGAAAATGAGGGAGGGCTTACTCCCCGCCCACAACTCAGAGGAGGAACTCCTGCCGCTCTGCAGAAACTATGTCCTAGAAAACAACACAAGTTTTTAGATTTTGCCAAAATAGTATTTTTTTTACTATGCAGCTTCAATTGCTTTTTTAAAATTTTTTCACAATCACCAGAAACATCCTCCCTCGTCTCGTTTCCTGAAGAAGACGGGTAAACATTAATGAAGTGGCGTTGTTTCCTCCCACACACTACCCTCCCCGCTATTACGACGCTACTCCTGGCCAGCTCAACCATCCCCTCACCTTGACCCTCCGTCTGACCCCGGCTCCTAATGCGGAGCTCTTCACGATGAGGACGGCGATGCTGCCAAACACGAGTCCCAGACGTTTGGAGGAATTTGACACTAAACCAAAGATTTTTCGGTCTGAATGGCTTGAATAAAGAAGCGGTCTGCTATTTTTAACCATAAAAATCCTCAAATGGATTTTCTTTGAGTGTATTTTTCATCATAAGGTGCAACACGGCATTGGACAGATGTGGAGGTGAAAACTTGTCAGGTAGATTCTTTTGAAGCTTCATTTTTAAAACAACTCTTTCAAAAGAGAGCAAAAAAGAGTTTGTATTTTCATTTTCTCAAAAAAAGTTTGTTTTTTATGGAGAACAGATCATTTGGATCAGTAAAAAGTTGAATGAAGGTGACCAGAGGATGTACTGTATTCTAATTTGAAACTGAAGAGTTTGGGAAAGCCTCTGATGAGACTGCTGCTCCATCCTGAAGCTCAGATGATGGAATGATTCCATCTGACCACTGCAGGAACCTCTTGAAACATTTTTGGAAGCTGCGTGGCATTTCTCTGGTATTGTTGGAACAAACACAAATAAATCCAACAATCTGGATCCTCCAGAGTCCTTCATTCCATCTCTGACTCGTCTTCTTTATCTGGTTTGTCAGAATAAAAAATCAGGCAAATTGAGAGGAAAGAACAAGTAAGTCAATTTTAACTGACTTAAAACTAAAATACATATATTTTGGGAGACACTGGATGTGTAACAACACATAAACGAAAACATTGACAATATAACCTCAGAAATCTATACAACAATTCTATGGTTTATCTCCAATACAAAGAGATTTCTCAGGACTTTTGTAATCTTTCTTTTTTGTCAGGCAAAATAACACAATAAGTTGTAACATATTACAAGCTTTTACATATAAAACGTTGAATCATGTCTTTTTATTTAAATGTAGAATCATTTCTTGTTTTTTTTCTCCTAATGACCTGCAGTGCAGCTTCTGTCTGTCTTCACAGGATTTCTTGAAACAGCTTCAGTTCAGTTGCATCATTTATCGTTTTATATTCTCAGCAGCAACATGATTTCATCAGGTCTGCAAATACAGCAACATTCTCAGCTCGCTCGGTTACAACATGAAGCATGAACACTCCGCCATCTTCAATGAAACATCTACAGGCTGTGTTTGTTGTTGCTGATCATCTTTTCTTGTTTGTTTGTTTTTTTTTTTTGTCATAAAAGGCCCATTAATAACTGCTGAAATTCCCAGAGAAGTGACAGAGAGGGATGTTCATTAATCTTTATGGTGGCAGTTCACACAAAGAATCAGATGAGAAAAAAATAAGAGAAACAAAGACAACAGAAACTTAAGTCTGTGGTTACGTAAAAAAAAATTATGGACAAACCGTTCTATGAGTATTATCAATTTAATACCAACATTAAAGGAACATGTGAGAAATTTGTTTAAAAAAAGGTCAAATTAAAAAAAAAAAGGAGCATATAGTTGGTATTTATGTGACTGTACTGCCCACTGGTGGACATCTGTTGTAACAGCTTTAAAATTTGAAGTTTTTTATATATTTAAAATCTGCTAAAAAAAAAAAAAAAAGAAGAAAAAAATGTAATAAATGTGTTTAAAAAATTGATTAGCTTTGATTTATTTGCGTTCACTGCCCTCTGGTGGACATCTTTTGTAACTGCCTTAAAATATGAAAATGTTCTATTGTAATCTGAAAAAATAAAGGAAAATGTAATACATTTGTTTAAAATATTAAGAATATAGTTTTAATTTTTGTGTATTCACTGCCCTCTGATGGACATCTGGTGTAACAGCTTTAAAATATGAAACTATTATATATTTAAAATTTTCTGAAAATGCCAGAATATTTACCAGAAAACACAATTTAAAGAGAATATTCAATACATGTGATGTACTAAAACTATTTTTATTAATTAACTCTTAAAAAAAATGTATTTTGATTTTTTCTTCCTACCCAAAACACAAATTTATAACTACGTAATGAGCCTTACTGCTGATGTAATCCTTTTATTCATCAAACAATGTCAGGTTTTTCTGAGAATGTACAGTGTTTGTGAAGGAGTTTAGAGAATTAGACAACTATCAACAAGAAAGAACAAACAGGAAACAGATGAAAATAACCCAAATGAATATTTATTGAAGTCAACAATTGAACTGATCGTCTAAAAAAATCCCAAAAGAGAAAGTAAAGCAGGAACAAATGCTTTGTGGACAAAACAGCCAACAGAAGCAAAACCCGCCACAGCTCGTGTGGGCGGGTCTCACATGACATCATCCGTCATTTTACAAATTAACACACACATGACAGCACTATTCCCGCGGGATATGGATATTTACTAGAAAGGAAGACTTTTCATTCAAAAAGAAGAAAAAGAAAACAGACATTTTATTAGTCATGGAAATAAGAAACATTTATGTGTATGCAACACACATAAAGAGTGTCTCCAGAGTCTGTTTAGGTCACACTCGTACACAAACACACATTCGCACACATATGTACAAATATTCACAGACGCCGCAGATGCCTGCTGTGCATATCCAAATATGTGTGTGGATGTGTTTGTATCCCATGTGTGTACCAAAGTGTGCGCGGATGCATGTCAGCGTTTCCTGTAGAGGCTATATACACAAAAGGGTTCTATAACGCTCAATGAGACGATGAAATATGCAAAACTAAAATTCTAACACTCGAATGTTGGAGAATCTAACTTTAAGAAAATGAGACGGTCGAAAAATGAAAACAACGCACATGATTTAAAAAATAGATTGGCTCTACATAAAGCAAAGATATGAGTGCTTTAGAGAGGAGGGAGGAGAAGCAAAAGCTGCTCTTTGCTGCCACCTGCTGACAGAAGGATGTCACTGCACCGGTAGAGTGAAGCTCAGATGTGTCCCAGCTCAAACACCTACCAGTAGAAGAGGGAAAAATAAAATAAATAAATCAAAGGAGTTCATTTTGGTTGTTTGGGGAGGGCTGAACCTTCGAGGAGGTGCAGCTGGATTAAAGTGGGGCACGGTTAATGTTTGCAGATCAGAGGACGGCTGGGAGGTCTGCTGGGCAGACCGCCGCTCTTGTCTCAGGGGAAGAGCTTCTTATCTCCAGAAATATCTACAGTACGGTTTAAAATCCTTCTCATGCAAGCTACATGCTAGCACACCAAAGAAGACAAAAGGACAGGACGAGAAATCACAGGCAACTACAGGTCCATCAGCTTTTATTAGACAACACTTTTTGTTGAGGATGAGGCAGGTACTCCACTCTTCATTCACAGAGAAGTCAGACTGAGAGGCTAAATACGATTCATGGCTAACGCCTTTGAAGTGTGAGACAACGCCTGTTCTCTGGTCTGCAGACATCAGAAACGCTGAAGGGTGACAGAAACAGTGTCGTGATTTCTCGATCACTAAAAACGTCCAATAAAGATCATAAAGTCTCACTGCCTCTGCATCCTGTTGAGGACGCAGCCTCTCCTGACTGTGCATGAAGTTTTTCATGCATGTTGACCTCACACGGACCTGCTGGAGCATCGAGAAAGTACAAACTCCACTAGGAAAAGGCCTCAGCTCTGGCCGTAGAGTGATGTGACGTTTTTAAAAAAAAGCACCCTGATAGAACTTCAACACTGTTTGCATCAGGGATGGGCAAACCAACAAGGGATCTAAAATTTGACAGATGTATGGCGTGTTTAGGTAATCCACCTCATAAGAGAAAGAAATAGCATCAAATCTGGATGAAAATTGATTTTGGTTTTGAACTAATATAGAATTTTTTTTTTTTTTTCAAAACTCTGACTTTAGTTCTCATTTTAGTATCAATTGCAGAAATGATTTGATGTTCGTCGTAGAAAAATGCTGCGTTCATGTGGTCTTGGCGTGATTGAAAAATGACTGTCCGACTCAGAAAACACACCTAAAAGCAAAAAAAATGGGAATTATTTTAAAGCCACAGAAATAAACAATTAACTTCCTGCATCTAAACAAAGGTCGATGTGTTTATAGTGCACCATTTATGGGGAAATACCCTATTTATAGGGAAAAAAACAAATAAAGATTAATATTATAATTTATTCACATTTGGAGGGCCAAATGTTGCCCCCGGGCCTTAGTTTGCCCACCCCTGTTTTACATCATCTTTAGCAGTGAACCCAGCCAGGAGGGCTAAGTGGGTCTGTTTGGTGTAAAAGTGGGAAGAAAATGTGGGTCCCGATTGGGTTTGTCCACGGTTTCTGTGGTGGCCCCACCTGTGTTTGCCACATTGGTTTAAGTGAGAACCCAGTGGGTTAGCTCACAACGCTAGCCAGCCGCCCGGTGGACGTGTAGCATGCTAGCAAGCTTTACTGTAGAGAGCTAGCGAGCTCCTCTGTATCAAGCTAGCAAGCTCCACTGTAGAGAGCTAGCGAAATCCACTGTAATTAGCTAGCAAGCTCCGTTGTACTGAGTTAGCATGCTTCGCTGTAGTGAGCTCTGCTGTATTGAGCTAGTGAGCTCCGGTGTATCGAGCTAGCATGCCCTGCTATCCACCAGGCGACTGTCTAGGGTAGCGAGCCAACCCATTGAGTGCCCACTTAAGCCAATGTGGGCAAACACAGGTGAGGTCACCACAGAAACTGTGGACAAACCCAATCGGGACCCACATTTTCTGCCCACTTTTAAACCACATGGGGCCACTTAGCCATTATGTGATCCAGGCAGCAGCTCGTAGGAGGGGGTCTAAACCCAAACCCAAAAGGAAAGCAGCCGTCCCAACTTCAGATCCCAGATCAGAATCCAGCTGGACGAGGAGCTTCCTCTCTGCGCCGCTTGTTTTCAAAGCAGCAGGTAGCAGTGAAGGAGAAACGAACGGAAGGAAAAACGATCCCAGAAGAGCGGCGCTGACAGAGGTGAAGGGATTCCTTCTGGAGCTCCATCAGCTAACGGCCACGGATGCTAAATCCTAAACAAACAAAGACGGGCGAGGAGAGTCCACATCGATTCGGAGACGGAGGAAGAAGGTGAAGGTGGATGAGGACGCAGACGGGCTGATTGATTAAACTATGGAAAGAGGCGGACGCGAAGAAGAGGAGAGGAGAGGAGAGGAGAGGGCTAAATGACTTTCTGCAGACGGGGAACAATGCCTGCCAAGCCAAACCTTGGCCCGTGCACGCTCCATCCAGTACCTCTTATTTAGATTGCAATCAATTCCAGCAACCAAATGGAGATGGTACTGAGAAGGAGGACTCCCAACTCCGAAAAAACATTATTTTGTTAAGCTAGTGAGTGAGTTTTACAGCTACAATTTCATTTTGTTTCTACCCCACAATGTTTGGTAGAATCCGGTCTGACCTTGAGCGGGAAAATGGGAAAACATTTCCTGTCCTAAAGCGGCGGCTTAGTAGAGATGATGATGTCACGACTCAGCGAATTCAGCGCCAGCTCTGTTGCCGGGCAGAAAAACGGTGAAGGTGAAAGTTAGTTTCAGCAGAAGAAAAGTCCAACTTTCAGAGCTTGTGTCCTTCGAGCTCCTGCTACAGTTTCATGACGAGTCTCAGGATCAAACCCCACGAAATCAACACACACATTTGAAACCAGGTGGTGACAGAAAACCCATCAGACACTGTAAACCGGTAACACTGACAGTAACACCGAACAAAAATCTCCCCGAAAAAAAGGGCGAATCAGAAAGAAAACATCCTTCATTCATTACAAATATTTGCAGATAAGGTTAGTTTTCATCGCAACATCAGAGTTGTTATTTGTACATTTTTTACCCCCGGATATGGATATTTTTCGACTCTGCATTTCCACGCATGTCATAAAAACAGGCAGGCTTTTTTTGAGTATATACGTTACTGCTGGCAGTAACAGAATGAATGAAAGAGGAAAGAGACAGTGTGTATTTACAGCACACCAAACATTTTTCGTCAAGTAAAAAGAATGCTATATAATTCTATGTATATATATATATATATATAAGTATATATTCATATGTATACCGGAGAGCCTTGGCTTGGCTGCACAAGGTGGGAATGCTGTTTCTGCACGAGTGTTGGACGTTTTTAGGAGAGGAAAAGTCCCGTGGTAGAATCGAGTATTAAAGGTTTGTTTGTTGGTCAGAATTGGAGTTTGGACAGGGTTGTGTTTAGGTTGAAACGTGGAGGAAAACAAAGCGTGGAGGCTGAAGAAAGGAAAGATTCTGAGGAAATGTCGGAATGTGACTTACAATTTCTGTTTTTACGCAGCACGTAAGAGAAGGACGCTTGTGTGAGGATGTGTGAATGAGTCAAAATCAAGTTGGGTTTGTTCATCTGAGCGACTACAAGCATTCAAACACTTTTTTTTTCTCTCAAAATTTGTGTTGTGTTTTAGTGGGTAAATTCAGTTCATCCGAATGTCAGTGCAAATTCTCTCTTCCCTGTATCAAACCAAAGAGGGGCGTCGAATCTCTGGATCCCACCCACAATTCCCTCCCCTCCCAGCGTCCCTCCGACGGAGTGAAGAACCGAAGCGAAAACAAATGGCGGTTTGTTTCTTTCCTTCACTCCGCCCTCCTCCTCTGCTGCTCCAGCACTTCCTCCTCGTCTCTTTTCCTCCTCTGACTAGATGAAGTACTCCTTCTTGTCGTCCGCTCCGGAGTGGCCTCCCTCTGCGTTGATGATGGCCGTGTCGGCGTCGGGGGCGTCGTCCGAGCCCTTGGCTTCGTGGGTCAGATACGTCCCTGTGGCACGAGAAGCACCAGTGAGCCAGAGATAGACAGACAGAACAGGGAGTGGATGCAGTAAAATGAAACTGCAGGAGGACTAAAGTCATGAAAATCCATTTTTTTGAGTTTTTAACATGTCTGTGCGGCATTTTTCTTACAAAAGAGAACACATTTAATAAGAAATCCTTCTGTTTTTGCATTTCTGAGTATTTCTCCTTGTAAATCTCTGTCAATCAAACTGTCTCTGTTTTTCATCAATCATCTTCTTTCTGCTGCACATGCACTAAACCAGGGGTGGGCAATTGTTTTGATTTGTGGGCCACAAAGGGTTCTAAAATTTGGCATAAGGAGCAGATGGAAGGAGAGATTTGGTAATCAACCTCATAAACTAAAAAAATTATATGGAATTTAGAGAAAAACATGCTTTAATTTGGATTCAAATTCACATATATTAATTTAAAAACAGAAAATTTGGGAGTTTTAATTTCTAAATTTTGATTTTTGTTCTCTTTTGGGTGATCCAATGGGTTGATGTTCTTCAGAGGAAAATGTGAACTCAAAGAAATGCTGCATTTATGTTGTGTAGGAATAATCCGAAAGATCACCATCTGACTCAGAAAGGAACACACACGAACGTCAGAGAAACAACACCATTCATGGGAAGAAACCAGAAATACAATGAAAATAAAACAATAATTAGGATTTTTGATTCAATGTATTTTAATTTGGAGGGCCAGATTAAGTAGCTTAAGGGGCCGCATGTGGCACCCGGGCCGTAGTTTGCCCACCCCTGCACTAAACCCTCATCTGGTCCGGCTAGCGTGTCTAGTTCAGCTTCTGGAGAAGAGAACATGCTGCCTTCACATTGACTGCAGTCAAATGAGCCGCCGTTCACATTTCTGTGCTCCAATCAGCCGTCACTGGATTTTTGGTTTGACTTTCATCCAATACTTACGGTAGCAGTCCTGAGAACGCTGGAAAATCTCCAACAAACTCCACGGAGCTTCTTGATGTGAACGGCGGCTCATTTGACCGCAGTTGGAAAATGTTGTAAATCAATGAAAGAGCATTTGGATGTTAGCTTTCATTATTTTCTGCTCTGAGAAACCAGTGGATTGAATGGATTGATCACAGCATTGTCAAGAAACATCAAAGAGTCTTTGCTGAACTGGAAGGAGAAAGAATCAGAATTTTGGAGGAAGTTCACGGACAGAACTGCTCAGGTCACCTCCTAAAGCCACGCCCCCTCAGAGGAGATTTTGGAAACAGAGGCTTTAGATCAACATGAAAAATAGCTTTTAAAGACATTTAGGTTTTGGGATTTTGGTTAAAAACTTCTTAAGTGAAATGAAAGCACTACTGGGAACATTTTTCTTTAAATAAAAAACACTGTCATCGGGGGACTTTAAAGATCAATACAATAATAATTAAAAAAGCAACGCAAATATATTAAATTTTTTTTTTTTTAGAAAACATTTTAGAAAACAGAACAAAATTCCAGAGACACAATCATTAAAAGAAAAAAAAAATTTGGAAAAATGTTAAAAAAAATGAAACCAGACAAGGAAGCTACTGTGGGACATTAATGATTAATGATGGACAAACGTCATCATCTGATTAGTGATGTCTCATAATATCGACTTTTCCTGAAAAAAAAGAAAAAAAATTGGAAAGCAAAAGCTTTACAGAAATAAAAACAAAATATAAACTGGATATTTTAAAAAAAAAGCAGTTACTATGCGACATTGGATTGGACAATGATGTTTCTCCAACCTTTCAACTAAAAGTTATTTGACATGAAGTGACATCCAATCAGCATTATCCTTTAGTTTATTTTGTTTTCTGACAAGTTTTCTTCTGCAAACTGTTTTTTACTATTTGATTTCTAGAATTAAAAAATATATATAATTTAATACTGTTCTTTAAATATTTTTAAATATAGAGTGATTTGTTGTTGTTGTGGCACTTTAGGGCCAACGTAAAATCATACCTAAAAGTTTTGAAGAATGTTTTTACATGAGATCAAAAGACGACTTTAAAGACGCAGATAAAGCACAACGCATCCAAAAACATCCGTCCGTCTTCTCCTCCTGTTTTTGTCTTGGGTCGAGGTGGGGTTGCTGGAGCCTATCCCAGTTACGCCAGGGCAAAGGTGGGGTTGGCCCAGTTTGCTCAGCCATCAAAGGGTTACACTTTTGAGCACAGCTAAAGGACCACTTAAAAGTCATCAGTCAAGCTTTGAAGTATATGTTTTCAGAGGATGAAAGCAGAGAGTCACACGCATGCAGGAGGAGAACATGCAAACTCCACGCAGAGAGGACCCCGCTGGGGTTTGAACCCTCGAGCTGTGAGGTGCGAGTGCTAACCATCACAACACTGTCCAGCTAGTCAAAACCAGAAAAGCAGCTCATTAACCCTTTAAAAGTGTTTATTGTGTGAATGCATTCAATGCATTCACACTATTGTTTTTCACCTATTTACGTTTTCTTCCGTACGTTTTTGACACGTAAAAACTCAAGCACACTTCATGCAATTTATGCAATCTTGGTATCAAAACGTTTGTCTCATTAAGGACATTACTGCTTGTATTTTTGGTTTTTGCAAATTTTACGGTTTTCGCGATTTCGCGCAATTTTTAGCCCATGTTAAGTCAATGGGGAAATTTTTCAAATCGTTATAAAACTTTGTGCACTTTTGCAACTTATGCAATATTGGTGTCAAAACGTTCCGCAAATTTAGCACATTCATGCCTGTATTTTTGGTATTCTCAAAATTTACGTCTTTTACGCAAATTAAGCTAATTACTAGCCTCATTGGAAATGAATGGGAATTTTTCAAATCCTTTAGAAACTTTATGCACTTTTACAACTTATGCAACAGTGGTATCAAAACGTTCAGCTTGTTCAGGACATTCATGCTTGTACTTTTGAAATTCGTACACTTAACGATTTTAACGCAATCTATGCTAGTTTACTAGCCTCATTGACAATTAATGGACATTTTTAAAATCGTTATAAAACTTTGTGCACTTTTTACACTTGTGCAATATTGGTATCAAAGTGTTCAGCTCGTGGAGGACATTATGGCTAGTATTTTTGGTTTTCGCAAAATTTACGTTTTTTACGCAAATTATGCTACTTACTAGCCCTATTGAAAATGAATGGGAATTTTTCAAATCCTTTAAAATCTATGCATTTTAGTAACGTGTTAGCTTTTATGGCTAATTTGGCAACTTTTAAGGTTTTTTGGGCTAATTTGGAAACTTTTGAGGGTTTTTTGGTGCTAATTTTGAGTTAAGCTAACATATTAGCAACGTGTTATCTTTTTTGGCTAATTTGGCAACTTTTCAGGTTTTTTTGGCTAATTTTGAGTTAAGCTAACATTTTAGCAACATGTTAGCTTTTTTGGCTAATTTGGCAACTTTTGAGTTTTTTTGGGCTAATTTGGAGTTATGCTATCATATTTTTAGCATCTTCAGCTACCACATTCGGCAAAATGCATTCACACATGCATTATCGGAGGTAATGCACTTTTCTAGTTTTCTTTGATTTATGCCAATTTTTTACATTGTTATCACCATAATTCCTGTAGATTTTGAAGGAGAAAAGCGGCGCAGGCCGCTTTTCTCCTTCAAAATCTACTGGAATTATCGTGATAAGAATTGAAAAGTCAAAGTATATTAAAGATTTTGTGTTTAAGTAAAAACCAAAACAAAAAAACCCGGCTTCTCCCGGCTCCAGGTTTCATTTCAGGCCCCACAAGCGGCAGCTGACCTCTCTGATCCGTTTTTTTCATCTGACTGCTGTGTAAATGTGATGGAAGGCAGACGAGTGCTGGGAGGTCAGCCCTTCCTGTGCTTAAAAAACAAAAAAAAAAATGTTTCAAAAGAATTTTAAAAACAAACAGGAAGTCTGTGAAGGGAGGGACGGGTTGTGTGTGTTGGTTTCTGTTCAAAGAGGAGCAAAAACCGTGGAGGTGAAAGGGCATCGAGAGTGACTCCACACAAGTCCCAACGATTCAGAAGGGATTTTTTTAACTAGCAGGATAGAAAAATATAAGTTTATAACGTCAATTCAAATCTCATGTATTTTTTGATTCTAGTAAAATACAGTGCAAAAGTGAAACGAAATTTACATTTTGTGTTTTCATCAAATTAAAACTTGTTTACTCAACTAATTTGGACAAAAAAGTTATATTTTTAAATATAACTTTTTTTTAATTGATAGAATATTTCCATTTTTAAGTGACAATCAAACTGTGACCCTCAGGTTCTGCTGCTCATCACCAGAATCATGTGTCAATAAGATGCTGCAAGGACAGAGTTACTTGGAAAACAGAGAGGAGACCAGCTTGTGAGGACTTCAGCTTGACATGTAATCTCTGATCAAATAAAATTTAGTGGGACTGAAGAAATATTTTTCTCTGACTACATTGTAAAAAGGGAAACGTTTAATCAATTAAAGAAGGTTCTGTATGGAAGCAGAAAACTGCCTGACTGGCTTTTTTTTTGTTAATTGTTATTTTATTGTTTTTTGTTTATTATTTTTATTTAAAAAATAATATTTTATTGGGAGATAATATTCTAATAATCAATTAATTTAATATTAACATTAATAATTAATATATGAAAATAATATATTTTATTGGTGTATTAATAAAATATATTATTTTAATATTTTTAGTAAGAGATTATATATATATATATATATATATATATATATATATATATATATATATATATATTCCTCCGTCTGCTTCCTTTCATTTATGAAGTTGTAGAATTGTTGTGTTCTGAACATGATTTTATGTACGATGTTCCTGATGCCTAATGAAAGAAAAAAAATATATAGAGAAAGAAAAGAAGATCTTCACTCCTCAAACGCCCTCGTTCCGTCTGACGCACCAGCCCTCCTCCCTTTATTTCCTTAAAATATTATGTTCTGTATGTTTGGTTTCACCTTTTCTTTCTGTGCAGGCAGTCTGTGGGTCCTCCCTGTGACACACCTGTCTGCACTTACCTGATTAGGCTGCTCCCTATTTAAGTTGACTGCTTTCTTCCCTCAGTGTTGGTTCGTCTTGTATGTTTTCTCCTGTGCTCTTGGGCTTTTCTAGTTTATGTGTTTTCGCAGTTCCTTTAGTTTTCCCTCTGTTGAGGTGAATTTTTTTGTTTTGTTATTAAAGACAAATTTTTGTGAACCTGGGACTTAGTTTGGTCCCTGCATCTGGGTCTCTGACTCCTGATCCGTGACAAAAATCTCAGAACAAACAGGATGATTGACAGAACCCAGAGACGAGAATCTGCGCACGGTGCGTTCACTGAGCTCTGGACATTAGAGAACCCAAACAGTCACTCAGTCCGCTAATATGCTTTGGTCATTTTTATACAATCCACAGCAAAACAAAGACGTTTTACAGAAAAAATGTCGACACTATTAAATGAAGACATTTTATATGGATCAGTTTGACACTTTTTCTAATAAAATGCTTTGTTCTGCTACTAATGACCGGAGTTCTGAGTTCTCTCAACATGTTTGTTCAAAAAAAGGGGTGCGTGCATGAGATGGAACTGAGATGTTTAAAGAGCAAAGACTGCTAAAAAAAAACAATATGTGGAGTGTGTTCTTCTACTGTTCTTGTTTTTAACCACAAAATAAAGAGACTTAAATCAGGTAAAGTCTCCGCGTCTCCGTGAGAGAGGCTCTTCTTCATCATCTTCATCTTCATATAAAAAGTTAGTGGACCTTGTTACAATGAGAAAATTATCCAAAAAAAAGTAGGGCAGGCTGTTTTTGACTTCTGCAGTTCTGTAATTTCAAAATTTTCATTTTTATCAAATTACATTTTTGAGTGAAGTAAACCATCTTATCTACGCAATATTTTAACTTGACGAGAACAAAACGTTTTAAATGTAATAAATGTACAGAGCTTTTGTTAATTGATTCAATATTTTACTTTTTTTGGTGTAGTTAACAACAAAGTCATTTAGTAGTTTGATCCACAACACGTCCTGCTGCGTTCGTCATTATTTTTCTTCATCTCACCCAATTTTGAGCTAGAAAAATAATGTACACTGCAAAAGTGAAACATTGGATCAATTAATAGAATATCTGCAATTAGTGACCTTTAAAATGATTATTTTTCATCAAATTAAAATTTGGGGTTGATGATTTACTCAACTCAAATTTTTATTTGATAAAAACCAATATTTTTAAATGTAATAAACAACAGAACTTTTATTAACTGAGCCGACGTTTCATTTTTTACAGTTTATGTGTGAAAAAAGGAACAAGTTCATTCTGGACATAAGAGTGTTGAAATGTTTCTATTAACACTTTAGAATACAATGGTTAAATGTGTATTTTTCATGGTTGTGAGTAAATATATATGTATGCTCAAGCTTGAAATAAAGAAAAAAAATTCCATCTTTAAAAAATGTTGACGAATTTTGTCAATAATTAAAAAAAATAAAATCCCATCCATTTTTTCCTATAATATAAATCTACACTTTCTTGCTAGTGACTAGCTTCAAAACTTTCCACTTCTAAAAGTCATTTTAGACACTAAAGTTGTGCAACGACAAAAGCATTATAATAAATCTAATATATATATTTTTATCAGCTGTCCTATCTATCTAAGCAGTGAAATGCGACTCTCTGCTTCCTTCCATTAGCTGTGAATGCATGTGTTAGAGTGATAGTTGCTTTTTTGTTTGGGAAAAATGTACACTTTGAAACCTGAGGAAGACTCCAGAGATAAAGCTGCATTAGCAAGTCAGTAAGTTAATCATCTTTCTTGACAGGAAGCTCTTAAGATTCAATCATATGGATCCAAATCCTATATTCGGCTTCACAAGTGTGCCGCTGTTAGAGGGATGAGCTGGGAAATCTAGAAGTTTATGGAACCAAAATCTAATAACAGATGATGAAGAAGTCTAGTTTTGAAGAGAAATGCTTGCACAGGGTTCCTACACAGTTCAAGTTCAATTTTTAAGACCTTTTTAAAACTTTGCATGGGAAAAATTAAGACCCATTTTACGGCCTAACTCCCAGCCCTATGGACACAGAAAACGCTTGTCAGTAACGGAGTAATGTAATCAATTACAGCTTAAATTTCAGTAATTAAATTACAATTACCAGATTTTATTTTTTTCTTTTTTAAATCAGTGGATGGCATCCAGCGTGATGTTGCTTACATAATTGTGGTTAAAAAATTAAACTTTAGACCAGAAAAGTCATACGGAAAAGGTTTTAAACTAACATTTTTACGACCGAAATATCACATTTTAAGACATTGTAAAGCTTTTTAAGGCCTTATTTCCATATTTTCAAATTCAAGGCTTTCCAGACTTTCTGAGACCCCGCAGGAACTCTGTTGCAGTTTATCAATAACCGCCTGCTCAACCAAACGTGGGAAACATTCAGAATACATTCATGTTGTTAAAAATATTGATTGCGTGTATTACTCCCCAAGGTACGGAGCTCCTAAAGGGGGAACGAAGAATGAAGAAATTGAAGTAAAAACTTTTTTTTTTTTTAACAAATATTGAAATAATAAAAATAAAGAAAATAATTCTGGTTGGTAACGGGTGCGCACCACATAGTAACTGGTGTGCATCAATTAGTAATTAGTCAAATTATTTTAATTTAATTTTTAGAAGATAAAAACTCTGGTGTACACAAGTTACCAATACGATTTTTTTTTACTATTATAATTTTTAGAAAAACAAGTAACCAGAATTTGTAAGCATTTCTTTTAACTTCAATATCTTTTTTTTTTTTTGCTTTGATGTCCCTTTAGGGGCTCCATACCAAGTCAAAAAATCACCTCATATTTTTGTGTGGGTTTTTTTTTTTTTTTTGTGTATTTAAAGAGTTAATTTGTCTGTTTTTGCTCTTTTATGAGGTCCAGTTTCCTCAGGCGTGTGTCTTCATATGTGCGTGCTTCTTTATCCGGGCTGTCTACCTTTGTGTCTGATGAGGTATCTGCCAAAGACAATGAGCAGGCAAAGCAGGATGAAGACTATAACAGCCACCACCCCTCCGATCACAGCGTGGTCCACTCCCGAGGACGTCGACATGGCTGTGGGGTCTTCGGAAGAAGGAAGGCAGAGAGAGAGAGAGAGAGAGAGAGAGGACAGGTCAGGACCGTAGAGCGGAGAGCCATAAAACATGAAGAGGGGAAGGGAGTGGAGGAGAAATCGATGAAGAAGAAACATCAAATAAATAAAAACGAGAAAAGAAATGATGATTAACAATAGAAAGGAGGGTGGATGATGGAAATGGAAGCTGGGTGATGAAAGGCCAGAGAAACAGTGAGAACAAGAGAGAGTGACAGAGACGAGGCACAAAGAAAAGTGCAGAGGAGTCAAGGGTAGTGTACAATATTTCCAGCAGCAATTCTTCAGGAGAAAAAGAAAGGGGATGCAGAAGAAGAGAAACAGACAGGCGGAATAAAGGAGGTCATTTCATCACCCTCCACTGAAAACTGTTTGTGTCTGACTTGCAGCGGGGTTGCACAGGTTGCAGAGCGAGTCCCGCTGACGGACCCCTGAAGCCGCCGGAGTCAGAGGAAGTTTCTGCCCCGACAGCGGTCATTTCTGTCTGTTTTCTTATTCCTCCATGAATTTCAAAGCGTTGGGTTTAGAAAGTGGAATCAGCAGCACCAAGCTCCCACATTCGGAGCAGCCTCGCCTCTTTTCTTCGCCTCGTTACTGAAAATGTGGCTGTTTTTAGAAGACGTGGTCATTCTGCTGTCAGTGTGCTGTATCCACTGAGTTGCCACAGTATCCCTCACGCCTGTCCAACTGTTCCTTAATGCACATTTCTAATCAGTGGTGGTTTAATGGGATGGGAGGATCATACTTCTTGGAACATTTTGGACCTCTTAGTACCAATTCAGCATGGTAGCAACACCACAGCCTATCTGAATATTGTAGCTGACCACATCCATCTGTCATGTCAATATGGACCAAACCCTCTGAGAACCTTGTTGAATCTCTGCTACCAAGGATTAAGGCAGTTCTGATGGTAAAAGGGGTCCAACTCGCTCCTAGCAAGAGTGTACCTAATATAGCGGCCAGTGAGTGTACAGTATACCTGACTGAATATATCTAAGGTGATGCTAACTTCAATGTGTTTTAATCTATTAATGAACAGCACAGAGAACAGCTTAGACCAATCTAAAGTCTTTTTCTCACTTTCTTAACACGTCTCGAGTTTGTTCAATTTGAATAATTTTAATAAGTTGATTTCATAGTTGAGTTTACTTCATGGTTACCACTTTACAGTTACAACTGTTTACAATTCTTTTAAACTTTTAAACTTATTTCTAAAAAAAAAAGTCAGTTTTTAAATCAGATAAATCTAAAATGTTTGACATGAACGTTTAATATTTTCCCATTATCAACAATTTTTTTGGTCTTTTAAAATCCTTAAATGTGCACTTTAAGAAAAACATCAGTCTGTGTTTATATATGCAGAATCTAAAGAAAGACTAACTTTGAGCCAACAATTGTAAAAGTTGAGTCAAAGCATCAAAAAGCTTTTTTTAACTTTCATGTTTGTGCCTTCTTTCTGTGACAGCTGAACTTCTGGCTTCATTTTACTCTGAATATTTCTCATTAAGAGACGCACTTTAGTAGATTTATGTCAACGGTGCCGGATCGTATGACTGCTGGAATATTGTCCAGCGCTCTAAAGCTTCCTGTCAATTGTTTTCCTAAACATTGCAACAAAGAACATCCTAATTACACATGTAGTCGTTAATCCTGTCCTTCATTTGTACATGCTCACTTCTATGGGAATCCTCTGCAAGAAATGCAATAATATCTAACTAACAATTTGTGCATCATTCTATGAAATTTCTGGCTGTGCAATTCGCTCCGAAAAGTGTTCCTACTTCTTCATGTGTTTGTAACCCCTTCACCACTCAGCTCCAATATAAAGCAACAGTCTAGGTTCAGATATGATTCTTCTATACAAAATGATGTGGTGAGAGGTTTCCAAAAGAACACTGGTTAGCTCATTTTAATTTTCTATGGAAAAAAACTACAACACAAAATTTTCCCTTTTATGTTAATACATTTAGAACACAAGAAAAAACAGCAGAAAATACAAAAAACCCAGGCTTACAGATAAACTTTGTTCACTCTGTCAAAAAGTTCACTTCAGCGCGTCGGCGCGCGTTGGAGCTCAGGAGGGGAAGGTAACGGCGCACGATGCTAGCTCTGCTGCTAGCTTAACGGAGTAGCTCTCCCCTCCGTAGTCCGAGTAATCCCCAATTGAACTTGCGTTCCCTCGGTACTAAAGTCAGCCTGAGTGACCTCCAGCTTCCTCTTCTGTGGAGCGAGACGTCAATCTCTCCTCTCTCCTTTTCTTTTACTTTTTCGTCGGCAAAGAATCAAGCTAGCAGACTCACTTGTCCTTCTCAACACAAGCCCCTCCCTCTTTTTTCTCTTCTTCCGCATCCCCGCGCTGTCCACCAGCCACACCCAGTTTGCGCCCACACATTTCAAAATAAAACTCTGAACAATAAAACAACATAACTTACTAAAAAAAAACAGATCACTACATGTTAAATTATACTCTGGATCTGTTGCTTTGTTCTTGTGTTTTTTTCCCCTTAATTGTTGGAAATTGAAAATAGTCCCCCATGGTGGGATAAAAGTAAAGGTTGAACGTCTATTATAATAGGAAAACTTCATTAAGACCCTTTTTAATTGCATTTGGATCTTTTCCTTTACAAAAATGTCACTAATTTAAATGAAAATATCTCATAATGAGGCTTTTTCACAGCAATTATTACATTGGATTAAAAACAGATTAATTAATGACAGGTCATGATTAATTCATTCCAAAAATGAATGGCCTGACAGCACCAATTATGACACGTTAAAACATACGTTTTCATGTGTGGTTTGTAACTTGTCTTCAAAAATTATGTTGTCAAACTTCAAGTGTAAATAAAAATATATAGTTAGAAGTATGCAAGTATATTTTAAAAAGGCCAAAATCCATCCAGTTTCAGCTTTTCTTTTAATATGTTTTTTTTCTTATGATAGAAATGTTTTGTCTTCTTTTACAAGACTTCTTCTTCTTTTTCTTTCGGCTTTTCCCTTCAGAGGTCGCAACAGCGAATCAGTGTCCTCCATCTAAGTCTGTCTTCATCATCCTCTACTCTAACACCAGCCACCTTCATGTCTTCATTCTCTGCATCCAGAAACCTCCTCTTCGGTCTTCCTCTAGACCTCTTTCCTGCAGCTCTGGACTCAGCATCCTTCTACCAATATCTTCACTGTCTCTCCTCTGAACATGTCCAAACCATCTCAGTCTGGCCTCTCTGACTTTATCTCCGAAACCTCTAACATGTGCTGTCCCTCTGATGGATTCATTTTAAATGAAAACTTTTGTAAAGATTAAGATTATGTAAAGATTGAAAACAGGATTCTTTAAATTCAACCAATATTTTTCATTTTCCTTAACATTGTCATTTTCATAATCCTAATTATAGCATTTCTCCTCCTCTGTCTACGTCCATTTATTTATTTAGTCTTTTCAGCAGGAGGGAAAGTAGATTTCTGCTTATGCCAGTACTATGTACCAGACATCACCATCTTATTCCCAAGTCGTCACTTTTTGACATCTTGGGTGTCCCCAACTTGTACCTAACTTTTGACTGCTGGCCGTTCATAAAATCAAGGCTCCGCAACCCTTGGGATGTGGTACCGGATGCGGCCGGTACAGGTACCTCAACTTGGCACCGGTACCGGATGCAGTACAGGACCCAAACCTGCATCAGACCTAGTACAAGAACCAAACCATACCGGACGCAAACTGGGTCCAGACACGATACCATACCCAAAATAAACCCAAACTAGTACCAGATGCATACCGGGCGTGGTACCAGACCCAGTACAAAACCCAAATCGGTTCTGGATGCGGTACTGAATTTAAACTGGTACTGGATGTGAACCAGACCCAAACACGGTACCAGACGTGGTACAGGATCCAAAACTGAACTGAACGCGGTACTGGACCCAAACCAGTATTGGACACGAACCAGGCCCGAATGCGGTACCAGGCATGGTACAGGACCTGAACCGGTGTCAGACGGTACCAGAACCAATACCAGACAAGGTATAAGACGCGATACCGGAACCTAAACTGGAACGCCAACCGGACCCGCTGCGCTCTGTGTCCGGTACTGCACAGGTGACGGTTTGTGGCCCGGATGTTGGGGACCCAGGATATAATGTGAACAGCCAGTACATCAAAAACATGCTGAGTTGGTGAAACCCAAAACATCCAAAAGTAATCAAGCATCCATATGTGACGAATGAGGATCTGTTGTTATGGAAGCATGAGGGAGAGATCCAGAACATTTCATCAACTGGTCGATTCATCACTAAAAACGATCCAAACGCTGCCCGATCTCAGCTTGAGGGACAACTTTCTGTTCTTCCTTCCATAAGAGCGACCGCAGCTTCTGTCATGCGTCATACGGTGAAAACTGGCCGTACAGCTGATCTCCTGCTAGCCGTTCCGCCTCCACCTCTTTTATCGGAACGCCGTTCCGGCCCGCTTCAGCTTCCCCCCCCCCCCCCCCCCCCTTCTTTTCAGGCGTCAATGAAGTCTAAAAGTCAATCTAAAAGTTACACAGAATCCTTTCTGACACACAAAGCTTCCGAGCCTTAAAGAAAACTGATGACGGATCCAGAAGGCGGTGGAAAAGGCTGCTTTCCATGTGGCTTGTTTTACAATGCTTCAGATCAATGGGGGCGAGGATCAAACTGGAAGAAACTGCTTGCCTTTGCACCCAATCAGATCGCGGCAACGACAACAGATGAAACCAGCGATGGGAGTAACACATTACAACCAGCTGGGACGCCAGACGATGTAGTGAACAGTCAATTTTGTCTGACTAAATATTACTTCTGCCACTTAGAGGAGTGATGAAGCCTAACGACGGCCGACCGAAGACGGGGAACAGAGCGGGATGAGCGGACGGGGAAAGACACACACGGACAGACACACACGGACAGTTCAAAGCACACGTCTGGCCGGCCAGCGCGGAGGTGACGGGGGCATGCTGACGGGGCGAGAATGGGAATGAGCGTATAAATCCTCCTGTCAGCATCAAAAGAAAGCAGACAAGACCCGAGGACCCCCCCCCCTCCTCGCCCCGCACAATGAGACACACACAAAGACACACACAGGAAATAAAGAACTCCGTAAATTACTTCCACCACTCACGGGGGTCGCACCGGCACGCCTGTCTCGGTGCGTGCGTGGCGTCTGAGCATGTGTGCTTCTGTTTGCGTGTGTTGTGTGGGCAGCGGGATGAAATATTCATCAGGAACTCAAAGGGACCCCAGACGACCCCCAGATAGGAGACAGACACACACAGACACAGACAGACAGGTGGACAAAAAGTCACACAGACGGGTGGAAAAGTTGTACCTGCGATGTTGCCTGCATCATCTTCTGAAGTGGATGAGAAGATGAATTGTTGAATTGTTGAATGTTTGGATGGATGGACGGAGGGGATGGATGGATGGATGGATGGATGGATGAACAGGAAAAGAAAAAGGAGTGTAGGGGGTTGGAGGGTTGAGTTTCAGTAGAAAGAAGAGCAAAACAAGAAAAAAAAGCATGAAACAGCAGTGAATCCACATCATTTCTTCACTTTTACACAGGCTGTGTGTGTTTGTGTGTTTGTGTTTGCAGATGCGTAAGCATAAAAAACAAACTCCTCGACTATTTGTGTGACAGCTACACAATCTGTCTATTGAAGGAGAAAATATAAAAAAAAAAAAAAGAAAAGCTGTAACTTTAATGGTTTTTCTCTTTCCACTCCATTACTAGTGTGTGTTTGTGTAAGTGTGCGGCTGGTTTTACCTGTGAAAGTGTTAAATCCATCCAGCCGGACGGAAACTGGGGGTGTGGGGGAGGAGAGGGAGGGGGTGGCGTTGAGAGGAGGAACGCTTGCAGAGGAAGGGAGGATGGGTTTAGGGGAGGATTCGGGGGAGAGAGGCATGTCGGGGAAGAGGGCGTTGGAGAGGGTGGTGGTGGCGGCGAGGGAGGAGAGAGAGGTGGTCGAAATGACAGTGGTTGACGGGGGGGTGGTGGTGGACGCAGACGAGAGCGGGAAGTCAGTGGATTCAGAGCCCGAACCAAAAAAAACGTCAGGAGTGGAGGATGACGGCAGTAAGAAGTGTGTGAGGGATGAGGGATCTGGAGAAGCCATCGGGGGCGGGGTGAGATCTTTGGAGGAGAGGGAAACTGAGGCGGAGCCAAGCACAGAAAACGGCCACGGATTGGTCGAACACGGCACGTGAAGCGGAGGAAAAGAGGCGCCAGAATTTGCAAAAGCAGTTATGACAGCGCATGGATGAGGAAAAAAAAAAAAAAAACGACAAACAAAAGCAGAAGGAAAGAAAATCAGAAAAGAAAAAAGATGGAAGTGCAAACAGAAGAAATAAAAGTGATGAAGAAACATAAGAACCCCGCCTCTCTGCTGCATCTCTTCCCTCTGTCGTCACTTCATCGTCTCTTACCTTGCACCTGAAGCGTGTACTCCCCGCTGTTCTTCCCGATGCCGTTGTCAGCGTGGCAGACGTAGACGCCGTTGTCTGATTTGTTGAGCATGGAGAAGTACAGGACAGCTCCGTCGGGTCTGGCCAGAGAGGGGAGGTCTCCTTCTTTCCTCTCCCAGATGTAGTTAGCAGGCCTGAGGAAAGAGGGAAAAAGAGGGCTTCATTCGGGGCTCCTCAAAGTTTTTGGAGCCAAATTAAGAACTCGATGTTAGACTGGGGGCCAATTTTGGTGAAAACTTTGGTAACTTGTGTGGCATATGTGTCAAAGTCAAGGCCCGGGGGCCGGATCCGACCCTCCGGGGGATTCCATCCGCCCCCCAGATTATTTTATTTTCCCAACTTTATCTTGCACTTATTCCTAACTTGTACAATTTTTACAAAATATATTTTTATGAAAAGTAAAATATTAAAGTTTATTTAAGATTTAAGTTGATTTATAATATTCCTGCCTTTTATTATTCATATTTATGTTAAAAAGTTACAGTTTCAAAGTTTTAAATATTGACATTCTGGTAGTTTTTTGGACTATTTTGGCATTTACTATAGTTTTTTGAGCTATTTTTGGAGTTTAGCTAATATTTAAACTATATGCTAGCTGTTTAGGCTAATTTGGGCTTTTTAAAAAAGTTTGTTAGACTGGTTTGAAGTTGAGCTATTTTTATAGCCACAAGCAAGATGTTTTGGCTAATTTAGGCTGTAATTTGTGACTTTGAAGCGTTTTGGGCCTTTGAAGGAAGGTAAAAACCACAATACAAGTATACGACATTTAAGACTTTTTTTTTTTTTTTTAGGCCCTTTTGGAGTTAGGCTAATATTTACATGCTAGCTGTTTTGGCTAATTTAGGCTTTTTCCGTTTTTTAGGCTATTTTGAAGTTGAACTATTTTATTAGCTACATGCTAGCTGTTTCAGCTTACCAAAGTTTGTTTTGTTTTTATTTTTTAGGGCTATTTGGCATTTAGCTAACATTTTAGCTAGCTATCAACTTCAGAGTTTTCAGCTTTAACATCTTCAGCTATCAGCACCAGCATTTTCAGCTGCCACATTCAGCTCGCTGCATTTACGCTAGCATTATCGCAGGTAATGCTATATTTGTAGTTTATAAATATGTTAAAAAGTTACGGTTTTAAAATTCTAAAAATTATGTTTTAAAGTGTTCATTGAATGTTTGTCCAGTCTGGCGTGCGACCAAAGGCCCGTGTTGGATTTTGGCTCCTTGTACGATTGAGGTTGACCCCCCTGCTTTTAAGAGCAACCAAGCACTAAATCAACTTCTTTTAGCTCTTGACCTCTATAAATAGGGCTTTGAAAGTGCTGTCTGTTGATTGAACATTGTTTTAACTGAGAAATATAATCTATTTTGGTTAATTTTGATCAATGCGAGCTACTTTCGGTATTCATTCTTCAACAAACTCCCCATCACTGAAGGGTTTGTTACACCGGTGTTGTGCCAGAGTATGTTCCCCCTGCCAGAATGTATTTCCCCGCTCTCTGGCATTGTTGTTTTGTTTTGTAACACTCATATTTTGTCCCAAAAAGCGTTAAGAGAATGTGGATGATTACAATGTATTATTGTCATATTTGCATATTTTTCCACATGTTCTACATAAAACAACAAAAACTTTTTGTGTTAAAGTCCTCCACCGATAAAAATCCCGTTTTTAAAATTTTTCTTACGATAAAGAACAAATCATTTAATTTTTGCATTTCTCCTTTTAAATTGGTGTCAAACTGTCACGATCGGGTTTTGTTTTAATTAATAGTTTGTTGCTAATACATTTGTCAATACGTCACAACAGATATGCTGCACATGTAAAAGGAAAGCAATTTTAATAGGTAAAAACATTTTTAAAAAGTTTGTTTTGCTATAGAAAAACTTTCTAAATAGGATTTTTCTTGCAAGACAGAAAACCAGACAGGTTTTATTTAAACAAATCTCAGTTTTTACATTATAGAAAGAAAAGAATAAAGAAAAGATATAAAGCAACAATGGAAAACTAATGAGAGATAAACAGTAGAAAACATTTGTAAAGAAGGAAAGAGGAATGGAACTGTGTGATAGAGGAAGAAAAGAGATAAAAGGGAATAGATGGAGGAAGCAGAATGAACATTTTAAATCTGCCAGCGTTAGATCCATTCTGCGTAACAGATTGTATATGAGAGAGATAGCGAGACGTGCCGTGATAAAAGAATCAATTATGTAAATGCAGCGGTCCTCAAGCGCTGTACAGTAATTACTCAGGCGGGGGGTCTGAATCCAAGATGGACGTCTTCAACTGATTCATTACTCCTTGAAATATGGAAAGAAAATACGAAATATACCAGTGCAACTATGGATTTAGGCTCTCTATCTGTTCGCCCCTTTTATTTAAAAATGTAAATTAAATCAATCTGTTGTTGCTGCTGTACAAGGTGATTAAAACATCCTTTTTTTTTTTTTTTTTTACTTTTGCCGCTCAAAAGTTTCTCGAAGACAGCCGAGGAGGAGCTCATTGTTCACTGAGGCGAGCGAGAATGATTTTTCCACGGTGAAGTGTTTAAAGTCTGTCTGCATGGTCCGCTTACCTGCAGTTAAATGCCACCCGCCGTATTATAAAGCCACTTTCACATGTAAGATATATGCAATTAACCGAACAATTAACTTCCCATTTCCCGGCATTAGCCGGAGCTCCGTTGTTGAACAGAATGTGTAAAAGTCACTCTCTGTTATACGGCAGGGAGCTGAAGCAGAATGATCAGAATGCAATGACAGTTCCCTTAATGCGAGATGAAAATCGGTGTGTAGTTCTGAGCTGCCAGATCTTCTAAGGTGAACGCTTTTCATTTCACAATCATGCATCAGTAAATATCATGTAATGATGAAACATATGGTCATAATTTGTCCCGGAGTAAAGCAGAGAGTTATTGTTTCATTCAAGTCCTTCCTGTGTCTTTACAAACACGATCACTATTTTTACCCCTGTTTAATTACTAACTCCTCTGTTGTTGTGCAGGCTTTCAGAATTTTGTTCTGTTCAGGCACTTTTTTTCCAACAAGAAAAAAAAACTCTTTGTCGCTGCCAAACACCAAACACACAGTGGAGAAAGTCTGAGGTTATCCCGCTAAGAAAGAGGAGCATTTAGTGGCTGAACCGACATTTTTCTTTCCGGAATAACGGCACATCTTCACACGTCTCTGCTGCGTGTCCAGCTGTTTTGGCACATCATTATAAAGAGTTGCACCGTTCAATTTTAACCACATATACTTTGCAACGTACAACAACAAGCTCAAAGATATCCATTTCCCGGCACAAGCGCCTAAAACTGAAGAAAAACTTTCGGGATGATGCAGTGAAATGACTTAAAATGTCTCTCTAAAACTGCTAAACGGTCAATAGCTTTTATACTGTAAACTACTTGCAAAGATTTCACTTTTTCAAGATATTTTAACAAGTTTGAAGTTGTTATTTAGCTCTACAGTATTTTTCTCACAGTATTTATTAGATATTACCCTTTTGCTACAAACTTTTAAAAATATAAAAACTTGATTAAAGAGGAAAAAAAATTCAAATTTCTCTTTAATTTTTGGTTTGGTTTTCAGGATGTAATTTTAAAATTCAATAAATGTTGACAGAAAGTGGCCCGGCGTTCATTGTCATTATTTTGAAAACAAAAATGTAGATTTATGTTCAACAAATGAATTACAGTTTTAGATTTTTTGCAAATTTATTAAGCAAAAGTTTATTTAAAAATAGCCCAAAATCTAAATATTTCAATTCCTCTTCTGTGTTTCATTTCTTCCTTCTTAGATTCTCTATTTCTTTTCTGCTTTATCAAACTCTTTAAAATGATCAAATTCACCCAAATAGGATAAATTAAACTATAAAATCACACTCATGTCTTTTCTACTGTCTTGCTGTTATGGTAAACTGTGGAATGAGGTTTATCAACATCTGAATAACGGTATTTATAAGAAGTTTGTGTTCAATATGTTTGGATTGCTTTAAAAGCGTTCCTACTATTTTTTTATGTGGTAAATTACAGCACTTTGGACCTGATAGAGTTTTTTTTAATTATTATTTTGTTATTTATTCAAGATTGAAAAGAATTACCCCCTCGGTGGAGTCAAAGTCCAGGTTGGAAGTCTTAATAAAGCCACCTTTTTAGCTTTTGTCACAAACTTAAAGAAAATACCTCAAAATGAGGCTTTTAACAGTTATTATCAGGTTCAAAAATTGTGATTAAAATCGATTAATTCGATTAATTAATTAAAGGTCACAACTAATTAATCGCACACAAATTAATTGCATTCAATTTGACTACTTTGTAGTGATTTTCTTCTTTAGATTGGTGTTTTTATTTTCTGGTTCCCTCTTCATGCAGTGTAAAAAGTTTGAGCCACAAACCGAATAAAACCTGCAGGAACTTTGAATTTTAATTTGTGTCGCTCGACTTCACAGTTCAGACGTTGCCACACCTAAATCCCACAGGTGTTGGCTGCAGTTTTGTTGAAAACAACAGCTCCACGGCAGAAAGGCAGCTCAGCCGGAGGAAGATGTCACAGACTTTGTGGAAGGAACAGTGAGCGGTCCGTCGTCTCGGAGATCGCACAAGTCTTTTTTTTTTTGCTGTTCCATCTCTTGTGACTCCATCGCTTCCACTCAAAGTTTGATTTGATGCCAGAACCAAAACTGCACGATAATGTTGTCAAAATATGCTTTCACATAAAGCGGCGACTTTCACTGGTGTCACTGCGATGGGAACGACTCCACAAAGACATCTTTTCTTCATATTTATCCTCGGATGCAGTTGTGTGATTGTTCGCCGATTGGTTTGGGGAAATATAATAAAAAACGCCATTTTTTTGCTCCCATAACTGGGTTGAAATCCACAGACACTTCGGAGACGGATTACTCGGCGGTCATGATCTCAGGGGAGCCTCGCTGCCTCTCAAGGGAAGAGATTTACAACACCGACAAATAGCAGCTTTGCTGGCGATGATAGTTGTTGATGGCAACATAAAGCGATGGCCAACTTATCTTTTAATAAGTAACAGCTTACTGTAATCCTGTTATAAACCCCCTGCTGGTTTCTAAAGCTGATCACAACCTTGCATAGGTTAGCAACTTATTCAGGCCAATCAGGCTTTCAGTGGGTTAAATGAACAGCAGTGGAGGGCTTAACTTATTAGATCACTGTGAGGGGAGCAGCAGAATCTACGGTTAGGCCTCCTAAATAGGCAGAACGTGTAAGAGGAAACGTTCTTTTTCATCTTCTCGCTGCTGAGAATCAGGGAAACAGAGAATTCGACGCGCCCAGGTCTTCTCTTGAACCTGACACGATGACACGGTGCGCAGAATAAAAGTGTGTCTCCGGGAATGGAGGGTGACATTCATTGAGTTTGATTGGGGAGGGCAGCTCGACAGCGGGAGAAAGGGGCTGAGTGGATGGGGGGGGTGGCGGTGATTGGGTTTTGACTGACAGCTGTAGGGGCGACCTGGGTCTGATTTGATTGGACGCTCGCTCATCCACAGGCAGTGGTGCACGTAGCTGAGCACGCTCCTTCCGCCCTCCTTTCAACACAAACACACACAGACACACACAGGCTTCCCCTTGTTTGCGCTCGCCCTGCCTGTCTTGGTCATTTGTTGCTTGTCACCGTCTCCCCTCCACCCACGCATCCCTCCGCTTCACGCTGCCGCTCCCTTTTCTGTCGGCTGGTTTTTTCTCCACTCCTTCCTTTTTTATCTATTTTCATCCTCTGTCTGGTTTTATCAAGAAACTTTGACTTTATTTTAGGGGTGTAATAATTAATCGATGTCAATCCAACCACACCGATCTGTCTGAGGCAAACTGTTAATCCAGAGAAGGGTACACTATATGCATGGACAGACCTGGGACTTAAACCCCGCCCCCCTATAAAAAAAAAAAAAAGGGAAAAGCTCAAAAAGAGATGGACGAGTAGACAGACACATCAGCAGAGAAATGCATCCTCAACAGGTACAAACCAGCGTCCTGCTTGTGCCTGCATCAAGCCCAGTAAATGCACCCAATAAAAAAACTGAGCCGCGAATCGATTAAAAAATAAAAACAAATTAATCGCAAACTGGGAAAAATTAATCGCGATTAATCGTAATTTTTTTTTTAGTTACAGTATTTGCCAACCACTTAATATCTATGAATAATCACAATATTAAATCACACACAAAGCTCTACATTTAGAACATTTATTTTTGATTAAGGCTGTTAACTGACTCAAAGAAAATCACATTAATCACACTTTTTTATCACTATTAATCGTAATGTTTATTTAGCTCAAGATTAAGACAATGTGGAGCTTTTGAACAAAAACAGGCTTCCCTTTTTGTTGTCTGAAAATTTTAATGTATCAAGTAATGTAATTTGTGAGCACAAAACACATCGACAGTAAGAAAAGCAAAACTCTAAAGACTTTCATGTCTGCAGTATTACTCCAAGAAAACAAAAACGTTAGCGTGCAGAAACCTAAAAGTGAGACCTAAAATAAAAGTTACATTTCAGTTCCTGCTCTACATCACTGCGCAGGATGCTTTAAAACTACAATTTCCTCTGTCATCTATACAAAAGTAAGAGGTAAGAGGTGAACTTTCTCTCTGATCTGATGCTTTATTCAACCTATTGTAACAATCAGAATATACACTGTAAAAAGTAAGAACCCCTTTACTCAATAAAATTGTAGCAACAAAGTGACAATTAATAATATTAAGTAAATTCAACATTTCCAAAAAATAAACTAGTTTTTCTAAATGAATTGTTAATAATAATAATAATAATAATATTAAATAAACATAAGTAATATAAGAAAATGTATAGTTAGAAGGACCACCATTTATCATCCAAAGTGTTTCAACACCGACACCAAAGGAACAAAAAATGGCCGATGTTGGTCTGGACTTTCAATTGGAGAAGAATACGAACAGAAATCCTCAAAAAAGCAGTGTTAACTAACATGTTGTTGTAATTTAAGTTGGTTTAGCTAAAAAATTTCCTATAATTATTATTTCAATCTTAAACAATTATTTTAGTAAAAGTGATTATTTTTTGGACATGTTGAATTTACTAAATATTATTAATTGTCACTTTGTTGCCACAATTTTATTGTGTAAAGGGGGTTCTTACTTTTTACAGTGTATACAGTTTATTGCTTTTCTTTGCAGAGGAGGAGCATTCTTTGCGGTGACCACTCGACGTACTACCATGACAACGCACCGGATCAAATATTTCGCTTCATGTGAAACGCGATCTAGACTGAAAAAAAAGAAAAAAAAAAAAAAAAACAAGATTAAAGTACTAAAAAGTGATTGTATATTTATTTTTTTCTGTTAATAATATGATATGAGTGGAATAACACCTGAAGAAGTGTTTTAAATCACGCCATAGAAGACTAAATCCTCAAGGAAATGTGAAGGACTGTTGCTCCGCAATGTGCATTTAATTTGATAAACATAAACGCGTTAATTCTGTAATTTTAATACGACACTTTAAACTCTCCCAAACTCGCCCCGTCATGATAGTCTACCTGCACCCCACAGAGGGGCTGGCTCCATACAGGCTTGCATATAAAATATAGGAATCTGGAAAACTTCATTTTTTATTAAAAATGACCAAATATTGACGATCAATTCAACCGGCAACACAAATTATTGTATGAGTCGAATATTTACAGCTCCACTTTGGATGAAATCCGGAGAAATTTCTGAAAAATCTTGAAGAATTTCACCACCATTTCTGATTGAACGCACCTTGAGTTTAACACCAAACTGCATCACCTCCTCCACAGCCCAGTGTTTCCGTCTCTCCTGTGTTTCTAATTTCTAGACGTGTACATGTAATGACAGCTGCCTCCCCGTCCCCGTGAGTGTGGCCTGTCAGTCAAACCCAGCAGCCAGTCGTCTTCTGAACCTCAAGGGTGACGGGCTGACAGCGGATGCGGGAGAAAAAAGAGGAGGGAGGGGATGACGGGGCAGGGGAGCTCGCTGAAAACGGAGTGATGGCGAGTTCAGGGTGAAAAGGTCCGGAAGAAGTGGAGGAGAGTTATAGGAAAGGACAGCGAGGAAGAGGAGGGCAGGGAGGAATCTTGACAAGACGGGGAGCGGTGAGTGAAGTGTGAGTGACGGGGCAGCAGAGAGACGCCCGATGACGGAGGCTGGAGGCTGGAGGGTGGAGGGGATCGATGGAGGAGAGTTATAGGAGAGGCCAGAGGAAGAGTGGGCAGGATTTAAAAAGTACGCCGTCTGCGAGTAAAACTGTGTCGACATCCAATCAGCGAACACGCAGACGCCCGTACCGCCAGGTGTTTTGTTTTCCTCTTTTTTCTTTGTTTGTTTGTTCGCCAGTCATGTTAGAACAAGCAAATATTTGCAGGAGGCTGTCAGAAATTGAGCATGTTAATGTGTGATTGCTTACAAGTGTTTCTGCACGTATGAGAACACTTTCAACCGCTGTAACCTGCACAAACAGCCTGCAGGTGTGTGTGGGAGCACGGCCATTTCGGAGGGATTTGTTTGTGTTTGTGCACCTGCTGGGAAATCCAGCACTTTTACAGTAATTAAATCTACCAGTGCTTATAGGTGTTTGCACTTCAGTGTCTGCTGGCCTAAAGTGGCTTTCAAATCTGCTGAGACCTTCTACACGGGTTGGGTGAAAGCTTCAATTAGCCTGAAGACTGCAGCAGCCAGCCTGGCCTGTCACTACCTTGATGTTCAAACAAGCTGCAGGAACACGGGAAAAGGTAAGTAAAGGGTAACAAAGAAAATATCTCTATGTAGAAATACATAAAAACCGCAAAAGCAGCCCCCTTAAAAATATGTCATTGTTAAAATTTGAACCGTTTCTTTTAAAAAAAAGCAAAAAATGGAGGGAGACGAGATGCGGCTGAAAATTATGAGACGGAAGGAGGTCCAGAACGCACAAACACATGTGACGCACATTTACTCTTATTTTTGGCTGAAAAAGATGAACATAACTGGCAACCCTAACAGATATATATTTTACTTTTTAAGCTTAGAATCTTTTACCACCCAAGTGTTTCTGTCACATCCTTCAATGCTCTTTGATATACCGTAACTCCTTACATAATCAATGTGAATGAGCTGATCTGCAGAGAAAAGCAGCTTTGCACTAGTAGGGATCACTTTAAAGTGGCTTCTCACCGATATGCAACCCATTACTAATGTAAAGTGTTGTATTCCGGCGCAAAGCCGCTTTTCTCTGCAGCAGAATAAACTGGTTGATCATGTAAAGCGTTCCAGCTAACTGCAGTCAAACGTAAACGTTGGTCTGAAGCTAAATGTGTAAATGTCTCAAAGAGGCCCTCCCATGAAAATTCTACTTTTAGATGTTTTAAGTGTATTTTACTGCTCATTCCTCGTCCGTTCATGCATTTCTGAGTAATCTTCTAAAAACCAGCAGCCCTTCCCATACCCACGAAAACGATCCATCGTAACATAGAGAGACAGATCCCTACAGGGAGAGTCCGCTGTGCCAGCTCCGCCCCCAGTCTAACACCAACACCCAATTTCTCCACGGAGCTAGTGATGATCAGCAAAAAACTTTCATTTTAAAAGCAGATTACCATAAATCTTCCAATTGTATCCTAAATTCCAGCTCAAACAAATGTTTGTTACTTTAGACGCGCGGCTCCTTTCACCTCCTTTCACCACCACTCCTGGTCGGGCACAGTTACTGTATTTTTTTTGTGAACCAGTGTAGCGATGGCCGGGGTTGCTCAGGGCAGATATGTGAAATGTGCATCCATCTTTAAAAAAAAGAAGTACAATGTTTATTTTTTTGGGACAAACAAGGAAAGAAATTCTCCAGGATGACGTCGTGAAACGGACGGCAGCCAAACACAGCAGCAGAAATCAAGTCGCTTTACCTCCGGGTAGGAAAAAACTCACAAAAGTTAACTCATATTTCATAAGTAATTTGTTGTTTATGATCATATATTTGGATATAGTTCACTCTGAAAGTTTTAACAAAAACATGGTGTGGTCCCTTTAACAGGTTTACAAGTGTTTTACTGAACATTCTTGTTGATATCTTCTGAAATAAATAAAGCGTTTACCCTCTTTTAAAATATTTTAAGATAATCCTGAAGCCTGAACCGTTAATTCACATTAAAAAGTTTTTAAAAAGTTGATCTGAAACATCTGGAATATGGTGGAATTTCTGCCGCCATTTTGTCTGTAATCCGGTTCTCTCTCTCTCTTTTTGATGTTTGTCTGATTAGCTTTACATCTTTCACTGGAAATGGTCCAATCCCATCACAGCGACAGAAAGGAGAGTTTCAGACTCAATCAGACTCAAATCCTGTTTAGGAGTCAGAGATTTGTATTTAAAGCTTCTGAATTCAAATGAACACCCTTGTAGAAATCTCCATATCATGAACATGGGAATAACCTGAATCTATGCTGGAAAGATAAAACTGTCTGATTTAAAGTTATGAACCGGATAATAATAAAACATGCAAGGAAATGGTAAAGTCCAATCGGGGTGGGATTATATAAATTTGCCTCCTCTCAATCCCTTTCAGGAAATCTGAAATTAAAGTGCAGCAGCATACAGCACTAGATTAAGCAGGGGGCGCTGTCACTACCTGATCTGTAACAGCTACCCAATCGGTCCTTGCATGCGTGAAATGTTTCTACTTTTCAGTCAGAGTACCTCTAGAAATGTTATCATCTGGACTGCTTTATTGTTGCAATGTTAGTAACAGGAGGAAATGCCTAATGGTCGTGCATTACAGTAACCAATCAGGTAGCTGTTACGGATCGGGTAGCAAAAGGCACACGGAAAAAGATTCAAACGTCTGGACTCCTTAAAAAATGTTCAAGCAAGTGTCTCTATTGGTTTGGTTTCACGCAAACAAGGACCATCAAAGGCTTTTAAAATAAACACAATATTCATTTATTCTCTTTAATGAGATGTAAACTGAGAGATGACAGTAAGCTGCTGCTAAGGGACCGTCTACAAAGTGTAAGCTCCAGGAAAAGGTGTCCCAAAAAATAAAAAACAACCAAACTAATAGAGGTTTACATATGAGCATAAATACTTAGTATCATATTCATGCTATAATATTGATTGTGGAGGAAGGACTTTTATTTTTTTGTTTGTTTATTAAAGCTTCTTCACAAAAGTGCTCCATTTAAATAAGAAAATTATATTTTTTTTATTTTATTTTTAAATATTGCTAAAGTACTCGTCTACAGAAAATACTCTAAATCCAAGGGAAAAAGAAATCTGATGGGGACATTTCTACTTTTCTGGCGTTCTTTTCCACCAACCATTGAGCTCTCCAATGAATGCAAAACCAGGAAAATCCAGCAGCTCAACCGGCAGGTTGAATGTTGCATCATCATCAGAAATTTGCAAATACTGATCTTTCATCTGGGGACACCAGAGCATACAGTTGTGTCACAAACAGGAAGGTTTTTCTGGATTATGTATTGTTTCCAGGCGCTGTGTGCAGCCGTGATAGCATTTCCCCTTTTATCTGTTATTTTGAGCCCTGTAGAAGTCACACAGAGAAGAGGCAGGTTCCTCCTCTGTGTTCGTCACTTGGTTTGGATAAAAGCATCTTCTAAATATATATAGCGCTGCTGTTGATCTCATCTTGTTACAGCAGCGTCTCCAGCGCCTGATCTGTCCTCCTGTTTCTACTTCCAGGAATGAATGGAATTTCGTTGGGAAGTCCCTTCACAGGACTCCCATTTTGCTTCCTGCTTTTCTGCCTCTTGTATTTTGCCTGTTTGATGAATTCCGCTCCTGGCAGCTCAGTTAGTTATTTGCCTGCTTGGATTAGGTTATACTTTTCATCTTTTTGAAGCAAGCCTCCTCTTTATTCCTTCACCGGCACCTCGCTTTTTGGAGTCGTGCTCTTTTGGCTCAGCTGAGCTGAGAAGCGATGCCCTTGCCTGGCCCCTTGCAGGCAGGGTGAATCATTTCTAATTTTAAACCCAAGGAGCTAATCTTCACGATTATTCGGTTTTTGTTTGGGTGCAAAATTAATATTTTGTCCCCGTTCAGGTTTTTTTTTAGGCTCAGTGACGGTTAAACGTCAAACCAACATCATTCAGAATGAAGGTGTTGTGTGTTACCCACACCTGACGCAGAACGGAGCTGCTATGAAAGCTGCCGACCATTTCCCAGACTTTTTAAGCCAGCGAGTAAGAGTAACAAAGTGCCGTGTTTACTTTAATCGGAAAATTTGTGTTGGTGCAGAATTGCTGGTGCGAATGTTTAATGCTCCTAATTGACTCCGTTCTGTTGTAAACTGCTGGAACACTTCTTTTAGTGGCATTATAAGCTCCCATAATTGTTTTGCATGAATTATACTTTTCAAGCAATACTTTTACTTAATTACTTTTTTTGTTTAGCTGCATCTAAGTCAATAAACTACCTAGTAATTGTTCGCTCGTGAATGCAAATTGGGTCAGTGTCTGGAGAAGTCTAGACTGATCCTGGATGTGTGCACTGGGCGTGTGTGTGCGGTTGGTCTTACTCCGGGTTGCCTTTGGTCAAACACTGAAGGGAGAACTTCCCCCCCTCCCTTGGGAGCCCCTTCTCAGGCAGGATCTGTATGATGGGGGAGTCTGTAACGCACAAAAAGGAAGACACATTGAGAATATTTAGATCATGCTGCACTAGTAGCAGGAAAACCATCTCTTTCGGCTACCATCTGAATCCTGTAGGCGTCACCAGCTTCCAGACTCCCACCATGACATAACCTCTTACACAAGATGCTGCTTCTTTTTTTTTTTTTCCTTTCCAATTCCCTGAGTTGCAGTATTACAATGTCGCCCACAGGGGGCAGCACTGGCACAGCCTCTGCACATGGCTGCTCCTCCATAAGTGGTTTCATTTTAGACGCTAACCTGCTCTTCTCGTCCACTTTGACTCAACTCCTGCAGAGTAGGTGGAATTCCGGTGCGCTCATTATTACAGATTGGACCAAAGATCAAACCAAAAGAGAAGAAAATCTTCTCCTGGTGCGCAATAAAAGAAGGGCAGAATTAAATAAAAGGAGCAGAATAATTTGAGCTTTTACTGTGCAATTTTGAAAGCGTGTTAGTCTCCTCCTCCAACAGCTGCTGCGGTTCCCATCCCTCAGTGCTACAGCCCATCCCCGTTAGACTCACACAGCACTCGCAGAGTCTGCTCGCTCCTCATGTCCCCCAGGATGAGAGAGGGGGGGCTGACCGCGCAGGTGATGTGGACGTTGTCGTCACTGGCGCTCACCGTCAGGGAGAGCTTGCTGCTCACGTTGTATGTGAGCCCATCGGGAAGGGGCTCTGCCATGTACAGATGATCTGAGGAGACGGGGAGAGACAAAAAGGAATTTCAAAAATTGCAAAAAAAAACAACATGGCTTCTTAACCTCTAATTCATTTTATGCAATACAGTAAATGAACATATCTCTGTTTGTTATGGTATGTTCACATTGGTCTCTGCAATGCGTGTTGAAGTGACCACTTTCAATGACAAGTCTATTGTAAACCTGTTTTCAAAACTCACGCGTTTATGTGTCGCTATGGAAGTCAGTTTCCCTATGGGGTCAAATCAGGATCAGCCAAAAGTGAATGAAAAACAAGACTGAAAATTTGAAAAAAAAAAAAAAATTGGGAAAAAAAAGAAATATTTGAAAAAAAATTGGAAAAAAAAAGAATTTTTTGAAAAAAAAAAGAAATATTTTAGTTTTTATCCTAATGCTAAACTTATTTTCCTATTAAAGTTACAACAGTGAGAGTTAGAAATGAGAGAAAAGTGTAGAAACTGTGTACTGAGGGATCCCCTCTGGCCCTCCATGGGAAACATGTCCCACTAGCCAATGAGCTCAAAGACTCGCCCCCATGTAAAATTAGGATCAGCTCAGTAGCCAGCTGCAGGTGTCATGGCAGACTGGCATGGCGGATAGACATAAATCAAGATTAGCTTTAAGTGAAGGATAACAAAAAATCAAAAATTTGAACCCAGTTTTAAACTCAAAAAAACATAATGAAAACTTGAAGGAATTATAGAAAAAAAATGGATTTAAAAAACAACATTGCAAACTTGATAGAAATATTGATAATTTGAAAAAAGTAAATTTTAGACTTGAAAAAAAAAAACTAAAGAAAAACTGTTATCAATTTAAGAAAAAAAAACCTTCATTTTTTTAGTTTCTCTTTCTTTGTCTTCAGTTTCAGTTCAGAGTTTTTGAGTTTTCGCTGCTGAGCTGATCCTAATTTTCCATGGGGGCGGGGCTTTGAGCTCATTGCTACCGGGAAACTCATCCCATGATTCCCAAAGAGGTGATGTGATGTTTCTTCTGCTGCAGAACGTCGTCTGTTTATGTTGCCGGCGGTGAGCAGCATCATTACTGTGTCGTTTGCCCTCGCTAATATGGCGATGCATCTTTTTGCAGTTTAGCTGTTTGATGGATTTTTTTCAGCGTTACTTTACTGTTGATCTTGTCAATCGATCTCCTCCGTGCAGTTTTTCACGCAGACGTGCTGCTTAGCGGCGTTAAATAAATCTTTGATCCTTGTTTTCATCCTAATTCTAGACTTAATTTTCAATGAAAGTTTCAACAGTGAGAGTAAAACATGAGAGAAAAAGTGTGAAAATATTCATGTGTGTCTGAGAAAAGTGTAGAAAACTGTGTAGTTAGGAGGCCCTTCCGGGATGTTTTTCCCGCTAGCCAATGAGCTCAAAGCCCCACCCCCATGAAAAATTAGGATCAGGTCAGCAGCAAAAACTCAAAACTGAAACTGAAAACAGCAAAGAATGAAAAGCGAAAAAGGAAGGGTGACAGTACAGATAATTTTTTTTTCCTTTATTGGTAGCAGTTTCATTTTTAAATTCAAGTTTAAAATGTTTTTCAAATTTTTAAATATTTCTTTAAAGTTTGCAATATTATTTTTTCAAACATACATTTTATTTTTTAAAATGCTCTAGTGTATTTTTCTTAAATTTTCAATAATTCCATCAAGTTTTCATTATGTATTTTCAAGTTTAAAACTGCTTTCAAATTTTCAATCTTTTTTTTAATTTACAATGTCTATTTTTCAAATTTTCAGTCTCGTTTTTTTTTTTTTTTTTAGATAATCCTAATTTGACCCCATAGTTTTAAATCTCTATAAATGTATATACATTGAACAAGTTAAAGCAAATGAACTTTGACCAATCACAGACTTGGATTCGATAGTGGAAGAGAAATGATTAGTTGCAGTTTGTGCCCAGATGGAATTCTACGATACCAAGTCTTTCATTTATAGGAACAGAGAGAGAAATCAAGATTCACCAGATTTACACGATCACATTTCCCAACAGCCTCTTCCAAGTGTTGGTCCATGCGCTCTTAGGCAGACACAGCCCTGCCTGAACCCCGTGTGCTCGGCGCGTTCTTGAACACGTGTACCCGTGTGAACGTAGATAGAGCTACATTGCCTTCCTCTCTCCTTGCTTATCTAACACGTGTTTAGTGCACAATTTCACAGCTGATTGCCATTTCAGATGATTAACAAAGCTCAATTGTTGCATCAAGACGAATAAATGATGAATATGAACCAGGTGTCTCATTATTCTCCAGGAACTGTTGAGATGTAAAACAACCCCCTCACAAAAACAAGATAAAAGTGAAGTAGTCTTCAGTTACAGCTCCTTAGACATCCACCCTCACAGAACGGTCCGGTACAGTAAGGAGTAGTACAGTACAAACCGGTTCATTCTAGGTAGAATTTCTACCTAGTTAACCCTTTAACCCTTGAGGTGTGGTCGGTGATGCTTAAACACAAAATCTTGAACTTTTCTACCGTTACCACAACAATCCCAGTAGATTCTGAAGGAGAAAAGTGGAGCGTGTTAACGGTTGAAAGGTTATAGTAAATCCAAGTGCATTACCCTGGAGCTCCAGTGTTAAAGGTGAAGCCTCGCTTCCACTGAGCGGCTCGTTTTCACTGCGCATGCATCGCGTGGAGTAGACAACAAGCGTGTCATTGAAGTGTGACGACTAGAAAAGAAACAACAATGGAGGTCATCGTCTTTCTTTTTCTCTACTTATGGTACATTGTGTATAGCAGGAATTTAATGCTGATTGTCAAGAAGAATACTGCCACAAAGCGGAAACGCTACTTAGCGCTATGTTGGTGCTATTACTGTCTGCCAATCAACGGGTGGCAACAGCGACTCCGCCCCAACTGTCCCATTCTGTTTTTCTATGAACCTACAACTGATGGGGGCCCTCAAGAGGTACGGGTGAAACTAATGCATGTGTCAAAGTCAAGGCCCGGGGGCCGGATCCGGTAATTAGATTCTGCCCCACTGATCCTTTTATTCTATTATTACTGATGGCCTGATGTTTTCTTGCGCTTATTTCTAACTTGTATAATTCTGACATAATATTTTTAATGGAGTGTAAAATATTTAGTTATTTTAAATTGATTTATTCTAGAATAATATTCCTGTCTGTTTTTATTGATAGTAATGCTAAAAAGTTACATTTTTAAAGTTTTAAAAATGTTGTTTTATTGTGTTCAATAAATGTTTATCTGGTTCAGCCCACGAGTGTTTAGGATTTTGACCCCTTGTGCGATTGAATTTCACACCCCTGGTTTAATGGGTCCACTTAACAATAGAAGCACCCAAAATACTGGACTGGACTGTACTGGATCGGACAAGATTGGACTGGACCTCACCAGACCGGACTGGACTGTCACTGGACTGGACTGGACCGGACCACGCTAGACTCGACTGGACCATACTAGAGAGGACTGGATCGCACTTGACCGGACTGGAACAACCCGTACTAGACCAGACTGGACCAGACTGGACTGTACTGGACTGTACTGGACCGGACTGCTCAATGAAAACAAGGCTTTTGACATCTGAAGACTAAGCGCATGAAACCTCCAACCTTGAGATAAGCAGACCAAACAGGAGTCAGGTCTGTTCCACAGTTCTCTAAAGTGGTGCACACATCAGGATGGATTCATTTTCAAGTCTTCCCAGTCGTATTTACGACCTTGATAAGCAGGAAAGAAAATGTCTAAACGTTAACTTCCCAAGATGGCCGAGTCATCACGCCACCTCTCTTTGGTATTCCTAATTCCTCAAAGGGTAACCAAACCCTAAATCAACTTTTTTTTTTGCCTTTTGACCTCTATAAATGGGCGCCTGTAGGTCATTGCCATATTTTGACATATTAAAATGAACTTGTTTAATTTTTGAAAAAAAGTCAAAACTCATCTGTGTCTCCCCTCAACAGGTCGAAACGAGGTATTTGGTCAAACCTGACTCCAGTATGATAACAGTCCTGTTCCCCGGCCTCACCCCCTTTTGACCTGATATTCCCATTTTGGCTGTGGGTGGAGTCAGCCTCTAACTTCCCTGTTTGGTTACCCTTTAAAACCTGAGGCATCGTCAGTGATGCTTAAACACAAAACCTTTAACATACTCTAACTTTTCAACACAATCACACTTCTCTCCTTCAGAATCTACTGGATTACATTGATCGTGTTGACAATTAAAACATTACAGTAAATCGTAAAACTTCAAAACTGGAGCTCCGGGGTTAAAAGGTTAATGAGATGTCAGTGAACTAGATCCTTTTTGATGTCTAATACCAGACAGACTCAAGTGGTAAAAGATCTACTGCTTTAACGTCTGGACTTCTGTGCTGTTGCTTAGGAGACGGCTCCCATTTCGTCCCATATAGAAATGTCCTTTTGGACAGGGAGCCAGCCTCATCCATGCATTCAGGTTTATTTTCTTTTATAAAGTGTAACATCTATTTATCTGTTTTTTTTCTTTGGCATACGTATCTGGAAGAAGTGTGATAAAGACTGCATAAAGAGAATGGGCAGGTGTAAAGGGGGGGGGGCGCTCTGCACCGCCGCAATACCGCACTTCCTGTGTGAAAGCAGGAAGCTGGCTCGGGACTTTCATCCGGAGATTGCCCTGTATTGTGGGAAGAAATATCAAACTAGGTGGTCAGAGCGTGAAAGTGGCTGGTGAATGTTGGTGCGTGGACCAGAACCTTATCACTTACTCCAGCACAGGTTGACAAACTCACTCACACGTCCGCACACAAGCACGGGTGCATGTAGGTCAGCCTCATGAATAACTATACTCGGAGGAGCCAGAGCCGGTGGCGGAGAAGCAGACTGAAAAACAAACACCAGCACACGCTCACCTTTTTTTCATGTTTTACCTCCATTGTCTCCATCTTCCTCCCTCCCTCCTCCTCTGCCTCCTCCCACACCGCAGAGCTGTTCAAACACTGCTGAATCTAATGACATCTTTCTCTTTTTATTACCATAACCAGTCCTCTGACCCGCTGAGAAAATTAGTTTACTTTCCTGGTGAATTTCAATAATCTTGCGCCACTCAGAAGCTGTCTCCCCCACATCCTCCCTGACTGCACACACCAAGTCAGACAGCCTTTATTAAAGACCGTGGATTTTCAGAAAAAACCTGGGAATTACAAAACCCTATGTGTTGGCTCCCGGGTACGCTGTTTTTGAAGTGACTGCATTGAGTTTTAATAAGTATTTCAGGCCCAAGGGGTCAGGGAAGTGATTCAACACATTCATTAGGAAAAAAATAGGAAACGGTACGTTTAAGTGCTTCATTTTCCCAAGACAGCATTGATGCACATTTGCCCATGATTCAGATTTCCTCAGTTCATAATTAGATCATCAGGGCACACATGGAAGTACGCAGAGCAATGGGCTCAATGGGTTGGAGAGCTTTTAAAACTACCTTTTAAATCAGGGGTCTCAAACTGGCGGCCCGCGGGCCGTTTTCAGGCCCCAAGTCAATATTTTGCGGCCCCCCGGCTTCATATGAAAGTTCAATGTCAACTGAGCAACATCTTCTGCATTTGATGACAGCTCTGTTTTTGCTTTGTGATGTTTCAACTTTGCGTTTGCCGTTGTCACTGGATCTGGTCATCTGAAAAGTCTTTAGCAACAGTTGCTAACGTCGTTAGGTTCTGTCGTTTCACAGGACACTCAGAAGATATCAATTAGTAGTCCGTAGACATAAAAAAATATTTTAAATACACTAGTTCAGTAGACATAAACATTAGAGGCGTGCCAAAATATCGATATTGCAATATATCGCTGTATTTAGTCGATCTTTTATTTTCATTTGAAGAGGCTGTAAAACGTTATAATTGTGTTGCCTTTAGGCTATTTATAATTTAATTATTAAGTTCATATGTTGACAGAGGTTTATTAAAAAAAGTTTAGGAAAAAGAAGCAAAAAAAGTAAAGTTACCGAAAATATCAACTTCCGGTTTTCCGGGAAACTTCCAGTTTCCGGTTTCATGTTATCAGAGCTGGTGAAAACCAGCATGTAAGCTAAGATATCTATTACTGTCCACACTGAAGTTCTGTCAAGGCAATGCTGTAAGTTTGTAATTTTATTTGTATACATTCAGGATAACATTTATTGTATTATTTGTATAAACTCTTATGTAAAAGTGTCAATAAAATATGTTTTGTGCATTTAGTGCTCTGTTTTTAGATATCGGCTTGTGTTACAGTTTTCACCATCTGGAGAAGAAATTAAAAGCTCAAAACGTTCCTTGTGGTCCAGGTCTTCTTCAACGGTTTATCTGTGTGATCCAGAGTTAACAGAACAGTATTGGGTCATCCTTTGGTGAGACGTTCCTTTGGAGGAAGATAGGGGGCGCATGTGGCAAGACTGGCTGTTGCGGGCACCAATGTGCCTGGCAGCTGCTTGAATAATTTATTTTTTGTTTTGTTGTGTACAGCAATTTTGCACTAAGTAGTGGCACTGCTGTTCATGTTTACTACTGCTAACAATAAGTTGTTTATTATGATTGTGTACAAGCTAGTGCTGCCACAAACGATTATTTTAATAGTCGATTAATCACCGATTACTTTTACGATTAGTCGACTCATTGAGCCATGGGCAAAGTGGATGTAAAACCCTAATTTTAACCTTCATTTGCTTTAAACTAACTAAAAATAAAGACAAGTAAGACGATATATATTTTCAAACTTTTAATGAATTGTGCAGCCTCTGTCCTTCATTAGTTTCTGGTATTAAAACAAGATTAAATCAAGTGAGAGAGAGATAAAGAGTATCCATCAAACTCATTTTGACAGCTGCCCCGCCCCTCAAGATGACGTAGCAATTTAATATCAATGTTATATATAAAGGGTATATAGGGTCAAAGGTCACCTGTCAAAATAAGTTTGATGGAAAGTCTATTCCTGATCTCTCTAATGAGGTCGGCATCTGAAACAAGGAACTATTTCTCACAAAAGATAAAGTTCTAGTCTCACTGACTCAAACATAAATGCACAACTTTGGAAAATTAAACACAACTTTACTACACTTTGACTCCATATAATATAAAGTAATGACTTATTGATTATTAAACTAGTTGGGGACTATTTTAATAGATGATTAATCATCGATTAGCCAACTGGCAGCCCTAGTTCAAGCTAAAAATAAATGAGGATATTTTTATTGTGTTCTACATGTTGGCGTTTATTTTGACCAATTATCGCAGTATCGCGATACCATCGATATTGTGACCTATGTATCGCGTATCGTATCGTGAGGTACCCAGTAATTCCCAGTCCTAAAAGACAATGGACCAAAGATAAACAGTGGACAGGAAAACATTTTTTTGGCACAAATGGAAGCTCAGACTCTGCCCTCAGTGGACCCAAGGTAAACAGAGTTTGAGACTCCTGTTTTAAATGGTCGTTTTACCCCAAACCACCAAACAAACGTCCAGCTACACTTTCAAGGTCTTTGAGTAACAGATGAAGTGAAGTCCACGTCTTGCTGTTTATATAGTGGAGCGGGCAAACTGTCAGCAGAGACACGCAGGGGAACGCAACAATAATTTAAAACTCCAATTCAAAAAGATCTTGTGTGTATTGGGGAATAAAATTAAGTTATTTGCAGAATAATTCCATATAAGACGCACATGTGCAGGCAAAGCCGCTCTAATCACAATTTTGTACTTTAACAAGTGCTTTTGCAGATGAGGTCAATCTTGGCGATGAATCATCAGGGAATAAACGCTCGACTCTGAATTTCCCATCAACTCTTTTTCTTCTTCTTTTAGCTTTTTCCAGCCTGCAGCTTCCCTCCTTTGGTCCACTGCCTTCTCCAAATCTCATAGTTTCATTCCCAGTTGCAGCAATCAGCTGCTTTCAGCTCAGATAAACCCATCAAACAGTTTTAGTCCGGCAACAAATTGCCAACAGTTGGTGAACACATCAAAGGAGTTAGAAGCGGGAGTCGGACACGACCCTCACTGACCGCTGGAATAAATTAATGATTAGCTAAAGGAACAATGAACATCACAACTGGAAACCACAGACCAAACATGGACATCTTTGTGTAATTCACTCTTTTCCTCTGAATCTGCCCACACTCACACAACACAAACACAGCTATGTTAATTTGTAGTCATTTCTTTACCAGTACGATTCTCCGGAATGACATTCTTTCATCTCATAAAGTGAGGAAACAAAAGCCGCCGCCGTCGTGGCTGGCAAGAAATGCAAATGCTTCTCCACCAGTGCGAGATGTGCGCAAACAACTCTAATGCCCTCCACAGATCATCTGTCTGCGGCGATAATCAGGCCCCTGTTGGTGCACTCTTGCAACTTCACAAAAAAGCAGATGGAAGAACAGATCGGGTCAGAAAAACGTCTGTGTGTGACGGAAGGTGTGCATGTAAAAATAAAGGTGTGAAAAATGAGGCGCGCAACCAAACTTCATTAACCCCAGTTCAAAACTTCATCATGCTTAATTCCATTTTTATCATTTTTTAAAAGCTCACTTTGTTTGTAATACTTCTTTAGGTCGATCACTGATTTAAATAAAATTCTTATTTACAAAATTATTTATCATTTAAAAAACCCACAAGAGATCTGAAAATGCAAACATTTTACAAGATACATTTTAAAGCCAGATTATGTTATTCAAATGAATATCAAAGACGCTCTTTTCTCACACGTTTTCTCCACACAAATTTTAATAAAAAGTTTTGACGAGTTCCGTAAAAGAAGAAAATTACATCTGTTACCTGTTCCGGCATAATTTATCTGCTCTTTTTATAGCAGCCCTGCTTCCTCCTCTTTTGCAAAGATTTTTTTGTTGCCCACTTAAATGTGATGAAGCTGTGGAACTTCACTTTTGAGGAGACCCGTCATTGGTTTCTCTTCTGTTAGGTGCAATATTATAGATTTGCAAAAAAATAGGCCAATCTCCAGTAGAAATGTTCTGTATTTCTAAGTAACTGAACAAATGCAATGACCTAGTTTTGATTCGGGATGTCTCCTCTAAGAAGACTCTGATCTCCTGATGTCTATCTAACTCATCTTTCACTGTGATAAGCCAAACAGGTCACAGAGGGTGGTGCAACAGCGGTTTAGCTCAGGGTCTGTGCTTTTACCCATGCAACAACCTTCCCTAACCTTCTAAATAATATAAGTATTGCAACATTTTTTTTTTGCAGTTGTTGAGATGCTTTTTAAGATTTCAGGTGTTTTTATTCATTAATCGTACAACATTTTCACTAAAAAAGGCACACCCTCACTTTTTACGCATAATTTTTACCTGATACAAAATACCCAATAAAAAGTATTTGTCATAAAAAATAACAGATCAAAGTAAGACAACAAGTTATACATTAGATTAGCTTTCTTTTACTTTTTAGTTTGGTTTATGTAACAAAATAAAAACATTGGAAGATCCTGAAAACACAAAAACTACAAAAATAATTATACTAGGGACTCCATCCATTCCTGGGACATGTGAGACTTTACCAAGGAACCCATGGCAAAAAAATGAAACTTATTGAAAAACTTTTGCTCGGGCAAAATCCCCGTGCAACAGTTCTAGGGTTAAGCATTTAGAACCAGTTAGCAGTGGATACAGTTTATTTTTTCATAAAAACATAGTTGTGGGGAATGTATTTGCCCAATAGTAAAGTAAAATCTGTAAAACTAGCTCTAAAATGATAAGATGATCTATTTCACTTGAGCTTTCATTGCAGAGTAAGTGAGAATTTAATTTTTTCTGAGTTTACACATCCACTCCTACCCTGACGGTAGAATAATGGCTTTAATGTTTAGAAACAGCCTGCTGCCGGTGGGGGGAAAAGCGGAGCTACAAGTATTGGTTCACATGTTGCTTGTTTGAATTTAGGCCAAACTTAATGTTGGTTTAAAGTTTATTAGAGTAGATTTGATCTCCTGAAAATGTACTAATGCCTCTTTAAGTATCTAATGAAGATCAATCTGAGCTCATAACTACATATTTGACTGGTATTGTAGTTTTCATGCTCCACATAGTTAATTCACTGGAAACTGATAGTGGGTCATTTAGCACAGATTTCTTATTAGTCAATGATTTAAATGAAGCAGCTAATGTTGAGGTAACAGCACGTCATCAGGGAGTAACAGGGGAATCACAATAACAGTATAGTTCTTCAGACAGGTGGAGTCATACATGTGTTTGGATGAATTGGTGCTAGCAAAGTTCTGATGAAGTTTCTTTTGTAGCAGCAGGTTACAGTTGTTGGCTGACGATGCATTCATGTGCAGGTACAACGTAGAATTTTCCAAGTGAAACTAGTACTGTCATGAAATGTTCCCCTGTCTTCTCATCTCATCTTAACTATCTCCAGAGTTCTAGCACTTCCTGGTTCTCCACACTTCACTTCCCATCAGCCCCTGCTGTCACTCCCAGAAGCCCCCACAGCTGGTTCCCATCAGTATTTAGTCTTGTTTGTGTCACTCTGCCTGCATCACTGAGTGTTTTCATCCTGACCGTTCTCGTCTGCCGCCTGCCCTGACCCTCGCCTGGACCCTGACCACTCTGGTTGTTCTCTGATGCCCTCGTGCTTGACCCCTCCCTGCCTGACCCTGATGTAGCTTTGTGGGCTTTTAGCTGTTCATCACGCCTGTTTGTGCCAGATAAACCTGCTGCACTTGGATCCAGCCGTCTGCCAGTGATTCTGACACGTACTAATATCATTTTGATGTTTCAATTCTCAAAAATTTATTGCAGATTTGAACTGGACTTTAGTGCAGAGATAAAAGTCAATTCTAAGAGTTGAGTGGAGATGAATATTAACCAGTTTATTTAAATTCAGATTAAAGACCCACTCCAATGAAAATCATGTTTTAGTGTTTTTAACATGTTTTCAGAATATGTCTGATGATGGAGGACATACGTAAAATATCTAAAGATTAAAACTGCATCTCTGAGGTTTTTCTTTAAATTGTGATGGATCAGGAGCAGATAAGAACCTGTGTTTTGAAAAAGCTCGGGCTTTTGATGCAGAAACTTCCCTCCCTGCTCTGCTCCAATTCTGATGCAGACAAATAGATCCATTACTGTCTTCATTTTCCTCACTTGAGCTGACATCTAGATCTAAACCGTACAGCTGGATAGCTCAAATATTGCTTGCCGTATTTTTTTTCTATGCTAATGTTAGCTTGGGGTTGCGAGGGGCTGTAAGCTAGCAGGAGAGAATTAAAACTAAAGAATTCTATCGGTTTCTACCCCATCAATAGTCACGATCACAACTCAGAGGGGAATTTCTGAGGAATTCCTGCCGATTTCCAGGAACCATGTCTTAAAAAAACGACACAGGCTTCATGATTTTAGTAACAAACCGCATAATCATAATTAAAAAACCCCAAGCAATGATTTTACAATAGATAAAACACAGCTGGAGTGGTTCCAAATGCATAAACAATATACAATATTCTCATTCGTGGGTGTCTCTGAAGCTACAAAATAACATTAAAATGTTTCTGACTTAGTCTCATAAAAAGCTAAAAACAAGAACTGACAACCTTTTTTTTTTTTTTCTTCAATATATCCCCATTATTTTTCTGGGAATGTTTTAGACGAGCTTCTCTCCTGCATGTGTTATTTTACTATCAAGCTAAAATTCCTGGAATAAAACGTGAAATCAGCAGAACTCTTCGACAAATCTCCCCTAAGGAGGTGATGCATTGGAGGCGACTCCTCCGTGCTGCCGATGCGTTACCCCGCAGGCGTACAAACCACCATCAAATCATCATATTAGGAAAACCAAACAACCGGTTGCAGGATTTACTGAGGCCAGCATGTTTGGAACTTCAAGGATGGAGAAACGCACTGGCGATCAGAAGGTCAGAATTACAGATGAGGCATGTAGATGAAGAAGAAGAAGTATTCCATCTGTACTGACAGAAACTCATTAAACTGAAACTTTATACCTCCCTGAAAACATTAAAATATGTGTGTCTTAAAGAAAAAACGTATTTAAGCACAAAAACTTGACCTAACTGATTGTGTTTTATTATATAAATAAATAACAATCAGCCTGACTCTGGAGAGCAAAAAATAAATAAATGAAGCTGTAATGGAGGAACTTGAAAACTGTAAGAGGTGTTTAACTCCCACCTCTTCCCGGGAAGCTGCTCGGCAGCTTAAATTAGAAATGTCTAGTTCTACTTGGCATCTCAGAGGTGTAAAAATATGTATCTGTGAAACAAAAGTACCTCATCCTCCGCTATAGCTCTACCCAGAGGAACTGGAAGGCTTTCGGATGATCAAAACCATCATCACTCTCACTTTTTAATCGGATTACGGCGAGTGAAAGCGCTCTAGTGAGAGTTTATATCAGGTTACAATATGTAAAGAAAAGTAGTGTGACTGGATTTCTGAGCAAATGCGGCTGTTGGGACGAATTCTTGACGTGTTTGTCTCCTCTGTGTCCTTCTGAATGACTTCCCAGCTCAAGAGATACTTAATAACAGATTCTGGAGGCTGTCTGGATGGATGGATGGATATTTCTGCAGAATCTGCACCATTCAGTTCAGTTTGACTTCCATAATTGGGAAATTTAGTGGAGAATAAACGCAAAAAGAATCAAAAACACCCACTTCAATGACAATAGTGTTTTTAAGATGTTCTTGGAGTATTTTCTCATGATTGAGGACACAAATTAATAAAATTAAGCTAGAATTACGTTTCTTTCATCGCAAAGTTGTGAATCAGAAGCAGACAAAGAAAAAAGAAATACAGTTTAAAAAAGCTTGTAGCAAAAACAGATGCTACTATCGGTGGCCACAAGCTTTCTGCTCCACTCCATTCTGATGCATCTGCTTGGAGACGAATAGATCCAAGAACGTCTTTGATTTCCTCGTCTGAAGAGGAATCTTGATCTAAACTGTACGGCTGGATCGCTCCAATACTGCTCGCGACTTTAAGTGTTAAACTTATTGACTGTACATGAGAACTGGACTTAGAAAATGTCAGTCACTATGTCACAATTGGTCCGTGTCGTGTTATAGTGTACATTTTTATGGTAACCACTCTCTCCAATCAGTAGTCAGCTTGCTAGAAGGCCACACCCCTTCAACTGAAAGGCTCAGGACAATCTAAGCTCCATAAAATACAGTGAGAATGGGGGGGGGGGGATTCAGACATCCAATTAGATTTTTCTTCTAATTGGAGCCAGCAGGCACTTCCTGTTTTGAATGCCAGGAGGGAGGGGTCACTCTGTCCAGTTCTCTATATAGGGTCAAAGGTTAAACCCAAACTTTAATAACTCAATTTTTGTAAACCCGTTCATTTTAATGGAATAGTAACATTTTGAGTTCCCCCTGTGATCGTCTTTGATCTATTGTGAAAGTGTTGCTGATGGTCTTTTAATTACAATTATGATGTTTTTAGCCGTAATAAAAAAAAAAAAAACTTGTGTTGTTTTCCGGGACTCTGCTGGAATTAAAAGGAATTCCCCTCTGAGTTGTGGGCGGGACTGTTGATGCAGAGCAATCCACTTCCCCTTCCTGTTGTTGAGAGCTCTCTGTTTACACTCTCTCCCACTAGCTTACAGCCCCTAATGACCCCAGCCTAACTTTACCGGTTGCACTTTGTCTGCAAGTAGATGCAAGCTGGGAGCTTATGGCTTTATGATCTTTTATTTAACTGCATTTTTTTGTCTGCCAACAATAAAGAAATTCAATTTGATCTTAGTTTTCTTTATGCATGTCCTCCATCATCAGAAAAACACCATCAGCGCTGCTCTGTGTTTCACCGCCGTCCTCTCAGGTGTCTCTTCCTCCATCCATGATCTTTCTCCAGACTGACGTGCGCTCATGTACCCCTCGCCATCCGCCCCGCGCTCTGCATTATGACAATTTGGGCTGGAATTCAGCCACTATGGTTTTAAGTGCCACCATAAATCCCCATTATCCCCAATCCAATACATCGATGTCACTAAATGATCCATAGCCCTTTCACATAGTACAACTAATACAGTCTTCAAAGCTCTTAGCCTTTCATTCTTCTCAATTACCACTCCCTTTCCCACACTCTCTCCTGCCTCCCTCTACAACTAAATCCTCTTTCTGGATTTTTCTCTCCATTTCGTCAGCCTTCGCTCCCGTCTCTCTCCTGTTGCGCTCCCCCATCCCCTCTGCTTTAAGATTGGTCTCCCTCCGCTTCATCCTCTTCCTCCCCAAGCCTGCTCCTGCTCAGCCACAAAGCTGCATCACTTCTTCTTTTGTGGTTTCTTTAATTCCCATTCTGCTGTCTCTATTTCCATCTGTCTCTCTCTGGTCGCTTTTTCGCAGCTTCCATCACTCTCTCCGTATCCTCACAGTCGCTCTGTCTATTTATAAACACACACACAGTCCTGCTCCTTCACTCACACTCTTCTCTCCTGTGTTCTCGCAGCACACACCATCCCTCTCTTGATTTTTCCCTCCGTCTCCCGTGCACACACTCCCTACATCTCTGTCACCCTCGCTCCTTCCTCTCCCCTCGTCTTCGCTTTCGCTGTCAGCGCTGCTGTCAGAGACGTGTCAAGCAGCCATGCAAGGCCCCAATCTTTCCAACATCCACACTCAACAAACATAAAGTCCAAATATGAATGAAAGCCGCACAAGCCTCAGTGACCCGGCGGCGCCCTCTGCACTTAGAAACCACGCCATGCATGTGTGTGTTCAGCCCTTCCCCGCCGCCAAAGTTTTTGTGTCCTGCAGCAGAAGGGTTTGTTTGTGCGCCGCGGTGTCATTCCAGAGATGACTGATTGGCGTTGTGAGATGTCGGGACAGCTGTGCGAGGCTTGAAACACGCCATCATTCACGGCGAGCCGATCTCCTTCAAATCTCCCTCTGTCTGGCTCTATTTTTCACTGAGCGCCCTCTGTTCTGGAGGGCGAGCGCCCCGAAAATTGAAGGGGGGGAAATTTTGGATCCAATCCTAACTCGGAGTCCGATCTCTGATTCAACAACACTCAATATTTTACAACTTTCAGGGCGAGTGCTTTTGAAAGAACTCATTTCTGCTACAGAATGTGCTGCAGCTTGATAACCATTGTTAAAGGTGACACCAGTCATTTTCTACGTGTCACGATCTTGATAATGTCCGTTGGCAACATTTTTGGCGGGGAATGGGCTGCAGTATGCACGGGTTTGAGAGGTTCAGCCTGACAGGGAAGGACAAACAAGAGACGCCGTCAGTCTATGAGACGTGTGAGCTTTCAGATTAGAGACCGATAGATTTTTTTCTTTTCAGGGCTGATTATTAGTAATCAAGAGGGCGGAAAAACGAAACTTCGGGGTCAATATTCATTTGCAGTTACCGTGAAAGAGATACAAACACCAACAAATTACTTTGTCTAGTCAAAAAACAAGTAAATAAAAAAGTAAATACGTAGCTGTCAAACCAACCAACCACGTGATTACAGATCTCTGCCGTCGTTGGCCAGAATGATGAGGGCGGGGCAAAGCAACGACAGAAGGTTTGATGGGAATCCTAAGCTTTGCATTCCTCATCAGGACAGTTCACTGATTCAAACTTTAGATTTTTCTGATCAATTTTAAACGTCTGGATCAAGGTCAGGTTCAACCGTTTCTACTGCTGCAAGACGGTTACCGAGGAGATGACGGCTCAGAAGATACGCTGATCAGTGTCAGTAGCTGCGTTTCCATTACACTTTTGCGCAAAACTTTATCGAAATTTCTAGAATTTTGATAAAACACTGTTTCGAAAAAACAGCGTTTCCATTAAACCATGATTATGCGAAAAACTCGAAGTAATTCCCGCGATAAGTCATTAAAAAAAACATGTCGACGGATATAAACACTATTTTGATGTGCAGTAGATTCATTCACATTTCTGCCACGGCGCTAGCTCTCATCCTTGCCATTCAGAGAAGACGTCTACGTCTGATCCGAGCCTTGGAGCGGCAGGCTCCTTATACGTGGGAGCAACGTAGAGTCAAACATTTTTGGGAAATCGTAGTTGAAGAATTCACCGAAGAGCTGTGGATTCAGCATTTTCGCATGACACGCTCAACTTTTGATGAGCTGTGCGATGCTGTGGGACCTCTCGTGGCGCCCGCTGTGCGGTGCCCAAGGCAGCCAGTTGCTGTGAAAAAGCGTATCGCCATCGCCATCTACATCGTCATATCCGGTTAATGGTCACGTGACTCGTTTGTTTTGAAAAAAGTGTTTCCATTACAGTTTTTCGAAAAACTACTGTTTCGATACGGCCCAAATACCACCTCCTCTAAGCGCAAAAACTTTATTTCGAAAAAGGCGAGTTTTTTCGAAATTGTGGTGTTTCCATTAGGAGAATTTAATATCGAAATTCCGTTTTTCGAAATTTCAGAGTTAATGGAAACGCGACTTATGACATATAGACCGTTCATAAAACTGTGAGGATCAATGTGTATCATGTTAAAAGTTGTTTTAATGAACCTGCATTCATCTAACCACATTTCAATGAGTGGGTCTCATTGCTGCTCCGCTACTCTGTTTACACTCCTTAATGTCCGTTTTGATTTAGTTGTTTCGCTCCGAGCATGAAACTTATTCAGACTGAGAAAACCGGGGCTCCGTTTGATTGGAAACAAACCAAAACTACCTTTAAAGATGGTTCAAAGAGTAGACGATAGATCAGGAACCTGACTAATGTGTCCAGTCTAAATAAACCGTAAATGTGCTGAGGTTGTTCTGGCAGTTGAAGGGTTCAGTCGCACGGGATTGTGGTCCAAAAGACAAACCAAGAGACTTATCTTGAACTTGTAAATTACAGAGACTTCACTGAAGATGCGCTCACTCAGGACTGATGAGGATGATGCACGAAGAAGCTTTATTGTATGTTAGAAAGTTGCCTGAGCCAGCATTCATGTCGGCCCTGAGCAAAGAAGGTAGCTAAGGCGCTCGTACCGTTCTTTTTTTTCATCACAATGGGAAGGACAATCATTCTTTTTATAACACGCGATTAATGGCATTAAAAGACATTTTTATTAATGCATTTAAAGTGACGGCCGTAGTTGCTATAGTAGCATGAGAACTGCACGTGTGGTTTGCATAACCATTCAGACGGTACGGGACAATGCTGGAGACAGACCGGCACGAAGGCAGCTGACCCAAAATAATCAGTTCAATATTAGCGCATCGGATGGAAAAAAGACGATTCAGAGATAATAACAAATAATAGCTTCATAAGCAGCCCTGCCCGATAATCGGTCAACGCCTATTTCAGATTTTAGATCTTTACCCTTTACAGATCTTAGTGTGGAACCATTGACTGTATTTGAGAACTGGACTGAGTGGCCCCTCCCCCTTCACATTCCAAATAGGAAGTAGCTGCTGATTCCAACAATCCAAAATCATATAAGGCTTCAACAGAGAAATAAATAGTTATTCCATTTGTTAGAATAACAATTCTTTAACAACAATTCTTTTAACAATCATCCTTTTTACTGCAAGTTATTCAAGTTATAAACTGACCAATCAGATGCCTTAATAAAAGCATATGGTGTCCGCTGGCCCATTTAAAACGTTGGGTTGACAGGCTCTCCCGAGCCTGCTTTCAGTAGAAGGAGTGTGGACTTTCAACAAGCTCAATCCTGATTAGCAAAAGTGGTTGCCATAGAAACGAAGACTCAGACACACCTGGACCAACCACTTCTTACTGATGTCGTCTGGCTCCAAATGGCGGCGTCCGTATCTCAGAAATATGGCGAATGAATCGGCTTCATTTGGATAAGTCATTTTCTATTGGTGACATCACAGTCACTCAGTCCAGTTCTCTTATACAGTCAGTGTACAGAACTTAGTGTCTGCGTTGGACAGTCTTCTTGTGATTTCGCATCATTTCAATCAGTTTTTGCGTAACAACAAATACTAATAGGAAATAGCAGAGAGTCAACCTCTGTCATCCTGCAGGGTGTCAGATTTCTTCAAAGCTGTGATGAATCACAAAACGAAAATGTCATTTGTGCTCTCTTCCTGCTTTTAATGAGAAATTAACCCATGGCGTTCCCATCGATGCACCCCGTCTGCGGAAAACTAAGAGAAAACAGCAAATCGAATCTGCATGTGTGTGACAGAACACAAACTCCGGGCTCTGGTGTCAAGCACATTCACCATATTTACCAATCTTCAAATCTTTACTTTTCATCTCTTCATGTAAAGAGCACGCCGTTCTCCAATATGGCTCTAAATGCAGCGTAGATGTAAATCTAGCAGAGCAAATATGCCCAAGATAATATACTTCCTGTTTCTCTGGTTTGAATGAAAAAAGAAAGAAATCAGACAATTCTTGAGGAAGGAAGGAGTGACATTTCTTCATAAATACAAATCCTTACAGGTGAAATAGAAAAATGTGTGCTTTTGTGTTGTGATTTTCTCTCTACACTTGTTTCCTTTCTTTGAGTCCCTTAATTCTAGCTCAGATAATCTGTTCTCAGTCGGGCTGCTCTCCCATCCTTTTCCTCAGTAGCTTTACTGCCTCCTTTTGATTCTGTTTAATCCCTAATTATGAGAACACTGCCAGAGCGTCAGGACAACACGAGCATTTCTGTATCATATTGTAAAAATGCATAATGCTGATATAATTAGTTCACAAAGAGCTGAGAAAAGAAGATTCTCATGAGCAGCGCAGTTTATGATAAGCAGATCTGGACTGGAAAGCTGGGCGGTGGGACACGGCGAGAACAATTGCTTTTGGGGCAGATGGTGGCGGGAGCGACCGGAAAACTTCTGATGAGGCAAGAATAAATGTGGGGGTTTGCAGAAAATATGGAAAGAGGAAGCCATTGTTTCAGAAAACACTGATGTAAGACACATTTCTTAAAAACCCCTGCTAATTTTCCCTCCTATTTCCATTTCTCCTGTTTATCTCCAAGTAAAAACCAGTGAGTTTGAGTCCCTGCACTGCTCCCACTATCTCCACTTCTCTGTTTGACCACATCCCTTAATCTTCTCCCCGCTCTGCCTTTTATTGTCGACTTCTGTTGTTATCGCCGGCTAAATCCGACCCACGCTATCGTTTGCTTTCCGTTGTGTCACTCCCAGTTGCAGATATGTTGCAGCTCCCAAACAATGACACCTGCGCACGAATAAACTCCGGATCAACGCGCGCAGGAAAACATAATGAAAGCAAACACGCTCGCAAGTCCCCGGATACATGCAAATGCACACATTTACAGGATCGGGATGGAAGTAGAAGGAGAGGGAAGGGGAGAAGCGCGCTCCCAGTGTGTCTCCGAACGCACACGCCGGCAGTCTGCTGTCGCACCAGGACATATACATATGCAGACACAGGTTTAGGCCTCATAAAGAGACAGCAGGCAATGTGGCATGAGCGTGACACAAACACAGCACGATCCACACACACACACGTGACACATATGTCACACTGCAACCACAATAACCACAACTAAAAGCCTTGCCTTCCCACAGAACAGCCTCCAAACCCAGCAAGCATTCCTGCACAAACGCAGCTCCGCGCAATGCCAACTACAATAAATTCCATGTCCGACACTCAACTGTGCACACACTCCCAAACAGCAGAAGAAAACACTCACACGCCGCCTGCATCCCTCACCTGTCAGCTCCTCGTCTCCTTTGTACCATTGAATCTTAGCGGGAGGCTTGCTGCCGGTGCTGGTGCAGGTCAGGGTGACCGTTTCTCCCTCCATCACCGGATCCTCAGAGCCAGAAATCTGAGGTTTACTCGGCACACCTAGAGAGAGATAAAGCAGAATATATAATAGAAGAGCTAGTAAAAATGGAAACTTTCATGTGGCAGGGTTCACCTTTTAGCTGGAAGCTTCAAAAAGGAAAGGCTAAGCTGCGCAAAGAACTGCAGAGTATTTGTTGTTTTTTTTTTCAATAAAAGTGAAGGGAACAAAAAAAAAAAAAAAAAAGACAGACCGGCTTGGATTTCTCTGGTCAGTTCTGGAGGCTTGGATGTGAAGCAGACAGGAAACAAATAATGATGTCGAGTTGCGATGATTTGCACCGAAAGAGGTTCATAGTTATTGCACCGCAGCTCAAATGACCTTCCAGGGTATCATATCAACTGCCTGTATTATTAACGCTTGTCATGGCTGGTGCACAAGAATATTTCTGTTTTGCTGACAAGCAACCAATTAAAGCTTTGCAGATAGTGACTGTTTCAGTCGGACTTGCTGAGGATACACTTCAGTTAACCTCCCCAGGAAGCAGAAGCGCTCGGATGGTTGGGGGGATTTGCATGTTGGTCCTCCAGTCTTTTCCAGTGAAAATCCCATAAGTCTCTTAAAAGTAATGTTCTAATTTTAATTTAATTTCCATCACCTGATCAGTTAACATGTAAAGCAGTGCTGAAACTGCACTGGGAGCACAGCTGCCAGCACAAACGCAGTGGTTCTGTTAGTTTCTCTCCTTTATCACGACCTAAAAATGAGCAGCTTTGCTAAATTATCTCGTCTAATTGATTTTTACAGAGGAAATGCCAAATTGACCTATCAAGAGCATGAATTCAACAATTTACAGCCTTTTTTTTTGGATGAAAAATCTTTTCTGTTAGTTTGTTATGAAAGAATGTTTCATCTTAGTGAGGAAAGTTCCTCTTCCACTAATGTGAAAAAGCAATTTTCATAATCCAATCAATTTTAGGATAGAAATTTGATAAATAAATGGATGGCTAATTGAGTTGTAAAATTTTAAATTGGCAACAAATCCACTTAGTATTTTGGCGACATCTACCCACCCCTTAAAAATGAAACAAAGAACTTCTGCCATGAATGGTGGTGCTTCAACAATCACCATTCATCCCGTCAATCTGTTCTGGTACGGTGAATAGTAGACTGTATAAGAGAACTGGACTGAGGGACTCCTCCCCCCATGGCGTTCCAAACAGGAAGTACCTGCTGGCTTTTTAAGTCTGTGCAATTCAGTTTTACTTGTACTGTACAGCCCAGTTACACAACACAGCTATAGAGAAATAAACAGTCATTCTATTTGTCAAAATAAACATTCTCGTTCTGATATCTTTTTTTAACATGTTCCTGATAAAAACCCATTTTCTATATTTTCTTCTGTGGTGAAAGTTATTCCAGTTATAAACAGGCCAATCAATAAAAGTAGGAGGTGACGATCATTGACTGTACATGAGGACTGGAGCGAGTGAGTGTGATGTCATCCACAGAAAATGACCTGATTTCAGCTCCAACCAAATGGAGTCGATTCAGTCGCTGTAATACAGATGTTGGAAACAATACTTCTATTGAGGCATTGATTGGTTCATGTAGAACCTAAATAACTTGCAATAAAGAAAAAAATGCGGAAAAAAAATGAGGATTATAAGAGTGTATTAAAAAAAAGAATCAGGGGAAGAATAGTTATTCTGACTAATAGAAAGACTGAGCAACAGCTGTTTATTTCTCTATAGAAGTCTGTGGGATTTTGGCTTCTTGAAACCAAACTTCCTGTTTGGAGTGCCAGGGGGAGGAGTCACTAAGTCTGTTCTCTGTTTGACTGACAGATTCTCCTGAGCCCCTTTTGAGTGAAAAGTGTGTGGTTTTATAACAAGCTCACTGCTGATTGGTGGGAGTGGTTGCCATAGAAATGTTGACTCAGTTGACCAAAAAAAAAAAAAAGACGACTAAATTGAGTTTATTTGGTAAACCATTTTCTATGGATGGCCTCATTCCAGTTCTCGTTTGGACTTATACTTCTTCTGTCTAGTGAGGAAGTCGTTTCCTTCAGTGATACTACTACTCTGTTTTACAGAAGGGTACTTTAATACTACAGATGACCTTATTTAAAGACAACAAAGTCAAAGGGACAAAGTAGTCCTCATAAAAGGTTCTTTTCTAAGCCTTTTGATTGTTTATTTTTCTACAATAACTTACTAGGGATCAGAAATCTATTTCCGCCGAGGCCCAGATCTTCTCTCCCTTCCGCCACTGGCGGGAATCGTAGCCGTGCATATGCCCAGACTAATCAATATTTCCCACCCTCCAAGCGGAGGGATACAGAGCCGTCCATCGTGTGGGTAAACCGCGTGGCGCAGTTCCGCGGAGGAGAAGCTCTTTTCTTCCCGCGGGTGCGCTCTGAAGCGCAGAAGTTTACGTTTTAATGTAACTGCATGAGCCCTGGAAGCTCCAAACTAACGCAAGCAGAGCAGCGACTATCAATGATCTCATCCAGTTGAAGTGACGTCCAAATTCTGAAACACTGTTTTTCCATAACCATCCGTTTTCCTTCCTCTAAATTTAGCCCTCCAAACAGAGAGTTTTTGGAAAACTAGTGTCTCAGATTTTCGTCGTGTCACGCTTGAATTTTACTTGTAAAAGTCAGAGGGCCCAACCATCTGATATAAATCACTTCTAAATACACTGGATTTTGCTTTTGAACCCCAATCGTTTCATTTTCGAAGTATTTCTTACTCCAGGAAAGGAGGGGGCTGACTGCTGTTTGATGCAGCATTTCCAGTAAGTCGCCACGGCGATCCGTTTGGGCGAAGCTGGAGCGGAATCAGAAGGCAGAGCTCTGAATTTACCACTCAATTTATGTTCCAATGCAACCTATGGCCATGAACTGTGCGAGGAACAAGCGGTTAAGATCACAGATACAGCGAGGGGAAATGAGGTTCCCCACGGGGTTTCACTTAGAGATAGGGTGCAAACCTCAATCATGCAGGAGGAGTCACCCCTCCACATCACGAGGAGCAAAACTGACTCCTTCCTGAGCCGTTTGGGCTTGTCCAGCCTGCACAATGCCAGTACTCAATTGGAATTTTTCTTATGATGGAGGACATATATTAAGAAAATTAAGCTAAAATTGGATTGGAGTAAGTCTTTATTCTAAATTTTTTAAGACCCCCTGCAATGAAAATCCTGTTTTCAGAGTGTTTAACATGTATTTGGGAGGGTTGATCAGTTCTACTCCATAGGCCACGCCCCCTCAGAGGACATTTTGGAAACAGAGGCTTCAAATCAACATGAAAAATGGCTTTTAAAGTAAATCAAAGATCATAAATATTAGACCTCCGGTGTTAAAGGGTTAAAGATATATTATAATCAGACTAAAGAATAATGAGAAACAGTCCAGTTCTAATCATCAGTTTTGATCCAGATTCCAACTCAGATGAGGAAAACAAAGACATTCATGGATCTATTTGTCTACAAGTGAATGAAACAGAATGGAGCAAGCAGAGAGCTTGTGGCCCAGCCAGTGCATTCTCTGTTTCTTACGATTTACATACAGAAAAATGCCTCAAAAACATGTAAAACGCCATTTTCACCAGAGTGGGTCTTTAAATTTGTTATAAATTCTGTGGATACTGTTTACTTTTGGTGTAGTGTCTTCTACAAAAGCATACACTCTAGGCAAAATGCAGATAAGAGTTATTCCCTACATGCTGAAAACAGATGTCAAGATTCTAGCCCTGAGCAAAAAGTTGGATTCTTCTTTCTTATCTGGAGCTTTAAAAAAAATTCAATGCTGCTAAAGTAGTTCAACAAGATGCAATCTGTTTTTCTGCTGGGTTTTTCTATACTAAACAGTTCTCTGGCAACGGCCGAACACAATATATGTAATACGTTTCAGAGAAGCATTTATAGAAACGTACTGTGGTCTCCTACTGTCACATTTTCCCGCCTTTTTTATGTGGCTTCAGAAGAAGGTCAGACTCTGCGGTGCTCTCCAGTCGCGTGACACAGTTGAAATGCTAACCACATCTTTAGTAAGACTTCAAAAACATGACAGAAGCTCCCCGAAGAAAATGATAAAATCCTTCATTAACTTAACATTCCAGCAGCACTTGTGGCACTCACATTAAGTATTCCAACATTTGCAGAGAAGCCCCAAATGGCACACGGCTGCCTACTGAGAATTTGTAGAAATGCAATTAATTCGATGACACTAATATTAATGTGTTATCCCTTTAAAGTGAGCAGGACTCCTGCATTACCCAACGTCAACCTTGGCATTTCTACATTTTAAATAAGTCTAATAAATAGCGCGTGGCAGCTCCTTCTCAGCCCTCATGGTCAATTTTAAAGGTCAAACAAACAATTTGCAAAACTAACTATATATTTTTTTTAAAGGTATAAAATAGGAATAACATTTATGCTGACTTACAGAAGTGAGGCTGAGGACAAAGAAGAAAAACAACCTCAAGAAGATTTAAGCCAAACCAAAATGTCACCTCCCGGTTCCAGGTGTGATGCTCTGCAGCCATCTGAAAGGGTGCATTTTTGCTTAAGTACCCCCTTTAGCTTGAAGTTAAAATTAAAACAAACTGGAAATGGAATCTTGACATCCTCTTCTGCCAGAATTCTCACAGTTTTTTCTTTTCTTCTCCATCACAGTTGAAGGCAAGAGGAGAAAAGCTTTCTAAACGCGTCCCTCTCGATCTGGAGCCATTAGAAGCAGCACTTTTCTCCAAGTGCTGGCATGGTCTGCTGCCATCCTGCTTTTTGAAATGATGAACATTTGGGTTGCCGTCTCCGCTAAACTGCCATCATGTGCATTAAGGCAGCAAAACAGGCTAATGCCTGAATAAAGCGACAGAGAGATGAAGGAGGCTGAGACAGGAGGGTGCAGGTTTATGGGTCTGAGAACAAAGAGCAAAGGACCGCAAAGACATTTGTAGACTGAGAATTTGTCCAGTCACTAAGCAAAGAGAAGCATATAAGCACATAAAAGGTGGCATCTTTGAACCTAAAATTGTAAACATTAACAATATTTTTTAACAGCACTCGGATCTTCTTTTAACTGTTTATGCCTTAAGTAGATAAAAAAAAATAATAATAACTAAAAACAGGGTTTGGTTTTAATTTGTAGGTAGTAGTATAAAATATAAAAATAATTTTTTCATCTGCTCCTGTTTCACAATTTTGTGAATAAATAATTTTAATCTTAATGTTAAGTTTGCCTCACTACATGGTCCCAAACAAGTTAAATTAACATCTGTGAGTGGATTTGTCTACTTTGTGCTATTTTATATTACATGTCTTTGATATCAGTAGGTTTAATGTTTGTATTTAATGTTTCTTTTACCTGCTTTAGGACTACGGATGTAAATTAGCTCCTATGCTAATTCTTGCATATTGATGTTGCAACTCTGCTAAAATTAATATCCACTGTCCCAGCTTAGATAAATTAAACAAAAAATACAATTTTCTTACATTTTCATCCTCTGTCTTTAGAAAGAAGATGTAAAAACACCCAAAACTTGATTGTTATTATTCATTCAGCAACAAACAAAAATAGTTGGTGAAAAAATGTACAGATTTATAATGTTATGTTTGCTGCAAATATGAATAAAAAGTGACATATTTGGAGCTGGAATCATTTCGGAAGTGTCTGCCTGGCTAAGCGTCTCCCAAATGGCATATGGAACATGTACATTTAAGACAGCAAATATACAGGAGTGTGCAGAAACGTGGCTGTCATCTTCATGATGATACATGATGCTTTTTTCAGAGGAGTGTTCTGTTTTTTTTTGCTGCAAAACAAAGGTTCAGAAATAGTGCAATGACAATGTGTTCCCCACTTATTCCTCTTAGTTGAAACAGTCAAGTGTCACCGGACGACTATGCTGATGTGCATTGTCATATGTGTTGCTAAATGATGACACAAATGAACACAAATGATGGTTTTCTTATGCTATATGTGGTTACATCTCGTTTCCAGTCTCTTGTGAGGTGAAGATACACAACAGCAGTACATGCTGATTTTTTGTATTCATTAAATCTGCACAGTTTGACAGTCACTAGTTACACAAAAACTGGATTTTGCTTTTAGGTTAAAGTTTTTAGCACTAAACTGTCAGGTTTTTGGACTACTGCACAAATGGACTTTTTATGTAACGTGTTTTAAAAGTCAAGGCCCGAGGGCCGGATCTGGCCCGCCAGGTAAATCTATCCAGCCCTCCAGATAATTTTATTAATAATGGCCCGATGTTATCTTGCGCTTATTTTTAACTTGTATTATTTTGACAAAATATGTTTTTATGAAGAGTAAAATATTGAAAGTTATTTAATGTTCAAGTTTTTCTGGAGTGATATTCCCGCCTTTGTATTTTTTAGAATTATGTTAAAGAGAATATTTTGGAGTTTACTAATATTTTTTAGGCTATTTAGGAGTTTAACTAATACTTCAGCTACATGCTAGCTGTTTTGGATAATTTAGGGTTTTTGGTTGTTGTTTTTTTAGGCTATTTTGGGGTTTAGGGAATATTTATGCTAGCTGTTTTGGCTAATTTAGACTTTTTATTCATATCTTTAGGATATGTTGAAGTTTAGTCTTTTTTTAGCTACGTGCTAGCTGTTTTGGCTAACCTACTTTTTTGTTGTTGTTGTTGTTTTAGGCTAATTTGGCATTTAGTGAATATTTACACGCTAGCTATTTTGGCTAATTTTGACTTTTTATTCATATCTTTAGGATATGTTGAAGTTTAGTCTTTTTTTAGCTACGTGCTAGCTGTTTTGGCTAACCTACTTTTTTTTTGTTGTTGTTGTTTTAGGCTAATTTGGCATTTAGCTGATATTTTAGCTGGCTATCATCTTCAGTGATTTCAGCTATCAACTTTAGCACTGTCAAATATCAGCTTCAGCGTTTTCAGCCATCAATGTCATCATTTCCGCTATCAGCGCTAGCATCTTCAGAAACCAAATTCAGCTTACAGCATTCACACTAGCATTTGCAGGTAATGCTATATATCTAATTCATAATTATGTGAAAAAGTTACAGTTTTAAAGTTTTAAAAATTACATTTTAGAGCGTTCAACGAATGTTTATCATGGTCGGCTCGCGACCTAAGGTGTGTTTTGGATTTTGGCCCCCTGTGCGACTGAGCTTGACACCCGTTTAACATGGTTGTGTTGTTTTAGAGATGACAATATTACAGCAACATTAAAACAACACGTGAGCTCGTTAAGGTGCAGATAAACAACAATGTGATGATAAAGTGAAATGATTTTTTTAAGAAAAAAAAGCAGTTTAATTCAGCAGCAATTGATGTGGTGCACAGAGAGTGCGGGAGCTCCCTGGCAGAAAAGTATAGCATTGAATATTAATGAAGGAATAATACTGCACAGATGGAATTGGCTGGAGAAGTCCTGTCGAGACCCTTCCCTCTACAAGATGAGTGAGGGAAACTAAAGCCGCGGTAAATTATTCTGCGCTCAGCTCGGGACGGAACAGAGGCGTGACACACATTTTACTCCCGCAGTCATTCCGAAGTGCCCCCACTCCACTCAGCAGTTGTGTGCTGATGAGTCAAAACAGCCACATGTCAAACAAGGGTGACGACCTGGCAGACAAACACGGTTCTGTCAAAACTCTCCATCTATGCCTGATTATCCCATAGAGATCCATGCGTTTTAGTCATTTTAGCATGCATTTTTAATGGCTGGAGTCCCTCTCAGGGGTCATGAAATATTTATCATCTGCAGAATACAGTGTCACAGCCGTCAATTACAGCCAAGGAAAAAAAATATATACTTGAGTCGCAATCGCTGCAAAGCAGGAGTGAATATGAAAGAGTAGTTCATGTTAACGCGATTGCAAAGAGATGAAGAAGACGATGAAGAAGAAGAAGCTTCGCTCTCATCCCCCGAACGCAAGCTCACATCTGCTGTTGTCCAAAGCTGCTATTTTTAGTCTTTATTTTTACACTTTGCATCGCTGCCAACACTTCTGAATAAATATGTGATTTATCCAAGGATGCCCCCACTACTGCCAAATGACTCATCCCAAATTTTAGGGAACAACCCCTTGGCTTCTCAACAACAGAACAGCCGTGTAAACATAAGCCGCCCACCCCATCCAGAATAGTTGAATTTGAAGATCTCTTGTTTCAACTAAGTGCCTTTTCCATGAGAATTAGACAGAGACCCTCTGCAGCTTGGTTTGTCATCCAAGAATTTCTTGGCATTTAATGATGAAGCCACTGAATCAGAGGAGCAGAGGAAGAAAACTCCTCATTAAGGGGAACAAACTTCAAACTCGGCTAAACAAGATGAATAACTTTATCTGTATCAGAAGTCAAAGCAAAACATGTTAGAAATGTTCGTCAAATGCAATAAATACACTTTTGTTTTTTTAAATGTGGAAAGACTTTTAGAAAAGTGGTGTTGGAAGGTCTGTTGGCCTCTCAGGATTTTTAGAACCAGCTGTCTTCTCCATCTGTACATATGTCCAGGAGGGAGTACTCTCCTTTGACACGGCGAATGCGAAAGCAGGAGTCTGCAGAAGTCTGCAACCTGCAGCTCCAGATCCACGAGTGGCTCTTTTATCTAACCTTGACCAAACATAAAATTAGTCATGGAGACTGCTGATCCAGACATGAGTCAGCAGCTCCTGATAATGGCTGCTTAACCAAAACTACCTAAAAGAAAACAAATAAACAAAGCCTGCAAATTAAGACTACCAAACCCCAAACTAAAATAACAAAACCCAGCAGTGTAAGACTGCTGAGGATAAAGTGTCATGTGTTTGCCCTGGGCTGATTGCCACTCCTCCCTGACGGGCTACACCTGTGTCCTTTGTTTTTTTTCACTCCCCTTTCTGTATATAATGAGTTCCTCCCCCTCACTTCCTTGCAGGTTTGTCTTGTCACCCTTACCCACTAATCCTGTCTCTCATTCCAGGTTCTTGTGTGTTTTTTGTGGAGTTTGGCCTTTGTTAGTTATGGATTTTAACCTTAGTGACTGTTCCTGTTTTTTCAGCCTTGTGCTCTTCCTTCGTTTTGGATTTTGTTATTAAAAGACACTTTGATTTGGAGCTCGCAGCTGTCCTGCAATTGTGTCCGCACACCAAAGCCTGACATAAAGAGAGGGAAATAAACAACAAAAATTAATATAATAAAAATAAAAATAGCATTTTTTGAAGTAAGGATTTTTCAATTAGCATTTATTTAACCTAGAATTAGTTCAATTTATAAATTTACGGCTCAAATGCACATAGATGATAAACTGTGTAGGTTTTTCCATCCCTGTTGACCTGAAGACGTCTTGTTTGTTCAAATCTACCTCCAGAATGAACTAATTTCATATGCAAAGTAAAACTTTGGTCAAAGTTTGATCTTTTATGTGTTACAAGCACAAATTACCTTGTGCCCCAAAACAATGATTAATAGCTGTCCAGAGCTGAACTGAGAGGATCCTGTTTGACAAATATCATCTTTTATTTTGAAAATAAGTTATTTGAGTTTATGTCAAACATAAAAGAAAAAAAAGTCAAATTTTGAAAGATGCTAAGTTCTTTTATATTTTTGCTTTTGTTTTAGTTTTCATATTTATTATTAAAAAAAAAGAAAGTCATGAATGCAAATCCAAATTTCTTAATGACAATACGGCTCCTTCTAGGTTTTGATCAGTAGTAAACGAGCCTAAATGATTCTTTTAATGTCAAAGGTTGCCGACCCGTCTTCTAAACACACATAAAGAAAGACGACCAGACCGCAAATAACTGTAACACAAGTCGACAAATCCAAATCAATAGGAGAAATAGCATTTGCGGGGATTCAAAGGTAATTAGCACGATATCCAATCAATGAGAAGAGCCGGCCGGCACCGCCATGGCGACCACAATTTATTACATGCTGCAGGGGAGCGCCACAGATACGTAATTCATCCATCTCACAGAGGAAGAGTGGAGCTGCTGATTCTCCTCCAGAGAGTAATGGAGGGGTCCAAAGCTCAAACGCAAGTTCAAACAGGTTCCAAAGTGATAAAAAAAACAAAATATGATTCCTATCAGAAGATGTGATATTAGCGCAGGCACTAATGAAAAGATGCAATCAAGTTGCATTATGGGGAATGTGGCTTTTATGTGCATAATCAGCAATATAAGTGTTTGTTCCTCTGCTGTGAGCTGGATTTCACTTTGCTCGTTTTATGGAGGTTCTCTGGTAAATTTCTGCAAAGCCAACACTTTGTTTCATCCTGAAGGGCATCTTTCCAGGTGACAGATGCAACAGAGACCTGCAGGGCCAACCTTCATTTGACTCAAAAACATAGCAGGGTGTGGGGAAGTGTCACTGCACACATTAAAGGGTGCATTTAGTAATAATAGAATTTCTACTTTTCGTAGATTTTCTGTTTTTATTTCCTTACATGACTAGTATTGCCTTTTAAAGCGGTTTCATTTTTTGTTCTGATTTCTGTCAGAATAGCACATCTGGGTTTTGTTGTTCGCCCTGTTCAACATCTTCTCCTTATCTTTCTTGTTTGTCGCATCTCTTTTACCAGAGCCGACACAACGCAATATATTTGATTTATAGTTAAAATAAAGTTCCTTCATTTGATTGTTTTCAACTTTTAGCTGTAGATTTGAATGTTTTGTCACAAAACCGTCTTTACTTTTAGTGTACAGTCTTCACACTGAGCGCTTTGAAAAACAATCAGACTTGAATATTCAACATAATCATTGTGGAAAATAAGGTCAGATACCAGAAGCTTTGAGTTGTCTATTTCAATTTGTCTCAACCCAACAGGTCTGTGAGGAGTATTAAGATAGGCTGCAGTCAAACAGATTTGCAGAAGTGTCAATCAGTCTCCAAGTAGAAAATGCCTGAGTGCAAACAGCACAGAGTCTACACTAAAGTCTGCAGGGAGAACAAAGAAGTGTTTGAGACAGAAAGTTTTGTTCTTTCAAGAAAAAATAAGATTCATGTAGGACAGTAACATAGCTAACCAACCATTTTTTCTCAGGAAGTGAGTTCTAAAACGTGAAATCTCAGCTCCTCCTGAGCTTACTGAACTTGACTTTTTGAGGAGATGGAGATGACAGTGTCAGACTTCATGTCCTGTGGTGTTGCTGTGACCCACCCAGCACGGTGACAGTAGCTCGCGCAGTGCGGACCGGCATGGTGAAGATGGAGCAGGTGTACTCGCCCTCGTCCGACAGCTGCACGTCAGCGATGGTGATGGAGAGCTCTGTGGGCAAGGAGCGGTGCAGCTGGATTCGATTGTCTCTCAGTGCTGAGGGAAGAAAAGAGGAGAAGCGGTTCAGTCATTCCTTCATGCTAATGCTAGCTGTCTCTTTAAGAAAATGAGGCCATGGCACTGTTCCTCTGTGCTGTTGACCCAGGTGGGTTTGCTGACCAGTGTCTCGGGGGACGCTGTTCTGCAGGAAGTGCACAGTCACCCCTCTGTTTAAGGGGGATGTACACCGTGCAGGTCCGGCTCACCGGACCAGAGGGCTCCGGCTGGAACACAAAGTCTTTCAAGCCTCATTGTTCAAGGTCTAACTTTCATAAATAGCCCGTGCTGTGACGTTAAAGCTGCAGACACCACAGAAACCTGAAGTTCTGGTAAGTATTTTGCTTAAAGTCCCACTCTGATCAACTTTTATTCTATTTTAGTGTTCCCAGTGACATTTATTTATTACAATTATGAAATTCTACTCTAAATCAAGAACATGTGTTGTTTTCTAGGACATTGTATCTGCAGAGCAGTCAGAAATCATTAGAAATTTGTCGGGGTTGTGGGCGGGACTGTAAGGTTGAAGTGAGATCGACCTCACTTCTCGTCACCCATCTGTTAACACTCTTTCCCTTTAGCTTACAGCCCCTTACACACCCAAACCGACATGACTGGTGTAACAAACATGTCGAGTAATCAGACCAGAAAAAACAAAGACATACATGGACGTATTTGTCTACAAGTAGGGCTGGGCAATATGGGATTTTTTCTATCACAATATAACTTTTATCATATCGGGCAACAGCAATATATCACGATATAGCTTTTTTTATATCAGCAATAGCGATATATAACGCGATATAGATTTTTTCATTTTGGGCGATAATGATATATATCACGATATCAATTTTTTTTTTTTTTTTCCTTTTGGGCAATAGCGATACATATCACAATATAGCTTTTTTTTATATTGGCAATAGCGATATATAACGCGATATAGCTTTTTTCATTTTGGGCAATAACGATATATATCACGATATAAACCTAATAACTACAGTATATTTGTGAATTGTGAACTCTCTGACTCAAAAAAGAAATATGTAATTATCAGCATGTTGTTTTGATTGAAATATTTATATCTATCATACTCTGAACATAACAGATGCACTAAAAACCATGAAACTTCTTTTTTCTGCTAAGAAAACACAAAAGCTTTAAGTTTTAAATGAATATAAGTGACCAGTAAATCGATCAGTTCAATTTAAAAACAAAGCATTCATCTTACAAATAAATTCTAATGTTTTCCAGTTTTACAGAGTAAACATCAAAGTTCAACACTAATATACACAGTTATACCTTAGGCCAGGGGTGGGCAAACTTTTTGATTTGTGGGCCAGAAAGAGCTCTAAAATTTGGCATAAGGGCCGGACAAGGAGCAGATGGAAGGAGTGATTTGGTAATCAACCTCATAAACTAAAAAGATAATATGGAATTTAGAGAAAAACATGCTTTAATTTGGATTAAAATTCACATATATTCATTTAAAAACAGAAAATTGGGGAATTTTTATTTCTAAATTTTGATTTCTGTTCTCTTTTTGGTGATCCAATGGGTTGATGTTCTTCAGAGGAAAATGTGAACTCAAAGAAATCAGAAGAATCACCTTCTGACTCAGAAAAAAAACACGAACGCCAGAGAAACAACATCATTCATGAGAAGAAACCAGAAATACAATGAAAATAAGACAATAATTAGGATTTTTGATTCAATGTATTTTAATTTGGAGGGCCAGATTAAGTAGCTTAAGGGGCCGTATGTGGCCCCCGGGCCGTAGTTTGCCCACCCCTGCCTTAGGCGTTTTACTTTTTTAACTTTTTTCCAAATTTTCCTCTAGAAAATTCAATTGCATAGAAGTAATTTATAAATCGGAATTCTGTCCTATTAAAAAACATGATTTTTTTTATGAATGTTCAATGAAATTATGAGGTTGTATTTATCCACCACATCTTACAGTCTGGTCAGAGAAAATATTGTCCGACTTTAAAACGGTCCATGTCCACATCAAGGCAACACACCACAGCTCGCTAGCATCCTGCTACGCTACATCGCGGTCATCAAACCAAATGGATCCCGTAAAAATCACCAAATATCCCGCTGCTTCATCCAGCAACACTAAACGTTACAGAGACATTTAGCGAAAGTGACTGCATTGGACCTTTCAAAATAAAAGTCCTTTGCGATATATATCGTTATCATTTTATTGCCAAGTCCTATCCACAAGTGAGTGCATCAGAATGAAGGGAGCAGGGAGTTTTTGGCCCAACCAGGGTATTTTCTATGTCACAAATACAATGTTTTTAAAACAGTATTTTTCTGAAAAATTCAGAAATGCAATTTCAAGCTCATTGGATGAAAAAGCCGCAAGAATAAGAATGTGTATAGCAATTTATTCTCAAAAGCCTGAGAGTAAAACTCTGTCTTTTGTTCTCGTTTCAGTCTCACTCATTTATTGGTGAAAAATGGCGGACGTCTACTGTCAGTGAAAATTGTTGCAAAAAAAAATGAACACATAAAAATCAAAATAAATCTGCAAATTTCTGTGAGGATACACAAAACCAAATATTATACTATCTGGAAAGTGACACACGCAAACAAATGGGCCACACGCTGCAAAGATTGATGCTTTGCATAATATAATGAAGAAGAAACAAACAGAAGCATGACGAGGCAGAAAAATGGCTGACAGACAGATAAAGATGAGGGATAAAGAAGTGTGAGGAAATGACAGAAGACAGAGGAGAGCATTGAAAGATGAAGATGAAGAAGGGTGATGGAGGGAAAAAAATCCCCACTGGAAAGAAGAAGGGCAACCTGAGGGTCAAGAAGCAGAGGAAAGTGGAAATAAGACAGAAACGAGGTGACATAAGTAAAGGAGAGGGGGGGGGGGCTTCACTGCTTGAGACCAAAAAATGACAGTAAAGAAGAAAGATGAAGCGCTGAATGTAAATCTTTGGGACATGAAAGCTGAAACAGAAAGAAGGAGGGAGGGGCGAAGGTGTTGAGGGAAAAAATGATGTAAGAGGAGGAGAAGGGATGGGAGGTGGAGGGGGGGGTACAGACAAAGTGAAAGTGGTAAAAAATAGCAGAGATGCGAGCGCAAATGAGGCAAAGAAAGACAAAGACGGAGTGAAAAGGAGATGCAAATTGAGAATGAGAGACTGGAGAAAGTGCATGACGGAAAACAGAGCAAATAAACCAGTGGAAACATAAATAGAGAGTGGGATGGGGGGGTTAAGAAAGACGTAAATGGCTTTGTCATCAATGAAAAATCCACCCATGAAAGAGAAAGAGAGCGCAAGCGACTGAGATAGATGATGATGATGATGAAATGCAAGGAAATAAAGGCTCGTTTCCGTGATAGCGTTGACCTCTGCAGTGTGGGTGCATGTGTGAGACAGGTGCCGGTCTACCTGCCGCTCCCGTCCGTCCGCCTGACTGTCTGTCTGTCTGTCTGTCTGTCAGTCTTTCCCTCTCAGCAAAAGCTTTTAGGCTTTGTTCTCCATTTGTTCTTATTCGAATAATGAATGAACGTGGAGCAATATAGGGAAAGCAGATCCATGCGGAGAAAAAAAATGTTGAGGTCTAAAAATGATGAATTAGCTTCTACATTATAAGATAATTTAACTTACCAGGGGACGAGCATTGTGGAATCAAAGCACATTTGCACATAATACAGAGAGCAGCCGCAATGATTAACTGCAGTGGCTGCTTCATGGCAACAATTAAAGAGGACAAATTAGGCTACGGGGATTTTTCCCCTTTTCTTCATTTTAATAGGTTAAGAAGAATGGGAAAAAAAAAGCTCATAGTTCATGTTATAGTTAGTTATTGCCTTTCGCAGATGACAGCCAAAATAAACAATCTGGAAAAACAATGGATGAACAATCTGCTTCCACAACATTTTTAAAATGGAGTCCATCTGCTGGATGACCATTTTTATTAGAGATGTGAAGGAAAAACTAACTGCAGCGATGTTATTCTCACTTCCTGTTTGATGAATGACGCTAGACTCAGATAAAAAAACTTGGAGAATTTTTCAAAATAACAATTGTAGACTTGGATCTTTGCAGTCCTGCTTCTGCGGTCTCTTCAATTTGAAAACACTTTTGAGACCTATTTGGTGCTCTCCTCTTTACCAATAATCAACCTCATTGTGGAACACTGTAAAACTAGAAAAATGTCTTTGTTGCATTTCTTTATTGCATGTTTCAAAAGAAACATACAAAAACTTTCTAATGAAAGTAAAACCCATAAAATGATGTTTCTAGGACTTGCGATACATGAAGAACAAGAACTAATAATTACTAATTATAACTAAAATAATAATTTTATTACTGTTTTTTGTGTTATAATTGTATTATTTTAGGAAAAGTATAAATGAAGAACTGACAAGTGAGAGCTTTTACATTTTATTTTACATGTGACAATGACTAATAATAAATCTATTCCATCTATACATCCTCTTCATTTTACTGCTAAAAGTTTTATTCAAATAAAAGATAAAACTGCATGTTAACTCAATAGGAGGAAGCTAGTAACTTGTAGTGCAGAAACTTTACAAAAACAAAAGGGTAGTACTTTCCGGTAGTGCCAAAACTTTTATGGACAACAACAGCAATAATGTGATCTGCTTTCTCTGTTCATGCCTGAGTAACAATTTATCGAAAGTTTACACAATATTTTACAATACAGTCTGTATATTTTTGATGTACTGTGGAGTTCTATTCATGATGAAACTATTTCCAAAGCAGGGCTGGGTATCCATGATAATTTCTAGAATCGATTTGATTTCTTTTTTCTTCAATTCTTTCAATCCATTAAGTTCATTTAGACACATTTGATTAGACATACATTAAGGATCTATGTATGTTTTGAATTTATTTATATGAATCTGATACAGTTCACATAATGTAAAATGTATTATTGAAATAATGAAATTGTTAACATCATACAGTGTTACATCGTTTCTCAAAAGAAGAAACTCCAAAAAAAATATTCATATTATTAATATTAAATATCATCTCCTGGAGGGCGTTGTGGTTTGGCCACTAGGTGGAGCTCTTGCTATAGCAGTGCACCTTTTAAAAGAAGAATAAGCAAAGTAGGAGCAAAAAAAACTGTGCTTTAGATCACAACTTAAAAAAAAAAAAGTTTGGAAAATTCGTGTCTGTGAGTTTATGAAGTTGTTCATTTAGTCAGCAAAGTATATTTAAGTCGACCGAGAGTTAGCATTAGCCGTCCTATGGGGAATTCCAATTAACGTTAGCATGAAGCTAACAGACTTAAGCTATATTTGTTAGATCAATCTCTTTTTATGGATCAATTATCGATCTGTTAAACTTAGATCAATTCAAATCAATAAATGGATTTTATCAACCCAGCCCTGTTCCGCAGATTATCTTCAACACAGGAGCTTCGGCTACAGAATGTTTCTTCTACAACCGTAACTCGTCAACTATATGGGCAATTCTGTCAGATTCTGAAGTGTAGAGAAGCAGCCTTGCTCTAATATGCAACACTTTAAAGTAGTGAAGTGTTTACGTGTAAATCAAGGAATAGCAGCTTTTTGCTGTCATACAACACTTTACGTTAATATTGTGTGTCAGATTGGTTTAAAGCCTCTTTGATTTTCTCTGCGTCAGAATTCCTGTTGATTGGTTGAAGAGTTAGGATAGGTTAAAGAGTGTGTGTCATATAGGTGTCACTGGTTATAAATCAGAAAACGGCGTTCAGCGTGTTCTTGAACGCGCCACGCGTAAAGTTGTAAATTAAAACTGTGAAAAAAAGCCCACACATTTTATTTGCATTTGTGGTCCAACAACTTTACTTAAAAAAAAAAAAAAGAGTGAAACTACAAGATAAAGTAAAGGGGCAATGATGTTTTCATAACACATGGTGGAGATGAGCTGTCAAGATTCTGATGTCAAAACAAGCCTGGTGAAAGAGCTGAGTCAGAACGGAAGTTTTCACTCCTTTCTGAGGGAAACAGCAGCAGGTTATGCATCAGAGGCAAAGCAATTTCCTGACAGACTTAGCAAAACTTCCAAAAGTTCTGCTTGTTGTCTTTTAATTGGGTCAATTTCACCAACAACACGTTAACACCCCGAGGTGGTGTCACGTCAGCCCTTCGCTATAATTATTCGTCTCTGCAGCAACCTGAAGCAGGCGGGCGGGCTGGCGGGGGGCGGGGCCTGTGCGGAAAAGCTCTGATCGTTCAGCTCAGCGGGGCGAATTAGAACTGCTCAGCTGATGCTGAATAATAGCTTAAAGCCACGAGCGTGAAGTCTCGTGTGTGGAATTTATGAAACAGAGAGAAGATAACCACTCTGAAGTTACAAAATACATCTTATCTGACACCCAACGCTGCTGGTGAATAAAGGCACTTTTTTTTTCCCACATACATTATAAAAACCTTCTCCAGTCAGTAAAAAAACACTTTCACTCATTTACACTTTTAAAATTGGAATCCATGACTTCATTCATGAATGTGAGGGATCCAGTTGTTAGGGATACGCTCTTTCTGCACAAGACCACAAAGAACGCCAAGTGATGTATTATTCACAGGCTCAGCATCTCCCAACCACTACAGCATGGAGGATCTCAGCTCCCCTGAGACGCATTTTCTTCCAAAATTCTCATAAGCTTGTTTTCTGTGAGCAGGAACATTCAGAGAGATGCTGAAGATGAACTAGTGGACACCATCAGCTGCCTTCTTCAGAGCTCTCTCAGTTCCTTTCAATTTGGGCGAAAATGTTTTTTTTTTTATATATATATATATCAGAGTTCTGGTTAAAGTACAGAAGGATGTTCTTTTTTTCTTTTGAGTCCTAAAAACTTCTGTAGCTGGTAATGCTGCATCTCACAGCGGCTTCTGAATCTGTGCAGAAGCTCAAGTAATTGTCCTCCAGTGATTCAAACCCTACCTGTCTGATGAGACTCATGCAGCTTTGAATAAAACATTTTTGTCCTTTTCCAGTGCTCTGACTTCTCAGGTCACCTCCAGGATCCATTCAGTCCATTCCTTATATATACATATATATATATGGTCACTAGTTGTAGCCAAACATAATTTTCTGCAGATGATTTGCTCCTCGGTTTGTGAGTTTTTCCAAATGACCCCCGATCTTGTGCCAAGTCAAGGCGGTGCCGCATTACTTATATAGCACCTTTCATGCACATAAAAAGCTTTGGCGAGATTAAAACCATGAAAGTTTTAACTAAAATGAAACATTAAAGTAACAAAACTGAAAAATGGATGATGACAGAAATAAAAAAATCCCACATGGGGCTCTGCTGGGTTTGTGTTCCACGAGGAGATCTAAAGTATTTAGGCTTCACAACAAACAGCAAGACTCAAAAATCTATTCTTTATTAGATTTATGGAAGGAGTCGTGTGGTACTGTCCTCTGGTTCTGGTTCTGTAGAGTTCCAACTGAGCCTCAAGCCTAGAGACAAATTCAGAACAACTTTTGTTGCTTTACTTTATTATCATACTGATTTTTGCTTCTTGCTTTTGTCGATTCATTCATTAATGGTATCTGATAGTGTTGTGTAGCCAGGCTTTTATAAAGTTCAGCTGAATAGCTCAGGCTTGTTCATGCAAGACCTGGGTGATATGCGGAAAAATATATATTGTGATTGTGATTATTTTATATAACAATAACGATATATATCACGATATACCACAATAAAGTTTATTTTTTAAAAAAATGACAAAAGGGTCATTACTAACTTTCTCTGACTTAATTTTTTTCAAGTAAATGACACAAGAGTTTCTTAGAAGGAAAACACATTTTTGCACAAATGTTCAGCAATAAAAATAAATAAAAATAATAGAAGAGGAATGAAAGGATAGACACTTTTCTATCGCTCACATGATGTGTGTTGTCATATCGCCCAACACTAATACATACCTTATATGAATGGCACTTTGGTCCAATCTGGAGTTACATCCATGGGAGAGTTGGAAAAAAAAAAAAAACCTACATTTTTTCTGTTTTATTATATAATCTGATTTAGAAAGACGTTTTATTTTGGAGTCTCTCCAACATGTCCAAGTCGCTCGGTCACGTGTTAAAAATGCATTCGTTACTTTCTTTGAGCGACTGCGAAGTTAAAAGCAAAAGTTTGCAAAGTTAACAAAAAACAAGTGTAATTCCAGAAAGGAAACGGAGGAAGAGACTTTCAAAAAAAAAAGAAAGCTGCATTAAAACCAGGAGTTTTTACTCCAAATATGGATTTATTGTGACAGTTGTTCCCCATCCCATAATAATATAAGTCAAAGATGGTGTCTGACTTTTACAGTTATGCGTTAAAGGGAGTGAAGAGTCGAGTTATCACATTTTAATGCTTTTACATGAAATCTACAGAACAAATATGGACGCCGACTTCAGGTTTGGAACGCTTTACCACTAAATATTAGACTTCCCTCGTCATTTTTAAAACTGGACTCAAAACTAATTTTTATCGCCGAGCTTTTCCTCACTCTACTGTAACTTTTATCCCTCAATGTTTCCTTTAAGTATGTTCTAACCTTAATGCTCTTGTTTATTTTGCTTTTATCTTTTTATTCACTTATTTATTAAATTACTTTTATTATGTTTTAGCTTTTAATGTGAGGCGCTTGGTTTGATTTTCAAAAAGTTGATGATGATGATGATACAGATACAGACCAGTCAGTGAAATTATTTTCCAGCATCAACCAAAAAACTTTATTTATTCCAGGGGAATATTTACATTTACAGCAGAGTTCCTGTCACCAAATGTCTACACAGTCAGATAAGAATAAAGAATACATAACCATTTGCATTACAGTTAAGTGCAAATTGGTGGTGTTAAGATATTAAAGATACCTATGTGTACCTAGTAGTGTATAGATAATCTAGGAATGTGCTATAATATCGACTTTGCGATTTATCGGGATATTTACCCCTTCAATTGATTCCTGATGAGTTCTCAGCAAGTATCGATCTTTTATTTTTGTTTAAAGAGGCTGTAAAATATGATATTCTTCGTCCTTTGGTGAGACGTTCCTTTGGAGGTAGATAGGGGGCGCGTGTTGCAACACTGACTGTCGTGAGCACCAATGTATCTGGCAGCTACTTGAATTCTTTTATTTTTGTTCTGTTGTTTACGACAATTTTGCACTAAATATTGGCAAAGCTGTTCATGTTTACTTTTATTAACACTGAATTTTATAGATAAATACAATTCAGTTGGTGTCAATGCTTGTCAAAGACATTATTCAGCCAAACTTACTATTGTTTGTTGCACAAAATAAGACACAAGTTGTTTATCATGATTGTGTTTAAGCTAAGAAGTACATAGAGATATATTTCCTCAACCAAAATATGTGTTCTTCTATACATTGTGAGTCATTGGAGAGGATTTCGCAGTATCGCGATATTATCGCATCGTTAGCCATGTATCGCGTATCGCATTGTATCGTGGTGATTCCCAGCACTATATAAAACTGTCACGTTGCTTTACAGCATTGAAGCAGTTTATGGCCAGAAGAAGGTTGGAGATCGCCAGGTTAAGCCACAGAGGAGCACCACGAGGACGCGGGACGCCAAAATTCATCTGATCAAACCATCAACAGAAGTTCGCATGGCGTGCATGTGTGTGTGTGAGTGTGTGGCCGTGCGACATACCGGGGACCTTTCCAAGGTGTGTCCCGCCTTCACCCAACAATAGCATGGATAGGCTCCAGCAACACTGTCACCTCAAAAATGGGATTTAAATGGATGGGTGGATGGAAGTAGATATGAAAGAAGAAACTATCCAGTTTAGATACTTCTCTCTGGTAGATGATAAAATGTCCACAGCAGGAACCAAACTATTCAGAGGATCTGCTTCAACACAAAGTAGCAAAACTAGTGTAACAAGAGATTTAAAAAAATAAAAAAAAACAGCCTCGAAATGCTACTTTAGTAAGTATAGAGCGAGGTAAGGGAGTTTCAGATGCGAGTTTGTCTACGTGTGCACTATCACAGCGTTAAAGCCTCCGTCCTGACTCATGCTGTCTCTGTATCTGTTTATCTCTTCATCTATTTGTCTTTCCCTCCGTCTCACTATTATCTCTCCGAGTGTCTGCTCGCCCGTCTACCCCGGCGCTCTCCCGCACACACGCGCATCTCCACTTCTGTTGGTATATTTTTCTGTTATTTCATCCAACACTACTTTATCTTCATGCCTTATCTCTAAGCAAGGTCACAACATTAGTCTTCATGAGCTTCCCACTGTGTGTGGGTGTGTGTGGATATCACACTCTCAAACATGCGCACACTTATCCATTCCCTGGACCTCGCGCTCAACTATCAGTCTCCTTAATTCCCTTCCCCTCGTCTCTGCTCGGCCCCCTTTCCTCCCCTCCATCCCGGTCCTCTGTGTCTTTGTCCCACCAATCTCACCCGTTTCTAATCTTTTCAAACCCCAGGCTTTTTCTTTCCTTTTTTCTCCATTCTAAATGATGCATGGTGCGTGCACCTACAGGTATGATAGATTTTTAGAAACAATATAATATCTAGTTACAGGGGGTTATTGATTGGGAGGGCCCTGAAAATTGCACATGTGCCTTGTGCTGTTTAGTCTGATGTGGGTAAATAGTCTGTCAATAGGTCACACTCTGCTGTTTGGCTTCTGTTTCTGCGGTGAAAGCATGTAATGCATTTCTTAGTTTGGATATAAACTAGATTAATGGACAAGACGTGTGTGCAGGCCTCCGATACAGTAGAGGAACACAGCAGAAAGTAATGGACTTGTGACTCTCTCTTTCGACCCGCACTCACTGCATGAAATGGACTGACATGACGTTAAAATAACGAGGGGTTAATACTGTCTCCAAACATTGCTGAACAAATAGAAATCACATTTTCTGGTGTGCTGTCATTCACAATATTGGAAAATTGTGCACGTCTCACAAAAAATCTTCCAAAACAACAAAAAAATGTTTGTCTATTTGTCTGATGTGACAGAAAATTGGCGTGAAAGCTCTGACAGAAAGAAAAAGGCCAAATATTCCCATGTAATTTTTGTCGAAAGCTTTTTTGTTTCCGTTTCTCTCACGGTGCATCAAAGCTGTTGAAATGTTTCTTTTATCATCTAAATCTGAATATTCTCCTTTTATTCAGCTTTCACTTCTCCGGAATTCATCCATCTAAACTGTGGGTTTCTATAGGAAGTCTTGTGTTAAAAAAATGTATGTTACAAATAGGGCTGCACCAATTAGTCCATTAGTCCAAGACTAATGGACTATTGAAATAGTCGATTGGTCATTGACTATTTCAACAGTCCATTAGTCGTTGACTATTGAACTACTAAAACAGTCAACAACCAATTGACTATTTCAATAGTCCAATAGTCAATGACCAATGGTCGATAAAATAGTCGATTAGTTGTTGACTTATTGAAAAAGTTCATTAATTGTTCACTAGTTCAATAGTCCATTAGTCCACAACTAATGGACTATTGAAATAGTCGATTAATCGTTGACAATTTCAACAGTCCCTTAGTAGTTGACAATTGGACTATTAAAATAGTCAACGACTAATGTACTATTAAAATAGTCAATCAACCGTGGTCTAATTGACTTTTGAAAGAGTCGTACATATTATACTATTTTAATAGTGCATTTCTCGTTGACTTATTGACTATTGAAATAATCAACTAGTCAACGAATAATCGGCTATATTAATAGTCAATTAGTCAACGATTGATCAACAATTTCAGTAGTTGATTAGTCTAATGGACTGTTAAAATAGTCAGCGACCAATTTAATAGTCAATTAGCCGTCTCTTTATTTCTTTTCTTTTTTTAAAATTTTATTTTAAAACTATAGTAATCGCTTTTAATGCCGTGTCTGCCACTTTCTTGGTCACCCATGCGCACTCGTGCTAATCTGGGTCAGTGGTGATGTCACGGGGATTCACGAAAGGGCTCGGAAACCTTAATAACAGCCAACGGGACTTGAAAGTGTGGGAAACATAAAAAAGAAAAAGAAAAGAAAAAAGTGTCCACGGCAGAACTTGTGTTCCACAGCAGCACTACAGTGATGCATGAACACCTGAAGAGGAAGAACGTTGTGATTGAGCATGATAACGATGAAGAGGGATATTTGTCTAGAAAGTAAGTCGAAAGTGCGAGGTAAGCTAAGCTAACATTAGCGCGAACAGAGAGCAAAAAAAGCTAAAAAAGGATGTACAGTTTGGAATTATAAAGTCAAAGTGTAGTGAAGTTGAATACAGTCGTGAAAAACAGCAACACAAAATGCACGATTATTATACTCGACTCAGTGAGACCAAAACTTTATCTTTCTGATTAGTCGACTAAACGAAAAAAAAAAATAATCAGCAATTTCAAAGGACAATATTTAAGGCAACCCTCGCGCACCTATGCTAAAATCACTAACTCCTGAAAGTTACTTCAAGCAACCCTTCTTGCATAATTTTAATTAGCTCTTCTATCATAGACTTCCTGCATAGCTCTTAGAGCTCTCTCTGTAGCTAGAATGAGCACAAAGAGCCATCTGCTAAGCCGACGAGAGAAAGAAATATCTTTGTAAAAATGTGATGTTTCAGACACAGACCACGCTGCTGTGGAACAGCGTGTGTCTTCAGCAGCCTCATTTCTACACTGCTTTTATGTACAAGGTTACGTTTGACAACAAAAAAAAAAAAGACAAAACAGTGAAAACACAGGTGCAACTCATTTATGATTAATTTTGTAACGACCAACCACGCTCGTTCTGAGGGTCTTAAATAAAGCGGTTCTGTCAGAACGCCATGCCGTGTGGCGAGGTTCATGGCTCATCCAGATCTTTGGAGTCAGATTTAATAATTGTTAGAACTAAAAAGAAAATCATTTGCTCAACTCAAATGGCAGCATGCATACTGAATCCAGCCCACTAACACACACACTCACACACATTTGTTCCATTGTACTAACAAGGAGAAAAATGCCATGCAGAAAAAAAAGCTTTTTCTCAGGATTTAGTTCTACAGTTAAAGTCTCACTCCAATTATATTTTATCTATTGTGAAAGTGTTCCCAGTCCTCTTTTAATTATGACTTTGCCATTTTTAGGCAAAATCATAAAGTCTGTCAATTTAAAACATATTTTCTGCAGAAGTCTTTCAGAAATTCTCTTCTGAGTTGGTAGCAGGACTGTTGGGACTGAAGTAACCCTATGACGATATCCCATCATCCCTTTGTTCACACGCTCTCCCACTATAGCTTACGCCCTTTCACAAACCAAAGCTAACGTTAGCATAACAAAATAAACATCTATGCCGTTTAGAGACAGATTTCTGCAAGTGGATGATTCAGAATTGTAGAGGAGCAAGGAGACTTTGGCTCGCCCATCGCTGTCGCTGCCTCACAAACCTGAACTTTTTCAAATCCCAAGTTTTCATCTGCTCCTGATCTATCACGATCTGAATAAACAAATACAGTTTAAATCTGAAATCACTTATGGGGCCAGGAATCGATTAAAAATATGTTACTAATTAATCGCAAACTGGAAAAATGAATCGCGATGAATTCTTTCTTTTCTTAAAGTATTTGCCAGCCACTTATTGTCTGCAAATAATCACTATAGGGACTCTCACGCAAAATTGTACATATAGAACGTTTATTTGAACCCTTTGGAACCACAACTACCAGAAATAAGGAATTTTTTTCTCCTAAGAGCACTGCTGTCGACTTGACATTTTTCCTGAAATTCTGTTTTCTTTTTTCCAGCTTTTTCTTTTTGTGTTTGTGAAAAAAAATGTAAAAAGTTTTTTTGGAGAAGTTTAATCCAGCTGGATTCCAGGTCGGCTCGGCTGGTCTCTGCGTGTCTGTCCATTCTGAACTGCTCGCCTCTCATGACCGCGACGACGAGTGGGACTTTCATGGTGAACATTCATGTCGGCCCCCATTCCAAAATAGAATAATGATTGGTTTCCTCGTTGTTGGATTTCTAACAGCAGACAAGCGCCGTTAGGCTCCGCCCACCACAGTGGATCGGTCAGATCGAATTTCGTCTCGTTTCTTAAAATAAAAGAGATCGCTTTTGTCCATAAACTCTACAAATAAATGCAGTCTCATGTCTTTAATTTAAGGAAATCTGAGTTTCTTTTGGATAGTTTTGATCTCACAGCTTCAGGACGCCTGAAGGTGTTAATAAATATTAACGCAATAATTCGGTTTTGATTAATCGCATGCATTACTGCATTAACTTTCACAACCCTAATTATTTTATTTATATCCTCCATTTTTAGAAGAATGCTGCTTGAACAATATTGTATTTGTGGTGTAGATAATACACTGCTTCCTCTCCATTCTCCTCTCCATCCACGTGTAGATTAATAGATCCATGAACGTCTTTGATTTCCTCATCCAAGCTGGAATCTGAAAACTCTCTTGACCTTGCTTCTGTAAAAAGTGGAAATAATCTATAAAACTGTGTGACCTAAAAGGGCCGGAAGAATCTGAAAAACAAAACTTGGTACATCATAGTTTTTAGCAGAGGAGGACTTTCTGTACTTTTCCAACAATAGTGTGAGGAAAACGCTGCAACAGCTGTGTGTTGACCTCCTATCACGTCTACGATCAGCATGCTCTCCTTTTCCTGCTGCCTCAGCTGCTGCGACTGTTTGGGTAAACAGTTGCTCCTGTCAGAACCTCAGACCTTCTGCTCAGCACTCCCCAAAGGTCCAACTGTTGATCTGGTCACGGGAGCTATTTTTGCTGCCTTCTCCTCCCTCAAACTTCCTCATGCTCTTTCAACTTCAAACACTCGGAGGCAGAGGGAATCTCTCCCAACATGCTGCATGTGAATTCCTGTTTCATCTGCTTCCTGCCTCTTTTCGTCTTTCCAACCAAGTTCCAACTCTGCCAAGAACTCTCTCAAATTTTAATTTGTTTTACTGGCACAACGGGGAGGAAACCTGTTTTGCGGAAGGGAAGTACATCAGCTGCAATCCAATATTTTCATATTTCAGTCTTCTTCCCCTCCCAGCTTCTTGATCTCTTCATACGCCTCTTTGTTATAACCCAAATCTGCACTTCGCCTCCCTCCTTTTGCTCTACCTCCATCAATATCTCTCCACTGATCCAACACTCCTGCCTTGATCTCCTCTTTCCTTGTCTTCGCTCTATCATCTCTCTTTTTCTTCATCACTCACACTTCTCTCAATTTGTCTTACATTCCGGGCGTTTAGCTGACAGCCTCGCCAATAGACACTTCCTCTCCTCTTCCTCCTCGCTCGTACACATGTCACTACCGTCCTCCCATCTGTTTCTGAATATATTTTCTGCTGCTCCCTAATTATCTGTCCTTTCTGGCGGAAGATCTGGGTTCAGTGACCGCAGGCTTCCCTTGATCACACAGTTCGCACTGATCACAGACTGTAAATTGATCAGGAATCGCTGCTCTGACTATGAAAGGTGGACTGAATACACGCCAGTGTCTGTCTGACACTGTGGCTTCTCACCTCGCCAACACCTCTTCCTCCTGGACTTTTTCTGTCAGCATTAGCTAAAATAAAGTCATTTTTGTGTGCCTTTTAAACAAATGTAGATAGTGTACGTTTTTTATATATATATATATATATATATATATATATATATATATATATTATATATATATATATATATTATTTTTTAATATATATATTATAATATAATATAATAATATTTATATATATATATATTATATATATATATAAATATTTATATATGTTTAAAATATATATATAAAAATATATATATATATTATATATATATAAAATATATATAATATAATATATATATATATATATTATATATATATATATATATATATATATATATATATATTAATATATATATATATATATATATATATATATATATATATATAATATATAAAATAAATAAATAATATTATATATATATTATATAGTCCCACATTACAAGTCCCACTCCCATCTTTTCATTATAATGTCATTTTTAGGCAAAATTAAAAAAAAAGGGTTATTTCCTGTGGTTCACCGGTTGTAGCATCTACGTCACACCTACAAGCTTTTTTCACTGAAATAGATGCGTCTACTCCTGATTCACAAAAATTTGAATAAAGAAATACTCAGAAAAACACATTTCTGAGAAGCTAAAAGTGTCCTCCATCATTGTCACAACAGAAAAGTTGTGTCTTTCATTGGAGTATGTCTTTAAGCAACTTGACAAATAATCTTTTACGGAAAGACGACTTTCCTGTTTCAAACTAAACCTTACCACGAAACTAAAGATCTCTTCAGTCATTGGCCAGCAGTTATGGGGGCGGGTCAAAACAAAAAGAGAAATATGGAGGGGTTTCAGTTTGCGAATCCTTTCCAAATCAGGATTTTACCTTATTCAATCTTTTTATACCGCTACTTTGGTACAGTGGAGGAATGCCGCATCATTACGGTGATAAGTGTTCAAGACACTGTCGGGAAAATAGCGAGAAGCTAGCTGATCACTGCTATCTCGAGCTGCTAGCTTTGCAGAGAAAGTGTTTGTGTTATGCTGGGGGCGGAGCAGATTCTTCCTGAAAGAGGCCGTCTCACTCTGTGACGTCAGCATGTGAGGACCCGCTCATTTTCGTGGGTATGGGAAGGTTTTTAGAGGATTACTCAGAAATGCGTGAATGGATTAAAATACCGCTTTGGGAGGATTGAACACTTAAAAGCTCAGAAAGTTGTTTTTTTTTCATGGTATGGCCCCTTTAAGAGAATTCTGTTCAGGAACTTTCAAGTGGCATTTAGGATGAGTTACAGCAAAGGGCCGTGCATGCCATGTTTTTTTTTAGCGGTTATAAAGCAAACATTCTATAATGTAAGGAGTTGTAACTTTTTATCTCGTTTGCTAACACAACAACTGTTGCTTTACATTTGTCCGCAGCTCATCCGGCTCATCACTGTTTACATCAAGTGACTAGCAGTGACCGTTTTGGTTCCGTTGTTTTGATCTCAGAGTGGATTGTATTCAGACTGAGGAATCTCAGGGACTGAACTGAAGTTCAGTCCAATTAGAAACAAACCAAGACCACGTAGAAAGATGGGCCCGAGGGTGGTTCCTGGTCCTGGACCAGGATTTGTTAGTGTGTACTCAGACTGAAACTTTGTTCTGGGTTATCAGGAGGAAACAAACTCTGGTTCACTTTAAACGGACCAAATGTGCCAAGTCTGAATACACCCTAAGTGTTGTGTTTGGATCTGCAAAATATATATATAAATGTATTCTTGTTTTGGGTTTTGGACAAATATTTCTGCCCAGTACCTAAAAAATCTTTAATTTTATTGCATCTTTTCATTTTTTTAATTACAGAGTCTTAATTATGATGTCTGCTTGAACATGTCGCTACATTAACTGGTTGATGGTGTTTCAGGCCAAAAGATCAGATTTAAGCAGCGTGCTATGAGGTTTTTTTTTTCCCAAATGTCCTCTATATCCCAGAGTTCTTTGATCTGTGGGACTTTGATAGTCAGTAAGATGTGTGCAGCTCCTTACATTTCTCTTCTCTTCATAAAGCCATCCTCATCTATGCAGGAGGTTCGTTTAAAGCCACAGTCAAGAATCACGTGGACCCTGGAGAACAACCAAAAGACTTTTCCCCCTGAACACTTCATAATGAATGAAAGTGCATATTATTGCACTAATTATAGACAGAAAAGAAAGCCTTTTAAAGTTCTTAAAGAAAAATTAGGCAGCCCACACACTCAACTCTCGGTTGGAGCCTCTCCCTCTGCGAGCTGGCCAGGCACAGGTAGGGGCTGCTTTGCATTTGCAAAACAAAGAATAATCACATGTATTTACATATACCACTCAATATTATAAGCATGCATTTAGAATTTTAACTAGTCTGCAGTTTATGAATGTACAGAGCAGCCTCGTCTCCCACACAGGAAGTCTATTTTTAGCTAAAAGCATCTCATAACCTGCTGAACTCATTTCCATTCAGTTTTTTTTAATAAGCCAATATCCACAAAACAGTAATTTGCCTGAGTGACTGAATGTTTTGATTTTATTCTTAACTCAATCAACAATAGAACAGCTGTTCAAATATTTCTGATAAATGTCTTTTTTAACAAATTGACTAATGACCTGAATGTTTTCCATTCATCTGCTTAAAAAGAATGAAGCCTAAAAAAGTTTCATTTGTGTCCAAGATTAAAGGTAAGGTAAACTATCTGAAGTATTTAATGATATCACTGTTGAATGGACACTTCCCAACTATGGAGTCAATTTAACACCATGAAGTCCATGAATAAAGTTCCTGACAACATTTCTCCTTTTAATCCCAATATAAAACTATGTTCACAACAATATCCTGGATGGATGGATGGATTAGAAATCTTCAAAATACATAAACCTGATCTCTCAACATCATTCATGTCTTCCATGCATTGACTATATATCTGTATATCTCAAATATAATAAATGCTTCTATGCAGCAACGAGGCTTAAGTTTTTTTTAAAGTATTGTCTGGAGCAACTTCACAATTTTGGACAAGAGTCCATCAGTGAATTCGACGCCCGTCAAAAGAGATGCGTTGGACGCAAATTTAATGGTTTGTGGTAAACGGATGACTGTAAATAGAGAAATGGACTGAGTGATCCCTCACTCCTTCTGTCCCAAACACGAAGTACTTGATGGCTCGAAGAATCAGAAGTCCCATAGACCTCCATGAATAATAAAACAGTTATTACTCAGTGCTGTTTGTCAGAATAATCATTCTTGCTCTAATACCTTTTTTTATAAAAACCTAGTCTTTGAAGGTTTTTTTTCTTTATCACAAGTTATTCAAGACCCAAAGATATCTAATGAGCACCAGTTATTATCTAGTGAGCACCGCTTACTTTCTAATGAGCCACAGTTACTATCTAGTAAGCACCACTTACTATCTAGTGAGCACCAGTTACTATCTAGTGAGCACCAGTTACTATCTAGTGAGCACCAGTTCTGGTGAGCAGCAGTATCTAAGGGGCACACCAGTTAGGATCTGATGAGCAACAGTTAATATCTAGTGAGCAGGCAACAGTTAGTATCTGGTGAGCAGCAGTTAGTATCTGGTGAGAACCAGTTAGTATCTAGGGCTCACCAGTAAGTATCTGGTGAGCAACAGTTCTGTTGAGCAGCACTTAGTATCTTATGTGCACCAGTTAGTATCTGGTGAGCAAAAGTTAGTATCTGGTGAGTAACAGTTATTTGGTGCGCACCAGTTAGTATCTGGTGAGTAACAGTTAGTATCTGGTGAGTAACAGTTATCTGGTGCGAACCAGTTAGAATCTGGTGAACACCAGTTCTGTTGAGCAGCACTTAGTATCTTATGTGCACCAGTTAGTATCTGGTGAGCAAAAGTTAGTATCTGGTGAGTAACAGTTATTTGGTGCGCACCAGTTAGTATCTGGTGAGTAACAGTTAGTATCTGGTGAGTAACAGTTATCTGGTGCGAACCAGTTAGAATCTGGTGAACACCAGTTCTGTTGAGCAGCACTTAGTTTCTTATGTGCACCAGTTAGTATCTGGTGAGCAAAAGTTAGCATCTGGTGCGCAACAGTTAGTATCTGGTGAGCAAAAGTTAGTATCTGGTCAACACCAGTTAGTATCTGGTGAGCACCAGTTCTGTTGAGCAGCACTTAGTTTCTTATGTGCACCAGTTAGTATCTGGTGAGCAAAAGTTAGTATCTGGTGAGTAACAGTTAGCATCTGGTGCGCAACAGTTAGTATCTGGTGAGCAAAAGTTAGTATCTGGTCAACACCAGTTAGTATCTGGTGAGCACCAGTTCTGTTGAGCAGCACTTAGTTTCTTATGTGCACCAGTTAGTATCTCGTGAGTAACAGTTAGCATCTGGTGCGCAACAGTTAGTATCTGGTGAGCAACAGTTAGCATCTGGTCAACACCAGTTAGTATCTGGTGAGCACCAGTTCTGTTGAGCAGCACTTAGTTTCTTATGTGCACCAGTTAGTATCTGGTGAGCAAAAGTTAGTATCTGGTGAGTAACAGTTAGTATCTGGTGTGCAACAGTTAGTATCTGGTGAGCAACAGTTAGCATCTGGTCAACACCAGTTAGTATCTGGTGAGCACCAGTTCTGTTGAGCAGCACTTAGTTTCTTTACATGCACCAGTTAGTATCTGGTGAGCAACAGTTAGTATCTGGTGAGCAACAGTTAGCATCTGGTCAATACCAGTTAGTATCTAGTGAGCACCAGTTCTGTTGAGCAGCACTTAGTTTCTTATGTGCACCAGTTAGTATCTGGTGAGCAAAAGTTAGTATCTGGTGAGCAACAGTTAGTATCTGGTGAGCAACAGTTAGCATCTGGTCAATACCAGTTAGTATCTAGTGAGCACCAGTTCTGTTGAGCAGCACTTAGTTTCTTATGTGCACCAGTTAGTATCTGGTGAGCAAAAGTTAGTATCTGGTGAGCAACAGTTAGTATCTGGTGAGCAACAGTTAGCATCTGGTCAACACCAGTTAGTATCTGGTGTGCCTTAATAAGAATGACTGCAAAGTGTCTCTGTTTTTTTTTTTTTTTTTGTGGTTCTTTTTTTCTCTCTATGTTTACCACTAGAAACGTGATCAGTGCTCAATGATTAAAGCAGTCAACTCCAGGGTTTACTCTGGACAGAAATTCCTCCATGCAGTAAAAAAAAAGCAGCTTCCCACCCGATGAATCACTGGAATCATCCCTTTCCTCAAATGTATCAGGTTATTTGATCATCTGTAATCTCTCTGCTGATATGCTTTAACAAAAGGAACAGATAAAAAAATAGCAAAATTGGATAAAAATCCTCTTTTTCTAAAGAAAAGGTTTTAAAACCCTCTGAGAAGCTGCATTTACCGTCTGCCTCCTGAAAATTCATGTTACTCTCTTTTTTTCTAAAAATGCTCTCACTTAATAAAAGAATACCAGATTTTTTTTTGCTCTCATATTTGGATGAATGAAGCAGTGAACAAATAACGGTGGAAAAAGACAAATGAGATACGGTAGGAAGGCAGGTTTATTTTTCAACCCTTCATGACCTTGCTTTAGTTTTTGAGCTGTTAAAAAACAATTTTTATTTGACAGATTTCATTTTTTAATTGCAGGCAACCAACCATGACAAATATCATAATTAATCCTTGTTTCTCTGGCTGTAAGTTAATCACTGGCCAGCAAGTAAATATAGTGTCCAATTTGTTCCGCTGTCAGAAGGTCCTTCCAAGGTAAAAAAAAAAAAAGGGTAATTTTATTTTTTTGCTTTCAGTTTGACCTTTTTTCTTCACTTGTGGCAGTTCAGAGCTGTTAACCTCTATCATATAGATGCATATCAAACACATATTTCGAGTCTGAATGTGGAACTGGCTGAGTGTGAACAGGATGTCCTTGGTAAAAAGCCATCACTCTCAGTGGATCTTCTCTGTTCGAAAAATGCTTAAAAAACCTTCAGCAGATTGAAGGAGAATTAGGACAGCGTGAATGCCATCTATCAGAATTAACACTTTTTCCTCTCCATTTATACAAATGAATGAAAAACACAGGAAGTGAAGGACTGAAGGATAACAAACACCACAATATATATTAAAAAAAACTGTCTAAGTTGTAATAGACTGTTCTAAAAAGTGAGTGTTGTAAAATGTTTTTAGTTATGTATTCATTTTTATTTCTTTGTATATCTGTTACCTTCTGTTACTTCTTTGTGAATCCTTTCAGTCTTAGTAATGCTCAGATCAAATCAAACAAGATCATTATTTCAAAATGCTACTCAGTCTTTTAAACAAAATACAAGGTTCGAAAATATTAAATGTTCATTATTAGACATTATTTAATATTGTTTTAGAAAAATCTGATAGCTTGATAACAGAGAAACCTTAGTCTGAACTCTGAATATTCTTTGCAATTAGTTTTTTTATTTGTGCGCTTACCATGAAAAACATCTTTTTGAGCTTTTACATGTCTTATACTGTTCAATCATCACTATAAACAACCTCAAAGTGGTATTGTGATCACTTAGTATCTTAGTAATCTCCGCAAAGCTAGCAGCTCGAGCTAGCAGCCGCCAGCTGTCGGTGTTGTGAGCTTGTGCAGAAACGCTCATTCTTTAGCGTTCAAACTATGTCTTCATTTAATCAAATCCTGAAATGTTCCTCTGGATGATGTCGTGAAATGGGCGGCACCCTCAAGGAATGAAAGGCGGAGCCTCAGAGATTGAGTCGAGTTCACAAAAATAACTCATTGCATAAATAATTTCTTTATATGAATATAGTTTACTCTGAAAGGCTTAAGAAAAGTATGGGATGGCTCCTACACATTAAACCAGATAAAATTTCACAAAAACACAATCTAATGATGTCATCACTGAGGCTTGTGTTGCTTCAAACCACTTGCAGACTAACAGATCCATGAACGTGTTTGTTGTCATCGTCTGGGCTGGAATCAGGATCAAAACTGTATAGCTGGGTAGAAACAATGTTGTTCGCCATTTTTGTTGCACTGGAAATGTTACATTGGGGGTGTCAGTGAGAGGGAGTGAAATCAGATGGGTGAAAGGAAATGAGGGCAGGCTCACTCAACACAAACCAAATCGAAGGGAATTCCTATAAAATTACACACATTTTTGATTTGGGCTAAAAATGGCATATTCATAAATGAAAGAAATCTGGGAACAATTTGAAAAGAGGATCGGAGTGGGATTTTTTATGCAAACAGAAAAAAAAGATGGAATGATTAATTTTGTGTCTTAAAGTGAGATAAAGTTTTAGAAAAAAGCTAAACAAGCATTGTTGGTAAAGCTTCCTGCCAAAGCAGATCAGTGATAATTGTTGCCTAACTGTAACACAAATTAAAATAAGTGTGACCTGCCCAGAGAATTTAAGATTTGTTTTTTAATCAGAAATTCAATTTAAAAAAAGAGTTGAGGATAATATAATATAATATAATATAATATAATATAATATAATATAATATAATATAATATAATATAATATAATATAATATAATATAATATAATATTCAACATCTGCAAATATTTTTTGTGTTCAGAGTTGTGTTTTCTATCCGGCAAATAGAAGCACTTTCAGGTTAGCTTAGTTAGTTTGAGTTATCTGAAGCCATTGGGGATGAAAACAACAAATAAAAACAAACCTCTCAATGCTTTATCTGGAGGGATTCCTAATAATAATTTATTACATCTTTTCTTCTTAGCATCAAAAGCAGGAACCCATCTGTTTTATGCTTTCCTAGCTGTCTAATCTCCTCTATTAGTCGTCTTTTTTCTCTCCTCATCCACCCATCCGAGCACTCGTCTTCTCCAGGGCATCAGAGGGTCTTTAAAACCGTCTTAAAAATAAATTATCAAGAATTAAGGCATTGAAATGTATTAAAACATCATGTAATGGCCACAGTTATTAGATGGTTCGTTCTTGGCAAAGACTGACGGGTTCCTCTGCATTTAGCGTTCCTGCTCAGATTAAAGCGAGACTGGATTAAAACTTTCTTTTTGCACCGGGCTTTAATAAACACGACTGGGCTTTATGTCCCTTAACAATTAATTTCCTTTTTTGCATCATCTTTATCCTGGCAGTTCCCAATAGTTGGAGTCCTCTCATTAGTTTTGCACCACTGAAACCAAACCAGTTTCTTTCTCTTCCTCTAATTTAGCTGTTTATTTTTCATAGAGGAAAGAACGCTTCTGGTCATGTGGCTCTTTTTATGTGGCGACATGCAGTTTTTTTGTTTTTTTGAGCCTTCCCAGCTCATGTAGTGAAGAAACTTTTGACTGTTATCTACGATCTTGTACAACAGTCAGGCAGGACTTTTGCTCAAATAAAATCCAAACAGGACTGATGTTGTTTGACTTCACTAACAAGCTCATCTTTTAATATGTAAAAGTAAGGTAGGAAGGTCAAGTGGCTCCATATAGTTTAAAAGTGGGAAGAAAATGTGAGCCCTGAATGGGTTTGTTCACAGTTTCTGTCTAGGCCCCGCCTGTGTTCGTCCACATTGTCTTAAGTGACAACTCAGTGGCTTAACTCGCTATACTATCCAGTGTAGCATACTAACTTGATACAGTGGAGCTCGATAAAGCGACGCTTGCTGGCTGGATACAATGGAGCTCGATAAAGTTGAACTTGCTAGCCCAATACAGCGGAGCTCGCTAGCTCGATGAAGCATAGCTTGCTAGCAAGATAAATTGGAGCTTATTAGAACAATAAAGCAGAGCTCGCTAGCACTATAGCGTTGCTACAGCTGCGCTCACTAGCAGGGATACAACGGAGCCTGCTAGCTCGATAAAGCGGAGCTTGCTAGCTCACTAGAGTTGAGCTCGCTACAGCTGAGCTTGCTAGCTTGATACAGAGGAACCTGCTAACTCGATACTGCGGAGCTCGATAACTCACTACAGGGTAGCTTGCTGTCTCGAGACAACATAAACTGCTAGGTTGCTACAGCGGAGCCACTAACTGGATACAGCAAAGCTCATTAGCATGCTACGCTGTCCACCACGCTGCTGGCTAGCATTGTGAGCTAACCCACTGAATCCCCACTTAAGTTAATGTGGGCAAACACAGGTGGGGGCTGTGGCTACATTTTCTGTATGCGGAAGCAAATCGGTTGCACCACTCTCCCGCATGCGCGAACCACACGTCACTTACGCCAAAGCATTTTACGGTCTTTGGACGGTAACAACAATAAAAACTCGTAGGATGTTAATATAGCACTTAAAATGTTTATCATAGTGAAAACATTCACTTATTGTTGAATAAACGAAAGAAAAAGACACGTTAAGGATAAGGACCTTACGATCTTGCAGTGAGCTAAGAGGAAACAGCGCCACTTCAAAACACTTTATTTTATCCGGTAATTCAAATTCGTTTTTAACGGTAACTCAGTGGCTTTTTTTGCACAGTAATCCAGTCAGGAGAAGCTCTCGGGTGTTCAGAAAAACATAAATTCTTGTGAAGAAGACGTTTTGCTGTTTGAAAATGACTCCGTCGTATAGTGGGCGAAGAGCGGAAGTGATGTATGGTTCGCGCATGCGGGGTAAGTGGTGCAACCGGTTTGCTTCCGCATACAGAAAATGCAACCACAGGGCCACCACAGAAACTTCAGACAAACCCATTCGGGGTCCACATTCTCTGTCTACTTCTAAGCCATATGGGGCCCACTTGGCCTTGCTGGTTGGACTTTATATCATTCACGAAGAAGTATTTGCTGGTATTTTTTCTTTTTTTTTAATGAATGTTTTCTTTGTTTCTTACACATTTTCCAATCTTCTTATTAATTTGACATGGTCTCTGGACTCTTGAACTCTGCATGACGTATACCGGTTACCTGTGGAGATAACATTTAAAATACAAGAAAAAATAAACTAACCATCAGTTCTTGGTTTCAGGACTATTCCTGGTTCCTGTTTTCAGTTCCTACAGCGGTGAGCAACTGTCAGTCATCACTTTCTGCTGTTATCTCTCAGTGTGATGTCCATCCTCTCCTTCCTCTACAATCTGGTGCACACTGAGCCCCACTGGAATGTGATGGCTGAAGGTTCCGTTCTCTCCCTTTCTTCCTTCCTTTAATAGCAAGCCCTCCTTTTCTTCTTCTCACTCGTTCATGCTCTCGAGTCGCCCTCGCTCTCACCTCTCCGTGTCGGCTTGTTTCGGCTCTGGATCAGGCTGTTGGAGCTTTGCTGCTCAGACCACCTGCTCAGATGACTCGCTGCTCTGTCTCAGTCTATTATTTCAAACATGGAGCGTTTAGGAACTTTCACTCAGGTTTTTTTATTCTTAATCCTGTTGTTTCATTAAAAAAAAAAAAAAAAAAAATATCCTGGTCTTTTCTTCTCTGTCAGAAACAACCATTAATATTCAAGCAGCACCAAATCAAAAGTATTCATGTTTTCCAATATATTTTAAGTGGAACCAATCCAAAGTGTTTATATTAAATCCCTGCTCACCTATAGAAATGACTCACTTTGAAATATATCGCTCTTGTATCCAGATTTTTACAACTGCATGAATTGGATTTGGTTTCTTGCAAGCAATAAAAAAAAAACAAAAAAACTAAAGAAGACAAATATATTTCTGTATACAGACATATCAAACTTAGGAGAGTTAATCATGAATTGATTGGAAAAAACATATTCATGCGCACACATCCACATCTATTTACTCAAAAAACATATCAGCTATCATACAAATAGTACATGAAACATTGAAATAATTAAATATGAATTGTTAAACACTAAAGAACAAATTACTTATTAAATATTTGTTATTTTGTGAACTCTTTTCCAGACAGGAAGTAAAACACTTCGGGCTCCGCCTTTTGCTCCTTGCGGGGGACGCCCATGTCATGATATCAACCTATAGCTGGCCTCGACAGTGTTTCTACGTTTCACCCACTGATTATTTACCATAAGACACCGTGACCCCTCCCCTCTTGGGTTTCAAATAGGAAGCACCCCCGGGTTGCAAGAAGGCCAAACTTCCATTGACTTCCACTGAGAAATAGACAGTCATTTCTCAGTCATTTTATTTATCAGAATGATCAATCTTGCTCTGATCCATCATTCTTGGCTTGTTCTTTCTAATCCCTTGTCTTGTTTTTAAGATATTTTCTTGCTTCATGACATCAGCATGTGAGATTAGATTGGATTGGAAGGGGCTGGTGTTCAGAGAGTGCAGGTTTTTAAAGGATTACTGGGTGAATGGATCAAAATACCGCTTTGGGGTTCTTTATAGTGAGGAATGAACATTATAATACACTTAAAAGCTCAAAAAGTTGGTTTTGGATGGTATGGCCCTTTAAAAGAATAAAACGACAAAGACAAATGACATTACGGAAGAAGACATAAATGCCTCAAAGCTTTGGAGCTCTTTTCTTTGTACTATAAAGTCCTCGGCTCTGTGTTATGTACCTTCATTTATTTTTAATACAATTATTCACAGATGATGCCAAAATGCAAGTATTACTTTCCCCAAAAAATTGTGAACCAGGGTGATTTTTTTGTCACCTTTTCTCTCTTGTTAAGGAAAAATCACATTCCCCTAAAAGCTGTCTACGTGTGATGTGTTATCTCTCTAAATCAGTCTATCCAGCTGAAAACCCACATGGAGAAGGGCTCTTTAACCCTCTTTTTAATGAAGTCTGCAAAAAAATGGGGGAATCATGATTAATGACCAACTGTCTCTCTGCAGCAGCGTACCACGGCCTGTCTCAGGCTCCAGTTTGCTTGGCATTTTGCAACCTAAGAAAAATTGGGTGCAGTCTGAATCAGGAACTTTAAGAACTCCTGGTTCAGACTCCAGCCAGCGATGACTTTGAAAGTTTCTGAAAATCTTTTTTTCATAGCTAGAAATGACCACAAAGCCCATAGAGGGGCCTCTCTTTTAAAGACTATAATCTATATTTCCAATTATGACTCTTCTAACACCTTAAGTGACTTTATGTAGCTCTTCAAATCTGCTTTTGCAAAGCAAGAAGGTGGAAAGCTCCATATAAATACAACGTTTTAGCTTTTAAATGTTTATTACATGGTTTAGAGAAAAAAAGATAAATATTTGTGGCAGATAACAATTTGTGATAAGGATGTTTGTCCACAGCGTTAATTGAATTTTATTTACTGGAATTTACTCCAAGTGTAATTTTGAGAATATTCCGCTTTCAAAGAGGACATGGAGAGGAAGTAAGTATAAATCAGCTTGAAGGCGTTTACCAGGAGATGAAAGTTCAAGGCCCATTTAGTTCCATTATGTTTTTCCATTTTATTTTTACACTTCCTTTCATTTGGAATTTGGCCTCTTTACGCTACATAACTAATTGATTGGAAATGAACTGGTTCTCTTCACAAGATTAACAGTGTTCCATTTTCTATTATCTTTTTTTTTTTTCCTGTGGAGGAATTCTTAGAGAAAAAAAACAAACAAAAAAAAACCCCTCACACGTTTTAAACAGACTTCTTTTTAGTTTCATTTAAGATTGAGCTGAAGAAAAGAGGCGCTAAAATGTAATCAATGTCTTTGAAGATGTTGCGTTTCACAATAGAAGTGGTGGGTTTTCCTTTGACAGTTAAGAAATGGTGGACTGTAATAAGCATGCGTTCATTCTTCTGCCTTTTGTCTTCCCTTTCTGCATTCTTCTTTCATTTTCTGGGCATATTTACCTCTGTACATCAATAACAGAATTACTGCTGTTTATCATGTAGGACAAGATGGTTCCCTTCCTTTCTCTGCCCATTTGCTGCACTTTGAAGAGGGAAGACGGTGAGGCTCTCTCCATCCTCCGCTCCCCCCTCTTTGAATCTCCGCTCTCTTATTTTCAAAGTGCAGAATCTGCAGAGCACGCTGGCCACCTCCCTCCCCCTCACCTCACCAACTTTCTCCAAACTAGAGGTTACACTTGAGATGTTGGATTCTCCTCTCCACTGCAAGCTCCCTTATTTTTCATGACTGCTTCTCTATTAACTCTGTTGCAACCAAGTGTCTACAGTAAAAACATCTGCGTCCCTCCAACTAGGGATGTCCTGATCAGAAGTTGGGCCCGATCACGTGGTTTATTTTATTTTATTTTATTTTATTTTATTTTATTTTATTTTATTTTATTTTATTTTATTGTATTGTATTGTATTGTATTGTATTGTATTGTATTGTATTGTATTGTATTGTATTGTATTGTATTGTATTGTATTTTCTTCTTTTTCAGTTAGGATGTACCATACATACCATCTACTATCAACCTTGATTTAAGTTGGATGTCATATCCCGATCACGGGTCAGATATTGACTTTATCCTCATTGACCTGAAGTGAAAGTGCAGCAGAATACGGCCGCAGTTTGAGCAGGAGGCGAACAAAAACAGATTTAGATTTTGGGGCCCAATAATCAATAAATGTTTTTAACCCTCTAACACTGGAGCACCAGTGTTTATGTTCTTTGATTTACTGTAATTTTTAATTCTTAACACGATCATCGTAATTCGAGCAGATTCTGAAGGAGAGTGGTGCGTACATTATGATCAAAAATGTTCAATTGTTCTGAAGATACTAAATTTTCTCACATCACTAATCTTCAGATATTTTTAGTTAATAGTTAATTCTTCTTCTCTTTGGTTAAACATAAAATAAGTAATGGAGACCCTGCAAATATCTGTCTAACCAAAACTATCTAAACAAGACAAATGAACAAAGCCAGGAAACTAAGACTACCAAACCCCAAACTAAAATAACAAAACCCAGCAGTGTAAGACTGCTGAGGACAAAGAGGGAAAAGGAAATAATAAAAATGAATAAAATTAAAATAGCATTTGTTTTAATTTTTTTTCAATTACAATTTATTTAACTTAGAATTAGTTCAATTTATAAAATTTACGGCTCAAATGCACATAGATGATAAACAATGTAGGTTTTTACATCCCTGTTGACCTGAAGACGTCTTGCTTGTTCAACTCTACCTCCAGACTGAACAGATTTATATGCAAAGCAAAATTTTGGTAAAAATCTTGATCTTTTTGTAGTTAAAAGCACATAATATCTTGTGCTGCACTACAGTGATTACTAGCTGCCCAGAGCTGCACTGACATGATCCTGTCTGGGACAGAACATCTTTTATTTTGACAATAAATTATTTGAGCTTTTGTCAAACATTAAAAAGAGAGATATTATGTTCTTTTTATATTTTTTGCTTTTGATCGTGCCAAAAAAATAGACATTATTCATATTTGTTATTTAAAAAAGGAGGTTCATGAATGCAAATCCATATTTCTTAAAGACTAAAATAATCCTATGCAGTTCCTTCTAGGTTTTGATCAGTACAAATTGAGCCCAAATGGTTATTTTACTGTTACAGGTTGCCGACTCCTGATGTTGGTGTAAAATGATAAGAGAAGGTCAGTAAAAGAAATGTAAGGCAATGACTTAGAAATTTGCTCATTCAAATTGAATTTGTTTCAATAGATACCCAATATCAAATGAATTCAAATCAGATCGGAGGCAAAAAACCTGATCAGACATCCCTACCTCCATCCTCTGTTTGCTTGAACAGTGTCGGAGCATCAACATCGGTTGTTTAAGCTCATCAGGCTGTAAACTTTTGCTGAAGGTGTTTGGATTTATTGATTTTTTGGGTTGTGTGTGATTGTCATGTCAAACAACAAATTATTATTATTTCCACTATAGAAGAACACAAATGCAGGTTAAAAAATAAGACAGAGACGAAGGATCGATTGATGGCTAAAGCAGAGAAGCTCCTTCTATAGGAGTCTCTGTCACTGTTGCAGACATTGATTTCTCTCTTCAGACTCCAAGGATTGTTTGTATTCCATTTTACCGTTTTTGCTTCTTTTTTTTTCCCCTTGAGTGCTGTAATACCACATAAATATGCTTTTTGCATTACACTGTGAAGCTATGAAGTTCTTGACCCTAAGAGTATGGATTCTGGTGTTGTTTAAAAGCAGAAATCTTCCTGATTGCTAACTCCTCAGCAGAAAACAACCCTCACATGGAAGTGTTGTTCAGTAATCAAGATGATGGAAACTAAATGTCTGAAATTATTGTTTGGGGCTTAGACTCTATTTAAATGGAGATCATTTGTGGCGGTGTGATCTGATCAATTTATCGACGAGTTTCCACCATTTATATTGTCGAGGAAGATGGACTTTGTTTGTCCCAAATTAAACCTTTTCAGGAGTGAGTGCTTCATCTGCTAAATAAAAACCCTAGTATCTTATTAAATCAACAGAGTCAATAGCAGTTACATACTTTTATTTTCTGTGTCAAGTGATAATAACAGAGGGTTGTGCAATAGTTTAGCGGTTAGCACTCTTCCTTCACAGGTAGACGGCCCTGCGTGGTTCAAATCCCACCGGGGTTCAATGCAGGCGCTAAAGCCTCATTTCCACTGAGCAGTCTGGTACAGTACGGTCCGGTTCGATCCGGTATTTTGAGCGTTTCTACTGTTAAATGGGCCCATTAAACAGTTCCGACCCGTACCTCTTGGGGGCCCCATCTGTTGTAGGTCCATAGAAAATAGAATGGAACAATTTGAATAAAAACGAAATTTATCTGGAGATATTTTTGGCCAAGTTTAGCTTTTTTTTTTTAAATGTTTGCTACGAGGCTGATAAAACATCAAACACCAAAGTATTAAGGAATCCAACTAAATATTATGGAATCCAAACGAAGGTTTCCCCCCCCTTACATGGCTCTGAGGACTACCGCATGGCTCTGGACCATCGATCTGAGTGAATGAAATCAACCAGCGGCAGGAGATAATGGGCAGATGTTCATTCAATCACATGCCAGCGTTTGAAAATGCAAACCATTTTCCATCAACTTTCCAGAGTCCGCGTCACAGATGGTTCTCTTTAGTAACAAACCATCTGCTGTCTTGTGCTGTGATCACCAAAGCTAAACTGGAAGTAGACAGTTCTCTGCATCGCTTCATACAGACGGAGACGCAACCAGTGGTTGTAGTCTCGCCCCTTTAGCAGCAAACTCTTCATCATCTATGTTTACAGTTTGTAAATAAAACTCATTAGGTTTCAGATCATTAAATACATTTCTCACTACCATGAAAAAGTTGGGTCAGATATTTGACATTTTTGTGCCAGAATGTAATCAATCTTCTATTTCCTTTTGGCTTTTCCCTTCAGGGGCCGCCACAGTGAATCAGCTTCAGTTTGATTTGCATTTTTGGTTTGGCAAAGATTTTACGTCGGCTGACCTTCCTGATACAACCCGGGCTTGGGACTGAGACCCTGGCTTAAACCGGGTTCACACCCGACGTGGATGCTCTGCATAGCAGACTGCATGCGGAATCCGTTTCCCCTCCAGTTGTTCACGGCAGATGTGTAGTTTTTTGCGACAGTCGCCAGGCGCTTATGCTCAGCTGTAGTTTTGGACATCAAAAACCACACCCCTCCGCTCTGTATTCAGCCAACCACATTGATCTGTGTGAGTAGGGGTGTCTTGGTGTCTGTTTGTTTTTTGTGTGTTGTTTGTATATTTATTTTCATCTCTATAATCTGATTAGTTATAAAAATATGATCGCACATGTCAGTAGGGGTATTTTATTGTGAAAAATTGGTTATATTTTTAAAATTGACCAGATTTTCTCGTGTGTCTCGGCATGACTTCCTGCCAGGATTGAAATGGATTGCTCGCGGTTACGTAAAAAATAGACTAGACGCCAAAGCGATCGCTGCACCTGTACGTCGTGAGCCTGCAGCAGAAGACCGCGGCTTTTTTCGTCTGTTAAGAACTGTACCAACGAACGGGAAGGACTGCAAAGCGGCGTGGAACGGAGGTTGCTTCCAGTCCGTTCCCTGGTTAACCTATCGTGTAATTCATAACAAACGTGAAGTCATCGTTTTGGTGGCTGGCAGGAATTTCACCAACACACACAAGAAAAACTGGTCAATTTTCAAAAATTAACCAATTTTTCACAATAAAATACCACTACTGACAAATGTGCTCAACTTTTTGTAACTAATCAGATTATAGGGATGAAAAACACACAAAAAACAAACAGATCCGCGTAGGGGGCCTGCTACAAAGCGGGGGATGTGGGTTTGGGTGTCTAAAAACACAATCAACGAGAAAGAGGCAGAGAGAAGTCAAGATGGACGAAAAAAAAAAAAAAAAAAGATGGACGATCTCAAATTCATTGTAGAAGCTCTAAATAACCACAGCTGAGCAGAAGCGCCTGTCGACCGTCGCAAAGGAACTGGAGGTGAAGCAGCGCTCCCGCGTGCGGAGTGATCCCGCGTGCGGAGTGATCCCGCGTGCGGAGTGATCCCGCGTGCGGAGTGATCCCGCCGCTAGCTCTCTTCGTGGCTACAACGCGCTTTGTAAAAATAAGGTAAAGAATCACCCTTTCATGTTTCTGTTTTACAAGATTAAATGAAAGCATGTCATGTTTGATAGTTTACTGACATTTTTGTGACTGTTGAAGGTTTTTTTTATAGACTTTTAAAACATTTATATTATGTTTCACTTTTATATTAAATTAAGTTTCTAATACTTTTATAGTATGTTATATTTTATACTCATACTAGGTTACATGAAGGTTTGTTTAATACTATAATTACACTTATATACCTGGTTTTTAACAAATTGATGAATGCATTGTTACATTAACCACATGGAACTCCACACTAGTTAAAAACAGTCAGAGGTCAATAAATTGTTGGCGGGGGCAGGGCCGGGGGCATCATATCATCATATATAAGTGAACTCCATCTTTGCAAAGCGTAAAATTTGCGACTTTGATCCAACTTTTTATTATAAAGAATTAAATTTAATGAGAAATGGAAAGGTGTAAAAGACTATTTAAATATTTAACTTACAGGTTGTTTAAAATTTCTATATATAATCAAATGTACACACCTATGAAGATATAGTTAAATATAAGTACTCAAGGTTGATCTGAAACAATACTTATACAGATGAACTTCTTGTCTCATTTACTCATTTTTATGAACGTAATTATTTATTTATTTTTTTTGTTTAGTTTTTTTTTTTTTTTTCTGAAGAATTGATGGTGTGATGTATCTAACTGATTTGTTTTGTCCTGTTCTGTTGTGCTATGTTCTGTTATGTATCAACTGGGGTGAAAACTAAAAATAAAAAGTTGGGAATATATATATATATATATATATATATATATATATATATATAATATATATATATATATATATATATATATTTCTAAAAAAATAAGCTAGTACAAATGAAAAAAAAAAAGGATTACATTTTAATTGTGTTTTTGGTCACTTTCACTGTTTGCGCAAAATGTTAAAATGTTTGGCAACATGTTTTTTGCTCTTCTTACCTCTTTTCCCTCCAAAGTATAGAGTCTGCTGCGCTGTGTTGGACCACTGCAGAGAGGAATTATCGCTCTCTGCCACCCGGCAAGTTAGTGTCACTGTGCCCCCGGCGGGCACGGTCTCGTCGGAGGTCACGGGCTGCAAGGGGTCTTCGTCTGTATGCGGCGGGAAAAGGGAGAAAAACTCGGCGTGAGAGAGGAAACAATAAACAAGAAAACAGCAAACATGGACAAATCTAAGAAAAAGCCACATTTATATGAAAACAGCAGCACAAACTGACACAAAAGCTGATAAACCCTGCAAACGCTTTACTCGCCTCATCCCTTCTCTTTCTCTCCATCGTACCCCCCACGCCCCATCTCTTTCTTTGCTTGTCAGATTATCTGTATATCTCTATCTGTCTTTCTGAGAGCACACAGCGTGCACACGCACACACAGACACCCTGTCAGAGAGACAAAAAAAAGCTGACAAATGGCTCTCTGGTTGTATGTCTGCTAGGCCAATGTAAGAGCAATGAGTCAGGGGCTGCTCTGGCATCGGGAGACTGCAGGACCTGAGGGACTGGCAAAGATGAAGAGACTGTGGCAGACAGCTGCTCTCCACAGGTCAAAGACACAACAAGAGAGCAAACTTGCGCCTCTGATGGCTTTGTGACCCTCTTTTGTCAATACCCGTATCGGTTTTAAACTGCATGCATTTGAATCGTTGGCGACAGAACTAGCTAAATGAGACAGGCATTATGGAAATGAGCAGGTCAGAGGAGAGGAGAACGAGAATACAAATGACCCCTCATAATGACGAGATTTCAAAGGCTGCAGCTGAAACTGGAAAACCAATCATGAGTGAACTGTCTGGGTGTGTAACAGTATTCAAATTGACTCAAATTATGGTATTTAACAGTGCTCCCTTGATAACGGATGATGATGCAGCCTAATTTCACTCTGCATTCAGTGAAGGTTGCAAATCATTTTTCCGTGGCAGAGCAAGCGATGTACGCTCAAACGTGCAGCCTTTGTTATGACGACTGATGATGGACGTAAACACCTTTTCTCGCTTTTTGAAGCCTCGAGTGCACCTGACCGCGCTCTGCTGTCTGTGCTCTCTCAAAACATGCCAGGGCTTATTCAAATTAATCTCAGGCAAAACAAAAATTCTGGCAAAAACTGACAACAAGACCAAGCAAAAGGAGAGAACATCTCTCAAGAAGATAAGTCTCAAAGCAAAACCGTCGCCCCTGAAAACATGGCGTGTATAAATAGCTTAATTGGAACTAAATTGTCAAGTGGGAGACAGGTTTAGATGCAGCATGGGGTGTTATCACATCCTTGCACTGGCATCTCAGTTGATTTTTTTTTTTTTTTTTTTTCAAGAACATCTGCTTAAGTGTGCTCCAGCATCTAGACATGAGGGGAGGGAGGAGCACATGAAGAGTGGATGCAGAGGAGGAGGTGAGAAAAAAAAAGAACTTTGTAGAAGCAAAAACACATATTTGAAGTAGATGCTGTGTGAGGAGCCTACAGGAACAGACATTTCTTTAAAGCTGGAAGATTGGTTCAGCATCAGAACACAGCAATTATTAGAAAAGGAAAAGTACCTTTAGATTTGCCCCTGGGCTGTGAGGATTGGGAGCGATAACTACTTTTAAGGTATGGCTGCTGCTGCTGCTGCTGCTGCTGCTGCTTTTCAGCAAGATTCAGAAGAATCCCTTAACCCTGCGTGACAGGAAGTCTCCCGAGTTGTTTCCTGTGTTTTAATGCAATCCTGACCTTGTGTTGGGTCAATGCACCAAGATGACTTGGGCTGAATATGTGGTCAAGTGCACCGTGGATTAGTGTCTCCATTAATAGCGTCTTGGACTAATTCTTGCGGCTGATCGCATGAGCTCCTCCACTTGGCTTGAACACTTGGAGCAAATTGGCTGTCCCTGGGCATCACTCATCAAGCCAACCGCAATGAGCTCTGACGGGTTCTCCAAATGTAGGTTGTATCTTGGTAGCAGTGCTGGTATGTCAAGCCAAAAACAAGCCATGGGTGACACTTCTTCAGGTGGGAGAGTTCATCAGGAGTTAGTTACAGACTCTTCAGTGAAGAGATTTTCTTTGAAAAAGATCAGCACAGTTAACACAATCTTGACATCTGCCCACTCGCTCCCAACTTTACATCATGACAGAGTTGCGCCAGATTTAGCTGTCTTTGCCAATAAATAAATAAATAAATAAGCTAAAGAAAAATATAACTAGATTTATAGCATTACCTGCGATGTGACTGCTAAAGATACCTGAGCGGATAGATGAAAAGGATAAATCTTAAAGCTTGCCAAAATATTATCTAAATGCCAAACTAGCTAATCTAAATGTGCCAAAACAGTGAGCATAATGATAAAAGATTAGCTAAACTCCATTTAGCCAAAAAAAACTGGAAAAATGTCTAATTGTGCCAAACAGCTAGCATAATGCTAAACTATCCACTAGACTCCAAATTTGCCTAAATAACTAAAAATAAACAAGTTTGGCAAAACAGCTAGCATAATTCTAAATTATTAGCTAACTCAAAATTAGCCTTAAAAATTGAAAAAAAAAGTAAAATTTTGACAAAACAGCTACTACAATGCTAAAATTTCAAAAATCTCAAAATTAACCAACAAACTGGAAAAAGCTTAGTATTGATAAAAGAGCTAGCATAATGCTAAAATATCAGCTAAACTCAAAATTGCCCAAAAAAATTGAAAAAAAGTCTAATTTTTACAAAACAGCTAGCACGTTGCTCAAATATTAGCTAAACTCAAATTTGTCATCTTTATTGTCTAAATTAGCCAAAAACAGCTAGCACGTTTCTAAATTAAAAGCTGAATTCCAACTTACCCTAGAAACCAGTAGTTGCTGAACATTTTAAAGTTTGAATATTTTCTCTAGCTGAACGTATGCAGCAGTTTACAAGTTTCAAAGTACACAAAGTTTTGAAGGATTTGAGCAATTTCTCATTTTTTCCTATGGGAAATATTTTGCTCAATATTTCAAAACTGTTGAGTCTATTTATACCAAAACTATAAGTGGTAATGTTCTGAGCAAGCTGAACTTTTGATACCAGGATCTGAAATTGCTGAAAGTGTGATTGAGTTTGAGCTTTAGCAATCACAAAATTATCTAATTTATGTTTGATAATTAAAAGGTTTTTTTTTTAATCCAGTTCTCCGAAGAATCAACAAAACAGAGATCAATTTGGCATCTCCAATATTAATGTCAACCTTTTTTTTTTTTTTTAACAACATCAGCCAATACTCCAAACAGCTTTTTTCATAACAGTGTGTATGAGCTGCTGCTGGAATCATCATTTTTCTTGGAACATTTAAGGTAGATCTAAAGCTCAGCAGACAGGGATATCACTTTTCCTTAATTAGGTTTTCTAAGAGTCAAACACACATGAAACGGTCTGTTTCTCTTTCAAAACTAGACTCAAAGTGAGATTTTGATCACAGTAGGTCTATTTTCAATGTGCACTAAACATTGACAATGGATTGAAAATTAAAGTAATATTTTGCAATTGACTGAGAAAGTTTGCAAGCTGTTGCAGAAAGTTTAAATCTGAGAAACTAGTAAGATTTTACCAGTTTTCAAAACCACATAAAATTGGCATTGCTACAGAATGTAATGGACTAGAGACACATGGACACATGTTGTGTGGCAGTGCAGCCTTGTTTAGTCTATACAATCAGAAATAAAAGCCAAACATTTCTCACACTTTGAGATTAAATCCAGAGCAACTGAAAACAAGTTTAAGATTTGCAATTATGATGAGACAAAATTCCTAAGATACAGTTTCTGAAGGTTTTCCTGTTTCAGGGACATAAGGGGGACATACAGTATGCTACATGAAGAAGTTTGGAAACTGGAATTTGTAGTTGCATTACATGATATTTACCATTAGTGATATTAGCAATATGTTTGCATTTTCTCTTGTTTAGAAAAAAGAAATATGAATAAACAGTTTTTATAATGTTTTACCACATTTGGTTTAGAATACAGTATATTGTAAGGCTGGGTATATCGCCAATAATTTCCAGAATCAATTAGATTTCGATTTATTTTATTTCTTTTTCATATTCTTTTGATCTACTAAATTTAATTCGATTAAGTTTCATTTTGACTTTACACGGTTTACATGTTTAGAAATATTTGTTAAGATATACATCAATAATCTACATATGTTTTGCTAATTTCCATATTAACCTAATGCAGTTCACATAACGTAACATTCATTAGTAAAATAATAATGAGATTGTTCATATCATACAGTGTTACATGGATCCTCAAACAGAGAAGCTCCAACAATTGTTCTGCTTCTCCTAGGGGACGTTTCAGTTTGACCACTAGGTGGCGATCGCGCTATAGCATTACACCTTATTTCAGAAGAAGAAGAAATTGTTATTTTAAAAAATATTTCTTAAAAAGAGTTTGAAAAATTCATGTCTGCGAGTTCATAAAGATGTTCATTTAGACAGCAATGTATGTTTAGGTCAACCAAGCGTTAGCATTAGCGTCCTATGATAAATCACATTATATGTTAGTTTCAAGCTAGGGGACTTTTCAAAAACTGAAAAGATCAAATGGTTAATTTTTTTTTCACTTTTGCCCACTTTTGTCTGAATCAGAATCCCAGAAATACATGTCTAACAATATGCTGATGATTCTGTTGTTTACCAAGAAGACTTTTTCAGCTGATTTTAAAAGCAATTTTCATTTCTAATGAGTTAGAAGCTAAAAAAAAAAAAAACTCAAAGCTGTGGTCTGTGCTATTTACACGGAAGCATCTTTACGGTAAAATGTTTTAGCTTTCAGCTTGCGGTGGAGCTCTTTGGGTTCAAACTTGGGTTGCAGTTTGAACAGTTTTATGTTAGTCATAGTAGGGTAATAAATGATGTTAGTCTTTAGGCCTTTAAGATATGAAGTGTTTTAATTAGGATGAAAGGGCAGTCTGCACCCTAAATCTAAAGATTCAATAATGCATGCAAGTACGCCAACTTTGTCAGCTTTATTGGTCAGATATTAATTAAAGACAAGCTCAATTTGGTGGGAGAACAGTGGGCAGACTAGAACTGCATTAGGATCATTTGTCAAACTGAGCAAATGCTGAAGATATTCTCTTAAGATGGTGTGGGCGGGCGTAGCGGTGGTGGATAATGGTATGGGAGACAGAGAGATTCTGCCGGGAGTTCATGAAAATGTTTGTGTTGTTTGGACGCTTCCTGATAAACTGTATTGTGGCAAACCAAACCCAATCTTTTGCGAAATACCGATCGGCTCAAAGTCCCCACAGTCACTCACCACAAGTTTGTGACCTCAGTAAGCCTGCATGGGATCCAGATACAGCTGTTATCTTTGAAGCTCCTCAAAGTTAAAGAAGGCAAATGTGGTTCAGTTAAAGTTGAAACGGTTAAGTCAGCCTAAATTCCACGCAGCAAAGGCCCATCAATTTCCTGAGCGATGTCAATGTTAGCGCTGTGACTTTCACATTCGCCACATTCCCTCTTTTATCTCCACTCCGAGCTGTAAGCCGGAGGAAGACACGGGTATTTAAAGCAACACAATTTACGCTCTCCCCCAGTCCTCAACATGGTGAGAGAACACACAGGTAGAAAGTTGGCCGGGACACCAAATCAAAGCAGGTAGTGGCGAGGACACAGAGGGAAAGTTGGAAGCAAACAGGGTGAGAAGCTGAGCGAGAGGAGAAAAAGAAGAAGCGAGTGAGAGAACGGAGTGAGTGTGAGGATCTGGAGGACTCTTCAGTGATGGAAAAATATGAATCTGTTTATTATGAAAGAAATAGATTCTTATTTTGTACTCTTTGTGAGGAGGAGAACAGAAAGGGATGGTTAAAGGGATCAGAAAGTGTTACCTGCTCTGCAACAGAATGCTTATCAAGAGATAAAGTCACTACTATCTGAATATTGAAGTGTTTTCATGATCACGATTTTTATTTTGCTGTTCTGTTTATAAAATTCTTATTTTTTTATCTGTAAATAAATTAAATCAACCAAACCAGTTTGATTTTCCAAACGTCACAAAACATCTAAATGCTAAAAACCATAAAAACATTTTGAGAGCAAAAACGTCTGGTCATTAATACAATATAGTATTGTTTAGTTTTTTTAAGGACACGGAATCACATTAAAGTGTTTTCTCTGCCTCCCAACCAGATGATGGTCTGATATTGGAGGTAAATTGGATCAGCAGGGGGCACAGCCACGGAATGCTCAGCTGGGATGTCAGATGGTAAATTTTGTGCACTCATGCATGGTTGCTTTCAAAGCCGTCGTGTGAGGAGGGTCCCTGTAGAAATGTCATAATCATAGAGTGGCTGTACCCCCATTACTTTATTGTGACCACATAAACTTGTCCGTGGAATTGATTTTGTACTCCTCTTCCTGTAGACTGCTGAGTGACTGCCCTGCAGTCCTCCAAAGGGACTCTGGGCTTCTATTAAATCAACAAGACATCCATGAAGGCCACAACTGCCTGTGTGCACTTTCTACAACTGTAATTGGCCCCGTTGCTGCTCGTCTTGCACCAAAAACTTCCAAATAAATCCATAATGGGAAAAGAGACTCAATATTCATCATTCATTGATCAATATTTCCCTAACATTTTCACCTTAGCAAGTCTGGTTATTGAAATACAAAAATCCCTTTTCACAAGCGTACCAGATGAGCAGGCTTGGGTTCTTAGAGTAGAAAATAATAATTGGCTAACTTTCTTAAATATAGCCAAGTGTAAAAGAAAATTAAGCAAACTGCAACTGTTTTGTTCCTCATCTAGTGTGGAATTTGAAGTTCCAGGTTAAGATTTTCAAAGTGTGTTTTATTTTTTTTTTGAGATTGCAAATTTACTCAACTCAACATAATGAGAGATCGTAAAGAGTATTTCATTTTAAAAATCAAGAACCTTGTATTTACTTGTTCTTTAAAGACTTCCTGTCGGTTTGATCCAGTTTGTAGAAATGTTTGAATTTTTGACAAAGCAGCATAGAGAGAAAGACTCCATCTTTACACACAAGGTATCTTTTCTGTGATGCCAGTGCTCTCAGGTGTATACTTTTTTTTTTGTATTCTACAGCTTTGCCACCAGATGTCACTATACATTCAAACACATTCAACATTCCCGCCCATCTGTCGAAGTGTCCCTGGGCAAGACACTGAACCCAACATTGTTCTAGTGTTAGACAGTGTGTGAATGGGACGGTAAACCCCTAAATTACAATCAAAAAGTGCCATTTTACCATTTAATGTTCTGCAATGATTCCTCGAACATGATCTGCTCAGTCAATTTGAAAATGAATCTGAACATTTGTCTTCATTAAACATTGCCAATATGCTTTACTCCTAATGTTAGAATGGTGTGCACATGAAACCAGTCTTTCTGGATGTTTGGTAAATATGTCCTTTCGCTGGAGTTTTGGATGTCCTCATGATTTGCAGCATTCTGTTCTTTCTGTTCAATGGTCTGTAGAAAACATCATTTTATTGCAGTTTTTTGCAGCAGTTTCCCACTGGAATAAAGAGGCAGGACATATGGGAGGGGTCGTATTAAACCCTGCAGTCAGGCTAGCAGAGTTTGCACAAAGATCTCATTCCAGACACCAGAACAGCGCCTTACGCACGGATTGGCAATTAAATCTATGATTAGTCTTATCATCTTATTTCAGAAAATGAGCTTTTTTTCCCACAAGGTATTACTTTGAAAAACTGAACATTTTCTCTTTTTTTCTTAAACTTGTTTCTCGGAACAGAAAAAGAACAGATGTAAAATATTGCAATCTCTGTGCTAACCCTCTCCCCCCTCATTTATCTGACTTCCTTAATCTATCCCCCATTATTTCCCTCCATCTGGCTCAATCTTCACCCTTCTGCTGATCCTCCTCCTCTCTTTTTGTCAAATATTTTACTTCTCTTATCCTCCGGTCTATCTTCGCTGTCTTTGTCCTGCTAGGGTGGATTTGGAGTGCGGCTTTTGATTAACTCTGGCTTCTTTTTCTTAAATTTTGTCTCTTCTTGGCTATTATTTTTTAGCTAAGTATGTTTTCATATATGTACTTTGAGAAGTCGTTTTGTTTTTGTTCATGGAGCTGCAGGGGTGAAGGTAGGGAGGTCATTTTCTGAGTGTCCTCCAGAGTTCGTCTCTCCACACATATGCATGAGCTTGAAGGAGCTCACTATAGCCTTACGCCTGATCCACACTGTACACGGAAGCGCCGCAAAACGGCGCCCTTGTTAACCAGTGGTGTGGTTCACACCAGACTCGGAGCGCCACAGTCAGGCTCGCACCGTGCAGTGGATCGTTTCGGCATTTGGTCTTTTTTGTGCGAGAGCCGTGAGTGATCCGCGTCAATTCTGTCAGGAAGTTACATTAAGATACATGAGAAAATCTGGTTTATTTTCAAAATATAACCAAATTTTCACAATAAAACACTGCAGTGAACCCGTAGAGCAAAAATGGTCATGAACATTTTTTCCTATGGGCATGCTGCGGGCAACACAACAGAAGGGGTGACGTAGGTGAGAGGCAGGCAGGACATACAGATTTTTAGCTTTTTTTTAACCCCCTGCCCAAACCTGTACACAGTGCAAGGGGCCCATTAGTGCTGTTCAAGTGATAAGTGCACACTCCTTACGTGAAGCCTGATTGTTAGAAATGAGGCAATTAGACAATCAGACTGTAGTTTGTGTGGACATCTACGAGCACTTAGAACCGTCTGCACTCTCCATGTGTGCAACGTTTGCACGCTTGGTGTGTACCGTACCAACGACTAGAGTGTGGTGTAACGACATCACCCGAACCCCAGAAGTGCGTGCAAGTGTCATTAGCTTTATAGCTAATTCACGATATCGCACCTCACACCAATTCCATTTTCCCGACGTGGTCACACGAACCACAAGGAAACGCAGGACACATTTGAACTCCTTTTGACATGACGCTCCACCCAAAAACCCACAGCACCCATACGTGGAGCGAAGCATTATCTGTCGGTGTGCCTTTGCATTCCAGCATATTTGTATTTATTGTGCTGGGAGAAATGTATTCATCTGTGCACAACCTCGAGAGGCTATGCATGTGCATATGATTCATAAGATGTTCTTTTATTCCATATGGCTGTCTGCTTGTACATGTGTTGCCATGATATGTGTTCATCTAAATCCCTGTGTTGCTGCATTGAAGTGCTGCCTCTGCTGCAGCTCTGTGCATTGGATGGGAAACCCAACCAACAGTGTAGTTTGATACGGCTTGCTTTGACATGGGCCATTACACACACACACAAGCATCACACAAATGTACTGCAAGAATGCCCGCCTCCACCCATGACTGTGCACATATAAACCACCCAGACAGGAAAATAGACACACATTTCTGCACATATAACATTTACAGGAAGACATAAATATAAAAAGATGTGCTTTAAAAATATGACTTCCATTAGGAAATGTGCGGCACACACTTTTCCACAAAGAGACCACATTCACGGAGATGTAAGCTTGCACACATACAGAGCACCCTCCCCCACACCATCCATCTATGCCCAGCTGTCCCCCGACTACCACCCATCCCCCTGGGTAAATGTGTGTGTTTGTGTGTCCTTCTGCCCACCTCTACTGTCCACCCGTCCCCCCCCTTCCACCATTATCTTCTTCTTTTTCATCCATCTTGCCATCCGTTACCCCCCGCCATCCACCTCGGCTCGCCCGCTGGGAGCCATACAATGCAGCTTTAAAGTGGGAATTAAACATTTACAAAGTGAAAAAAAAAATAAAGCAAACTGTAGGATGTTACAGCTCATTTCTGCTGTCTGTGAAGCAGACCTGAGCCAATGTGGGGAACGCAGTTTTTCTTATTTTCTGAACTTTAACAGGCAAGCAGCAGTTGGAAATCTCATTCAATGGCGCTGTCATCTTCATTTAAGGGCGCCAAACAAATCACTCATAATCTTTTGGGGTTGCGAGTGGGTGGAGCAAGGAGGGTCGGGAGGTTAGCGTCGGATCAGAGTCCGTATCTGGGATTTTAGCACCCCTGCTTGCAGTCTTAGCGCAAACAAACTCCTTAACCTTTAGTTTTTTACTCCATCTTGACTTTTTTTTTTTTTTTTTCTAATGTCTGAGAGGGCTTGCAGAGGATACGGAGAGCACCCCCATCCGCTCCAATCAAGATCCTCTCCTGCCCCCTGCCACCCCACCCTTCCTCTGCTGCCTGTCAAACTTAGTTAGCTCAAAGCCCAGACGAACCCCCTCCTCAATCTCATCCTCCACAAGCTGGATCACCCCTCACACCCCCATTACCACCAACAACACAGCAGCAGCAGCATCGCAGCCCAGCAGAGTGTCTGCGGCAGCAGCGAGGCGCCAAGTCGGCCGCCCCACCCTGCCGCTGGAAAAGCGCTATGAGAAAGAAAGAGGAGCGCGGGGTGAGCGAAGGAGGGAGAGGGGTTGAGCTTGCAGCAAAGGGCAGCAGCATCACTGCTGACAAAAGACAAAGAATAATGATTTGCTTGGGAGTGAAAGACGGAGTGAGTCTGAGCGGAGTGAGAAAGATGGAGAGAAGCACAAGGAAAACAAGGAAGAAAGGATGGAATTGGGAGGACAGTGAGAGGTGAACGAAGGACATGGCAGAAATAAGCATATATAGATAGATGAGAGCAATGAAGATATTTGACAGGGTGACTTAGAAAGGGACAAAAAGAATGAAAGTACAAAAAGAAAGAAAAAAAACCATTATTGGAGTCAAATCCAGGGAAGGGCGCAGCAAAGAGTGAGACATTAGAGCAATGGATGACTGAAATATGATAAGAAACAGCAAGATGGGAGCGCAAAACACCAGGAAAAACAATTTTAGTTTAGAAATACACTGAATCCTGGAACCATCCTTGAGGGCAACCTTAGTAATCAGTCCTTCTGTCCATACTGGTTCAGAGTGATCCCCGTCCTTGGGGACTATAGTGTTTCCCAATCCCAGTTGCTGCGCCTGCTTGCTCTGCCTGTGTTGTTCGTCTCTCTACTCCAACACACCTGATTCAGCTTGTCGGCTCTTCATCAAGCCCTGCAGCAGCCTGAGAGTGACACCTAAATTAGATCTGCATGTGTTGGAGCAGGGGGATGTGTAAAACATTTGGAGGAGTGAAGCCCTGATAGGTGATCATATCACATATTCTCATTGTTGACATAAAGGTTAAGCTGTGTCAGTTATGCAAATCGTGGGGATGTCTTCTATTGTTGCGGTTGCATGTACAGGCATTTGTTTTTCCTTGACAGCTCTCATTTGTCAATCCTGGCCAACGGGTTGGGTGGTAAAGGTCTGCAGGAGGAACCGAAATCCAGCTCGATCTAGACGGGTTCTTTTCTATTGTCTAGCAAGGTCCTGGTTCTGTTTTCCCTAGAGAGGACACAGTTATCTTCAATGTAACGTTTATCCTTTCCGAGTCATTTATTTCCATGAAAGCAAGACTTGTGTGGGATATCGCGTCTTGGTGCTACTAACGTCAGAGTGGACATTTGAATGTATTTTTATGTGGGGAAATATTCTGATCACAATCATTCCAGCCGTTTGTGCTGCTTCTTCCCTATATTGATGGAGGTAAACATTTTGAAACGTAAGATATTCCTGTTCCTGTCGCATATCTGGGATCAGTTTGTTGCAGGATAGGGGCACATGCAACATATACTCATATGCATCTGTCACAACTACCCTTACGTCTACGGACATGCTGCAAGCAACACGTCGTCATGGACACTTACTGTAAACAACACATAAGGGTAAGTTAGGATGGGTAAGGGTGGAGGGAAGGATAATGAGAGATACATTTCGCTTTAATTTAAACTAGCTGACGGTGCGCTGAACTTTTATTTTTCAATGATTTTTGATTTTCATTGGTGTTCCTGTCCACCTTCATTCATATTTGTCATGAGACAATACCTTGGGTCATGTGGACCCCATAAAATAGCACAAGGGTTAAAGATGCTTTCCCGCGTCTTTATGACTATCCGTGGTCCGGGATGACCCAAAAACCCGCAGCACCAAAATGTGTCGTTAGCAGTTATGAACTTGCTTAACCGATAAAGCGGTCTGATCTGAGAGTCCCAGTTTTGAAGTGTCCTTGGGTAAGACCCTGAACCCCACATCCTTCCTGGTGTTCTGGTTTCCACCGGCTACCATCAGTGTATGAATATATGTACAAATAAGTGATTGAAGGTAGAAAAGTGCTACTTAAGTATACACCATTCATGTAAAATGACATTTTGTAAGCACTGGTGTGTGCATAACAAACAGAAAGTACACAAAATGACTGTAATTTAGAATAACACTACCTGCTTTAGACATTTAGTAGGAGAGGTGCATTGTGGGGGCTTCCCTCCTTCTTTTACTGTTCCTTACTAGCTGTAGTTATGGTTACGACAGATGAATGAAGTTGTTCTTTCCGTGTTGGGAGATGGTGTGTCTTTAAAGCCTGAACAGTGTGTGCGGAGGTGTGTGTGTGTGCCATTTTCCTGATGGTCTGCTTCAGGTCAGTAATAAATTCCATCATTTGTCCGCTCTTATTAAACCTGTAAAAAGGTAGTTTAGGCTGTTGCAGTACATGAGCTTCTGCTCATTACCCCCGCCCCTCCTGTAAACTGTGGTACCCAGAGTGTCAGCCGAAGAGCCTTGAATGAATACTGGCAGAGGTTGGAGTCCTGATGTGACCTGTCTCACTGCTCAATGCTAAATGGGCCACATCCGCGTACCGGTCCACATCCTCCTGCAGTTTGGGGATCTTTGCACTGACTGTTATAGAAGTGGAAAATGCAGCGATGAGAAACCAGATTACAACACAAGCAGGGGGCTTTTCACTTCTTTTATCTAACTTTTGCTTTTCTGTTTTACGAAACATGAAAAAGGCTATTAGAGGAAACAGCAGTCGCATGACTTTGGTGTTCGCTAAATCCCAATTTGCAAGTGTTTTCGCTTCCTTTGTATCCTCTTATCCCTGTTAAAATAACAACAAAAAAATCAAGTTGGTGTAAAATCACATTGTGAGAATGTTTTACAGTTTTCTAACCTTTATCCTTTGTGAAGAGTAAAAAAAAAAATCTCTCTCCACTTGAAGATCTGGCAGCCTTAAAAGGATTTCGATGTGGGGGAACTCATTGATCTGACCAAAGATCATTCTGGACAGATGCTTGTTGACACACCCTTCAACTGCAATGAGGTTTGTCCTCAAGATCATATTTTATCTTAGAAATGTTTCACAGAATTTAAACAAGGAGGGTTTTTTTTGTGGTTCCTTTTCTGATTTAACTCTGTTATTTTCCTGTCCTGAACACAACTAATGTCATTTTAACAGTTACATATGTAATAACGTCTTTTTTTTAACGTTGAAATGTTCACAGATTGATATATAGACAGAGGCAAAGAGAGGCTAATTCAAAACAGATGAAGCCTTTACCCCACACATCAAATGGACCTCAGCCCTCACAAATAATAACTCCACAACAATAAATAAAGCCGAGCTCTGTAAATCCATCTTTACTCACACACTCAGACACATGCAGGCACACACATTAGAGAATAACAGGGAGCGAAATCTTTAATGTCTTGGCAAATGCACTTAGAGCCCTTGCCAATAGAGAGCAGTCAATTTTCCGAGATCTCCGAACCTGGATTAGGAAGCCTGGAGGTCTGCTCGTCGTCCCTATCTCTCGCAGACTTCCGTCTTTTAAAATCGTAATAACCAGAGAGACGAAGAAGAGGTTTCTCATCTGATCAAAACTGAGACGCCATTATGTAATTATGAAGTAGATCTGTGATATTATCCAATCCCAGTGAGCTTCAACTCTATTATAATGCTTTGTTTAAGCCATTTTGAAAAAACTATCGTATGACAACTAATCGGGAAAAATCACGACCTTTGTCAAAAATAGGAAAACTTTATTTGTCCAATAAATGGAAGCATCATGTCAGAGCAGACTAATACTTTTTCAGGGTTTCCTCCAATCAGAGGAAATGCCCCTGTGAGCACGCTGGAGCTCTTCTGATTGAGTGGAAATAAATCCTTTCAGCCAGGTTTAAACATCCTGAAGGGAGTCTTCCCAGGGGTGACCCCGTCTCATGACAAAAAGAGTTCTGTTTTTCCACAGTTCAAAGGATATTAGCTTCATAATAAAGGTTGAAAAACCGTGAAATGGTTAAACGGAGCCGCGGATGGGGCGAGTCACGGTCTTTCATGCATGAGCTATTCAATATCAGTCAATTCTCAGCTCGGTCCTGTAGGGTTAATGGAGACTCCACTGTCTAAGTGCCTCCATCTGTACAACATACAGAACATCCAGCCTGGAGATTAGAGTGGAGAGTTTTGTCGTCTCTTATCCCAATTTGATTTTCAACTCATCAAACTTTCCCAGATAAAAGCTGGAACTCTAAAAAAAAAAATAGTCTATATGCTGCCAGTGAAAAGACTTTAAAGCTGCTGCTGCATACGCGCATTTGTTGGGGGTAATACTGCACTTATTCATTTAGAACTGCTTTGTCTCTGTGACATCTGTTACATGTAATTTGATATACATGAACATCTTGACTAACAGGAGAATCTCAATCCAATCAAATTAGGCAGAGCTTTTAAATAGATGTACAAGAGGCACTAAACCAGCCGTTTACCAAGAATTATCGTTTCTAGGAAATACTGAAGAGGCACAAATGCGGAACTTTGTACAATAGTATTGTATGGCATGATAATAAATTATGACAGATGGTGTAAACTTAGATAGCGCTTTACTAGCTTCTAACGCGGGGTTCACACCAGACGGACAGCGCGGAACAGAGGATGCTTCCATTTGGCGCCCTTGTTAACCTATGGTTTACATCAGACACAAAGCGCAGCGGCTAACTCGTGCCGTGCAGTGATCACGCTTTTTGGTCTATTTCAACCGATCCGCATCAATTCTGGCAGAAAGTTACATAAGAAATGTGGTTTTTTTTTTTTTTTTTTTTCGGTTCACGAGCAGACGTGGCTACACAGCTCTACTCATCAGCATCGCCTTCAAAGTGACTTAATCTTGAATTATCACAGAGTTATTGCAACGGTCAATACAACGGTCAGCTGCTCTACCGCTACACTATGGTCGCGAAGAACTGTCTCAAGTTGTTTGAATAAAGGCAAAAGTCACAAGTATAGGTATACTTTATTTTATTAAGTCATATTTTATCATTGTAGCTTTAAAAAAAAAAAAGATCTTTGAACCTGCTGTTTGTATGAATGCACAATATTTACAATTTGCTGATAACGGATATGCAGGTATTTTCAAACATGATGGCTGATACTATTATCTGATCACTAAGCCTTTTTACTATTTTAACTGCAAGTCAACCAAAAAGCAACAAAAATTACACAAAATCAGCATCAGGCAAAACAAAAGGGGTTAAAGGCAGAACTGACCTAACTCTAAAAGTTCTGAGAAAGCGTCTGCACTGCAGGCACGATAATGGAGGCGAATAACAGAAAAAGAGTAAACTAACAGTTTGTTTCAGTCCAGTTCGCGCTTATGAAAAATCTTCAGATGTGCCAGTACTGATAGTACAGTCGTCACTTGGGATTAACCTCATAGACGTCGCTCGCTGACAGTGAGAGGTGGCGAAAGGACCAGGCCAGTAAAATGTAGCATTCCGTTATAGCGAGAAGGACTATGTGTCAAAATCTTTGTTAAAAAGATAATAAAACGTGTTATTCCATTGAAAAAGTGTCCAAGGAAGAGCATGTTTTGTCCACTAAGAAGGGATTAATTAGAGAAAAAAAAACATTTGATGTTTAAATAGAAATAAAATTATTTTGTAATAAATATACAAGTAAACCCAGATTTATGTTTTACAACTTTAAATATTTACCGTATGATGTTTTATTCATAATTTATTGTGTGAAGGTTGGCTGTAAAAGAGTGCTTTATATCGCTTTTTATGTAAAATTATTCTATTCCAATAACATCAAATAATATATTGTGTCCCTTTCTTAACTTTTTAGGCAGTATACTGGAAAAAGTTGTTATTTTGACAGCTATTTTAATCAAACAATTTAAACATTTTAGTCACAATCATATCTAAAGACAGACATATTATAGAAGTGTTTTGGTTTTTTTTGTAAAATAGAGTTTTGGAGTTTTCAAAGGAAGTGTGGGAAGTTGATTATCAATTTGTTAAGGGAAATTCTGTAAGTTACAGTGACTTTTAGGATTCAGTGATGTGTTGTTTTGATGGCAACAGATTTTACAGATTTTGTCCAAGGTTTTGGTTTGTTGACACATTATAAACTGAAAATGTTGTTACATTTAGAATAATTAGTTTTCAGTCAATTAAAATGTAAAGTTGATGGGTTATTCCAGTCAAACATTTAATTAAATAAAAACTAATATTTTTAAAAGTAACAAATGAAGGACATTTTGAAAAAGATTGGTGTGTGATGAAGAAAATACGCTGGGCGGGCCACAAGCGCCCTGCCCCGCTCCATTTCGATGCATCCAGTTGCAGCCAAATTAAACCCTGAGGATATTGGATTTTCCTCGTCGAAGCTGGAATCTAGCTGTAAGATAGTAAGTAAACAGATGGGTGATGGGGAAGGGGGAAGGACTTTCTCTTCACCAAAAGTCCCGCCCACATCTTAGATGTACATTTTTATTGAACTCGTGTCCCTTTGCAGAAACTAAATCTTATAACGCCACAGTTTTAGTTTTCTTTTAATTTATTTTGTCTAAATTTTGCACCATTGTAATTTTAAGACAACTTTTACAACAGATCAAAAGACAAATGGATTTGGAATTGATCAGGTTGAGTCTTTATATTATAGACAGTCTGAAATATTGTCTCTTAAACAAGTTTGTAGTTTGTTCACTAGCTTGTAATTATAACGTAATGTGATTGGACTTAGGAAAATAGTTAAAAAATTGTCCTGAATTCATAAAAATGGCCATTTTCATTAACTGACGACTAAATTTAAAAAATAAGTGCATGCTACGGGGGAAACTGTTTACTGCTCAGGACTAGTTCATATTTGTATTTGAAAACAGACTGATTGAAGCTTTGTTGAGTGTTTGTTATGAGCCCACTGAGCTGTGGTGCATTGTGCTTTGCAGCAGCAGCCCTGGGGGAACTCTGCTGTCATGGTCCATGCTTTGCAGCATGCTTTTTGCAGGGTTTTCATTGGTTTTTATTTGTTCTTTCCTTTTTTTCCGTTTTGGAGTCACTTTATTTCTGTTTTAGTCCAACTGAAATTTTATCCCTGTACTTTAATCATCTGGTTGCTTTTCGTGTTACTTCCTGCCCCATCTCACAATATTCCCGTTAGTGATTGTGTTTTATTAGTCACTCTGTACAAAAACACCTTTTTTTCTTGTTCCCTCAGCCACATCCTTGTAATTTCCTCCGACTGTGTTTGGACTTTTTCCCAGCAACACTCAAGATTTCTGTTTTGCCCTCATTTTACTCAGTAAACTTTTGACACTAGTTCTTTACCTTGTAGACAGTAGAAAAAAACATGTCTTCTGTGCCCAATTGAATCCATTTGACATTATTTGGAGAAGCTCATGTCTCAGTTATGTCAAGTGGAGACGAACTTCCAGGGGATTATACTGGGAAAAAAAATGGAGGCATCATTTCCCTGTGTCTAGATCAGGGGTCTGCAACCTGTGGCTTCAGAGCCACATGCGGCTCTTTTATCTCTCCATTGTGGCTCTCTGGATGAAGATTAGCTATTATTTTAGCAACATGCTAACGTTTTTGGCTAATTTGTTTTCTAGTGGGGATTTTAGGATAATTTAAAGTTTAGCTAACATTTTAGCAAAATGTGAATGTTTTCAGCTATTTTTTTTATCTACTGAATTTTTTTTGTGGATAATTTAGAATTTAGCTTCCAGTTTAGCAACATGCTAACGTTTTCGACTAAGTTAGTTTACTGAAGAATTTTAGGCTACTTTGGAGTTCAGCTGGTATTTAAGCAACAAGCTAGCTTTTTTTTTTTTGTCCGATTTGGCCTTTTAATTATTTTTTATGTTAATTTGGAGTTTAGCTAACATTTTAGCAATATGCTAACATTTTTAGCTAATATGTTATCTACTGGAGGTTTTAGGCTAATTTTGAGTTTAGCTTTTATTTCAGCAACATGCTAAAATTTTTGGCTAATTTAATTTACAGAGAAATGTTATGCTAATTTGAAGTTCAGCTAGTAATTAAGCAACGAGCTAGCTTTTTTGCTGCTAAAGTTAAAAATGTAAAAAAAATATCTTTTTAAGAGATGCTAGTTTATTTATTTTTTTTTTTTTGCTTTTGTTTGTGACAAAACTATACATTCATATTTATTGAAAAAAAAAAGGTTATGAATGCAAATTCAAATTTTTTAAAGGCTAATGTAAGTCAATGCGGCTCCTTCTAGGTTTTGATCAGTAGAAAACGAGCTCAAATGGCTCTTTTACTGTTAAAGGTTGCCGACCCCTGCTCTAGATGATACTCAGCTCCTTTCTCTTAAGCATCTCTAAACCCAAAACTGGTGGCATTGGATTCATTCTGCTGAGATTTTTGTTCAGACAGAGCCACAGAAATCCAGCTCCTCAGGATCAGATCTCACGATAGCAAAAAGCTTTCACTTTCTGGAGATGAAACCATTAAAATATCTGCCTGAGACTGAACGATTCTGCAGAGAAAAGAGGACAGGCGAAAAAGATGAGCCAAGCTTGAAGAATAACTCCAAAGTTTCTCTCTTGGTTTCAGACATGTTTGTAATCATCTTTTTTAGTTGAAGCTTTATGGCAACTTTCCATCTACACCACACACTTTTTAGCTAATAATCTCTTGGGACAATATCATGCGAGAATAAAGAACTGCAGCGCAAACTGCATGACGATGAAAAGGCTGTCCATCTGCTCCAAAACACAAAAACATACACCCTGGCTCTTGGAGGACGGTGAAATAAAGTAAAAGCACAGCCTCACACACAGACAGTCTCTCGCACACAGACACCTACCATTTATAAAAGCCTCCGATAACAGCAGGGACTTAGAGGACAGCCACAAGAAGGATAAGGCTCTCAATGCCCTCGGAAGGGCAGGGATCAAAAAAGGGGAAGAGACCTAAGTCTTTAGCAAAAAAAGGGAGGCTGAGCAGGATTAAGAAGGAGACCGGTCAAGGTAAAGATGGAGGAAGAGATGGAGGGAGAAGAAATGAAAGAAAGGGAGGGATGAGTCAGTGAGCCAAGGTTTACAAGGGAGATATGCCTTAAATTAAATCATTTGGAACAAAAGAGGATTGTTGCCGAGCAACCCAACCAGAACGAGGTTACCGGGGCAACGGGGATGACCTGAAGCTTGACCTAAGAGATGGAGTCCACAAACACGCAGGCACAAACACCTCCACCTCTCCGTCTTAAGAGGCGTCTGACAAAGAAGGCGGATCCTTCTGGAAAATGTAGAACACGGCTCATGTCATCCGGTGGCAAAAACAAACGCCACACTTCCAGTCAAACGGGGGGAAAGTTAGGCCTTCTTTGGAAGAGGTTAGCCAAAATATCCGGCTCAGAATTCCTACAGCAAGAAGTCTAAGATGACCTTGTAGAAAAAATAAAAAATGTTCACAAGTCTTTGGCAGCACTTTTAATACACAAACACAGCTTCCAGATGATGGATGGGTCCCAGACTAGCGCTCAGTGCAGCAAAGGGTTTATTTAAGGGCTTACTTGAAAGCTTTAGCGTTAGAGGATTGGCTTAAAAAAATGATGCCACTGTTGTTGCTGTGAATAATCCAGCAATATGACTTCTGAGAACCATACAAAAAAAGCTGGATAAATCAGGGAGTAAATATTTGCAGAATCTCTTTTCTTTTCTGTCACAAGAGAGCCCAATGAGATGAAAATTGTAGGGCTTGAATTAAAGTTGACAGTGATGGAATCCAATTTCATTTTTGGATGTTTTAATGTTCCCTCAAAGAAAACTTTAAGTGTTTCTTTTGAAATTCTCTAAATGCACGTATATAATGGAAATCAAGTCGCGCCGTCTTTGGATTTAGTGCTTTTTCAGCAGTCTTTATGCTCAAAACAAACACACATCGTCTGATTTTCTAATGATGTTTTCATAAAAAAATACTTTCCAGTGGGCGAGATGTCGTACAAACTAGTTTGACTGAACTCAAACGTCTTGAAAAACACTTTTTTTGGTTGCAAGAACAGCTTTTTCAGGTTCAAAACTGCCGTCATCTCTCTGAACTGATCTGATTTAGGATTTTGCACCATCAGAAAACAAGGATTAAACCTGCTAATAATATCTGCTGTTCGACAAGTCCTTTTGAAGGCATTTCTTTGGTATCAACCAGCATCTCTTCTCGTCATGAGTTACACCAGCAGACAAACTCTTATCCTTCAGGATGAAACTTTTCTTTTGTTTCATCAGGCAAATCTTCCTCCTCCTCCTGCCTTCGACTGCTCAGCGGCGTGACATGAAAGGACGAAGGGCAGCTTCTGGTGGAGTTTGAGAGATGAAGGGAGCGCAGAGCACGAGGACGAAACAGGGTTGAGAGGAGCAGAAATGTTAATGCGGACCAAAGTTTGGGAGTAAGCGTTCTGCGTGGGATCGATTTTTCCTCCCGTCGGCTGGATATGTGTGCGAGTGCACATGAGCGCCTTCATTTTAGTCCCTGGGGAGCACTTTGGAAAAATGTGTGCTTTTGTTTTAGTGTGTGTGGCCGCCCCCCCTCATCACCACCCACCCCCATCTCTCCCTATAACGTCTGCAGGAATGTAACAACAACTGCCGGCTAACGAACGCAACCTTTCAGACGGCCCCCTTGGTTTGTCACTCCCAATCAAGACAATGGAGATCAATGGCCAGGGAAGATGAGGAAGATGCGGGAAAGAGGGAGGGTCCTGCTGCCCCCAACAATAGCAGCAGAGACGCGGACGCTGAAACAATAGAGCGCGGGCGGTGGCGGTTTCAACGGGGGTGCACGTCGAGTGGCGGGGCGGCATTGTTAGGGCACCCCTCTTGGGCTAAGCGACTAATTGGGGTCACTCCTTGTCGTTTTAACTGTCATGGCCTCCTGCGTCACAGGGCCGGAGCCGGCTTGTGGCCATCTGGTGACGCGTTCGACACTGAATTCAAAGTGCTGGTTTGAGCAGTTTTCTGCTTGTTGTGATCAAAACAGTTGCAGTTTTCCTCTCATTGATTCATGTTTAACAATTTAAAAAGATTCAATTAAATGATACGTAAGCCATGGATCCTCAGCTTCTTTAATTACCGGTCTCTGAACCCTAACGATTTTATAAATGAAGGTGCGGACACCTACACACATGCAGCTCACAGAGGATAACTGTAATATCACTGTAAATATAGATAATCAGTGGATAAAGACTCGTAAACCAAGACAGCTCTTTATTGAGCTTTGAAAAGAGAAGGATCAAATATTTCTTTAAAAAAGCTCAGGTTAACAAATATCAATTTTATAATACTTTTCATACAATATTTTCCAAATGAATTTATCACAGCTTGGTAGAAAATGTAAACGGACAGAAAAAGATCTAAAATATTGACCTGGAGAATCACAGAACTCAGAAAGACATAAAACGAATAGCATGTCTGCAGGCTAGGATCACTCAAATCCTGTGGAGATCCCGGGTTTCAGATAAATCAAACCTTGAGAAAGAGGTTTAAAATGCAGAAATAATCAGAGCAACTTGCACTTTCCTATGGCAGGCTTTCCAGGCTGTTATTTGCAAACGGGAAACGTTATGCAGTAGCCTGACGAACCTGAAAAATGTAAACAGGAAATATAGACTCTATACATCCTCTTGCCTCTAATGTGTGCCATAAATTCATATCATAATGTAAAAATCATACCTCAGACTTTCCAAACACACTGTACTGCATCTTCATGCATGCAAGTGCAGATGGCATGACGTATTGCAGAGCGCAGACATGCACTAATGTAGTTAGAAGGGTTTCTAATAGGTTTTTAAAGGCTCTTCAGTGACACATTTTACACACATACATGAGCTTAAAGGCCCAATCCAAATTCCTCCCTTCTCCCTTCCCCTACGTTTAGGCCTCCAAACAAAAAATTATGAAAAAATTGTGTCTCCGATTTTGGACGTCACCAATAATCCCCGGTCAACTAGCATTAGTGCTGAGCTTCCAGCACTCAAGTTTACAGCTTTCTAACTTTAAAAAGGTCATCCTACAACTAAAAGTAATTAATTACATTTAGGCCCAATCTGAATTCTTCCCTTAGCCCGACCCCTCCATTTGAAAGGGCATTTTTATTTGCAAGAGGTGTCCGGAATATTTTGTTTTAAAGGGGCCCTACCATGAATATTCTACTTTGAGGTTTTAAGTGCATTTTACTGTTCATTCCTCACAATAAAGAACCCCAAAGCAGTATTTTGATCCGTTCTTGCATTTAAGAGTAATCCTATATAAAAAAAAAAAAACCTGCACTCTCAGTTGCAGCCCCTCCAATCCCTGGAGACCCCTTCCCATTCAAAAAACTCAAAACTCACAAAAATTAACTAATATTTCATAAATAACTTGTTTTTAATGCTCCAAAGGTAATATATGATCATATATATGGATATAGTTCCATCTGAAAGGCTTAAGAAAATCTTGGTATGGCCCCTTTAAATTCCACCCTCCAAGTCGGGGGATACAGTCCTCTGTTAAGAGTGTAAACCACGTCACGCTGAGAAGCGCTTTTCTTCACGTAGGTGCGCTCTGAACCACAGAAGTTTACTTTTAAATATAAGAAATGACTTTTTAGGTTGCGTGACCTTTTTAAAGTTATAAAACAACTGTTGTTATGTTTATTTGACCGCTGGAAGCTCTGCTGGAGGCTCCGCGGTAATGCTAGCGGACCAGCGGTTATTGTTGATGTCATCAGATAAAAGTGACGTCTGAAATATGAGACACTTTTATCCTGACTCTCCGTTTGGAGGGCTAAATGAAGGGGAAGGGCGAAGGGAAGAATTCGTACTGGTCCTCAAACCTAAACCTCTGTGCTTCAGAGCACACCCACGCGAAGAAATTACCGTAACTTCTCCCCCGCGGCATGACGCGGAACCTCCGCGGGGGGGAGGGGTCCGCATCCCTTTTCTTATCTATTTCGGACACCACTTCTACTTCACAAGCCCCTTCAAACGGAGGGGAAGGGAGAAGGGAAGAATTTGGATTGGGCCAAACAGCAACACACAAAAGATATTATTTGTAAGGCCTTAATATCATTGTGAAGCTCAAGTTTTTTTTTAATTATTTTCTTTGTGTTTGATGCTCTTGGTTTAATTGAATGTCCTTCTATTATCATTGCATTTTTACCCTTTTTTTTTTTTTTTTTATTCTTCACTTATCGTCACTGCCCAACCCTTTTTTCCATCCGGAGTAATTAACCTGATCTGATCAAATTTAGAAAATAAAAAGCAAAAATGGTTTGCTAAACAAAATCAACAGCCTAACTGAAAAACAATCAAGACTCCCACAGGGTTCATCCAAGATGATGAGCAGGACATAAAACGTTATGATGTCCTTGATTGTTTTAAATGCATTAGTGTGCCGTTTGCAGATGGATTTATGAATGAGATCCGATTTCACTTGTGAACCAATAGTTTTGTCACTTTGAACAAAAACTTTAATTGTAGGGGAAAAAAAATAGTAGTTTATCTTATAAACGCTCCTGTCAGAGTTCAGGTTCTGAAATGATTGTGTTTCTGGTTTAAAGAAGTCAGGTTTGAGCTGCAAACAAAAACAACAGCAGCTACAGGGTGCTGTCACATGAATGTAAGCAAGTGACACCATGATACTTGTAGAATCATCGGAATCTGTCATTTTCTGTGTGAGAACAGCCTCACATGAGGCAATCCACCAAACAGACTGTCACAGCTGACAGAGCAGAAGCACCCCCCCCCCCCCCCAATATTTCAATCATGGCTTATTCTTTCATGGGACAGTTGAAACAAGAGAAAACTGTTGAGCTCAAGTGTCACTGGGCAAGGCTCTACACCCCTAAAGGTTGTCCTTGCAGGAGTGGATGAAGGTCGGCAAAAGGGACCTTAGTGAAGATAGTCATTCACTGCATGCTCGGAAATTATTTCTTTAATTCCAGTTCAACGTTTTCGCCCCATTAAAACATAAAAGAAAAGATGTGAGAATCTCAGTTTAGTAATAAAAAGGGATAAATGAAAGTATGTGTGTGCTAAAAAAAAAATACCACACATTCCCTTTTTTGGGTCTTCCAAATGACACAATATAATAATGAAAAAGAGAGGGTTATTTTTTCATAGAAATGAAGTACATTCAACTTGTATATGCAGCACAAAGCACTCTTCTACAGTCACACACCGATGAGCAAAAAGGGCAATGAGGGCTTCGCTGTCTTGTCCAAGGACAGTTCTCCTCACGGGGCTTGAACCACCGCGTTTCTGCTCAGCTTCCAGGTGAAGGACAGACACTCTCCAACTGATCCGTGCTCCACAGCCATGTACAATGGGATAAAAAGAGCTCCACATTTGCAAAAGGCCAAACAGAGAATCGTCTAAATCAACAGATGACTCTAAATCTTATGAATGAGAGGGAATTTCACCAACTTATAGGAAAGACGCTTTCACTGTTGAAGTATCTGTCAGTGGAGACGTCTGTGTCCTTATCACTGTACATGACAACTGGAGTGAGTGAGGGTGATGTCACCCATATTGCAGGACGATCTTGTATCCCAGCTGTGGTTTTGCAGGTATGTCCTAACATCAAGTGCGATTTTGGTTCTTGATCGGCGCTTAAAGACACACCTTTCTCTGTAGATCAATCGCTCATCAGGCAAAGCTGAAACGCCGCGGCTGAGCGCGGGGGGTCGTTTGGCTAATCCAGTGGTGAGTTAATATTGTTTACGATTGAGGCAGCTGATCTCAATTAATTGTTTTTTTGTTGTTTTTGCAAGTGAAGTGGCTACAGTCTATGCCAATTGTAGTGATTGAAATTTCTAGACCGCTACGCCCAAATTCCTTCACCACTCACTACATAGTGCATTCACCATTTTGTAGTGCTGTCCGAATCTACAAATTAGAAAATCGAGTGCACTACAAATTTCCCATAAGTGTCTGCAAAAAACTAGCCTACATGGATGGTCACTATATTAGCAACTATAGACCACAATGCATTGTAGTCAAACCATTTTTGCAGAAAAAGTGTTGAAATGTAATTTTTTTTAAATAAACCATCAATATTTTTAGCATTAGAACACAGTGGAGTCACAAATAGACACGGTGAGATGTTCATAGTAAATCAATTTTCACTTTGTGAAATCGGTGATGTCATATATCAGGCGTTTAGTAAAACGAAAGAACACAATTAAACTAGATTTTTAAAACTTTAAAAATGTAACTTTTTAACATAATTGTGAATAAACACAGGCAGGAATATTATTCCAGAATAAATCAACTTAAACCTTAAATAACTTTCAATAATTTACTCTCTACGAAAACTATATTTTTTCAAAATCATAAAACTCACATATAAGCACAAGATTAACATCGGGCCATTGATAACACTAAAGTAAAATGATCTGGAGGGCCGGATCCGGCCCTTGGGCCTTGACTTTAATAAGTCAATTCCTCATGCTCTCTTATAGGGTCCAGATGACCCCACCCTTGCATTGAGGCGTTGGCCCTTCCATGACAAAGGTGGACAACGTGGACAAGACTTCATGTCTGTCATTGGACATCAGTAAAGATAGACAATCATTGAAAAAAAAAAGTTCAGTGCACTGTCTTGTGGGGTCCAGATGACCCCACTTTTATGTAAACAAGCCTCGGAGAGCCAAAGGGTTATGTCGCCGTTTATTTTTATTTATTTTTTTTTTGTAACACAGATGCCACCGGGTTGGAACCAAAAATTAGTCGTGATTGGCCTGACTTGGTTTAAGTCTTCGTTTCCATGGCAACCACTCTCATCAATCATGAATGAGCTTATTGGAAGGCCACACCCCTACCACTTGACAGTGGACAACAAGATATCTTTCAAACGTTTTGAATGTTGAAAATGAGACCACATACTTTACTTTACTTAACCGCATACTAGTTTATAAATTAATAATTAAAACCAATTTTCATGAAAAAGATTAGGATTATCAAGAATATAATAAGAATGGTAATTCTGACAAATAGAAATACTGAGTAATAGCTGTTGAAATCTATGGGATTTTTGCTTCTTGGAGCCAGCAGATACTTCCTGTTTGGTACGCCAGGGGGAGGAGTCACATCCAGTTCTCATATACCGTCTTTCTGCATGTTTCTGATATCTAGAATGTGTGAGGACCAGGTCTAGCTTACACAGACTCTTCTAAACTGCACTACGTCATCATGATACACTTATCCTCTCCATTCAAACTCCTAGTGACGCTGAGTCACATTTAATGTCACATTTGCCTAAAGTGGACCGAGATGCGAGGGGTGAGGACTGGAATCATCTTACTGTCGTCTCCTTCTGTATCTCTTTATCTTCTCCTCTGCTGTGATCCCCCCCCCCGTCTCCCTCCATCTACGCCTCTCTCCTCCCCTCTGCAGTCGGTGGATTCCCTCGGGTTTGGCAGCGGGAGACTATTACACTCACAGACGGATTCGCTCTCCTCCAATTTCTCTCTGTCCTCTTCCTCCCAGCTCTTGCCCTCTTTCATCATCCATCTCTTCCCATCCCTCTCCTCCTCTGCTTGCAGAGCCCCAATCCCCTTATTCATTCTCCCCATCAGCTTGACTGTAAGTATTTGTGTGTGCACAGGTCTTCCAACCCCCCTCCCCCTTTTTTTTTTTTTCCTCTTTCTCCTTTCCACAGTCAATATAATTGGCAGCGCAGGAGTGCTCCCTGCAGAGTATGCTAAAACTGCAAGCACAAAAACAGAGGGAGAGGAGGGAAGGAGGCAGGAAGGGAGGAAGATCTGGATAAGGGCAAAAAGATAAAGCAAAAGGGGAGGACAGGAAAGCAAAACCTCAAAGAGAGAAGGAGAAGATAAGAGGGAAACAAAAGAGAACATAAAAAGTGTCAGCAGGGGAAATGAATTTATGCCACGAAAAAAAGGAAATATAAATGGAAAAATGTGTGGAGTGAGTGATGGAAAGAAAACAAAAAGAAATGTTAAAAAATAACACATAAAGGAGGAGCTTTAGAAAACACAACTGGTAAAACAAAACAAATAAAAAAGTCCTCAACCATGGGGAGGAAACCCAGGAAGAAAAACAAAAATGAGATAAGATAAATAAAAAAGGACAGAAGTACAAGACAAGATGCAGGGCGGATAAGACCCGGGGAGAGGCAGCGGAGAAAATGAAGAAGAAAAATGGGAGGAAAAACTCTCAACCATAGTAATCAACCAGCAGAAAACAGAGTGCATCCTTGCAATTCCATTCAGAAACCAGCCAGCCTCTCAAGGCAAATTCAGCCATATATCTCCTCATGACTACACACACAAGTGCCAAACCACATTACACTGCACGACAAGCCCTCTGAATTTCCCAGACCTCCGCTGCAGCAGAGCTCTCTCCGCCTTCCACGCTTCTCAGCTGGTTTTACAAGTAATAATTTAGCATTCTCGTACGCTAAAATCTGTATTTCTGAGGGAAAAAACCTTTTCAGACGACAAGTCTCAGCGATGGAGTTGAGTCGGCGCTGCATATTTTTGATGACAGATTTATGAAGACTCGCACACCTGTGTTCACGTCAGCCTCCAAGATGGCAGCAAAGCAGGTCAGAGGAGTGTGAAGCTTACCCGCAGCACAGCACTTATATTACCAATCATTACAACATTACACGACTTCTGGCTAATGAGTCTCCCACTAATGAGCTAATGCATCTCCTGCTGACACTCGGGGTTACCAACATGAAATGTAACCCCCGGCAGAAAACATGTGACCTACGCGGGGCTGCGGCTAACCTCGTCCCTGATATTGATTTCACTAAAATGATCACTTGTTGGGGAGTTGTTTTACAAAGACAACAAGGTACGGGGATAACATAAATAACAAAAAGGTTTTGCAGTGGCCTCACTTCTAATTACCTCCTTATGAAAACACTTCAAACATCCAGCTATATGTTTATCTGTTGTAAAATCGTTCCCAGAGGTCTTCTAAATATGATTATGTTGTTTTCAGCCAAAAACGAAAACCTTTGTTGTTTTTTTAAAGACACGTTTACTTCACACTGGCAGGAGATTATTAGAAATTTGCCTCTGAGTTGTAGGCGGAGCAATTGCCATGGAGAAACCCCGCCTCCTTCCTCATCCTCTGTCACTGAGAGCTCTGTTTGCACATTTATGTCCATGAGTGGAGCGGAGCAGGGAGACTTTGCCCCTTAAAAAATGTAAAAAAATCTGAGCTTTTTCAAACGGTGCGTTTTTATTTAAACTAGATACATGGCATTACTTGCGATAATGCTAGTGCTGTGAGCTGAATGTGCTCCTGAAGATGTTAATGCTAATAACTGAAAATGCTGAAACTCATAGCTAGCTAAAAATGCTGAAGTTGATGGCTGAAAATGCTGAAGCCAAAAGCCTGCTAAAATATTAGCTAAAAATAATAAAATATTCTAAAAAAACTGGAAAAATGTCTAATTTTGCCAAAACAGCTATTATATTGTTAAAATATTAGCTAAACTCCAAATTAGCCTAAAAGCGGGAAAAATGTTTACATTAGCCAAAACTGCTAGCTTGTTACTAATAAAAGCTAAATTCCAAATGATCCTATAAACCCAGTAGTTGCTGAACATTTTAAAGTTTGAATGGAGTCTGAATCTAGAAGTATTTATTGAAGTTCACTGTTTTTGAAGGATTTGAGCAATTTTTCATTCATTTCTTGTGGGTCATTTACTCAATATTTTAAAAACTATAAGTTTTATGAAAACCAAAAGTGCAAACAGAAATCTCCTGAACGACCAGAACGTTTTTATATCAAGATTATTGACATCATTGAGTGTGATTGAAGAAAAAAAGCAGGAGAATCCCAATTGTGTGTCTGATTTGAAGCATTCACACCATAAAGAAATACCCATAAATGCATTTTCACTCATAAAATCATCACAAAATTGCCATGTTAAAAACAGCATTCTCATTTAGTGAGTCTTTAATACCAGACCTTTAGCTCCAGTGTTGATATTCTTTTGACTAGCATTTATCTTGAATTTAATGAACATAACTGTAGTGGATTCTGTTGTGGAGAATAGCATCTTTGCACCATTATGCAACCCTTTATGTTAGTAATGTCTTGCATAATGGTGCAAAGCCCAGCTGTCTTTCTCTGTGTCAGAATTAGGATATTTATGTTGATCATGTAAACGATCATGGAGTTCAGGTATGTCAAGAGTTTGTGTTTTTTCTCCGATGTTAAAGACCTCCTCTGATATAAATGGGGTTTTTGGAGTGGTATTTTTCTGATGATGGAGGACATACATGAAGAAAATTAAACTTAAAAGTGTTTTTCTGAGGATTTCTTTGTTCAAATTGTTGAATAAGGAGCGGATGAAAAAATGCAGTTGGAAAGAAAACGTACTTGTGAGTTACTCGCTTGCTGCTCTGCTCCTTTCTACTGCATCCACAACTAGATCCATGAACGTCTTTGTTTTCTTTACCCGAGCTAGAATTTGGCTCGATTGCCATTTATGTTGCACTGCTAATATTAGTTTGGGATTGTTAGGGGTTGAATGCTAGAGGGAAAGAGTGCAAACAGATGGATGATGGGAAATGAGAGAGGGCTTACTCTTCTCCAACAGTCCCAAGTCAGAGGCAAATTTCTAATGAACTACTGCTGCTCTGCAGAGACTACATCCTAGAAAACAACACAGGTGTTTTGGTTTTAGCCAAAAATGGCATCATAATAATTAAAAGGCCGCAGAGAAATCTGACAATATTTCAAAAGATGATCAGCGTGAGACTTTAAAGCAAAAAAAAGATTAAACTTATCGACCAAGGCAACAATGAAAAAATAGAGAAGCTTTTGCTTTGTTATAGAAACCTAATAAATACATTTAAAACGATACTTAATTCATATAAAACATTATTAAATTCATATAAACCCTATAAAATACATATAAAACACTACTAAATACATATAAAAGACTACTGAATGCATATAAAACAGTACTAAATGTATGTAAAACCAAAGGAAATACATATAAAACTATTCTAAATAGATATAAAATACTACTAAATACATATAAAATACTACTAAATACATAATACTACTAAATACATAAAAATACTACTGAATTCATATAAAATAATACTAAATATATGTAAATCCATACAGCATACTCATAAAACAATACTAAATTCATATAAAACCACACTAAATACATATCAATCCCTAATAAAGGGGTTTTCTGAGGACATTTTGCAGGAACTAATCCTGTTTGCACTTTCATTTCCATGCTGACTGTACAGAGTATTTGACAGGAAGCAATTTTTCACACGTGCATAGGAAAAGAAAGCACCATTGAAAAATCACAAAATAGGAATATTATATACACACACACATATATATATGTATCCAAATTCTCTTTATTCCAAGGGAGTTCAAAATAAACATGAAATATAAAAAATATGGGTTTTTTTTTTATTTTTTTATTTTTATTTTTAGAGTAAAATGTCTTAAACTTGGGAGTGTTGCTTTACATTTTGTCAAAAAAGATTCAAAAACATTTCGAAGCTTCAAATCTTCAGACTGCTGAAGTACAGGAACATTTGATCCCAACCGAAGCCATAGCAACCTATAAACTGCTATAATGCTGTGTCAGCAGCAGTAAGCGTTTAGGAAAGTTAGTGTGATCATTTGACTCTGGAGACATTTTGCTTATGTGGACTAATTAATGGTTGGATGATCATTATATAACACTGAAATAAAATTATGTGCTTGTTGTTGTTAGAAGACACTTTCTGTTGCATATCGAGGCATAAATGAAATTAAAAGAGTCATCCGGTTTTTATATTTGAAAATATCTTACGAAGAGATCGTCTCTGCCTCCCTCGATGCTCAGGATGTTTGGGGAAACAGAGAAACATCTTGCTTTTATTTAGCACCACAAACCAAGGCTGAAAATAGATGCTGCCAAAAGAATCGTGACTAATCGAACAAACAAATGAAAGATTATCGGACAAACCAAAGCAATCATTAGCTGCAGCCCTGAACAAAAGCCCAACGCCCCGACACGCCCGGAGAGAATAACCATGTAAACATGCGTCTTTACGAGGTTTTCAGGAAGATTTGTATGAGATACAGCTTATCCCCGTCTTTCTAGCGTGTATCCTCGCTGTTCTGAGTGCGAGCAGCTATTCTGGGTAAGATGGCTTAAGTAGCCACAGAGACTTCTGAGCACGAGAGGAGAGCAGACAGACACATTATGAAACATTTAGCAACTACAGAACCGCACAGGCCCCTCAGGAGGTTGTTGAGACTAAAAACAGTTTAAAAAAAGAGAGAGTAAATAATGAACACCCTCCAGATGGCAACAAAAGTTTTTCAACTTCACCTTTGAAAATGATTTCAATTCTTTTTTAATAGAAGTGGCAGGAAATCTGTGCACTTAACTTAGAGTTTGTCGTCGCAGGTGAGCACTAAAATGAAGGATTTTATCATAAAATAAAAGAAAGACAAAAATATTTTTAAGTGCATGTAGAGATTGTGTCTTTTGAGGCGTTAAAGCATGGAGAGGGACCTGACTACAGACAAAATGGCGCCCAGACATCATCGTTATCATCTAAACGTGGAAATTCTGCAAACTTTTTAGAAATTGTTGCTGCAATTAAAACTTTTTAATGTGAAATAAATGGCAACTGTTATGGTTTCCAGCATAAAATAAAGCTTTAGTGTGCAAGATGAGCTTAAAATGGTCACGGTTTTGACCATTTTCATCAAGACATTTAAAAAAAATGAATAATTAAAATAAAGGTAATTTTATAATTCCCCCTATTGGGTTAATACTAAACAGTGAGCCTTCAAGCTTAGTCACAGAGACACAGAAACACAGTGGAAGTGGCCGGTACTGGGTAAAATATTTAAATAAAAACATAAACCCAAACAAGGAGACATGATTGTCATTGTAGAACTCTTCACAATTCTCAACATCATCTGTGTCTTCCATACATTCTGAAATTCACAGACACCATTCTTTATAACGATAGTCCAAAAAACATTAGCCGGTAGCTCCTCCCACATGCGGCTGTGGCATCAAGCTCAGACAGGCGGTGAGCAGCAAATTCGTTGTGCAGCAAAAGAGGGGCGGGTCACGCGATTTGTTGTTTGGTGTGAATGCACCTTTTAGACGGGAAAAGAATCTTAACATTCTGTTTATTTACATCCGACTTTCATGCTTAATATTTAACATTTTACTATCTCAATTGAAAAAAATAGACTCAAATTGATTTAGTGTGGAGCCGGCAGAACTAAAACTCCCTTTTTCCTCAGCTTCTATTGAGAGAATACCTCCAATTTCTTCCTCGGAGCCAGGAAAATCAAAACTGACCTTTCACCACCTGGCTGCTTAGCGCTGACCTCACCTCGCCTCCTGCAGGCGCTAAAGCAGAATCCAATGCAGAACAAACAGACTAGCAAACAGCATTTTTCCCTGTCTGTCAGACCTTTGAGCTCTATAACCTCCTAATATGGTTTTTATTTTAACTCCCAGTTTAGGCTTTTGTATTCTTTTTGCAATGGCTGTCTGTTATATAACTGTGCTACAATTTTTTATTTAAAGTTAAACCAAATTGTGTAGAAAATAAATTGATTTTTCTATACAGCATTTAAAATGCTTAATTATTGAATATTTTTAATATTGCTTCATTCTATTACACAAAGCTTAGTATAAGAGAACCGAAACATTTTCTTCATTATTATATGCATTTTAACAAAACAAAAAAAAAGTATTTTTCTTTTTTTTGTTTGTTTTTTTTATGTTTTTTGTAATAGTAATCATTTATCTAACAGAAACACAACAGTAATTGTGTGAAGGCTATCTGATTTGAATATATTAGACACTTTACCAGTTTTAGGCTAATTTGGCATTAAGCTAATATTTTAGCTTGCGATCATCTTCAGCATTTTTTAGCTTTTAGCTTCAGCAATTTCAGCTATCAGCCTTAGCATTTTCAGTTTTCAGCTTCACCGTTTTTTGGGTATTGACCATAGCAATTTCGACTATGAGCTTCAACAATTTCAACAATCAACCTTATAATTTTCAGTTTCAGCTTTAGCATTTTTAGGGATCAACTTCAGCATTTTCAGTTTTCAGCTTCTGCATTTTTTAGGAATCAACTTCATCATTTTCTGCTTTCAGCTTTTGCATTTTTAGGAATCAACTTCAGCATTTTCCGCTTTCAGCTTTTGCATTTTTAGGAATCAACTTCAGCATTTTCAGTTTTCAGCTTCTGCATTTTTAGGAATCAACTTCATCATTTTCCGCTTTCAGCTTTTGCATTTTTAGGAATCAACTTCAGCATTTTCCGCTTTCAGCTTTTGCAATTTTAGGAATCAACTTCAGCATTTTCCGCTTTCAGCTTTTGCATTTTTAGGAATCAACTTCAGCATTTTCCGCTTTCAGCTTTTGCATTTTTAGGAATCAACTTCAGCATTTTCCGCTTTCAGCTTTTGCATTTTTAGGAATCAACTTCAGCATTTTCAGTTTTCAGCTTCTGCATTTTTAGGAATCAACTTCATCATTTTCCGCTTTCAGCTTTTGCATTTTTAGGAATCAACTTCAGCATTTTCCGCTTTCAGCTTTTGCATTTTTAGGAATCAACTTCAGCATTTTCCGCTTTCAGCTTTTGCATTTTTAGGAATCAACTTCAGCATTTTCCGCTTTCAGCTTTTGCATTTTTAGGAATCAACTTCAGCATTTTCCGCTTTCAGCTTTTGCATTTTTAGGAATCAACTTCAGCATTTTCCGCTTTCAGCTTTTGCATTTTTAGGAATCAACTTCAGCATTTTCCGCTTTCAGCTTTTGCATTTTTAGGAATCAACTTCAGCATTTTCAGTTTTCAGCTTTTGCATTTTTAGGAATCAACTTCAGCATTTTCAGTTTTCAGCTTCTGCATTTTTTAGCTATCAACCTTACCATTTTCAGCCATTAGCGTCAGAGTTTTTAGCTATCAATTTAAGCGTCATCAGCTATCAGCACTAGCATCTTCTACAGCCAAATTCAACATTATTGCAGGTAATGCTATATATCTAGTTTTAAAATTGATGTTTTTATGTATAATTATTACCATGTCTTTTTTTATTTTTAATCAAATTTGGAATTGAAAATATGTTTTACTACAAAAATATCTTTTTCTATAGAAACATCTAATAATAAAACATAGATATATTATATTTGCATGCTTGTTTGCTAAACATTAACACAAATAAAACAGGTTAGTCAGAAAATTCCAAGTTACCAATCTGTGGGATTTCCTCTGACAGGACATGAGGAAAAAGCAGCAGAAAAGCCCGTGGAGGCTGGTGATTTCCCTTGTAATGGTGTCATTTGTTTATGGTAATTACTTTATTGTCAAAATGCGGTAATAGGTTTACATATCTCACAATGAGACAAACAAAACAGCCTAAAACTGCCAAAAGCAACTTATTTGCAATTCAGCCCGGCTAATAAAATCTCCAAAATTACAAATGGACAGTATAATAAAAAGGACATCATGAAACTGTTCGTTGCAAAACATAAAGCCTAATTTTCTCTACGAAAGCAGAAATGATGAATAAAACATCACAGCAGTCTGTTGTACAGCTAGACATGCTGGGAAAAAAAAACCTGAGGGGAGACTTGCAGAACAAAGAAAGTCACATTAGTGAGCAGAAAAAATGAGACCTATATGTTAAAGGTTTTCCTATTTTTCAAGGCCTGAAATTTGGTTTTATTTCCAGGCTTTTGCACCTTTAAAGACCCGTGAACGTTCTTGTTTCTGTTTGGTATTTTCCTTCTGTCTGCTTTGACTGAGCTTCGCTCCCTCTCAAAGTGTGTCTAATCTGGCTTTCTGAAACCACGGAGGGCTAAAAAGAAAAAAAATGACTAGAAAAGACCTTATTCTATTCAAATCCAGAGCAGGGAAAGCAGACCTAAATCCAACCCAATCACATTTATAGCTGGGTTCCGCTCCAAATGGTGATTTGTCAACTCTCCACTGGCCTCACTGAGCCTCTGTGATTGACACTATGATTACAACAGAGCTGTGGGAAAGAGTGTTGGAGGAGACACAAACGCGCTGCTGCCGTTAGTTTCATTTTTCACATTTATTTGTTTCTTTATACAAAATAATAATGTAATTTATTGCTGGAAGCTTATAGAGCCAAGCTGTTTTATTTCTATCCATTTGATACATCTATACAATGACTGCTTTGACTGTTACAACTCTGTTTTTGGGAAATATCCTATTCCATATGGGAGTTACCGTAATCCAACTCTTTTTTTCCCCTTTAAACCCCCATAAACTACAGTAATAAAGTCAAAATTCAATAAAATGCTCCTACAAACACTACTCAAAACATGGCGTGTTCAGAAAACCATGTATAAGGTGACTAATGTTAAAAAAAAGTTTTAAAAATTAAGTTAAAGACAAAATTCAAAACTGCATTTTATGAAAGCTTATGGATCTTGACAAAAAATTACATAAAATTAATAATATTGAAAATTCTCGTTCTGGATCTTTTTTATAGCAGTCTTAAAACTTAAAACTGTAGACTCAACCACATTGAGTTGGGAAGAAATTGACTAAAATACTCGATGGGATGACAGGTGGCTCAGGCTCCACCTCCTCGTTGGAATCAGCAGGTCACAACAACAGTTATTTGTTTGCTTTCACCATTTGAGGTGGTACTCAAGTGTAATGCAAAACAAATCAGACAAAACATGCAGATTTTGGGCTCCAGGTTGAGGCAGGTTGGAGAACAAACAGTAAATAGTGTATACTGATAATGTGCCTTACCTAACACATTCTCATCAACAAGTCGTCATACATCAACGTTTGTTTCGCATCAAAATTTACGTTTTGGTTCTCCTCAAATCATTGTTTTTTGCTGTTAAATCTTGGGACCCCAACCTCAGGGCCACGGATCAGTACCGGGACGCTGTGTGCACCAGTACCCTGACCCTCTACCAGTATCCTAAGTGGCTACCGGTACCCTAGCCCAGCACCAGACGCGGTACCAGATCCAAACCAGTAACAGACAGGGTACCGGGCACAAACCGGTACTGGACTCTGTAATGGACATGAACCCTAACCTCGCGCCGGATGCAGTACTAGGCCCAAACTGGTACCAGATGTAGTTCAGGGTGTGAACCGGGCACGGATGCGGTACCGGACATGAACTGTTACCGGGTTAGAGTTAGGGTACCGAACTGGATACATCCCAAGGACCGGTCTGCGTCCGGTACCATATTCAGTGCCGTGTCCCGAGGACTAGTCCGCGTCTGGTGCCACATCTGGTACAGCGTCCCGAGGCTTGATTTTATGACCATCTACCACGTCAAAAATGACGAGTTGGGGACACCCAAAACGTCAAAAAGTGATTTGGAGGGGTCCTTAACCAACCGTCAATATGTGACGAGTTGGTGATGAGACTGTGCTGCTTCACTCCCTTCTTAGAAGTACTTTACAGTCACAGTCCCATTCATACACAGATGAGGTTTCCATTGCTGATGTCAACCTATAACCACACTTAAGAAATGTGGGGCTCAATGTATTGCCCGAGGACACTTTGACATATCGGCGAGTAGGGCACTTTAACCCCCTTGTGAGTGCAAAAGACTTTGGATGGAGGTAAATTTGCTGTAGTTCCCATAGGGAGGAGCTAATGTAAAGACGAATTCATTTGATATTTAGCAATTAGCTCAAATGCAGCAAAGCCGTTTGAATGACATGTAGTCGTCAAACCCTCAGCTCTACATTAGAACTACTGGTTGTGTTTAACTTTTTCCTATCGCTTTACTAATATGAGAAAAAAGGATGTCTGTATAATGAAGCGCCAGATTGCGAGAGTAAAAGCAGACTTCAAATTAGTGCTAATACGAAGCATTAAGTGAATATCAACAGCCTCTGTGTCTCTACAGTGGCTTTATTAAACTCAGAAAGGGGAGATTTTAAACTGTAGTTTATGGCTCATGTGAGGGCGGGGGCCTCCAGCTCTCCTCACAAAGCCCTATTCAGGTACTATCAAAGCATGCGGTGCATGTCAAAGGGAGACATGCACGAATTAGAGCACTTGTGCAATCAGATATATGAATTCTAACAACATCGTTAATGTTGCTGTAACATCTTTTTCTGATTGATGCCAAGTGTGTAATCTCTTGTATCATTGACAGGCTAATTTAATTTATTCTCACCTCAGAAAAAAAAAAAAAGAAAGATGATATTCATCCTCAAGATTGTCACACTCTACCAACTTTTATTGGCTGAGTCCTTCGCCGTCTCCGTTGCATTGCTGCATCTCATGTGAGTGAGCCTCTTCACCAACACTGTCATGGTTTGGAATTTGACAAATGCAACGCAGCGATGACTGCGCGCCGGGATAACTCCGCCAACAAACGGCAGGCCTTGCATCACTGTATTTACTTGTGTGTCGGCAACGATATCTGTGACTTTCCTTCCACAAACACTCCATCCAAAGCCATGAATTATTAATGTCCATCTTATTATTACAGAAACGGCCTGTTTCACACACTGCTTTTCAAAACAAAAGGATTACCGTGGATTAGTTGTTTATCAAAAAAACACATTTTTTTGTTTCATTCCTCTACATTCTCCTCCAGTTAAATTTGTTTTCCATTTTGAGAAGTATTTATTAACATAAACAGATTAGGTCATATAACTGTAAATATTCTTGTTCAAATGTTTGACAGGTTGTATCACCTCTATAATGGAGGCTGAAGTTGTCAGATTTGATGGAGCTGAATCTTTTCATTTTCACTTCAAACGGGACAACATTGGTTGATTGGATGGAATGAAGCGATTTAACTCTGACAGAAGATGAACCACATTGGAGCAGTAATTAAACAAAAGGATACCTTAAGCTGTAAGTCGTTCTCCAATGCGGTTTGATGTGCTTTGACAGTCGCCTATTGTTCAAGGAGTGTCTGCCAATCAAGTTATAGCACGTTAGCTGAGACTAATCTGAAAGTGCCAAGAAAAAAAAATGATATGAAGACAGAATTGCTGGACACCTTCACATGTCTGCCACTTATTGGAGAGTTTAAGAGCCAGAGCCAAACACCTGGAATGAGAGCTCAAACATGTGACATTCCAATTAAGAGCATGTCTCAGCCCGAGATGGGAGACAGAAATGGTTAAACTATGACAGGGAATGCAAACTCTGTCTCAGGTGGAAGTCCTTCAAAAAACAGAAACAAGGTTTGGGTTTATTTACATTTCTGGTTCCTGCTGCAATTAAAATGTGGCATTTTCTTAAGTGGATGGATACCACACGCCTCGCCGCTAAACAACTTGATCGAGCGTTTTTACTCCCACAGCATAATGAGCTTTCACAGCTATAATATCCCCAAACGTGTCCTTAAACATATCACAAACTATTATGATAGAGAAGAGAGCAGATGGTGTATTTACATGTAGAGTTTACAACCGTCATCAGACTACTAAAGATACAGCAACACCCTTTTTTATTTGGGGTTACAGTTTATCAAACAGATAAATCCAAAGTGACTCAGACTTTAAGGCAACGGTGACGACTGTCAAATCTGGGATTGGGATCAATTCACTGAACCATGGCCACTCACATTTTACATGACAGTCCTTAGAAAGAGCTATGACACACTGAAGGGGAAGTATGGTGGTGCATGGCAGGTGGTTCCAATCTGAAGGACTCTTGTGGATTTGGATCATATTCTGATCCTTCTCATCTGATTCAACAAATACTGCAAAGGGTTTCCTTAAACTACATCCAGATTAGGAGCAATGTACACAGAAGCATCCAGTATCCAGAGATCCTGCGGCACAACTTGAGTGCGTTGCTCTGCCAGCAGCAGTTTTTAAGCACATTGAGAGTTCAAAAATTTGAACTTTCCCCAGCTTTGGCTCATGATGTGTTGATTTGTTCAAAACCGAAACATAGGAGAATCTGTTGGTTCTCCTCCTTTTTCTATCAAGGCTATAAAAAAAAAAGGTCCTCGAATTTTAGTCTAATTTTAACGTTTTTCCTCCTCAGACTAATGCGAGACAGCAAGTCATCAATTTAGGTCACAGAAAGACAGAAGTACCGCTGAAAGCGACCATCATTCAGGCACAGCTTCTGTAGTAAATAGTGAACCTCTTCATACAGGGAGAGACTCTGAATGATCTCATGAACTCAGACATGGAGACATCGTTACAGTGGCTTTTGTGGAGCTCTCTAAACATCATTCATGTCTCTTTGTAAATGAGATATATAGTCAATGCTTCCATGCCACGATGAGGATTAAAAACTTTGGATAGTAGCTCTTCCCACATGTATCTGTAGTGACAAGATATGAACACATTTTTAGCCAGGTTTTGAAAAACTTAATTTGACGCGTGTCTAAGAAGTGGTCTTCAATGCAAATTTGATGCGCGAATTGCGTTAAGAGTGAAAAAGCATTTTTTAAAAATTTTTTTATTAAAAAAAAAAAAAAGAGTGAAAAAGCATTAGGTTGACAGTGCAGTTTAGGTCACAATAATATGAATTTAGCCTGACATTCTACTGTCGGATACAGTATGGAGGTTCAACACATTCTCCCTCTCAAGTTGTCACATATTGACGTTTGGTTAAGGACCTCTCCACATCACTTTTTGACGTTTTCGGTGTCCCCAAATTGTTGTTTTTTGACATACTGGCTGTTCCCATTGACTCATGGGGGTTTACCAACCTCTGGGCCGCCAATTGGAACCGGTCAAGGACTGAAACAAAGGGCGCACGGGTACTTTAACCTGTTACCGGTACCCTAAAACTTTACCAGCTCGCGTCCGGTACCGCAACCGGTACAGCGTCTGGTACCATATCCAGTACTACATCCGGTGGCGGGTTAGGGTACCAGTACATGCTGCTGATTTTACAAACAGCCATCATGTCAAAAAAACGATGAGTTGGAGACACCCAAAGCATCAAAAGTTATACGGAGGGGTCCATAACCAAACGACAATATACAATGAGTAGGAAGTGAGAATTTGTTGGTACGTTGGGTCAGTATTACAGATGTCAGGTACTGCAACATTCTCCTTTAAAATGAAGTGGACATTTGTAAAATAGCATCAATTCCCAAATCAATCCTGTCCAACAGCAGAACTCTGAAGATCAACATTAATGACTCTGTAAAAGCTCTTGTACCCCATCAAAATTCAGAAACACAAAAGCTCATTTGAGGGAGTGAGAAGTGTTTCAAAGAAGAAGCTTGTTTTATGCGAGTTTGGACTTTATGGTAATGGAAAAAAACATTAATAGGAATTTCTCTCTGCTCACCAAGAACCGTATGAAACCAAAAACAGGAATGAAGTCAACAAAGTGGAACATAGATCCTGTAAAGAAAGGTTAACAATGGAAGACTTCCTGTGTCTTATTTCAGATTCATCGCTGCTCAGTTTTCTCATCTTTGTGTTCAAACTTTTGGCAACCAGTGAATCTTCTACATTTGGGTAATGGTGTTCCTGACAAATCTTAATCAAACAAATTCACCGGGTTGACTTGACTGCCTAAAATCTTCGACTGCTTAAAATCTTTGTATGGTGTCTTGCCTACCTTGACCTACTGAGATGGTGCGCCTCAGAAACAAGCAGAGTGGCTAAACTATCTTCTATCTGGAACGACAAACTATTCCACGTCACTTTGAGCCTTGACATGCAGATTCCTTCATGGCCGCTGGTGATCATTTATCAGCAGAGAAACAACCCAGACAAGCGCAGAGATTCAAAGGAAACGAGGACAATGAAGACGTGCTTTGTGGCCCTCTTTATCTCCGTCGCAGACGCACCCTTCAGGTCTGACAAACAAGTGTCTGTCTGTTGACAGATTCCACTTCTCCCATAGTTCTCGCACGCAGGAATGTTGTTACCAACAACAACCATGAAAATCCATTATCCAGCGAAATGTTGACATTCAACCGCCGCTCACGGCATCAGTCAGTGCTGTGTAAATTGACTGTGATGAGACTTGACCTGGATGTGATAACCACCAGATTGGACACTTATAAGATGATGACTTATTGTTGTCTTAAAACAAAAGGAAAATTCAGCAAAAACAAGAAAACCACAACTGAATATTCGCCAGTGTTGCAAAATATTTGCAAGATAGGCAGGAACTAACTAATTAGTTTGAGCTCTGTAATTAAAAAGCCATTGTGAGGAGGGCTGGAAGTAGCTGCCCAGGCTTATTAACCATATGTGCCACAACAAGTCTTGGTGCCTCTTCTTCTGGAAAGATATAAAACCAAAAAAAAAAAAAAACTAAACAACAAATATTTTCTTACTTTTTAGTTTTAAAATTTTAGCCAAATTGTTGCTTTCTTTAGAAATTAGAATAATTTTTTTCATAGTCTGCTAAACAATTGTTTTCAATGGTCCTCTGTGTCTGCTATCTTAAAAATAAAAGCTTCATGGAAAAAGCTTTCCAGACAAATGATTGTTTGAGCTCCTTTGACATCAGTGGGCACAAAAGGTTGCCATGGTTATTATATGTTCTCCATCGAGGATGAAACACACAAATGTCAAGATGTGACCATCTTACTACTGGCAATTGACCCTACAAGACCGCGTAGGCAGAATTTTAATCATGATTGAATTAATGAAAAGAAACAAGCTTTGATTTGTTCAGCTCCAACTGAAAATGTCAACATAAAGGGAAGTCTTCCACCTGAAGCCGTCCGCAAAGCCACATGTGACGCACCTCCCTGGCCTGTGAAGATATCCCTCTGAAAACAGCTCAATGAAGCGGAACAGAGCATTAAATAAATGAAAAAAATATTTACATATTCATTGTGAGAGAGGCAAGCTGGGCCAAAAAAAGACAAAGAATGGACTTTTTCCTTGAGTCACACATCTAAACAGCTTGCCTAAAGGAAATGTGAGTGCTTTATCAAATTGTCCCTTGAAGGGACTCATCAAACATACAGTAGCCTGTGTAAGAAGCTGATAGCCGTCACGCCTCGGGCTGCCGGTATGAATGAACAGCAGATAAGGGCGTGCAGCTCATTAACGCAATTACATTGTTTCATTCTGCCGTCTGCCAATGCTTCACACACAGACGGGATCGAAATCCAGGCGAGATGTGGAAGTTATCCTCACTTACAGGTATGCCACCAAAGAGCATACCTGTATGGAGAGAAGTAAGTATCTGTGCGAGTATATTTCTTGATATATTTCTTGATTTGTAACTCATTTAAAACATTATGTGCATCAGTGCTGCAACAAATTATTGTTTTAATAGTCGACTAATCACTGATTATTTTTTTCCGATTTTTCGACTAATCAGGTCATGCGCAAACTGGATGTGAAGCAAACATATTAACTATCATTAGCTTTAAACTAACTATAAACTAGATATATAGCATTACCTGCGATAATGCTAGCGTGAATGCTGTAAGCTGAATTTGGATGATGCTAGTGCTGATGGCTGAAGATGCTGACATTGATGCTAAAGGGAAGTTAATCACTGAAGTTAATAGCTGAAAACGCTGAAATTTTTTGCTGAAATCACGGAAGTTAACAGCTGAAAACGCTGAAGCTGATAGCCAGCTAAAATACTAGCTAAATGCCAAATTAGTCTTAAAAAACTCATAAAAGCCAAATTAGCCAAAATAGTTAAAATGCATGAAATATTGACTAATATCTGGTGGAACTGGACATTTTCCCACTTTCCTAAACAGATATGCCCCAATAATTAATTTAAAAAAAGTCAATATATGTGTTTTTAAACACTTATTCCCTTTAGAAATACAAATATTTCCAGAAGGCAGGTACTGCCGGCAATTGCCGACCAGAACTCTGGGCTTTCACTGTATAAGAGGCAGGGGCGGACGAGGCGCTCTGGTCTGGTCTCACCGCGGAGCTTCTCCGCGGTGAATGCGGTGGCAGAATCAGCGATAGCAACGCGAAGACCTTCTAAATGCCCACACGGCAAAGAGGCTTGATCAGCCCACCGGCCGGCTATGATCTACGGCTGTTTAGAAGGGTCCGGCGCTGACAGCTATCTCTGTGACCAGCGCTCGGAAAGAGCGCCGTGTCGGAGGGGGAGGGTCTGCAGAGCGGAAGGAATCAGTTCTGTAAAACATTTTTTATTTTCAAAGAGATTAGTGTTTTACAAACACATCTTCAGACTTTTTTGTATTGATTATTGTGGAACATTTGTTTAAGAAACTGGGAAAATGTCAAGTTTTACAAGATATTTTTTACAATCTAAGTTCAAAATACTGATTAAAAAAAACTCTGATGACCAAGTATTCAAGCAGCATTTAAACGCATCACTTACGGACAAATCTCTGAGACATGAAAACCACAGATTCGTGCGTAACTGAAGTTTTGTGTGTGTGTGTTAAAAGGGATTTGTGTGCAATTTTTAAAGATTTGCATGTGTACGTAATTTCAAGCTGTTGTAATTTTAATTTTGCACATGAGTCATTTTTGTAGTTAAACATATTATGTATTATAGAAGTTAAAAATTACGTATAACTTACACACAAATCCAAAGTTATGTACAAATCAAAGAATTAGGTACACACAAATCCAAAGATGCGAACAAATCAAGAACACACACACAACAATCCAAAGTTATGCGCAAATTAAGAATTACACACGCACAAATCCTAATTTTTGCACAGATCTGGAATACGCACGCACAAATCAAGAGCATACACTCCAATATTAAGCAAAAATCAAGAATTATACACTCACGAATCAATAAGTATCCACACACAAATTAAGAATTACACACGCACAAATCCTAATTTACACACAAATCAAGAATTAAGAAAGCACAAATCCTAATTTCGCACATGTCAATAATCCGCATACACAAATACAAAGTTACACACAAACCAAGAATTACGCAGATACAAGCAGCAGTGAGTCTATTTTCTCTCCATATTTCGGCACCATAAACGAGGACCGGTCCTCTGATGCAGCAATGTGAGGGCTGGACAAATCAAACTGACACCCAACAGCACAGTCAGCACGGAGCGCAGAAAGCCGAGCGAGCGCTCCTGGATCCTGTTTGCGTTTGATAGAAAAAGTCATAATGACATTCAAGTACTCACCAGGCAGAGAAATGAAGCAGTGACAGAAGATAGCGGGACACAAAGAGGAGTGTGTGTGCACGTGAGCGTGCTTGCTCAAGGACTGGTAAGCGGCTGTAGGTGTTGTGTGAACGTTCAGTCAGACAGAAAGCTGGTTGAGCGCCAAGCGTGAGAGAGCACTGACACCACAGTCTGCTAATAAAGTGTGTGATTAATTTGAGCTGTGTCATTTTCCCAGGGTCCCTCTGACATTCCTTCAGAGAGGGCTGAAGAGCCATTTAATTAGTCAGCACTTTGTGAGTGAAGTGCTTCTGCTTGGGCACCACCTTATGGGAATAAACATATTGAGAAACGGTTCAGATCGAGAGCGTGCGGATCCAGGATGTGTGAGCGTCATCTGCCTGGCTTCACACTCCTCTGTTTTTTTTCCCAGAAGTCAACAGTCTAGCTCACGGGAGTGTTTCTGTTTCAGAGCGCAGAGCTTTCAAAATAAATGGAGACGTTGGGGTTCGTCTTCGTCCATAAATATGTAGATGAGCAAGCGCGTTTCCACGCGTCGGAGCGTGTTTGCATCTGCTGACACGCGTGTGCACTCGTCTCTGAGGCTTCCCGGTAACGGCGTACGTGTTGATGTAAAGTCAAGAACCGGCGTGTTCACCCAACACACATAAAAAAAAAAAAGCGTGTTTAAGTCTGCGTGAGAGGAAAGACAGGCCGTCGGAGCGTGTGCGCTCACCGGCGTTCCTCCCAGCCTGCCTGGCAGGGTGTGAGAACACCAAAGCAAGGAGAGTGAATCAAAACGAGGTGTGACAGTGTATTTTTAAGGCCTGTGACAGAGTCTGAGCGCAGGGATAAGCAGCTTATAGAAGAAGCATTTTCTTTTCCTCGTAAATCTCATTAATTTTAATTAGCTGTATATTTAGCACCTACACCTGGATTGAGTCTAATTCTGTTTGTATGTGGAGCGACTGCTCAGCAGAGCAGGTGGAGCGATTACACTGCCACAGCTGCCTCGCATTTCCATAATGTCTTGTTTTTGATTGTGTCGCGTGCCTAAGCAGGATATCAGAGGCGAATATGCATGGCCTTCATTTTCCGATCACATGCTCCGTGTAGCACACCGGGCCGCGTCTTTCTAAGTGTTTTTATCATAAAGTCTATTTTCCTTGCTTTCTTTTCGTTTTCTCCCCTGCTTGTTCACCCCATCATTAGAGACTGCTGTTTTTACCCCTCCCTGCCCTCCTGCACCCTTACAGTATTTTTTCTCCCCCCCTGCTTCTCCCACCCTCCCTCCTTTCCTTGGTAATCAGCTTATCCTATGTGTGTCCAAGCCTCTGTGTCTGCGTTCCTCCTCTCTTTGTTTCGCATTCATTCAGCAGGGAGATTAGAGATGCCTATTTGGTGCTTTTGTCTTCAACCAGCGCAGCAGGGCTGCCGATGGCCCCCTCCACCGTCGTGCTCTCGTCATACCTCCATAACTGTCAAAGAGCTGCGTCTAGAATAAACAACATAACCCTCTCTCTGTGCTGGCCGGAGAGCGAGGTTAAAGCTTCCACCTGCATCGCGGCCAGTGACTAATTCATGGCTTGACCTTATTTAATGCTTAACCTTTTCCTCTCTGGAGCCCTCTGCACTGGCGGCTTCGGAAAGGATTGGTTATGAAAATGAACCGCCGGGCGGATGAGCCGGTTTCGGAGCTTTTTAACTCTAAACGAAGGAGCTTCTCGGAAGCGCCAGGAGTGCCGTTAGAGTGGTAGTCCGTAATGTTTCTATTGTTGAGGCAAATCGGGCAAACTAGCGCCTGGGAATTTAGGAAACGGGAAAAAACTTTCAGCATTTTATTGCTGAAATGAATTAATCTGAATTAATTCTCACTCTGATCATGCTTTGATCTACTGTAAAAGCAGCAGTGGACCATTAATTGTGTGAATGCATTCAATGCATTCATTGTGTGAATGCATTCAATGCATTCACACAATTGGTTTTCACCTATTTACGTTTTCTTCCGTACGTTTTTTGACACGTAAAAACTCAAGCACACTTTATGCAATTTCAGCAATCTTGGTATCAAAACGTTTGGCTCGTTAAGGACATTGCTGCTTGTATTTTTGGTTTTCGCAAATTTTACGGTTTTTGTGATTTTGCACAACTTATGCTAATTTTTAGCCCTATGTTAAGTCTATGGGAACATTTTTCAAATCGTTATAAAACTTTCTGCACTTATGCTTTTTCGGCTAATTTGGCACCTTTTGAGGTTTTTTTGGGCTAATTTGGAGGTAAGCTAACATATTAGCACCGTGTTAGCATTTTTGGTTAATTTGGAACCTTTTTAGGTTTTTTGGTGCTAATTCAGGGTTAAGCTAGTATATTAGCAACGTGTTAGCTTTTTTGGCTATTTTGGCAACTTTTCAGGTTTTTTTGGGCTAATTTGCAGTCAAGCTAACACATTAGCAACGTGTTAGCATTTTTGGCTAATTTGGCAACTTTTTAGGTTTTTTGGTGCTAATTCAGGGTTAAGCTAGTATATTAGCAACGTGTAAACTTTTTTGGCTAATTTGGCAACTTTTCAGGTTTTTTGGGCTAATTTGCAGTCAAGCTAACACATTAGCAATGTGTTAGCTTTTTTGGCAAAATTGGCAACTTTTGAGGGGTTTTTTTTGGCTAATTCTGAGTTAAGCTAACATATTAGCAATGTGTTAGCTTTTTAGGCTAATTTGACAACTTTTTAGGTTTTTTGTGCTGATTTTAAGCAAAAATCTTCAGCATTTTCAGCAATCACATTCCGCAAAATGCATTCACACATGCATTATTGGAGGTAATGCACTTTTCTAGTTATGATTATGTTGATCTTAGCCAAAATGTTTAAAAAGTTTTTTTTTGTTTTCTAGACATAGTTTCTGCAGAGCGGCGGGAGTTGTGACTGTTTGCGCAGCAGTAAGCTTCAGCACAATTCCCATGATCCCTTTGTTTAAAGCCAGCAGTCTTTGTTTTGTTGTTTTGTAAAACACATCATTTATATAACAGCAGCAAAACCGTGATTGTGTGAATGCTAGCTGTTAAAGCTATATTAAACATTCTACCAGTTTTTTAGGCAAATTTGGCATTTAGCTAATGTTTTAGCCTTATGCTAGCTTTTATGTCTATGTTAGACATTTTAACAGTTTTTAGGCAAATTTGGCATTTAGCTAATATTTTTAGTATTATGCTAGCTGTATTGCCTAAATTAAAAATTTTACCAGTTTTTCAGGCTAGTTTGGCATTTAGCTAATGTTTTAGCCTTATGCTAAAGCTGGTTTGGCTATGTTAGACATTTTACCAGTTTTTTTAGACTAATTTGGCTTTTCGCTAATGTTTTAGCCTTATGCTAGTTTGGCATTTTGCTAATATTTTTAGCATTACGCTAGCTGTTTTGCCTAAATTAGAAATTTTACCAATTTTTCAGGCTAGTTTGGCATTTAGCTGATGTTTTAGCCTTATGCTAAAGCTGTTTTGGCTATGTTAGACATTTTACCAGTTTTTTTAGACTAATTTGGCCTTTAGCTAATGTTTTAGCCTTATACTAGCTGTTTTGTCTATGTTAGACATTTTAAAAGTTTTTTATACTAGTTTGGCATTTAGCTAATATTTTTAGCATTACGCTAGCTGTTTTGCTTCAATTAGAAATTTTACCAGTTTTTCAGGCTAGTTTGGCATTTAGCTCATGTTTTAGCCTTATGCTAAAGCTGTTTTGGCTATGTTTGACATTTTACCAGTTTTTTTAGACTAATTTGGCATTTAGCTAATGTTTTAGCCTTATGCTAGCTGTTTTGTTTATGTTAGACATCTTAACAGTTTTTAGGCAAATTTGGCATTTAGCTAATGTTTTAGCCTTATGCTAGCTGTTTTGGCTATGTTAGACATTTTACCAGTATTTTATGCTAGTTTGGCATTCGGCTAATATTTTAGCTTTATGCTAGATGTTTTGGCGATATTACCAGTTTTTTTAGGCTAATTTTGCATTTAGCTTACTATCAGCTTCAGTTATTAGCTCTAGCTATTTCAGCTATCAACCTAAGCCAGGGGTGTCAAGCCTGAACCTCCTGATAGCTTAATCAGGCCCAATCATAAGAGAAAAAAAAACATAAGGATGTGGGGAAAAAAACAAGTTTCTAGCCCATTCCGTTGTTTTGTTTTTTAAAGAAATTTCTGTAATGCGTAATTCTGCCACCAGCAAAGCAAAAAATATAAAGTCATAACAGGAGATCAAGAAAAAAGAGCATTTATTTGCAGATGCAGTTCGGTTCCCTGCCAGCCTCACTGCTGTTAAGTTTCTATAAAAATTATCAAGTGTGACAGCACAATTACTACCAAATGTTGATGTCGAGTTGTTGTTGCATTCGGTCGAACATGGTGTAGTCACGCCGTCCGTCTGTTACATCCTACATTTACCTTTTGAATTTACTGAACTGAAAGCTATTTACCGAAACCCACTGTGAACTTTTTTTCGAGATTTTTTTCAAACTCCTACGTTTTCATCAACCATAAATCTACAAAAAAAATAAATAAATAAAATTTCCTGAGCCAGAAGCTTCCACCACTGCAGTCGCTAGCCGAGCTAAAACACTAGCATTGCTTGCTGAACACTAGTCGCCTAACTAATAAACAACTTTCTTTGATGAAGTGAATCATAAACTTGATGAACTACAGAAAGAAATGGCGACCAACTGATGGTGCAAGTGCCACTTTTCTTCTTCAGAATCTACAGGAATTATTGTGTTAATGGTTGAAAAGTTACAGTAAATCAAAGAACATAAACACTGGAATTCCTTAAATCTCGTTGAGTATTTCTGTGACCACCAGAGCCCTAATCTGGTTACCCAACTTGTTGCTGCAAAATATCCGTGGATCTTCTTTTATGTATGTATTTTAGCATGAATTAAGCTTTTACACTCATTCCTGGCTTTGTTTTTCCCGATCACATCCCAGACATTTCTCCTCATCAGTAGTTTTGAAGCTGTTCCTCGGTATAAACAAAAAGGGAAATGGTTGCAGCAGTTTTCCTGAGAGAGATGTGATATGTACTGTGGGTTATAATGAAAGTAAGCACAAGAACAAATAAGGTCTTCCAACAATAAAGGCAGTTATTGGATCCACAGAGTACTTATCCCGAACACAATCAGCCGAGCGAAAGCAGAGGAGGAAAAACCTGCAAAGTGGAAGTCAGAGTCACCAGCATCTACAGTGGGTAATAAAATATAATCTGTGTGTGAATATCTTGTCAGTAAATATGCATCCGGGCCTCATGTGTGTATTCACGCTCTGGCTTTTCTAAAGACGCCACAATTTCCTCTCATTAGTTACTTATTCTCATCCGACTCTTAGCTTCAACAAAACCACTCACATCATCACTTTTGTTGCCTTCCAGCGAGGGCTCCTAAAAGATGACCTTTTCCACTTCAGTGAAAAGTATATTGGGGCTCTGCTGTCATGTCTAATGGTCCTGCACCTGTCATAGTCGTTCATGTTGACAAGCCTTCCTTCCTTCCTAACAGACTCCCCTGCTTTGTAATGGCTGCGTGAAGAATCGGATGTAGTAACAAAGCAGCCATTAATGATGATGGAAACGCACACACTAAACGCCTAACATTGTTAAGGCATTCAGATGATACAGGCTGCATTTTAATAGCAGATTATTGGGACTATGAGCCGTTGAGCAGTGGGATGCCGTGTCATTTGGAGGCATAAGGAGCGCGCTCGGAATGAATTTCTATGCTAAAACTTTAATAATGATGCAACAGCTTCAGAGCTGAAACTTCCATCTTGGTACACAATAAAACTTGAGCCTATAAGTGACAACCATCGACTCTGTGTCGGTACAGTAATGTGCTGTTGGAATGGCTTCCTTTCAAGTTTAAAGCTGGAACTATCGCTCAGTTTAATCGCCCTCACATCATAATGGTGGTGAAGCTTAAGTGTCAGTGTCTGTTCACAAATTACTATCACTCAGATGACTTTTACAGTTATGTATCCGGGGAGGGGGTGAAAACCTCTGCAGTTTGCTGGCGATATTTTCAGAAGTACTTTAAGGCGAAAGCGCCGGAACATGCAGACATATCCTTCTTTAGGATTTATTTTCATGGCCATGAGAGTCAATCGTACCATTGGTACCAATCTGGAGAAGCGTTTCGCTAACACTAGCTCCATTTGTGACGAGGCTCGATAAGACTCGGTGTGGTGGTGGGGGGGAGGGGTCAGTGATATCCTCAGCAGAAAGAGTTCCCCCGACAGCCTGCAGGTGAATTCAAATGGCTGCGGTGTCTGCGATAAGATGTCCCCGCAGACGCGCTCCTCTACATGAACTGAAGTGATGGCATCATCAGAAAGGAGCAATAAACAAGAGAAACATCTGAACTTTCATTGGTGGAGCTCCGTCGCTCGGGGGGGAAACCCTCAGCACTTAAACTCAATCAATACAAAATACTGCACTCTACAGCCGTGCACTCGTGTCCTCTAGCACTCTGAAGCTGGAGTCTCACACAAAAAACACAGAAAGCCGCCAACAAACAGATCCTTTTTACCAGGAAGCCTTTGGTCTGAGCAGCCATGCATCAATGTCAGAACGGCTGATTTTCATCTCTACACCAATCAATTAAAACACCCCACGGAGAATTCCAGCAGATAACGTGTGAAATGAGGTGGCGGCGTGGCGGGGGAGGGACGGACGGGTAAGGTGAGCAAAAAAAAAAAAGAAAAACAGCGGACGGGAGGTCGTATGAGTGAGGGCTGCTGTTTATGGAGAGAAAATAGACTCACCCCCATTTATGCCAGGATAATTCTTGATTTGTGCATAAGTAATTCTTAATTTCTGTGTGCATATTCTTAATTTGTGCATGTGTAATTCTAAATTTGTGCGTGCATATTTCTTAATTTGTGTGGGCATGTTTTTAAATTGTGAGTACATAATCTACATTTATGTTTGCATTTGTAAGTCTTGATTAGTAACTCATACATTTTGTTCATAAGGACAAACATGATTAAATTTTAAAAATACCATTTACACATGCACAACTTAAACTTGAAACTAACAGCACATGCACAATTTGCACATCTTTAAAAATTACGTACAAATCGCTTGTTACACACACACACACACACAAAACTCCATTCAGAGATTCGTGCATAAGTGATGCGTTTAAATGCTGCTTGAATGCTGGGTCATCAGAGTTTTCTTCTCAGCTGCTTTGAATATTGATTGTGAATAATATATGGTGAAGTTTTTCTTAAACAGATACGCCTGATAAATAATATAAAAAAGTCTAACCAGTAAACTAGTCGGGGTGAGTCTATTTTCTCTCCATACATGTTGTCAAAACAAAGGGTTCCAAGGCCAGTGTTTGTGAAATCTTCTTGGATCAATAGAGAAGGTGTGAAGCTCTGTTCTCCAGGTTACTAAATGCACAAGTCACGCTTGTTTTTTCACATCCAGCTGCTGTTTGGGTCTAAGAGCCCCAGACAGGAAGCGGAGCGTGTAAGCACACGTCAAAACCTCATGAGTCCTTCTCCTCTAAATGGGAGCTGCTGTTATTATATCGGTAGCAGAGGAGATTGATCTCCTGTGATGTAATCGCTCAGTGTTTGAGCTAGCCGGGGTGGATATGAACTTCCTCTGTGAGATAAGTTTTAATGGAGTCTAGTTCGGGCCCTCCTAGAACCTCTAAGACTTCACCTAATGCAACCTGATTTCTGCTTTATTTAGCCTGAAATGAATTATTAACAAGCACGCCTCATTGAACTTCCTCTTCCTGTTGCTTCGTCTAGAAGCATTGTTTTTCAGCAGATCTAGATCTATGAGGTTCGCATGGAGACACAGCAATGAGAGTAATGTGTGAAATAAATCATCTCTAGGGTCTTAGTGCTCATGGCGGGTGCTTTGTTGGGTCTTTAATCAATCAGCCACAGAGTCTTAATTAATCAGAGTGATGCACAGGAGAAATGATTGGTTTTCTGCCAGATGGGAATCTGTTGCAAACTAATGCAAGCCAATAAGGGTCCATTCAGTAATCGCAAAACTGATCGGAGCGACGGAACACTCCTGAGGGTGAGAGAGGAGCGAAAGCATGAGACAATGGAAATGGGGGGGATTAGGTTTTAAGACTCGGAGTTAAGACAAGGTGCTCCAAGCTCTCAGCTGATTTTAAATGCTTAATTGGATCTGTGACTGATTATCGTCCTTGTCAATGACTGAAATCTGGGATCTGCGTTCAAAAAGTAGTGCTGCTTTTCTTCTTTTTCTTTGGAAAAACAAACATGCGGCTAATTAACCGGCGTGATCAGTGTGAGAGGAATTAATTCAGCTCCTCCCAAGATCTTTCTGAAAGTATGTGGAGAAAGATAATGAGTGTGTGGAGAGAGTGGAGCAGCAGATGTCATTAACTCTCGCCCTTTCGGACAATGCTGATGAGCCACACCAGGTAACTAGGATCGGACACAAATGGAAGAGCTGCTAAACATCCAACAGTGAGAGTGGAAACCACTAGTTAGGATCCAAATGGAAAAATAGCTTAGGCTTCTTATTAATGTCACAGTGGCTAGGCGCTAATTCCCCCAGGCTCTGTGTACCTCAGCTTGTTAATGAGTCACTGCTTATCAGTCAGCCTTGTTAACAGGGAAAAGCCTCTCATCCAAGCCACCAACCGCTATTGTCTGCTAGCTCTGCTGCATATTAGCCAACGTTTTCCACTTCTTGGCACACAGGAAGTCAACAAACAACAGCGGCGCACACAGGAAGTGGGCATTGAGCCAGAAAGAAAGGGGCGGATCCTGGGGGGAAGAGACCCATTTTGTGGCAGGATCAAGTCAACCGCTGGCAATCCTGCAGAGTCCTCCCGCCTGTAAATCTAAACACCTTAACAATTGGTCCACAGAGCTCCCTTTCTTTAATCCCTAATCATTACTGGCCCCAGCTGGAAGCATCTGGATTCTTTAAAAGGTTCCGAATAGCAGAACTTGCGGGGTAAATAAACGATTAGCCATGCCTCTCGCCACAAATGCAAACAACCTACAGGAACGGAGATCGGGGCAGCCGTGGAGCCAAAGGCCAGGTGGCTGATGGGAGAGCACAACACACCGCTTGCTGTCAGATGAATTCCCCTGCAGACGGACCCTCCACAACAGCCCCCGGGTAACTGGGTCAACGCTGCTGAACCGGGGTACAGCCGACCAATTACATGGCTGATCTGTGCCCTTCAAGAAGCAGTTTCCTTCTGCAGAGGATGCCTGCACATCCAGCCGCGGAGCGGGGCGCGCCGAAAAATGGGCAGATAGAATCAGAAAAGCTAAACCGACTTGCATGACAAAGATGTGGTTTGATGGGAAGTCTAGAGTTTCGTAAGAGTTTCAGTACCGTTTGCTCCAGCTGTAATGGGACCTCCTTTCATGGAATGGTTCAACATTGATTTGCTGGGAATCTTTGTTTTCTTTCTGATTCATATAGTTAAAATATTTATGCTAGGTGGAGTCTCTTTGCATGGACTTCTCCATTATGATGGCATTATCTGCCTACCCTCCTCCCTCCACTCCATCTTACACTTAACGACTTCAGCGCCGTGTCACAACACTAATCAGAGAGATGGGAGCAGATGGGAGCGATGGGCCGGCGCACTGTGGCTTTCACGCAACATTTCCCTCTGAAAGTTCAACACCAGTGTTTGGACATTACTCAAGTGCTGCATTGCAAACAGGAGTTAAATAAATGTATACATTCGTGTGTGTTTCGATGGAAGAACTTAGTTTCTTCTCTGGCAACAAGAAAATGAGTTCAGCTTTGGAAAAACTCAACATTTTTAAGAAATCAGAACCAGTTTTGTGTGGATAGCAAAAGTGGGAGGTGGATTAGTTTTCAACTAAACAGTTTTCAACTAAAGAAGTTGCATTACCTGCGATAGTACTAGTGTAAATGCTTTTTAAGCTGTTTTCTGAAAATGCTGAAGTAATTTAGGCTGATCTAATTGCTGAAGGGGTTTTCTTAAAATTCAAAAACTATTTGCAAAATACTAAATTGGCAAAAGGTTTTGTTAAAAAACTAGAAAGACTGCTAAAGTTGACCTAAATTTCTGAAAAAATTTGTAGTAAGTTTGCTTTAAAATGCTCATTACATACCGATTTTTGCAAAAACATGTAACGTGTTGCTTAAAAAAGAGATCAACTCAAAATTATCCCCCAAAAAGACCTTAGTAGATAACAAATCATCCTAAAAAGGTAACACATTGCTAAAATATTTGCTTAACTCCAAAATAGCCTAAAAATTGTCAGTGAATGCAAAATTATATACACGTATATATATATATATATATATACATATAAACATTAGCCTGTAGCTAAAATATTAGGTTAAGTATGTCAAAAGTAGCCTAACAGACCACAGTAGATAACAAATTAGCCCAAATAATTGCAATGCTAATAAAGTATTAGCTAAATTCCAAATTAGCATTTAAAAAACCTCAGTATTTATCATATTTGACAAAAACTTAAGCATGTTGCTCAAATATTAGCTAGATTCCAAACCAGAAAAAAAAAACTCAATAGGAAACATTTTAGCCAAAAATGTTAGTATGTTGCTAAAATATTAGCTAAATTTCAAATTAGCATAAAAAACCTCATTAGATATCATATTGGCCAAAAACGTTAGCATATCACTAAAATATTAAATTCCAAGTTAGCATTAAAAAAAACCTCAGTATATGACATATTAGCCAAAAACGTTAGCATGCTGATAACATATTTGTCTAAATTTGCATTAAAATAATCTCATTAGATACCATATTAGCCAAAAACGTTAGCATTTCACTAAAATATTACCTAAATTCCAAGTTAGCAAAAACAAAACCTCAGTAGATAAAATCTTAGCTAAAAACGTTTGCATGCGGATAACATACTTGTCTAAATCCCAAATTAGCATTAAAATAACCTCAGCAAATAACATATTAGCCAAAAGTGTTAGCATGTGGCTAAAATTAGCTAAATTCAAAACTAGCATTAAGTAAAAACCTAAGTGGACAACATTATGTGAAAACGTTAGCATGCTGATAAAATACCAGCTACATTCAAAATTATCAAAAGAAAAACCCCTCAGGAGATACCATATTAGCCAAAAACATTAGCATTTCACTAAAATATTACCTAAATTCCAAGTTAGCAAAAACAAAACCTCAGTAGATAACATCTTAGCCAAAAACGTTAGCATGCGGATAACATATTTGTCTAAATTCCAAATTAGCATTCAAAATAACCTCAGCAAATAACATGCTAGCCAAAAGTGTTCGCATGTAGCTAAAATTAGCTAAATTCAAAACTAGCATTAAGTAAAAACCTAAGTGGACAACATTATGTGAAAACATTAGCATGCTGATAAAATACCAGCTACATTCAAAATTAGCAATAAAAAAACCCTCAGGAGATACCATATTAACCAAAAACATTAGCATATTGCTAAATTATTGACTTAATTCCAAATAACCTTAAAAATAAAATCCTCAGTATATACCATATTAGCCAAAAACGTCAGCACGCCCCACTTTTCTCCTTCAGAATCTATTAGATGATCGTGTTAACAGTTGAAAAGTTACAGCAAATCAAAGAATATGAGATAAGATAAGAACTCTAATGACAAAAAGACCCGTATCTCATGGCAATGAAACTCTGTCAAGTCAGCACTCCCTCCTTTCCCACTCAATTTCACTCTGACGTGTTTTCTCATCTTCTAAACGCTGTCAGACATCCCAGACTTAATTACTCTTTCTGACTGACATGATAATGTAAAACAGTGCCTAGGTAAAACCATAGCAAGAGTTGGCCATGCATGGCCTGGCCTCCCCCTGAGCACACCTTAATCAAACGCGACAAGCTTCTGAATATGAGCCAAAATCATTTTCGGACCCAAATAACGAACCGCCGCCGCCTGGATTTCAATGACGAGCCGCAAGATCAGACTTAACCATCTGACGGGAGTTTAATATTTATCGTCAGTCTGTTGGCCCAATCCTCATCTTTACCAGCTTTTAAGGCTTCGCCTGTTTCCATCTGCATTGGTTAAGCTCGCCTTATCCCAGTTTCTGTTTGTTGTTGTTTTTTTTTTATTCTATTGACTGACCCATATTTCACGCATGAATTCATCAAACCCTAAGCCAAAGTTTCAAACACTTACCTTAGGTCGCGGGACGAACAGGATAAACATTTATTGAACACTCTAAAACTACATTTTTAAAACTTTAATAGCTTAACTTTTAAAACATAATTATGAACTAGATATATAGCATAACCTGGTGTAATGCTATAAGGAGAATTTGGCCGCTGAGGAGGCTAGAGCTGGTCAAATGCTGAAATTGATTGCTAAAAATGCTGAAGCTGGTAGCTGAAATCCTTAAAGTTAATAGCTTAAAATGTTGAAGCCCAATGAGGCAAATTTTCTTTGTGATTTTGGGCTATATAAATAAAATTGAATTAAATTTAAGCTGATAGCCAGCTAATATATTAGGTAAATGCCAAACTAGCCTAAAATATTTTTAAAAATTGAAAAACTTAGGCTAGCCAAAACAGCTAGCGTATGAATATTAGCCTAACTCCAAAACAGCCTAAAAAACTTAAAAAGAAAAACATAAATTAGCCAAAACAGCTAGCATGAAATATTAGCTAAACTCCAAAATAGCCTAAAAAAAATTTTTGTAAATGAAAAAGTAGTCCAAAAAGCTACCAGAATGCCCATTTTTAAAACTTCAAAACCATTCATTTTTAACTTAAATATGAATTTAAAAAGTCAGGAATATTATTCCAGAATGAATCAACCTCATCCTTAAATCATTTTCAATATTTTACTCTCCATCAAAATATATTTTGTCAAAATTATACGAGTTAGAAATAACATCTGGGCATTAATAACAACAGGATCTGGAGGGCCGGATCCGGCCCCTGGGCCTTGACTTTGACACGTGTGCCCTAAGCAAACCTAATTCAACAGAAAGTTGGACTTAGCCAAAGCAGAGAGACAATTTCAAAGTGTAATGGGGGTGCATGTGGGCACACATGTGTGTCCATGCATATGATTGCATTGTGCATCTGAGGACGCATTCAGATTTGTTTAATAATGTGGGTGTCCACAAACGAACAAAAAGGGCCCTCTGAGGGTATATATTGAAAATGCAAATCAGGGATGGCCTGTTAGGAGGCGTCTTGCCTGCTAAATCGCCTCACTGTTTCTTTGCCAAAACACTCAGCGCAATTACATTCCAACTGTAATGAGAAAATGGCAACGGGACTCTTCCTAGGTTAATCAATTTTCCATGGATTGAGGGCCAATCATGACACGGCATATTGTCTCTTACACAATTTGTCCTTTAAAGGTTGTTTTACCGGCAGCCCATCACTTGAGTGTTATGTAATTGGGAAATCACATCGGACATTGGATTCCTGCTCACTTGGTGCACACAGCAGGGATGATAATACAAATCGCTCCTCGTCTCCAATCCTCGCCTGCGATTCGCTTTGGCGCCGGTTGCCGTTTCATCCGAGTGTTGTGGTGCTTGTAACTCTGCTTGTGTGGGATTATGCTTAGTAACAGTTTAGGGGGGAAAACAAGAGGATGGCCGTATTTGTCTGGGGTTGCATCGATCCCTTGCACAAGCTCAAGTCAGAGTGGGGGGGTGGGGGTGGGGGGGTATGATCTGCATCCCTCTGAGGATGGAGGGGCATCCTCCTGTGTGTGCACGTGTCACAAATTCCTCAAAATTCCATGAGGGTCCGGGAGGTAGCAGTGTCCCATGTGCTTATTAACGCCTCCCTGCCTCTTTTTTCATAATACATGAAACAACAACAAACGAAGTCTCCAGTCAACAGATAGGGGCACCGGCAGAGACAGAAAGAGGGGGTCGAGGGGGTCAGGGGCCCGGGGAGAGACAGCGAGGTTAGACAGAAGAGACGTGCTCACCATAAGCGATGTTGCCGTGAACCGCAGCTGTGAACAGTACTGTCAATAAGATGACACTCCGTAGCGTGGAAGGGGCTGATGGGAAGGCCATGGTGGGGCGCACGGATCCGCCTGCGTCACTGAAGGCTCAGGAGGGGCTGAGGAGCTGTGAGGGGTCACCTGCAGGAGAAACAATGGAGAGCTCAGGAGGAGGAACAGAGAGGAGTCCTCTGACACCGCGGAATGAACGCTTGGCACGCGGCGCCGTGCACGCGGGGACTCACGGATCTGCTGCTGGTGGAACACAGAGAGAGAGAGGGTGATGGGGGGGGGGGTCTTCACTAACTGACTTTAATTAGAAGAGTTGGTGCTGAAAGGAGAACAGAGGAGAAGCACCTGACGCCTGCGAAGATTACGCACGGCGCGCGCCGGACGTTCATGGATGGCTCTGGCACCCCCACCCCGAAAATATATATATATATATATACATAGCAGGAGCCTGCGCAGAAGTGAACCCTCAGAACCCCAGACTCTGCCGCTGCTACAACTTGCCAATGGGATGGGCGGGTGCGCGCGCGCGCGCAGAGGGCGGGAACGCGGGGCGTGGGTAGGGGGGGGAGTAGGGTGGAGAACACGCGGGGAGGGCATGCTCGTTGTTGCTTCCTGTTGAGTTGAAATGGCAACTCGGGCGAGCGTGCCTCCGTGGGAAAAATGACGCGCCAAGTTCCCGCAGCCGAGTCCAAACGGGAGAGCAGAGTGGCGGGAAGCTGCTCTCTGCGTCTCTCACGCGTGCAGCTTCTGCTGCTGGCAGCTCTGAGATTTAGAGACTTCACTGAAGGTTGGAGAGAAGAGGCAGCTGCGCGCTCTGCGAGTTGCGCTGCTTCCCCGTCCCCAAAGCATCTTTTCCCCCCGTCATCCTTTAAAACCAGAAGAACCGGTTTAGCTCCAAAACCCGCACAGTTGGAGTAAATGATGAAGGCACGCAGGGATTATTCCGCTCGTACCCTACTAGAACGGATTACGCGCACACATTTTGGAAAGCGCGCACGCGCGCACACATTCCTGGAGACGGGGAAAAGCGTCAGCACTGACAGGTGTCCACTGTCTGCCCCGCGGGCAACAGCAAAGGCCCCCTCTAATGCGCGCGCGCGCTGGCCCAAACTGAGAAGCAATGCACGGACACGAACCGTCGGATCTCGCCTCCGGGAGTCGGTGTTATTGTCCGCCCTGGTCTCCGGTGAGGTCCCTCCTTTGATGCGCTGCCGCCGCTCGTCCGGAGACTTCTATCGGTCCGCTTTCCTCCACTTTTCCCCCCTTTCCCGGTTATCTCCACGCTCCCAGTCGCGACTCCTGGTTTTCCTGGGCTCTTTACTCTCTGTTTGGTGTGTGTGCGCGCGTCTTCCCCACAGCCACCGTTCACTGCAGCAAAAACAGACTGTCTGAAAGAGGACAGGGAGGGGAGGGGGGCGAGGAAGAGGAGGGAGGGAGGGAGCGAGGGAGGGGATTATAATACGATTTGGCCCGTACCACCGGGATAACAGGGCCAGAGCAGGGGCCTACTGCCTGAGAGCAACACCAAGGAAGATGAGGCCGATAGGAATATCAGCATATCATTTCCCTGTGATGCTCCACGCTGACCTTATCGCGCGCGCGCGCCATGGCGTTGCGTGATCCCTGCAGGATTTGATCCTCACGGTCATTTTTTTTTATCTCCATGCGATTCGGAGTGACCTGACCTTCTGAGGGCGCATCACTTCCTAAAACGAGCTGTTCTTTTGTCACAGCCCTCAGTGGAGTGGAGTGTGTGTGTGTGTGTGTGTGGGGGGGGGGGGGGGGGGGGATCTTATCATTTTTCTATTCCCAGTTCTTGCAGATAGGCCCCGTTATCTCCCACAGGCTTGATAATTTACAATGTGGTAATTATGCTGGAGTTTTGGGCCTTCCGGGATTCTTTTTCAAAAATAATGTCTCCATCCTCACGTGCGTAAAGAACGGTGGAACCAGAGGGAGGTCCTCGTAGCTCTGACGTTTCGTGCATCAGGCCTGATGAGAAAATCCAAGGGTGGGAGGCGGGGAGGAATGGGGGGTTGTTCAACTTGCCAGAGAGGATTAGGGATTAGTTTTTCTGGCGGATTAGGTCTGCGTGTGGGGAGCCATGATGGGGTTAAACGTGGATGGCGGCAGCCGCACGAGAGTCCAATCAGTGGCAGAGGCGGCAAAAAAAAAAAAGATGCTGGGGAGGAAAAATCCAAGACAGGAGCCTCGGGAGGGGCTGTTTCAGAAACAACAAAGAAGTAGACTTTTTAAGGAAAAAAAATGGAGACAATAATTCTAATAAACTCTTTGCTTGTTCTTCAAACTGATTATTCTGTGAGTCCTGACTGAGTCATTTGTCTGTTTCTGTCTCCAAACCAACAGAAACTCAACATCTGGCATCATTAAACACTTGTTATGGGGGCGGGGAAAGCGCTGGTGCTCCTGCTTTCATTGAGTGGACAGCTCCAGGTGCTGAAACGAGCGTCTTTGCCATTGTGAGGCTGCAGTCCTGAGAGCCCGCGAGCGTGCAGCCCGCGCGCGAGCCGCAGCCGGGACTGCGCTTCCACCGCCGCAGCCGCAGCCGCAGCAGCGGCTTTTGTTTCTAATCTGCATATGAAAGAATTGACCTTTGAGTTGTAAACCGGATTGAGCGTTTCAGACATTCACCGCGGATGCAGCTGTTTCTGCGCCCTTCATCTGGAGAGCTGCAGTCATCCATTTGGCATTAATTTCCCTTCTATGATTGTTGGCAGAAAACAACCCAAACGCAGCTCTTAAAAAAAACGATTTGCCTAGTTTCCTACATCTCTGCCGGGACTCGAACCCGGAGCCTCTGGATTAGAAGTCCAGCGCGCTATTCCATTGCGCCACAGAGACTGAGGCGTTTTTTTCTCCATCAAAACCAGGTTTATAGTGCCCCTCCCCACTCTGTGCAGCATCCCTCAGGATCAGGACCGCAGCCGTTTGAAAAGATCAATTCCCTCCTCCACCGGTAGGGGGTGCTGCCGCTGCGCTTTCACTCTTAATTCTCTTAGAAACCCCCCTCCCTGCCTTTTATCCCCTGCCCCTGCCAGGCAGGAGGTGTCGTGAAAATTTCACATGGTCATGGAGGAAAACTACAGATGGTTCACCAAGCTCTTGGCTTCCAGTTTCACTCACATGACCGAAGACTCCAGCAAACCTGAAAAATCCGGTTGAGACTTTTGTTGGAGAAAATGAACAAACTGTTGCCATTGGTCGTTTTAAATAGAAACCCTCCAGCTGATGAATGAGTGAAACGGTTTTGTTGAAGCTAACTAAGCGCACACGTCACTGTCAGAGGAAGTTCTGGCGTGTGTCTGAAGCAGCCGTTTCTGCCCTTGTTCTCTCTGAAATCGCTCGCTTTAGTATGCCTCATAAGTAGAATTGGATCTGACACAACATCATGACCCGGCATTTATTCTCACTTCAGGACAAAAGCTTTTCAGGTGGAGTGTGAGGCTCCCGCGCGGCTCGGAGGGAGGTAAAGCCTGAGGCAGGCTGCTGGTGGGGAACGAGTTCACACACAGTTTCCGCCGCGGCGCTGCCTCTCCACATTTCAACCCATTTCCTGACGTTAAAAATGCATTCCGACTCCGAGAAGGTAAAGGATGAATAAACAGCACTGTAGGCACACTGCCGAGGACTACCAGTGATGGAATATTAATGGAGGGGACAAGAGTTTAATGGGTTGGTGTCAAAGCAACCGTTTGACAAATTACATAAATAAATAAGAGAAAAAAAAACATGTGAGGATCCATTTTCAGTAATAATCAGCATCAAAGGACAGACATCACTGTTTATGTAAAGCACAACGTATTCCTTTATTTAATAATTCAAAGCCTTTGGCCAGAACACAACATTTACAACAGTCCCCCCTCATTTCAGCACGACGTTTTCACCCTGAGCTCAAATCGAAGCCAGGATGATTGAAGTGATGACGGACAGGCGGATCACAAAGTAGCCGCTGCGGTTCACGTCTGGAAGTCTGAAGCCTTTGCCCAGATCCCAGCACTGAAAGAGGAAACCTCAAGGTAAGTTTCTGCAAATGCACACAGTTCTCTTCCCAGTCGAAACCTTGATCTCACCAAGTGGCGGATGCCGTTGTAGGTGTGGTAGGATACTGGGAAGGCGATGCCGAACTTGGCCAGCCCGAGGAGGAAAGGCCCAACGGACAGCGAGTGGATCAAATCCAGGTAATAGGGGTAGTTTCCGGGTAAGACCAGCGCTGCCGCGGCGAAGGCGGAGATGCCTGAAGGCAGACAAGACAGCTGTGGGTGCAAAACCCACAAAGAAGGAAGAACGCATGCAAATCCTGTTTGCTCTTATCTTATCGGGAGTCACAAGACTCTACGGGACGGCTGTCGCTGAACAGCGAGTTGCTAAGCAACAAACTTTTACTTACAGATTCAAAAAGTGCCAAAAAAGCTTCATGTTGAACAACAGGTAAAAGAAAGAAAGAAATATACAGAGATGCACTGTTCTGCCTCCTGATTGGCTGTTATCAATCAGTCTCTGTTGCTAAAGCTTGACAGGGTTCCATTAATCTTCATGTGATCAGATCTTTGCTTTCATTCTATACATCTGGATTTATTTTTCTATGAAGATTTGAACTTTGAGAGAAAAAAAAGAGAGAGAAACGTGTGAAAAACAGCATAGAGTGTCTAGTGAAACATCAAACCACATCAGCTCCAACATTGTCTTAATTTAGCATCTACAGGACTTAGACGACTAATCGACCATTATAATAGTCGACAACTAATGTGATATTTGATTAGACGTTACTTTATCTTATATGGACTCAGACTGTAGTAACTTTTTATGTTTTTAAATTTTTATAGGGCCGGGAATTGATTAAAAAAAAATAATTATTGGAAATCTGGAAAAAATGAATCGCTTTTTTTGACTGTATTTGCCAGCCACTTATCTGTAAATAATCATAATTGTATATTTATAACATTTATTTTTACCCCTTTGGAATGTACACTCAACAAAAAACAACACTTTTGTTTTTGCTCCCATTTTTCATGAGTTTGACTTAAAGATCTAAACTTCATTCCAGATCCACAATATTACCATTTCTCTCACACATTGTTCACAAATCTGTCTAAATGTGTGATGGTGAGCACTTCTGCTTTGCTGAGATAATCCATCCCACCTCACAGGTGTGCCACATCAACATGATCTGACATCAGGATCAGTGCACAGGTGTGCCTGAGACTGCCCACCCTGAAATGTGCAGTTTTGTCCCACAGATGTCCCAAGCATTGATGGAGCGTGCAGTTGGCATGGTGACAGCAGGAACGTCATCCAGATCTGTTGCTCGTGCATTCAAGGTTCATTTCTCCACCATACGCCGTCTCCAAAGGCGTTTCAGGGAATATGGCGCTACATCCAACCGGCCTCACAACCGCAGACCACGTGTAACCACACCAGCCCAGGACATTGTGTATATTGTGATATCGTGTATCTGGAATGAATTTTAGATCTTTAAGTCCATCTCAGGAAAAATGGGAGCAAAACCAAAAGTGCTGCGTTTATATTTTTGTTGAGTTTATAAGGTCAAAAACTCAGTTTTTGTCCGTATTTGAATTTCCTGTATTTTAATTTGAAAGACTAGCAGTTTACTTATTTGGTATCATTTTATTCAGCACAACCTCTCCCATGTGACACGACCTTTATCAAGTCACTTTTCCAGGTTGTATTCACAAACTAGACATGAAATCATGCAAAAATCAGAAAATTCCACCTGGAAAAATGTGATTCGTTTTACAACATAGAATGAAAGTTTTAGGTGTGATTTCATTAAAAAAAAAAAAAAAAGGTCCACAACATAATCATGTTTTTAAATAAAAATACCAAAAAAAACCAGGCTAAAGTTCCACCATGCAGCCCAGAAGATTAGAATGTCTCACAATTGTGAGAATTTGGGGGGGGGAGTGTCTTTCCATTCAGAACTGCTCACGTCCCGCAACGTCAGCTGGCGAGAATTTCATGCTGAACCTCAAAGTTTCTGTAATTTTTAGACAGTGCCGGTTATTGTTATTGTAGAAAATTTATGTCGGTTCCCATCTAAAAATAAAATAATAATCGGTTTTCTCTTTGGAGCTCTCATAGCAGACAGCTCAGTTTGGCTCCGCCCCCCATAGCAGATGCACTGCTGCTCAGCATTACTTTCATCCTCCGCTTTTGTCCAAAATGTACAACTAGATCCCATATTGTCTCTTTAATTTAATAAAATCTCAATCACAAAATATTTTTAAAAAGTTTATTTTAGACGTAGTTTTATCAGGCTGATCTCACAGCTGCACGCCTGCATGTGTTAATGCATGTTAACGCATTCATTATGTTCTGTTAATGGCGCACGTTAACGTGTCAACATTCACAACCCTCATTTTTATTTAACAAAAAATACAACAAAGTGACAAAGTTTGACAAAACGGAGAGAAAAAATGTGTATGTATAAAAGAAAAAATAAAACAGGATAAATAAAGAGTGGACCGAATCAATGAATGAACAGAAGCATATCAATAAATAACAATGCATTATTGAGCCTTCATTCTAACTAGGGTGTCATAAAGTTGAACAAAGTTGTGAGTCTTCAGCAACTGAAAAATATACCTTTTATATTTGAGTGAGTGAGATCAAATCTTTATGTTTGTGAAAAATAGTAATTTTTTTTCAGATTAACGATTTCATTTGCTTTAATTTTGTTTTAATACCAGAAACTAATGCAGGAAAGATGCTGCACAATTCATTAAAAGTTTAATAAACTATCATCTTAAATGTCTTTATTTTTTTTTTAAATTGGAAAAAAATAATCGGTGATAAGTCGACTTAAAATAATCGTTCCTGGCAGCACTAATCCACTAAAAAGCGAAAATAAGGGATTTTTTTTCCTTCATAGTTGGAAATAAATTCCGGCATCAAAAGACTTTAATTTGTTCTTTGCAGGTTATTTTTAGACTTTAACTCCAGCAATAAGTGAGAGTTCTGATGCAGCTTCATCCTGAAACTGTTTGAGTTTCCTGGCACTTTGCAGTGGGAAGTTGTTGTTGTTTTTTTTTACACACACGACATATTGACAGAACGCTGCAACCGTCAGTGACTGTTAATGTCTGTGGGTCAAACTGACACTGACCTTTAATGAAGCCATTACCATGCAAAGAAAAACGGAGGTGAAGCTTTGCTGCAGGTTCCATCAACGTCAGCCGCGCTGGTGCGCGGGTCATCTCAAAGTGACAGCGATTCAACAATTTACACGCGGCTCGGAGCTGATGTGGGGGCGCTAAATTTAGTTTGCACAGACAAGGGGCGGAATTTCACTGAATTTTATTTGTTTCCAGTAAAAGCTCTTAGTGGAAATCAATAGTGTTGGATTAAAATGCCCAAAAGAGATGTTCAGGGTCAATCTCAGGCGCTGGCAGCAGAACAACACGCCCTCTTTAGTCACAGAACCAGAAAAGATTCTAATATGGATTCTGATCTTGTTGTTGGGAAGAGATTTTTACTTTTTGTTTTATTGATGGAATCATGTGTGTGTGCGTTACCTCCACTGAGGGCTAAGCCCGTCCCTCTGTGTGTGATGGACATCATCATAGGAACTGACCACCTGAAAACAACAGAAAATGTTGCAATGTAAAAAAAAAAATACAAATACAAATGTTCTACCACAAATCCTAAACTTCTATGTTATTGAGATGAAATAAACAGTTTTAAACAAGGGTTTTTGTCATAAATAACTTCAGTACACGAAGATTTCCAGCTGATGCTGCAGGTTCAAGACGGCATAAAAGATAAATCACTGAGCTCTGGAAGATGGTTTTATGAACTGAGGAGGAGTTTGACTCTTTACTACAAATGAGGCAACACACAGTATAAACTTGTCAAACTGTTAACAAAGTGCAAGCATGCAAAACTAGCAGATAATGGCTTTCCAACTAAGTGGTGGGGACTGTGACTTTCTCCTCTGTGCTGAGGCAGAGGAAAATTAGGTTAGTGTTCTTCTGCAGAGTTTATCAAAAGGAGCAGAAGGAGACGGACTCAAATTACCACACAGCATTCTGGGTAGAAACAATCAATTATTAGGATTTTTGCTGCAGTGTTTGTGCCTTGAAACACAAACGTGATCATAGAACTACGTTAAAGTCTAAAAATAAAATGAAAACTATTGTTTGGGTTTTATTTTTAATTATAAGACAAACAAATAAATGAAATTTCTTTTACTGCAGGTTTTAAAATGACAAAAACTTAAAGAAAGTAGTTAAGTTTGTCCTGTAGTTTCATTCACAAAAAAAACAAAATGCAACTAGAAAAATCCAGTTATGCAGTAACGACAAGTTTCTTTTGTTAAAAAGTTAATACTTTTATATCCTTCTTAGAAGGCCCGAGGTGCTTGACAGTCACAGTCCCATTTAAACACACATTCATACTCTACATCCAAACGCTGGCACCAACTTATAACCACCAGGAGCAATTTGGGGTTCAGTGTCTTGCCCCAAGAACACTTCAACACATAACAAGCAAGAACTGAACCTGCAATCTTTTGATCAAAGGTCGATTTCCCTTCCTCTGCACCACCCCTGGTGAGTTTTCTTTAGTATTACGCCTTTTTATAGTTCAATGACTTATTAAAAAGTACTTACTTGTAGATCGTCAAATGGGGAGACATGGGTCGATTTAATCTGGAATTTTTGTCCCAAAACTTGTTCATCTCCTCCTTAGCCGTGCTTCCCATTGGAGCAGCACTAAAAATTGGGGAAAAAGAATGTGAGTTGTGTTATCGCTGGCATCACGAGAACTAGAATCATTTAATAGATTCTCAGACGCAGGACTCACTGTCTATAGAGGACGTTGAATTGGGGTCTGGAGAGGCAGAGACTTTGGCGGGCCACTGACCTACAAAAAGAAGAAAAATCAGACAGCAAACAACCACAAACAAAAATCTATCATTCAGTTGAAGCATCCATGAGAAAAAAATATATATATATCTTTAAAAAAATGTTAGTACTCCACTAATAAGAAGACTTTTAGAATGACAAACACTTGAAAATATATTTAGGGTTGATAGCAAAGACATTTTTTTTTAAAACCTTAAACAACTAAAAGAATGAAAGAAAACTACAGGAAATAAATGTAACATTCCACCATCTGACTGGTCTTTATGCCACTTCTGCATTTCTAACCGGTGCAAATAGAAAAGGGTTTTTTCCCAGCTTGTCTCAGAATGATCATGATAATGAAAATCTCTGCTACTTCATGTGTCTGAAGACAAACTATCACATCAAACTGCTGATGAAGGAGCTGTCTCATGTTCATGAGAAGTGGAACAATTCAATCTTGGAAAGTTGCTTTAGTCAAAATAAAATTACTAAGATGAAACCTCTACGTCATTGCAGACTTTTGTTTTATTCACACATAAATAATATCTTAACATTCAATGACAGGTAGACATTTATTTTTTATAGCTTTTTTTTAATCCTAGAGAGGTGGGCAAACCTTTTTAAAAAGCTAGTAAATCATGGAACAAATGACAAAAATCACACTATCAATTGATTTAAATCAAAAGAGACTATTTTCTGACCGTAAACGAAAATCTGTGTGTGTCGTAATACAATAATCATGTTTATTTTCTGGCAGTAACACACTCATGGATACAATTAGACAATCCGCATGATACGAAACTTTGATAACAGTAGCAAGACAGATAGAAAAAGCAACCGATGTCTTTGAAGCTGTCATAAATGGTGTTTGCTAATGCCAAGGTCCTGTACCATGTAGCTTCAGCTAATTAGCAAAACAGCAGCTAGCGGCGAGTTGCTAAACAATCAGAATTCTGGACAGAAATACGAGTTTAAACTTCAGCCGGTGATTCTCAGCTGTAGCAACCGTTTACCGTCGATGTTTACCGCTAACTGTTAATGTTAAATTTACGCCATAAAGGTTTCGCTGAGCACAAAAAAGTTTAATTGCACAAACGGACTGACCTTAGAAGCAGCGCCATGTTTGACAGAAAGTGAGCGGAAGTGACGTACCGGATGTTGTGAAGTTATTGCTGTGGGAGGTCCGGAGAAATGCCGGAACATCGCGGAATATAAGTTTACAATAAACGTTTGATAAAATGTAAATAATTGAGTGAGAATTGTTATTTAAAAAAAAAAAAACAACGTTTGATAGCCAAATAAAATAATAATAAAAAAAACCTTCACAAAAAGTGTATTTTATTACAAATTTCCTTTATGAGCTACAAATGAATTCATTCATTCATTCATTAATTCCTTCGTTTTTTAATTAATTTATTATTGTTTATTTATTTTATTTTATTTATCTAAAAATGAGGCCAGTTTTATACTACTCTAACAAATATGAAAGTTTAATAAGGACCATTTATGAATCAGATGCGTTCTTATAAGCACAAATTTGATAAATTATATATATTTCCTCAGATTAAAAAAATGTACAGATACAGCGCATTGTGGTCTGTGAAGTTACCAATCTAGTGATCACCAATGCACGCTAGTTTTTTGTAGAGACTTCTGGGAAATTTTTGAGAACTGGATTTTGGAACAGTAGATTTAGACACTTGGACAAAAAGGCAAGCACCCTCTCTTGTGCACTAATTCGTAAGTCATGAGGGTAAATTGTGGTGTTTCCAGATGTTTGAGCCCTTTATACAAGTACAAAGAAACGCGTAACATTGAAGATTATAGACGCAGTGGTCAGCCAAAGAAACTCAGTGCATCAGATGAAACTCATCGAGTGTTTTAGCCTTCACAATGGGAAAATGTTCATCAGACGTCCACTGAAGATCTGAGGTTAGTTCTCCATGATGCTTAGAGCAGCCTGCCAGCTGAGTTCCTCCAAAAAACGGAGAGCAAGAAGAATGGATGCTGTTTCTGAAGGGAGTATGAAGTCATATTTATACTGCCAATATTAGAACAAAGTCACAGTTCTGAAATGAAAAACGCTCCAAACTACAATTACTGAGTAATAAAATGTAATTTTTAAAAATACTTTTTCAACAAAAAATGTTTGCTTGTAAAATACCATCAGTACTTTTAAAATCTCTTTCTTTGGTAATAAAATCCATGTTTGCATTTTTGACCTTTAAAAACCTGGTTAATATTATTCTATTTCGTTCAACAGTTTGCAGTAGTTTCTTGAATCTTTGTTTGATCTTAATTTTTGCATTAACAATTCTGAGTTTAGCTCAACAAGTCAAACGGCAAACCAACCAATCACATGAGTGGGTTCAAGTTGTGTATAATGTATTTCAAAACCAAAGAGATTGTGAAAGCAAAACTAGAATTTTACATTCCATCCATCCATCCATCCATCCATCCTCTGAATCCACTCAATCCCTTTTGGGGTCAACAGGTTGGTGGAGCCTATCCCAACTGGCTGTGGTGCAGAGGCATTGCAATGGACCTCTGATAGGATGCCCCCCCTTCCCTCACCCACCCATGGACTAACGTATCCCTGGGCAAGGATGACTCCACATTGCTGCTGGTGGTTATAGCTGCCAAGAGTGTGATTGTGTGTGGGTGTACATGGATGAATGAAACTATGAACCACTTTGGGCCTCAAAAAAAGGAAGAAAAGTGTTGAACAAGTATATGCTGTTTACTGTTTACAGTATTTACCTGATATTATGAAGATGGGGTTCCCCCAGGACATGTGAGGAGAACAACAGAGTCCCACATTCAAACCTGGGAATCATTGTTTTTCATTTTCAATGTAGAAACTTTTAATTTTGCAGATTAGGACATTTTTATTTGGAAACTGTAACATTTGTCTTAATTTGAGTGGTGCAATTTAAATGACTTTACATTAGGGAGGTTTGATTTAATTTGATTTCTCTTTTGATTGTTCACTGGATTTGCTGACTGATGAAAATAAATGACTTTCACTTCCATTTTTGAAAGCCTTCCTTACAGTATTTTTGTGTAACACCAGACAACAACTTTCCCCCAAAACTTTATATATACAGTAACAGTTGGAGCGGTAATGCGTGATTGAAAGTGAATACATTTTCTGATCGTTCATTCATATATTCACTTTTTTTGTAATTAAATGTGTGATTTGCCCAAATATTCCAATAATTATAAAGTGGGAAAACTGAACAATGAGTGAGGCGAGGATTGGAAAGAACTATTTGATTATAAGTATTTTAAAACTTGATCTGGTATTTTGATTTTAGTGCAAAAAAGCAAACGTTTCCCTGGCTGTAGCTTTAATGACGAGGAATAAATGCTTCGTTTTTGCAGTACAGTCATTTTTAAAAAGTAAAATCTGTCTTTTAAAACTAAGCAAGTAGAAGAATTGGTTGTGGAGTTTTTCCTAGAAAAAGAGTTTAAAAATATGTATTTTAGATATTTAGTTACTTGAGCCCAAACACAACTCTTCTGTTCTGATTTTATACATTTTGAATTTCACAAATTCATTAGAAAAACTTTATTTTACTAAATCCATGCAGGAATTTACGACGGAGTATTAGGGTCACCGAAAAAAAAAAAAAGGAATATTACGACTTTTAATCTCGTAGATATACGACTTTAAATCTCGTAAATTTACGAGAAAAAAGTCGTAACTGCTAAATTATGAGAATAAAGTCGTATATTTATGACTTTAAAAGTCATAGGCTAAATTTATGACTTTTAATCTCGTAAATATACGACTTTAAATCTCGTACATTTACGAGATAAAAGTCGTAACCGCTAAATTATGAGAATAAAGTCGTATATTTATGACTTTAAAACTCATAGGTTAAATGTACAACTTTTAAAGTCGTAAATTTATGAGAAAAAACGTGTAAATCTACGGGATTTAAAGTCGTAAATCTTCGAGATTAAAAGTCGTAATTTAATGAGAAAAGAACCAAAAGTTGTCTGTTTATCAGAGCCGTGCTTGAAGATGAAAGACGTGGAGAATCTGGTGTAGATATAAGATTATGTCCAGATCGGTGTTAAAAACAAAGAAATTCTGAACCTTTTGGCGATTCAAAATCAAATTATTTCCGGGTTCGGTAGTGCGTGTGTTGTCTTGCGTATCTTCAAGTAAGCAAAAGAGGCGCTATTATTGTGTTAAACAGACTTTTTATTAACAGTCTCTTCTTACTGCTGCACTGTGCATGACTAGCGCTCATCTGCTTGCTTACCACTTGCCGTGCACCGAACATGTGACCAGTAGCTTGGGCTTCTGGGTAATGCAGTTCGTAAACAGCTAACTTCAATACACAACAGTGCGGAGTTTCATATGTAAAATAAAGAGTTTAGAGATACACGTTCATCAGGATCAACACTTTATTACATCTTTCATTTCCTTTCATTACCTTACATCATGTCTCTGTCATGCTCAGAAACCAAAAGAGAATGTAAACAGAGCTCCGGACGCCTCCTTCCCCAAATGAAACGTCCCGTCTCGACACAAAACAACATTGGGAAATGACAATAGTCTGTCACGTTAGCACAAGAACATTGAAAATTCCAAAAACTAGTCCTCTTCAGACGGAAGCATCCCAGAGTTGGAGGAGATCTGGTCTGTCAGAGGAAGAAATGACTGAAGTGGACAGCTGGAGGATATGGACCGCTTCATAAACGGGATCTGCAGAGATCCTGCTAGCACCATCAACGAATAAAACATTATTAAACTGTAAATCAAATAAAGGAACTTCCAAATATTTGAAATATTTTAAACATTCAGTTTACCTGATGAAATCCCAGACGCTTTTCACAGTTTGGTTGGTCTGCTTCAGTTCACGGCATAAATTCGCTGGAATGTAGACTCCCCTCGATTTTAATAAAGTTATGAGAAAAAAGTCGTAAATCTACGAGATTAAAACTCATACATTTACGAGATTTAAAGTCGTATATCTACGAGAAAAAACTTGTAATATTACTAAACTCGTAAATTTACGAGATTTAAAGTCGTATATCTACGAGATTAAAAGTCGTAATATTCCTTTTTTTTTTTTTTAGGTGACCCTAATACTCCGTCGTAGGAATTCACTCAATTGAACTATATTTTTTATTAAATTTCTTTGTAAAGCCCTCTAATTGTAGCCCTAATGATCCGGGCCTTTTTAAAATTGGTCTCCAGGATTCTGAACATTCTCTCTGTAATTAGTGAAGGGTCAAGTGTTGCCAAGTTCAAGTAAAGTTTCTTAGTAAGGCAGCCATTCATAAGACAGATACCGCTTTCTATGAAAGAATGTCTGACTGAACGCAAAAGAATTTCTAAAAATGTAGAAAAAAAATAATCTAATTATAAAGACCCAAGGACCTTTAGTGTCTGATGCTCATTGTAAGAAAGAATTTCTTAAACAACATTGACACGTCTCCTAAGCTTGGAGAATTTCAGAATAAAGCACATAAACTAGAACTTAGTACATCAAGAGAAATATGTGTTCGGAAGATATAAAAATTGTGTTGCACTTTTAAAGACTTGTTGAAGAGCTTTAGAAAGGGAAACAGTAGCATAAATAATTCACACAGAACATTGTATCTTTGGTGTAACCCAGGGGTCTGAAACCTGCGGCTCCGGAGCCACAAGTGGCTCTTTTACTCCAGCATTGTGAGTTTCTGGTTTAAAAAAATTCATTTTTTAATTTTAAAAAGTAACTGCAAAGTAAAAAGTAAATAAAAGAAAAAAGAAAAGAAAAGTAACGCAAAGAACCAAGGCTGATGGCCACAGTCCCAGGACGCCCCAACAATCCATCAAAGGACTAAAATATCTGACTGCATGCTATAGAAAATCAATTGAAGGTCAGTAACTATAATTCATACTGACCAGGTAAATACTTCACCATATACATAAGATGGAATAAGAAAAAACGATTTGGCGATACTTGCATCGATTTAAAGCGCTGACAAGACGATATTTAATAATTATTCTTACTTTTGTTTTCCATCTAAACCCCCGACCGTTAGTTGGCAGCAAACTGAGCCTCTTGGAGAAGATCTACAACGCAACCAAACAACAAGAAGATCTCATGAGATTCGGCTTGTGTTAAAAGTTGAGTCAGCCTCTAGTTTCTAAGTTTTTACTTTTTACTTGGGGTGTGTACTAAGCCCAAACTCTGCCACATTGCTGTCAGTATCAAAATACAGTTGCTAAATGTTGTGACCATTAAATAAAGTGAATTTTACCATTTTATTACAATGAAAGGCGTGCTCATATTCACTTGAAAAAGTATTGTAGTACAGTCTTGGAACATTTTGCGACACGTATCATATTGTGTATTGGGATATGTATCGTATCACCAGACTCTTACCAATACAAACTCCTAAGTTAGATGTCAATTTTTTAACAAAATCAAGGATTTTGAGCGCCTTATGGTTCGAGAAATACAGCAGGGGTCACTTAATTGGATCTGATTTATTTTAGTTGATAAGATTTAAATATTTCTAATTGAGATATAAAAAAAATACAATAAAAAACAATAGCTGCTTAATTTATATTTATCATAGAAACAATAACATTCATATAAATCAAGACTTTGTGGCTCCTACTGTGTTTATGGAGAAATCAGCCCAGATGGCTCTTAAATGCCTCGTTTCCACTGAGCGATCCGGACCAGACCGGTTCCGTCTTGGAATGTTCCAGGCAATTCAAGTGAGCGTATCCATTGACCGCTGGACCATCAAAGCAAATGTGGGGAACAGACCGATGACGTAGCTGTGCATCAAAAACGGTGCGACTACAGCGAAACGGAAGCTGCGTCAGCTGACTCAGAATCCGAGGGAAATTTAAAAAGATAATGGCGGAGTATCATTATAATCCAGAGCGGGTATTTATTCTGAATGAAGCTGGCCTCTATGCTGCGGAACAGTAAATTTTTCTGAATTAAAAAGAAAAACAAACTCTTTATGTTGGACAATAGTCCAATATTCTTCAATAAATGTTTTACAAAGAGCGATCAGAAGAGTTTTTGATGAGTTGGGATCAGTAACAGTCAGTCTTCTCTAGGCTGTGGTTCGGGTGAGACGGAAACGGGGGAGGGGGTGTCTCTGTTTTTCGGGGCTCGGTGTGTCTCCGGTCCCTGAACCCCACGAATAAGGAGGGAATACTGTGTGTAAAGAAAATACTATTCCTTAGATTACGGAGGGTCTAAGACAGGGGTGGGCAAACTTTTTGATTTGTGGGCCAGAAAGGGTTCTAAAATTTGGCATAAGGGCCGGACAAGGAGCAGATGGAAGGAGTGATTTGATAATGAACCTTATAAACTAAAAAGATAATATGGAATTTAGAGAAAAACATGCTTTCATTTGGATTAAAATTCACACATATTCATTTAAAAAAAGAAAATTTGGGAATTTTAATTTCTAAATTTAGATTTTTGTTCTCTTTTTGGGTTGATGTTCTTCAGAAGAAAATGCGAAATCAAAGAAATAAAAAAAATCACCTTCTGACACAGAAAAAAACACACACGAACGCCAGAGAAACAACACCATTCATGAGAAGAAACCAGAAATACAATGAAAATAAAACAATAATTAGGATTTTTGATTCAATGTATTTTAATTTGGAGGGCCAGATTAAGTATCTTAAGGGGCCGCATGTGGCCCCCGGGCCGTAGTTTGCCCACCCCTGGTCTAAGAAGAATACATCTGAAAAAGGACAAACTCTTGTGCTGGTCGGACACTTCCTGTTATCGTAAAATCTTTCCACCAATCAATGGGTTACATTGTGTGACGACAGAAGCTCCACCCTTATGGGCCCATTCCATTTTTCTATGGACTTACGACCAACGGGGGTCCAGAAAGGGTACCAGCTTAACGGGTCAATTTTGAAATGGAAACGCTTAATAGTCCAGTCCGGCCCGGTCCAGTCCAGTATGGCCCGCTCAGGTTGCAGACCCCTGGTCTAACCTGATATACTTCAATTCTACATTCTTCTTGTTTAATTTTCAAGTATCTGTTTGAACAGAATCTAACATCTACTCTCTGTACGATGAAAAGTCAAGGAAAAAAAACCACACAGTCAATGAAGACACATTCATACTGGAGCACATTTTAATTTGTAAACAAATCATTTTTGATAAGTGCTTTGTGGTCAAACAGGCCACCGTACATCACTTTGGTGATAGCTCACATAAGGCACAGAGAGATACACGACTTTTTGTTCTGCTGGAAATGTTTTCTAATTAAAACAAGAAGAAGAAGAAAAAAAACTCCAGGCGAAATCAAAAGTCTATTTTCAGCAGTATTTTATGATAATCAGTTTTGTGAACTGATCCATGCAATATTGCAACTGGCAGACAAACAGTCCCCCCCCCCCTCGCAAGCTTGAAAAAAAAAAAAAGCGCACACACACAGACGCTCAATTCAAACTGACATTTTCTGAATGTTAATAATACGTCTCCAGCTCCACCCAACCTGGAAGAAATGAAGAAAAGGAGAAAGTGTCAGAGAGCAAGCTGACAGACGAGCGGCTTTCATAACATCCCTTTGTATCTCTCTATTTGCATTCGTCTCTTTGTCTCTCTGCTTTTTTCCAAATGAATCTCCTTAGAATTCGGAGACTCCTGATCAGCAGCGTGTGGCGCACAGATTAACAAAAATGATTAGCTGTCACCACGGATTGTTTGTCTCGCCCATGTGTCACCCTCCATCAGCTGAGACTCTGCAGAAATAAGCGGTCATTGTATGGTCTCTACATCATATGCACAATCTCCGCCTGCATTCATTTGTTGCTGATTCTGACGAGGTGGGATCAAGTATCCTTCTGTTTCCTGCGATGGAGCTTGATGTCATTGAAAAATTGGTATTTAATTTATCATATTTAACGTATTGTAACTTTTCTCCTTCAGAATCTGCTGGAATTATCGTCTTAACAATTAAAAAAATACAGTTAATCAAAGAACATAAACAATGGATTAACATATTAAATTAAGTTTTTGACCTCTTGAAATTTGAAAACATCAGAAATGTTTTAGTTAGTTTACATTTTAGGAGACTTTTAATAAGAAAAATAAAAGTATTACTTTGTTGTATGATTTTTGTCTCACTCCAACCTTTCTGAAAACATTAAATTATGTTCCATTTTAACAAGGTAGCCTTACACAAATGAGAAAGACGAGAAGAAAAGAAAGTAATACCCTTACATATGTGATTAGTCCATGCAAAATACATGTTAGCATCGCTACTTCAGAGAAAAAATAAATTAATAAATCAAACAAATGCCAAAAAGTGATATATGCAAGAACGCTGTTGCTTAAAAGCAAAGTGTGAGTTTTTGTTATCAATCTCTATGTAGTACAATCCATTTTGTATTCATACAAAATTCTAATTTTAAATTCATTTTATTTATATAGCACCTTTCATGTTAAAAGAAACAGGTCAAAGTGATATAAATAAAAATGTAAAACACATACAGTAATGATACAGTGTTTAGTCCCGCTGCTATCATCTTTTGATCTATTCTTAAATCAATGAACTTTTAATTTTGATTAATTATTTTCACTTAAGATGCCTTTGAGATGAAGTTGTACTGTTTTTAGGACAAATCAACAAATCTGTGATTTTTTAATGACGTAGTTTCAACAGAGCGACAGGAGTTAATCAGAAATTCAGTTGGGGGGGGGGCCTCTTTAAAGCAAAGGGCCACATTCAACCCGTCTGATCTCAAGTGGACCGGACCGGACCAGAAACATAATAGCAAAACAACCTTTGGTCAGCTTGTTATCTGTAGCTTTGTTTTTGTTTTGTTTTAATTGGAAATTATTGGAATAAGAATAATTTATGACGGACTCAAAGTCCAAACAACAAGAACACAAAAAACAAACAGAAATTCATAAATGAAAGTACAGTAATTATACATTTAAAAATACTGAAACCAGTGGACATAACTGAAAGGGTTAAAAACGCGTCCATACCAGAACTTCCAGATTGAAGACTGATATTTAAGATATTTAAGCTGTGTTTTATATTGATGAGGGCTAAAACACTGTCATTCTCTGAGGCACTAAGACCTTGGAAAAATTGTGAATAAAACGTCTTAAAAGACATTTTTTTCACCTAAAAAAACCTAGAAGCCTTATCACTTATTATTATTATTACATTTATTATGCTTGTTTCTTGATCTCTTTTCATGCCGGTCTTCCGTTTCCTTTGCTTGCCCTGGTGGCGGAATCTGGCATTGCGGTCATGTCTTTTAAATATTCATAACTCGCCACAGGACTGGGCTGGAAACCTGCTTTTTCGAAACATCCTCATATGTTTTTATTCTCATTACTGGGCCGGATTAAACCATCTGGCGGGCCGGGCAGGGCCCGCGGGCTGTTTGACTCCCCAGTTTTACACGTTCTCCTGCTAGCTTACGACCCCCCTCCTAACATTTCCCGCACAACAAAAATGGCGAGTAACATTGGAACCATCCAGCCGTGCAGTTTTGAACCAGATTCTATTTCAGACGAGGAAAACTAAGACGTTCATGGATCTATTTTGTAATTGGATACGTCAGAGTGGAACGGAGCAGGGAGCGCCTCTCACAACTGCAAGCTTTCTCCAACAGCAGTTTTCTCTGCTTTCCTGATTTATAACGATTTGAACAAAGAAATTCCAGTAAAAACACAAATTTAAACTCAATTTTCTTTATATGTCTCTTCTATCATCAGCCACCAGAACATGTTAAAAACATGGTGGCTAGTAGAATGGGTCTTCAAGGACTAAAGCAGTGATCAAATCATTTTTGGGTGAACTGTAGAACTGTTTGATCCTCTTAGGTTTATTTTGTGGTTAAACACTGGATTGACAACTTTCACAGTTCCTGTTTAGACATTCAGACTCAGACTAACTGATCAAAGTCAATGCTGTGTTTGTCCGCGTGTATCGCATCCAAGTCTCCCTTAGGAAGCTGGAAACCATCTTGGAGCAAGTCACGACTTGGAGGAAACCCTGAAAATTGTCCTGATCTGTGAATATTCCACCATAAAGCAGAACAATCATCTCTGATCAGGAACTCCCGAGCCAAGGACACACTCCCTCGACTGAACCAAAACAATCCGCTGACAGTGCGATAAGCAGGGCCCGTTGTCTTGGAGACCTCTCATCTCCGTGACCCTTTCCCTAGATTTCAACACCTCGGTGAGTGTCTTGCTTGCCCCCCCTCCAACTGTGCCATAGAGCGCTGTGCAACGCACGTCCGCCACCCGGCTAGAAGTGTGGGGGTCCGCTTGTGTGGGTCTATGTTACATCAATGTGCTTTTATGTTGATGTACTTTTGCTCGTACTTCCATCTATGCCGTTCTACTGCGACACAGATCGAAGACGCTTGATTTATGACATCATTCCTGTACCCCCCTCATGTGTCTTTTCTGGGCGATTGGCGCCGCCAGATTTGCGTGGCTGCTGCCCACCATTGGGCAATACGTCTTGTATGTGTTGCATACCATAACCGATTTCCCTTAGGAACAATAAAGTATTATTTTATTGTATTGTCACACTAACAACCAAAGAGGAAGGTAAATTGCTCCAATTGCGTTTTGTACAATTATTAAAAAAGATTTCAGAAAGACAGCTGCGACTGACATTAAAAGCCTCTCCTTTGCAAGACAATACGTTTGTCATTGCACCAAAATAAAAGCTTACATAATCAGCCGTAATTGCAACCCCATCTCTAAGAAATCCTGTTACATTATACTGATCCATTATTCATGTCGATGCAAATCAAAGAATTAGAAAACAAATGCAAATCACAAACCTTTACATGATTAGCTTTTGAGGGGTTTTCTCTGGATCAGCAACTGGCACAACGCACAACTCGCCAATTTGAGTGCGTTTAAGAGGATTTCATTAGTAATAGCGAGACGCTTTGAGTTCCACCTGTTGTTTTTATTCTCTGTGATAACATAAAAGAGCTTCACTGGATGTTATTGTCCTTTCATATGAGAAAACGGGCACTGCATTGAAAATCATCCCTTAAATAATAGATATTGGATTAAAAAGGGAGATTAAAACAATGTTTTTAAAAATGCGCAGATTTTTTTTGTCATTAATGAATGCGTTGATTTGATCCCTCCAGTTGAACTTTGATCAATCAGGAACTCAGATTTGGTAGTGATGTATGGATGACATTCCTTTTGATTAACTGAAGAGACAAATGTTTGAAAAGATCATAGAGGAGAAACTAATAATTGAAGTGTGTGGATTTATAAGACACCACGTCTGTCATAAACCCAAATAGAGCTGTGAAAGAAAAGGTTTGGAGGAACACTTTGACATTTTATATAAGCACATCCCAACTCGTCATGTGTGGACGTGTTTTCTAGACTCCCTCCGCACCACTTTTTTGACTTTTTGGGGTTCCCACTCGTTCTTTGACGTAGTGGATTGTACCGGTTCGAGGACCACATGGTACCAGGCCGCTAATCAGGGGTCACCACGGACCAGCAAAAGAATCTGGTAGTTTTCTAAAATAGAACCTAATAAATAAATGCATGTTTTCCTGTTTACAGCCTGATACCAAGCAGGGGTCGTTTATTTTAACAAGATGGTTTCTCTTATTCTAGGGTTTTACTTTGCATTAATACATTTCAATGTATTGGTTTTAATGATGTATTTATTTTTCATGTAGGTTTTAATGATCAATGTTTTTTTTTTTTTTTAATTTTGTGTATTAAGGCATGTATTCTTTTAATTGCGGACCCCAGAACGAGTATTCTTACCTTTGGTTAAGACTGACGGGGTTCAATAAGTAAATAACTGACTAAACCCTTGACCCGGTACTTGTCCATGTCCCGGGGATTAGGAACCCCTCATTACACAGTAAAAAGTGAAATGTCCGATCAATAAACAAAAGCTCTGTAATTTTTTACATTTAAAAACATTAGTTTCAAACATATTACATTTTTAAGTTAAGTAAATAATTTCATAAAATGACCTATTTTTCATCAAAAATTTTACTTTGATAAAAATGAATTGTTTTAAATGTAACAAATTGCAGGGCTTCTGTTAATCGATTCAACATTTCACTTTTTTTTGTGTAGTATTTGCCTATTTTTTCCCTGTCTGCAGCACGGTACCAAGTGGACTAGTACCGGTACGGGATTTAATGGGGATAGTCAGCACATCAAAAAACGATGAGTAGTTTGGGTCAAAAAGTGCTGCAAAGGGGGCCTGGAAACCATGTCCATGCATGGAAAGTTGGGAGTGAGGATGTGTTGTTCACACCAAACCTTTTCCAACTGTAGGTGGTAGACATGCACTAGTAAAAACTAGATAAGGAAAAAAAACGCCCCTCCCTGCTTGTCCAGTGTGAACACCATTGGTTAAAAGTGGTTCTAGTTAACATGATGACCAAATATGGGTGGAAATTCTTGTGCTCTTATGGGGTCCAGATGACCCCCCCCCCCCCACCCCTCCTTATTTTGATGTGCGATCCCTCCCATGACAAAGACCCCCTCCTATGAAATATTATTTTTTTGGGTTGGTTTGTAACATGTTCTTGTAGCATTTTCTCTTGATGGAGGACACATATGAAGAAATTAGGAATTTAAACTGCATTTCTGAGGATTTCTTTGTTCAAATCATGATGGATCAAGAGAAGAGGTTTGGTTTGTGACGCAGCAACTGTGATGGGTGGGGCCAAAGTCTCCTTGCTTCGCTACAATTCTGATGCCTCCACCTGCAGACAAATAGATCCATTAACGTCTTCTTATTCCTCGTCTGAGCTGACATCTGGATCAAAACTGAGCGGCTGGACAGCTCTGACATTACTCACGGTTTGCTTTTTTTTGTTACACTAATGTTAGGTTGAGGTTTTGAGGGGTTATAAGCTAGTGGGAGAGAGTGAAAAGAAATGAATTTCGATGTAGCGTTACTTCCACGCCTACATTCCTGTTCACAACCCGAAGCGAAATTCAAAGCAGAAAATGTCTTGAAACGACAAAAACTTTTTGACTTTTGAAATAAGTAAAAATATCCTTCAAAAGGGACTTTAAATTTAACCAGCATATCACTATAGTCATTAAAGCATTATTTAAAGGCCTCGTGCAGTGGCAAATTTTTTTTTTAAATTTAGAAAGTCAATGGGTCTTAGAAAACGAATCTGATAAAATATTTCACTTAAAATGATCCAGGGCGATTTTTGGATCATTTTTATGGTCCTGCACAGCTTTAAATTTGGGTGATAGGAGGTGATGGGCGGGGGCTGCGCGTGACGTCACGTCAGGGTCCCAGAGTGTAAAAACAATGGCCGGAGGTCTGGGAAAGCGACGTAGACCACGATTTAGATGGTATTTCTTTGGATGAAAGTGATGACCCTTCATCAAACAGGGAAATTTTAACTACACAGGGTTCAGAGGGTATACAGCCCTACCAATTTGAGCCGGAGGTTTCCTCATCTGAGGATACCGGGGCTTCGGATGACGATAGGGAAAGCTCCACACAGCGTTAGCGTAGGGTTGGGCACCGATGGGATCTGATGCGGTTCCGGTGCTGCTTTGGTTTCGGTTTGGTTCCCTTTCGGTGCTTATTGCGTACTTCAGTAATAAAAATAATGCCTTATCTTCCTAAATCCAAAGCAGAACGGCTTCAAACAAGCGCAGACTCCCTCCTGCCGTGCAGCTGTGCGCACGTAATATAAGCATAATATAAAACTCCGTCTTAAATAAACTTAAACGTCTTCTTGAAATTTTAGCCTAGACATTTTATTAAATTAAATCAGGAATGTGGTTTATTTGCGAGTTGTTTTTGGCAAAAGCAATATTTTATTTTCAATAAATAAGGCGGAAGATATGTCAATGTCACCACGCGCTGCAAAGCGCAGCAGATGATGACGACCGCTGTGGTGGTGGGCGGAGCCCGAGCCGAGCTTTCTGGATCATCAGATTCTTTGGATCATGCGAAGCCGAATACTTAGCTATTGTAAGAGGAACTGAACTTTTATTACTTTAACTTGCAGACAAACTCGAGAACTCTCCGCACGCTAACGTGCGCTGCGCGCCCTCCCTTTTTTCCTGTCTCCGCAGCACGCGTCTCTTCTGCGGCACGCTCTCTCTCTCTCGCTCTCTCAGAGCGCGCTGCTCCTCACATGCACACGCCCCCCAGCTTCGTAACAAGCTGAGATGCAGAAGTTGGAGCACACACTCATCACAACAAAAGAAAGTAAATAGATATATAATATATTATATATATAATAGATATGGCATTGTGCCTGTTTTTCAAACCTTTTTGCATCCTCGTCCGACACACGAACCTCTTCCATGCCTCCCTCTCCTTCATTTTCACGGAAATTCGTGAAGGAGACCCCTTCTTCGGCACATTAGAGCACCCAAATACAACACACCTATTCACCATTATCCCGGATAAATCCCCAAATCCACGGAAGTCCGAATTCTATCATGCGAAGTAAGTCAGTAAGCCCAGAAAGTCAGCACAACAATAGGGGATCTAGCTGTGTGTTCCTGCTGTGACGTCACACGACCTATGACCTACTTATCGGAGGCTGCAGAAAATCTGAGCGACCGCGCTATTTTTAAACGCTTGTAGAGAGTGCACGGGGCCGCGGATGACAAAATAATTATAACGGGGTTCATTTGTGATAAATACGACGGAGTATTAGGGTCACCGAAAAAAAAAAAAAAGAGTATTTACGACTTTTAATCTCGTAGATATACGACTTTAAATCTCGTAAATTACGAGAAAAAAGTCGTAACTGCTAAATTATGAGAATAAAGTCGTATATTTATGACTTTAAAAGTCATAGGCTAAATTTATGACTTTTAATCTCGTAAATATACGACTTTAAATCTCGTACATTTACGAGATAAAAGTCGTAACCGCTAAATTATGAGAATAAAGTCGTATATTTATGACTTTAAAACTCATAGGTTAAATGTACAACTTTTAAAGTCGTAAATTTATGAGAAAAAAAGTGTAAATCTACGGGATTTAAAGTCGTAAATCTTCGAGATTAAAAGTCGTAATTTAATGAGAAAAGAACCAAAGTTGTCTGTTTATCAGAGCCGTGCTTGAAGATGAAAGACGTGGAGAATCTGGTGTAGATTATGTCCAGATCGGTGTTAAAAACAAAGAAATTCTGAACCTTTGGCGATTCAAAATCAAATTATTTTCCGGGTTCGGTAGTGCGTGTGTTGTCTTGCGTATCTTCAAGTAAGCAAAAGAGGCGCTATTATTGTGTTAAACAGACTTTTTATTAACAGTCTCTTCTTACTGCTGCACTGTGCATGACTAGCGCTCATCTGCTGCTTACCATTTGCCGTGCACCGAACATGTGACCAGTCGCTTGGGCTTCTGGGTAATGCAGTTCGTAAACAGCTAACTTCAATACACAACAGTGCGGAGTTTCATATGTAAAATAAAGAGCTCAGAGATACATGTTCATCAGGACCGTCACTTTATTACGTCTTTCATTTCCTTTCTCCACCTTAAGTCATGACTCTGTCATGCTCAGAAACCAAAAGAGAACGTAAACAGAGCTCCGGACGCCTCCTTCCCCAAATGAAACGTCCCGTCTCGACACAAAACAACATTGGGAAATGACAATAGTCTGTCACGTTAGCACAAGAACATTGAAAATTCCAAAAACTAGTCCTCTTCAGACGGAAGCATCACAGAGTTGGAGGAGATCTGGTCTGTCAGAGGAAGAAATGACTGAAGTGGACAGCTGGAGGATATGGACCGCTTCATAAACGGGATCTGCAGAGATCCTGCAAGCACCATCAACGAATAAAACATTATTAAACTGTAAATCAAATAAAGGAACTCCAAATATTTGAAATATTTTAAACATTCAGTTTACCTGATGAAATCCCAGACGCTTTTCACAGTTTGGTTGGTCTGCTTCAGTTCACGGCATAAATTCGCTGGAATGTAGACTCCCCTCGATTTTAATAAAGTTATGAGAAAAAAGTCGTAAATCTACGAGATTAAAACTCATACATTTACGAGATTTAAAGTCGTATATCTACGAGAAAAAACTTGTAATATTACTAAACTCGTAAATTTACGAGATTTAAAGTCGTATATCTACGAGATTAAAAGTCGTAATATTCCTTTTTTTTTTTTTTTAGGTGACCCTAATACTCCGTCGTACATAAATACTAATGTTTTATTGCAGTTTTAGAAAAATCATGATTTTCACCGCACGAGGCCTTTAAATCACAATTCACAGTAGCAGTAAAAAAAAAAAAGGTGCTTCACAAATTTCTTTTTGCTGTGAAATTCTCTTTCATAGGATTTTAACTCCTGTGACTACACAATACTACACGATCTGCTGCGGTTTAAGAGTTAGATGAGAGGGTCCATCTTGTGTTCTTGAGCCAACATTCTGACGTTCTGTACATCCCTCCACTGTCTCTGTGATGAGTTCATCCATGTGACATTGAAGCATCGACTAGCTACAGAAAATTATATGAAATTGGTAAATGTGGTTTGTGCTGTAAAACCTCCTTAGACAAGACCAGAAATGCACTATAAATGCAAATCCATTCATATAGAGAAAATGATTGTATGTATCAAAGGATCTATTGGAGGTTTTTTATTATTATTTTTGAAGAAACTCTGAGTGTCTGAAAAAGTCAGGAAACGTGTTATCTATCCGGATCCTAAAGTAATTTAAGATTTTGTTTTCGGTTCAATCTAAAAGTTTTCAAACCATCTTATTTATCAGGGTTGTTTCACCTGCTTGCTTTGAGGATGTCGAAAGAGGAGTACTGAGAAGGTCAGAGAGAGCTACACTGTTTTTGTAGATCAGGAGAAAGGACAGGAACTACGGTATTGTATTGTATGTTTTAGCAGTGTCGGACATGAGGGCTGTAAGACAGTGGTGAGGTGGAGGAGTTTAAGTATTCAGGGTCAATAGTACAGAGTAATGGAGAGTGTGGAAAAGAAGTGAAGAAGTGAGTGCAAGCAGGTTGGAATGGGTGGAGAAAAGTGTCAGGTGTGATAGAAGAGTTTCGGCACAAATGAAAAGAAATGCGTACAAAACCATGTTGTTTGGCCAAAAGACGGCAAGGAAAAGACAGGAAGCAGAGCTGGAGGTAGCAGAGGTGAAGATGCTGAGGTTCTCTTTGGGAGTGACCAGGATGGATCAGGAATGAGAACATCAGAGGATCAGCACAATAAAGGGTATAAAGTGAGAGAGGCCAGACTGAGATGGTTCAGACATGTCCAGAAGAGAGACGGTGAATATATTGGTATGATGCTGAGTCTAGAGATGCCAGGAAAGAGGTATAAAGCAGAGGTACTTAAACTACGGCCCACGGGCCGGATCCGGCCCACTTCCCGGTTTAGCCCGACCCCTGAAGAATATCAGAAACGCATAAGGTTTTTAGTTTTTTTTCCCCCATTCTGGCTTTGAGACTGAGAAACAAAAATAACGTGATGTTTCATCCCCCCTTCCTCAGTCTGTGTCCCTATCTTAAACCCCACTCCCCCCACAGTCAGATTGAATAGTGCTCAATTTCTGCATTGCAGTTCACCTTTTGCTGTCTCTAGAAAACTCTAGAACGGCTGTGGACAGTTTAAAGCTAGTTAATTAAACTTGAGCGAGAACATGAAGAGCTTTAAAAACTAAATTTAACAGGGAGCAAGTGGAGGGTTTATTTCCTGACTTTTTCTGTGAAGATCTCAGAAACGGTTTTTAAAATTTTGTTATGTGTGACTTTCTGGGAAAAAAACATAGATGTTTACCTTCAGACACACCCTGTGATTGATGCTAACAGAAAACACTGTTAGCATCAATTGAAGACAGAACAGCTAACAGAAAACACTGTTAGCATCAATCGAAGACAGAACGGCTAACAGAAAACACTGTTAGCATCAATCGAAGACAGAACGGCTAACAGAAAACACTGTTAGCATCAATTAAAGACAGAACGGCTAACAGAAAACACTGTTAGCATCAATCGAAGACAGAACGGCTAACAGAAAACACTGTTAGCATCAATCGAAGACAGAACGGCTAACAGAAAACACTGTTAGCATCAATCGAAGACAGCACGGCTAACAAAAACACTGTTAGCATCAACTGAAGACAGAACGGCTAACAGAAAACACTGTTAGCATCAATTGAAGACAGAACAGCTAACAGAAAACACTGTTAGCATCAATCGAAGACAGAACGGCTAACAGAAAACACTGTTAGCATCAATTAAAGACAGAACGGCTAACAGAAAACACTGTTAGCATCAACTGAAGACAGAACGGCTAACAGAAAACACTGTTAGCATCAATTGCAGACAGAACAGCTAACAGAAAACACTGTTAGCATCAATTGAAGACAGAACTGCTAACAAAAAACACTGTTAGCATCAATTGAAGACAGAACTGCTAACAGAAAACACTGTTAGCATCAATTGAAAACAGAATAGCACACGGAAAACACTGTTAGCATCAATCCCTGACAGAACGGCTAACAGAAAACCTTGTCTTTGTGAACTTACAAACTGACCCTAGCCCAGAATCAGGGAAGAAAAAGTTGTGTGGCCCTCACAAGAAAAAGGCCGTAAGAAAATAAGATTTCACCTAAAAATATATTTATATACAAAAAAAAAAAAAAAATCTGCACCCAATTGGCAAGTTATTGAAGGTTTTTCAGCATTTACAGAAGATTAGCCTGCAAGCTTTATATTTAGGTGGTGTATGATGTTCATTATAAAGCAAATGTATAGTTTCAGCAGAGATTAAACTGTGATTGCAGATTAACTGTCATTCATGGAAAGCCTGTTCACAGAAAGTGGGATTTATCCTATGTGTGGCTGATTTTAAAATCCTCAGGACATTTCAGAAAAACAAACTGTGCCGCTGCTTTTGTGAATAAAAAAGCTGAAAAGACCCAATAAAATATCCTCTTTTGTTGGAGATATTTTATGTGAATTTGAATAGGAGTTTACAAATAATTAAAAAATGAAGATCAGTAAAGAATTTTATCAGTTAATTACACTGACAGATGTTTTTTTTAACCTTTTTTTAGGAATATATATGAACATTAAAAAAATTGTTTTTTAGAGGGTTTTTATGAAGTTTGAAAGATGCAGAGTGAAAGACAGGCTTCTAAAGAAAGGTTTGTCCGTCACAATAAAGTTGGATGGCTCTGTAGTTTTCCTTCCATCTTATTAACAAGACAAATAAGCTCAAAGCCCTCGGTTTACGAGCTTACCTCCTGGGCTTCTCCGCAGAATGAATTTACGGACCTCATCATAAATGAAAATGAGAATGCTGTACGGGATTCCGCAGAACCACCACATGATCCTGAGGAAAAAAAAAAAAACAGAGGGAGGGAGGGATAGAGTAAAGAGTTACAGGCACAAAGTAAATTGTTAAATTCATTGCGGTCATTTGTGAGCAGTATGAATAACAATGTGGTGTTTAAGGATACCGCAGACTTCATTTAGGGCACAGACTGACAGGCTAATGGTAGCCCATTAGCTCCTAAAGGGGTTATTTTCAGTTCAGGGGGCGTGTGTGTATGCTGGGCGTACTTCAGGGGGTACATCCGCAAGGCCACATCCATTCCAGGACAGTAGGAGAGGAAGGCAGCCAGAGCCGTCTCAACAAACAACCCGAAGATCAGGATCCGGTTCCTGTTGAGCAGAAATTCAGAGCAGAGAAGCTCAGAAGTGGATGAACGCTGACCTTTATGTGTGGTACTTCTAACCGCCTTCATTCATGCCTTGATTGTCAATTAATTTCCCCTCAGCTCACATTAATTATCTCGGCTCACTCACTTCATGCCCTGTTGAAAGAGAGAGTTCCTCCTGGTCTTGCAGATGATAAGATCCGCCCACTGAACGATCACGATGCTGGTGAAAAAGGCCGTGTGGCAGGTGAACTCCACAATCTTCCTCTGCTCGTAGGTCTGCGGCATGAAGACAAATATTGTATTTATTTAATGATTGGATTAATGCAGGATGCTTGAACAAGCATCCACTATACGGTGTACACACTGGACTGTTGTTACCCAATTCTAGCACATGAACCAATTGGGAGAGGAGTGGTGCAAAATGTCTAAGCGGTGCAAATCTGGTGAGTCTCGCTCCAAGCTTTTTCTTTCACAGCTCTAATCCAACGTATCAAAAATGTGGACAATACTACCAAAACCAAGTCCCTGATTGGTCAACATTCAACCTGGTTTAACTTTCAATGCATGTCCACTGAATGTGCATCGACCTCAAAAACTGTCGTAGAAACTTATGTCGTGGCACATGAACACAAGAATTTCAAACGCAGAGAACCAAAAACATGGATTAAGCGCGTTTACGTAGAATTTTTGCTGGAAGTTAATTAACCAGGTAAGTTATTAAGAACAAGTTCTTATTTACAATAACGACCCGAACAACCTGGAAGTTGTTGCATTACAGTTCGTTTAGCAAAGGGTGTTCACACTGGACTGCTGCTCTCCGATACTAGCGCATGTACCTGTAGTTTGAGGAGTCTTAGTGTGAAATGACGACACATCCTTACTCCCGACTCTTCAAATACTGAAATTTGGATAAGGCTCCAAGTGCGACTTTTTGATGTTTTGTCAACAACTCGCAGTTTTTTGACATGCTGGCTGTTAGTAAAATCAAGGGTCCACAACCCTCGGTATGTGGTGCAGGATGTGGTACTGGACCCGAACCTGTCACGGACGCAAATCAGGCCCTGATGCGAACTGATACCCGGTTAGGGTTAGGGAACCGGTACTGGGTTACACCAGTGCACTCGGTGTCCCAGTACTGAACTGGTACTGGGTTGGGGTACCGGTTCACTCTGCGTCCCAGTACTGGACCAGTACCAGGTTAGGGTACCGGTACTAGGTTAGGGGACCAGTGCACTTCTCATCCTAGTACTGGACTGGTTCCGGAGGTTGGGGACCAGTGAGTTAATGGGAACAGCCAGAACATCAACAAAACTGAGAGTTTGGAACCCCCAAAATGTCAAAAAGTGACGCGAGGGGTCCTTAACCAAACACCAATATGTGACGAGTTGAGAATGTGATGGAAATGGTGCAAATCTTGTGAATCTTGCTCTGCTGCTGCTCTGCATCCCACATGTCCTGCTTTCTGCCCACCTGACAGCTGGGGCCAATAATCACAGCCCTTGTGCTATCCTTGGCATGGTTACAGTAAAAGTGGGGTCATCTGGACCCCAGAAGAAACCTGCCAGATCTTTCAGCCAGAGCAGGCTTCACTCAGGTGGGGAGCAGAACAGGAGGCAGCTGGGTTTGTCCTCAGCAGTCTTACACTGCTGGGTTTTGTCATTTAAGTTTGGGGTTGGACAAGGTTCCAATCCCTTTGGGTTTGTCTTTTTGTTTGAACCATAATTATTTCATTTTGTTCTTTCTTTGCACGACACGTTTTCGTTTATTTAATAAACTGTGTTCCTTTTACTCTCGGTAAAAACTTGTGTAGGAATGTGTGACTGTGAGAGTTTGAAGGTGAAAGTCCTCAATGAGCGTGCGCTGCAGAGGACGGTGTTAAATCAGCTTTCCATCTTAAGGGCTCGTTTACACTGGAACGGGAACGCGTTTTGCTCTCTGACCCGGTAAGCAAGATATCGGGTACACACCAGGACGTTCCAGAATGATATTGCGTTCACGGTTAAAACGAATGCTGACGGAAAACGATGTAATTCACACGCCACGCCGCTATGCGCTATGTGCGCACAATGTTGAACCGTTATTGCTCTATTTCCCCCTCAACCGTAGTCGAGGAGCAGGGGAGATCTTCTCCAGGGCCGAAGGTTGCTTTTCCTCCGGGGTTCACTTCCCTTCTTTGGATCATGCGAAGCCGAATAATTACACTTAGCTATTGTAGAGGAACTGAACTTTTATTACTTTAACTTGCAGACAAACTCGAGAACAACTCTCCGCACGCTAAATGTGAGCGCGCGCCCCTCCCCCTTCCTTTCTCTCTCCTTTTTCTCTCTCTCCGCAGCACGCTCTCTCTCTCTCGCTCCTCTCAGAGCGCGCTGCTCCTCACATGCACACGCCCCCCCAGCTTCGTAACAAGCTGAGATGCAGAAGTTGGAGCACACACTCATCTCACAACAACAAGAAAGTAAATAGATAGGCTGAATCGTAAAAAATTAGAAGGGAGTACAAGTGATTGACATGTCCACAGACAAATGAAACTTCAATGAAATTTGGAACCGAAATCCGGCACCGTTTGCAGCCGCATCTTTCGGTTTCGGTAGAACCGCGCAAATCATAACGGTTCCTACTTGGAACCAAACTTCGGTGCCCAACCCTACTCCCACCGGATGGAAAAGAACAATAGGAGAAGTACTGCGCTTTACACCCTGACACCGTTCCTGACCGTACACACTAGAATGGGAGGGCGGTGGGAACGGGAACGTTTCGCAACGCTCCACTCTGGAAGGCGTTCTCCAAAGTTGTCGTTCTGGGGGCCCTAAAACGCCGTTCTGGTCTAAACGAGAGGCCCAAACGATAACCAAGTTGTCGGAACGCACGTGAAAACGTTGTAATGTAAACAGCACCTAAATCTTCTTACCCACTGCTGGCCATAGCTGTCCTCCAGGTCGTTGGTCTCACGGTCGTCCCAGGGAATGCGGATGCCCACCAGTTGAGAGGGCAGGAACCCGTTTTCAGCCAGAATCACAAAGTAGGTGAAAAAACCAGCCGTCGCCTGCATCATTCCTGGAGGAGGAACAAATGAAACCCAGTTGAGAGAGAATGATGAAACGCGCTTCCACTCAGTCAATTATTTTAGGGATTCTGGGTTAATCTTTAATAGCTAAGTGAGCAACAAATCTTAATAATATATAAAAGAGAATATTTCTACATAATTATTCTTCCTTAAAGGCAAGTTTAAAGATAATCAGAGAGAAAAATCCAAAAAGCCACATTTCCATCACAGCTGCATGTGTTTTTTTTCCCATTAGCTTTAACTCAATGGAAAGTTTTATTTAACACTATAAAGCTGTTCAACTGCAATAAATAAGAATTTGGCTCATATATATGTAGCGAATAGCAGGATTTAATCTGTCTATCTAGATCAGAGCTCGGTAACCTTTAACAGTAAAAGAGCCGTTTGGGCTCATTTTCTACTGATCAAAACCTAGAAGGAGCCGCACTGACTTACGTTAGCCTTTAAGAAATTTGAATAATTTATAACCTTGTTTTTATTTTTTTAATGAATATGAATAATGTCTATTTTTGGCACGAATAAAAGCAACAAAAAAAAAAAAAGAAACTAATATCTTGGAAAAAGGGATTTTTAAAAACGTTTTTTCACTTTAGTAGCAAAAAAGCTAGCTCGTTGCTTATTTACTAGCTGAACTTCAAATTAGCATAACATTTCTCTGTAAATTAAATCAGACAAAAATTTTACCATGTTGGTGAAATAAAAGCTAAACTCAAAATTAGCCTAAAACCCTCAGTAGATAACAAATTAGCTAAAAATGTTAGCAAATTGCTAAAATATTAGCTATAAACTCCAAATTAGCATAAAAACTAATTAGAGGCCAAATCTGCCAAAAGAAAAGCCAGCTTGTTGTTTAATTACTAGCTGAACTCCAAAATAGCCTAAAATTCCTCAGAAAACTAACTTAGTCAAAAACGTTAGCATGTTGCTAGAAGCTAAATTCTAAATTATCCACAAAAAAAATTTAGTAGATAGCAAATTAGCTGAAAACATTAGAGTTTTACTAAAATATTAGCTGAAATCCAAATTAGCATAAAATTTCACAGAAAACTTGGTTACAAACATTAGCATGTTGCTAAAATAATAGCTAATCTCCAATTGTTTTTTAAATTTACTATTATTTTATTTTTCTTCAGCCAGAGAGCCACTATGGAGAGATAAAAGAGCCACATGTGGCTCTGGAGCCGCAGGTTGCAGACCCCTGATCTAGATAGATGGGGTGTGAGTTCTTATTGCAACAACTCAAATTTTCTGGCAAAAAGTAAAATTAAAGTTTTTAAAATATTCTGGATTTGGACAAACTGAATCTGTCTTGAGTCTCCTATATCATCAATTCTCAATATACGCATTCAAACATTTGCCAACCAGTCAAATGAAATAAAATTGAAACAGAGGGAGAACCTTATACGTGATTTTTAGTTTTATTTAGTATGCTTTTATTGGCTCCTGCGACCTATACTCAGATGCGACTTATACTCTGGTTCGACCTATACTATATTTAAGTTGCACCAGGGTCTACTATCCAGTTAACCCACACCTTTGATTTTAGAAGAATTAAAGGTCAGATGACCTTTTCTGACTTAAACTAAACAAACAATATAGAAAATGATTAACTTATGGTGACATTTCAAATAAAAAACCCATATAAAAAGCTTGCATCCCCCTGAGTTAATATGGAATTGAGTAGAAGAGGCTGGTCTTTGGTAAATAACTGACTTGATTTTTTACTATATAAATAAAAAAAACATTATTTGATTAAAAAAAATTGTATTTTTATTCAGTTTGTCAGGATTTTTTCAAATTCCAAAATCATCCCATTCAGTTACAGATAATCACAGGTGCTTTAGGATCAGGTAAACAGTAGATTATGAATTTAATTTACTTTTCTCCCCATAAAAAGGATCGGATATGCGTTCCCAGCTTTTCTGAGCATGCTCAGTTTTAGAGGAACCCCTGTCATGTTTTGCCCTATTTAACTGTGTTTGAAACGGGGCCACACTTTGATTTTTTTTTTTTGCTATTCCCAAGACATATAAAGCCAGAGATAAAAAGAATGCATTTAAGTAGAGCTCCATCCACTGAAACATGACCAAGATTAAGGAGAGGTAATATCTGGACTCGCCACTGTCAAATTGCTTTAAATGTCACGACAATTAGAAGAGAACTGCCTCCCCACCCCTGGATCTATTTTCCTGCACTGTAAGTACCTAAACATTTACTGCAGTGGTGAAAAAGGCCAGAATTTCAGATAAATGTCAACATTCCGGGGTTTTTATGTTTGAGATGTTTATCACTGCTGTAAACTGGCTGTAAGAGGCCTGTCACTGCTGTGATTCAGGTTTAGGAGATGTGCTGCAGAGGGCCGATGAGGCGCGAGGGGGCGGACCTATCTGTCCGTAGGCCATGCTGATGAGACGCTCGTTGACCAGCTTGTCCGTTTTGGGGTTTCTGGGCTGCCGCTTCATGATGTCGCTCTCCGCCGTCTCGTAAGCCAGAGAGATAGCTGGAACCTGAGGGGAGATAAAGAAGAAGAAGAAGAAGAAGCATCTACCACGATAAATGCGCAGGGATTTATCTTTGTGGCATCACTACAAAGGAAAGGGGGCGGGAAAGACATTTCACTACTAATTTATGAATTCGGTGGCAGAAACTGGAGGAGTGAAGACAGAAAAAGGGCAGAGGGAGAAAGAAAAAAAAAAGAGCAACGACGTTGACAGAAAGAGGGGGTGTGGAGAGGAGACGTATAGTGAATCTCGAGACATTCATAAAACAGGAGGGTAGAAAGGTCCCTGTAATAAAGATCTTATACTGGCTGGTTTTAGCAGTTAAGCAACAGAGCAATATGTCTGACTTAGGGGAGGAAAGCTTCAGGACTTAGGTGGGATTTGGGGTGGGGACTCGCTCCGCTTGAAACTGAGCACATCCGCTGTCGTCGGCAAATCCGGTTTGTTTTGATGTTGCCTCCTCTGACCCTCCGCTAAATAAAAAACTGAGATCAGGAGAGCAGCATGTCCAGACTCCGGTGGAAGTCTGAGTTTGTTCTGCATCCAAATCCAACCCTTGAAGCATCTTAAATAAGCCACCACAGACAAATGTGTTTTTTCGCATGCCCATGATGACTATAAATAGTGGTAGCAAACCCCCGTGTGCTGGCTGAACCCCAGCAGAGCCCTCCAGCCTGTAGCTGAGAGGGTCCAGAGGCTGTAAACAGGATGTTAACAGCGTCTCTGCGGCCAGCACGGGAAATCGTTCATTTGACTCCAAAATCTTCTAGACGTTTTCATTTTTGGGTCCGACCCTTCAAAGCGTTGAGCTGCTGGCTCTGCTGGCAGTTATTAAACCCACACAGACGAGCTACTTTGAAGGGTTGGGTTTTTATATGCAAATCAGGAGAACAAATTAGGTGCTTTTAAACTTCAATCATCTCATCTTAAAAGAGAAATCCAGCCAATAAAGAATGCAATATCCTTGTGATCCGCGGCGGTGGAGTAAATATTTTTCTGCATGAGAAAGTCTGTTCTGCTGCTAGGAAACCAAAGATTTTCATTATTCGCATCACCGAGGTGAAATAAGTTGGACTGCTTTCCTCACAATAAGAGCAAGCTGTTCCGACTGCTCCTCGGGAGGCTCATACAGTACCAAACCATTATAATACCTAATTACTTGTAAAACTTTTGCCTTTGGCTCACGGCGGCGTATAGGAACCGGTTTGAAGGCAAACCGCTCGGTCGCTGAAAGCCGAAAAAAATTAAAGTAATGAACTCAAAAGTCCTTTCGAATGTTTCATTCTGTGATTCTTTTCTTTATAATGATGGATTACGCCCCTCAGGCGAGCTGCGTGCCAGCAACTCTTTTTGTTACTGCTGCAAACACAAAGGAGAGAATGGCATCTGGAAATGGCAGAGCTGTGAAATGTAAATCTGTGTGCGACTGTCACCCGGCCTTTGTTCTGCCGGAACAAATGGACGTCTGGGGTGAATTTCTCCCACTTACAGAGAGAACAAATGAAATCAAACACTCACTCTTTTTCTTTTTTTACCCCCAGGGCCTCAAATCTGACATCAGCATTAACA